>OY723303.1:0-600000 GCA_963210315.1 Rhynchopus euleeides
TACGCATCTTCTGGTGCGCGCCTTTGTTCAGCAGCAGTGCCAGTGGGTAAGATGTGGTCGCATTGACACGAATTCTAAGGAGAGGGTCCGCTGTATTCCTTTGAGAGGTGTGCTCATAACGCAGGAAACTGTGCAAATCCTTGCAGATCACCACCACGCAACAGGTGTGTGTGTGGGGTGTTCTCGCAATCGGCGAACACCCTTCGGCTCTTTTTTTTTCTTCAGATTTGCACCAAACACAGTTATAGTTTGGCGAGGGGTGCACCTCAGGAACCTTTCCCTTTCCACCGGAGTGTGCGATGCATTCGAAGAGCTGCCACAGAACACCAACCTTGTCGTCGCGCTCCCCTGTCTCGAGACGCATTCGGTTTCAGCGTTATTGTTTTTTTTCGAAAGATGCTACCGCGGGTTATTTGTGTCGGTGCATACACTTGAAGAATATCACCGTGGAGCAAACCATGGGATGTTCTTGCATGGTATTGCCCGTGTTGCTCCATTACATTACATCAAATTTGCACCACACAGCGGGAGCCTTACCAGGAGCCTTCGGCTATCTTATCCAGGCTAGAGTAGATCCAGTTTTTCCCTCGTGTGACCATACCTGATCATAGGTAAGCGGCTCAGAAACAGGGATTCCCTCGCAAAAGTCACCTGGCATCCACTTTGGCTGACTGGAAAAAGGCTCGTGCAATCGTGACTTTCCCCTTTCTCGTTGCATCTTTCGGACTCCGTGCGGGTCGGGTCATTTCAGTGGTATAGGTACCAAGCTTCACCCGTGAAATGTGGGTCTGGTTGAGGGACTGGTGGCAGGAGGAACGCCCATGTCACCCCACCCATCACTCAGCGGGACCCCGCCCCCTCCGGGTTCTTACAAAAAGGACGATCACTGCAAGAAGGTGCTGGGAGACTTACTTTTTTACGCACACGATCTTCGCGCGGAAAGTGTCATTCAGCTCTGCCAAACGTGCTCTACACACCACCCCCTTCATCAGGCAAGTGGGTTTGTAAGTGTGTGTGGAGGCGTCAACGCATCAAACGAAGTACCAAGTAGTAGAGGAAGAGCGGCAGAGTTGAAGTGACACTTTCCATTCACTCTCGACGATCAAATCCCCCTCCGGGTTCTTACAACCCCGCTCTTTTGCATGTTTGAAATCTTGCGCAGATCGTGGTGGGGTGGCATTTTGTGAGTATCTGGGGTGTTGGCGGGTCTGTTCCATCTCAAGGCAAGACGTTAAACTACCTGGGAGGGCTTCCCCAGACCATGACGGGTGCTTGCACCAGGAGTTTGAAACAGCCACTCATGCCTTGCGATGCTCACGTGCCTGCTGGACCCCTATGTCCTTCAGGCCCCAAAGCAGGCGACGATATGGGAGCAACCTAATAGGGGAGGTGAAGAGGGCACGGGTCTTAGCCTGATGACACACTGCAACCTCAAGGTGACTGGCGACACCTCTCCCACAGTCTGCGGCGACTCTGCCGTGGCGACAAGGCTTCCTGTCATGGGAGATCGCTGCGTGGATCAACGTGGCACCACCCGTGTGCTCGGCAGGTTGTTTCGGCACCTGTTTTCTCCGTGTCATGCTTTTCGTGAGCGTGTCAGGGATGTTGGCACACGCTGGGGAGGGTTCACATGATGACATAACATATATCAGAAGCACACACCCACGTGGCGCTGTCCTTGGCAGGACTTTGAAAGTGCCGCCTTGATATCCTTGTTGGATAGAACCCTCATATCACACCCTCAATCAGCTGACGAAAAAAGGTGAAAAAAGGTGAAAAAACGGATTTTTTTTGGGGCGTGCGGGGGGGTTTTCCTATGGATTTGGGCCCTTTTGATGTACCGCCACCTGATTTTGACCCGAGTTTGGAGGAATTTGGCAGAGTTTGGAGGTGTTTGGTGGAGTTTGGTGGCGTTCGGTAGTGTTGTGCGGTGTTGTATGGTGGTTCCCTGCAAAAAATCGAATGTCCTATGGGGTGGAGGGCCCTGGGGACTGGGCAGTGGCCGTTCCACATGCCCTTCCCCTCGTGACTTACACCCTGTCGCCACCCCACTTCATGGGGTAGCGACAGGGTCGTACTTGCGGCGGTATGCAGCCATCAGTACAGCCTGTTTCGGGTTCGCAAAGCCTGGTACGCTGCCTTGCCGTAGGGACCCAGATACTGAGGACACCCCTGTGAGAACACTGAGGGAATATGTTGGGCGAGCCTCGGTGTCGGGGTGACCGAGGCAGAGCACCCTGCCCAGAACATGAACAAGAAAGACTGTTCGACTGACGGGGAAGAACCTGATGGGCAGGTGTGGTCTTCGGTGCAATGTTTGGAGAGATCAGGAGCCTTCTCTACAAGGCTACCCCTGTTGGACTTGGCCTTCGCTCCCGTGAGCAGTGAAAAAAGTGAGGGACACCGTTCTTCCCCTCTGACTGACGACCAGTGATGTCGTAGCGAAGGACCTTGAATGGGGCTTGAACCCGAGAGTCAATACTCAACCAAAGGTATTCTCCAGGACCTGGCACGGAACGGGCGATACGAACGCTCCCACCGTGCGCACGGACCTGTATGCGACTCTACAAGGAACCACGGGGTGGCGCGCGCACATCACCTGGGAGGCCTCAAGGAGCCTGCCTGATCAGCAAGGCAAGGGGTGATGATCATCTGGAGACCTGAGCCCATGCAGGATCGGAGAGACGCGAAGTCCTTATCCACAGATGCTCCACCTGAGGGAGACCACCCTCCACCTCCTTCGGACAGACCACACAGCCTTGTCGATGACCACAGCAGCCGGACACAGACCAGTACGTGTACCCTGCCTGCAGCACCGGGCCACACCCCATCGAGGGTCTCCCTGAAGCATCTCTTTCGCCACTGCCCAAGCCGGCACCCCCTCACCGCCACCAACGAACTGTTGCTGCAGCGCGACAAGGAGGCAGCCCACTACCTCGCTGCAGCAGGGGAACTGGGCACAGCGAGGTACTTCAGCCATTCAGCTTCAGGCTTGCAGTGGTCTTCAATCCCACCCAAGCCTTACCGAAGCTTGGATACCCCTGGGTCGGGATTCGGAACGTGGGTATATCCGGTGGGATGCGACTTTGGGAAGGGATGGTCTACCCAAAATGGCTGGAAATCCTGTCCGGCCGCTGAAATTTGAGCCGGATTACGGGCGGCCATCTCGCGAGTCCCACTAGGCACACAGGCAATGCGATTCGCATTGCCTGTGTGACTAGGACACGCATTCGCGTCTCAGACTCCCGTACCCAGACTCCCGCTAGCGGGCTAGGGCAGTTGGAGTCCACTATGTACTTGCACTCCAGGTCCCTGACTTGCACGCAGTGCAATAATGTGCCTGGAACCGGGGAGGAATGCAGTGCAAGTAATGTCCGGGTGTGCAAGTGATATCTTCCTCCCTGTTTTAGGGGGGCAGTTGGCCTGTAGTACGGATCGAACCCGGTCCGTCCAGGAACAGGAAGTGTACCGTACGACTTCTCCTTCACCCAACGGCGTCGTGCGGTCAAGCAAATCGGATATTCTTCCCAACGGGACCCTTCCCAAGACGAAAACCAGTCCCTGACCAACCCCACAGGCTCATCTTACCCTTCCTGGGGCTGGGAGTATGGTAGTGACCTCCATTTTGTAGCTGATTTTGGCCCGGGTTTTGTGGGAGTTTGGTGGTAAACTGGAGATTTCACGCCATGACCAAAATGACCCCACCACGATCCGCACAGGTTCTAAACGTTCAAAAGAACGGGGTTTCAAAAAATCCGCGGAGGTGGGTGGGTGCAGGGCTGTTCCTAACTGGGGGGCTTGTTCCCCACTTTCAGGATTCTGAACTTTTTTTCTAAGAAATTTTGTAAGGGGAAAAAAAGTTTTTTTCTAAGAATTTTGTTAGGGGAATTTTTTTCTAAGGTTGTTTCGCAGAGGAAAAAACTTTTTCTAAGTTTTCCCCAGTCGACAGGGCGCGCACAAGGATGGAAGGGAAGTCTGTCCCACGTACCGTTCGCCTTGCTGGCCAACTGGAGAGCCAGACGTTCACTACCGTGGCCTCCGGCGGCTGGGGGGCTCACGCCCCCCAGACCCCCCTGTGGCGTACGTCTCGTACTCAAGTCCTTCGAATCCCATCAAGTCGGGGTCCAACCACTCCAGTCGCCTCTGAGGACGCAGCCAACTCGCACAGAATCTGTACGCCCACACGAACAGATGTTCGCTACCGTGGCCTCCGGCGGCTGGGGGGCACCGCCCCCCAGACCCCCGATGTAGCGTGTGCCCGTCCATCTATCTCACTTCCCCGGGTACAGTGCAGCGTAGGAGGTCAGCGCCGCATCCATGAAGCGCTTCTTCGAAGCCTGACTGACATCGGACAGGAGGTCGGGCTTCCCCACCTGGGAGGTACACTTGCCGCGTTCGCGACATGCGTGACACGCGACACGCTACCTGAAACGTGAGTGTGCCTTGCTAACACGGGCATTTCAACGGTCTGCCGGCGACCGTTCCCCAAACCAGTAAACCAGCAGTTATGGAAAATCGGAGAGATCACCCTACTGCGCTGAATATGGTGCGCACCACTGCAAAAATCCCCGGGAGCTTTTGGGGTTTCAGACCTGAAGGGGCCAGCAGGTGGGTGGCGTCGGGGAGTGGCAGCTTTGTAACTGTCCTCCAGCTGCTGGCATGTCCAGCCCTGCGCGAGTGCCAAGGTGTATTGAGTCCCTGCGGAGCACAACCCCCGATGAGAACGAGCGCCAGGTGATCCTCATTCATTGCCGCAAGCATCTCTGGGCATCACTCGAGAGCTGTCACATGATGACGCGGAGAGAAATCAGAGAAAAAGTCCCGCCTGACGGGCACGCGCCTGGAAACTGTGGGGGGGCGAGCAAAAAATCCCTTGTAAAAATTCTTAGAAAAAACCTGGTTCCCCGAACCAAAAAACCTGGAAAAAGGGCTCGTTCCCCGCCCAGGCCTGGGTGGGTGTAGGTGTGGTGTGGGAGCCCCTGAACCAGACCCCTTATTCATGGGTGAAGCTTGACACCTAGACCCACAAAATGACCCCACTACGATCCGCACAGATTCCAAATATTCAAAAGAAACAGGTTTTGGAACACCCGAAGAGGCGGCCCCGCTGGGTGGGCAGGTGTGGCATGCTGGCTGACTCCCAGTCACATCCTCCGATGACAAGCCCCTGAACTAGACCCACAGGTCGAACTATCTCCCATTTTTACCCCCACTCGACCGGCTGGAGTCCGTCGTGTAGGTACATGGGACCACCACAGGGACCCACAAGTCATCCACAGGACCACCCTGCAGGGCAACAAGGCGCTGTGGCCTCTCAAGTCACCAGCGATTTTCGGTGATTTTAGGTGAAAAAAGGTGAATTTTTTGTTTTTTTTGTGATTTCCTGTTTTGGAACAGACCCTCCAACACCCCAGTATCGGTGCCAAACCCCATCTATGAAAGTGAGTCTGGTTCACCTTGTGGCGGGGGAGGTGACCGGAGGCCGCAGCCAGGACACCCACACCACCCCACCCACCCCCTCGGATCTTTCAAAACCTCGCTCGTTTGACAATTTGGAATCTGCGCGGATCGTGGTGGGTTCATTTGTCCAGGGGTGCTCGCGAGAGGTTCACCCCCCCCACTTGCCGCCGTAAAGGCTCAGATGCACCCCTACTTCTGACTTCCCCACCCCCGACCCTCCTGTGTCCTGCGAGCCTTATGTGACCTCAAGTTGGCAGTCTTGTTGACTGGTGCTGCAGTACGCGGGTCGGCGGGCCGTGGCCCGGCGGTGGCGGGAGGCCTGCGGAGAGGAGGGGCGCGAAGCGCCCCGACGCGGAGCAGGCCGACCGCCACTGACCCAAAAAATGCAGAAAATTTGTTTACTCACCTGGACCGGATAGCCTATGCCTTGTTTCCCCCGCTCTTTTTCCCAACAGGCCTGCTTGTAATTGCGAAGCCAGCGGGGTGTGCGAGATGGAGGTGTGTGTAAAGTATTATCGTGCGAACAAAGCAACCAGTGGGCCATTGCTAATTTCGCGGGAAAATTACCCAAAAGAAGAACGGCACCAACGAGTAGGATCTCATTTAACGGGCAGGGAAACCGCGTGGAAAGCCACCCTTTCAAAAGAACATCGACGGACAAGGAGAGGGTGAAAAATTAGTGCGACCACTGCAAGCACCTCTCGGATGGGGGAAGCCTTTGCTCCCTGTTTCGGCAGCGTGGGAAAAAGTGAGGGGTGAGGGGCAGGCCTGCTGCCCCCTCACCTGACTGACGAGCCCGTGTCTGGCGATGACTGGTTGCGAGGGCCCCCCGCCGGTGGGGTTATTTTATTTGTTTTCAAACGCATGCCCTGCTGCCCCTCACTTGTGTTCTGTGCGTGCGGAAGACCACCCCATCTGTGACCCACCACACCACCCCCCACCCCCCCCCCCCCCCTGTGCACGGTGGACTCCCGCCCGGTCAGACACCCACTTTGCAGTTTGGAAAATTAGCGGGTGTCCTGGCACCCGCTAGTGGGTGTCTAAGCGGGTGTCAGACACCCACTAGCGGGTGTCTGGCACCCACTAGTGGGTGTCTGACACCCGCTAGTGGGTGTCAGACACCCGCTACGCTACTATACTATATTCTCGAGGTGAAAATCTGGCTGGATCAGGGGCATATCCTGGGATCCTGGCCGGGGTATCCCGGTATTAGAGAGAAGAGGGGGAGGGATGATGAGGAGGCCCCAGACCCCAGCCCCTGCCACTTGTCATTTGCGTGTTGCCTTTGCGTGTGCGCCTGTGCCTCCCTGTTCTGTATTTTTTTACCCTCACGGGTATCACGGTACAGGGCAGTCCCCCCCCTCCTCCCCCCAAAAATCGTTCGCATCATCTTGGCGCCCATTCCTTCCACTTTCTGTGGATGTGTTTGGTATTTCCGAACGGAATTTTCCAGCGCCAAGACTGATACCTCGCCGTTTTCGAGTCAGTCACTTCCACCGCCGCTGCGATTTGCGTACCGGTAGTTGTGCAGAAATGCTAACATTTAATTTGCTCTGTGGAACCTGGACTGCACCTTCTGGGATGTGAGTCTGTAGATAGTTGGACAGTTGCGGTACCCATCTGTTAGAAAGCTGAAAGGAACCTTGTCGGGCGATCAAGGACGACTGAGGGTTCAGTTTGAGTTTAATGTGGTCCAAGGGTACAACAGACATCACTGCTTTGCAGATCCCTCTTGCTTGTCCCTCTGGTAACTTCCAACGGCTCAAACTCCTCGACTTCCTTGGGTGGGCATTTGCCATACCTGACGTAAAACAGTGATGCTTCGTGCTAGTGGTGAACCTGACGTTAGTAAAGGAAGGGTGCTGCGGCTGTCCACGAGGGGCTCTGATGCCTCCTCACGGTGCCTGGTTGGTCGGTTCAGGATGAAACAGAGCAAATTTAGTGTTAGGGGGATGCCTCTGGTCAAGGCCTTTTCACAAAAATTGACCCACGGCGCCGAGTTGGGCCGTTGGTTCCTGGTTGTAGCTCGGTCTACGCCAGGTTCCACACCCCGTCATCGCAAAACGTACGCATACACAGAGGCAAACACAACAGCCTCTGTGGTACGGGAGCATGGCGGGAGGAAATTTTGCCTTTTGGTCAAATAGGCACCCTTTTGGAAACAATTGACCCGCAGGGTGGCTGAGTCTTATCAGACAGGCCGACCTATATGTTGATCAGTGGAACCACACAACCTGTTCAACCTGCCCCCGGGGTGGAAGTCCACCCCTGCCGTAGCGTAAGATAAGCCTACGTCGACCCTCGTCGTCCTCTTCGTCGTCCTATGACTGTGGAGTTCAGCAATCAAGGATGCGGAACTGCTGTGAGCTGCACACTCTCTTGACACACCTGCACGCATCTGCGTTACACTCGTGGTAACCCCGAACCCTGTATTTATACAGGAGACTTCCATCTGGGACAGTTTCTGTTCCAGATGAGCTTTGGCAGTGGTAGCCATCTTTGCTATGGAGCCATCGTCATTGCTATCGTCGTCACTCGGACCCATGAGCAGTGGATACAATTGGGTGTGGAAGGAGAGGGTGCAGTTCTGGATCAGCAGGTCTGAATCTGAAATTGACTGAACCCCACAGGTCTGAGATGACTCCAGTCGAAATCAGCAGGTCCCAGGTTGACCTGACATGATTTCCACCCAGAATTACAGGGAATCCCCAGTAATTTGGTGGTGAAAAGAGGGTGCCAGACACCCGCTTTGGTGGTAAAAAGAGGGTGCTAGACACCCACTAGTGGGTGCCAGACACCCGCCCAGAGGGTGCCAGACACCCACTAATTCCGCCAAACTATTCACCCTCTTTCAGACACCCACTTTGGCCTGTGGGAGTCCACCGTGTGACCGTCCCTAAGGGGGGGGGGGGGGGGTTAGGGGGGGTCATAAGCCCCCCTACACGGTGGGATCTTGTAAATTTTACATGTATAACTACAAGTATATACATGTATTATACATGTATATGCCTGAAATATACATGTAAAATACATGTATATCAAGTAAAAATACAAGTATAATACTTGCATGTCAACTATTATACTTGTATTTTTACTTGATATACATGTATTTTACATGTATAATACTTGTCATGCAAGTATTATACATGTAAAATACTTGCATGACAAGTAAAATACTTGCATGCAAGTAAAATACATGTATTTTACTTGCATGCAAGTATTTTACTTGTCATGCAAGTATTATACATGTATTTTACTTGTCATGCAAGTATTTTACATGTATAATACTTGCATGACAAGTATTATACATGTAAAATACATGTAAATGCCTGAAATATACACGGTGGACTCCAGCGGGGGTAGGGTAACCCTTTTCGGGAGTCTCAACTAGGGGGAGTCTATACTCCCGCTAGGGGGAGTCTGACTCCCCCTAGCGGGAGTCTTTTCACCTATTTTCACTCATTTTTCCCATGATACCTATGCAATGTGGCACTCGTCACTGAAGTACAGCCACACCAAACGAAACGGACGTTTCCACCCATCCCAGCTCGCAGACCTGATTCACAAAAATGGGGAAGACGACAACGAAGCCGGCAGCGAAGCCGGCGGCAAAGTCGATTAAGAAGAAGAAGAGCGCAGAGAGTCCCGAGGCTGCGGAGGCGACGAACATTGTGCATGATTTTTGCACGGCCTTCCCTGTTAAAAAAGGGGGCAGTGTGCTGACACTGGGATCCATTAGAAGGCTCCTAGCAACGGTGTTGAGCAAGGAGCTCCACAAGCACAGCACCCAGGTGGCCAACGCAATCATCGCCATGTCTTCCCTGACATGGATAAGTTCGCTGTCAGGGAAGTCGCAACGATGCGGAAGGAGGGCGCTCTCCGTCATATACAAGGTGGAGGCGAAGTATGGCAAGGTGCAGGATACAAACGTGTCGTCGGGGGCAGCCTGAAGCCGCGAATGATCGCGACACGGGCGAACGGCTTGGCACCGTGGGTCTGGATAGATGCTGGAGTTCGGCCGGGTGAAACCGGAAGTCGCAGCAAAATTTGCCCCCCCAGATTTCTTCCTCAAACCCACCCGTGGGCTGATCCGGCCTTGCACGGTGGACTCCAGCGGGGGTAGGGTACCACTACCGGGTTTAACCCTTTTCGGGAGTCTCAACTAGGGGGAGTCCAACTCCCGCTAGCGGGAGTATAGATCAGCAGTGGGCAACAATGAGGCGATGCGGGGGGCGAGGGCACCGATGCTCACTGTGCGACATCCCAGAAGAACGCTGGTATCAACAGGTGCATCGATACCCGCACCTGACTCTCTCTGAGATAAAAGAGGCTGGCTACCCCTCCCTCTTGGCAGGTGTGCTTCCCAATGCCCGCTACGTCACCCCAGCACTCCATGACTGCAAGGGGCTCGCCATGCGGCTGATCAGGGTACTGGATGAGACAACAAAAAAATATTCGACAAGACTGGTGCCCCTGATTTACCCCTTTTTCACTACGCACAAACTACGCAATCTGGGGGGGGGGTCTCGCTTTTTGGTCCCCCCCCAGTTTTTTTTGGTCCCCCTTTCTGTGTGGCTACTGAGACAGGACTGGAGGCACTGCGCTGACCGAGCAAAAAATTATTGCCAGAACTCACTATACACCGTACGAAAGAACGCACGACATGTGGGGCGGGACTCCAGAAACACCTGGGCAAGGTTGCCCCATGCCCAGAAACACCTGAGAAGGAAGTGAGTTCCAGGAGCCGCGTAGAACACCCTCGAGATTGTGAATGATGATACGATCACAGCCTTCAGGGCGCTGCGAGGTGCCACCCTGAAGGTGGCCCTTGACATCAAGGAGAGCGTCGGCCGAGGGGTCGACGAAAAGCTGAAGAAGGCGCTACTGGCACTGGATCCCGCGGGGTATACGGAGGTCACCGCCACACAGGCAACCTCCGCTGACAACGTCCAGGAGACGTTATCCGAGGGGATCACAACGGCACTAGAGATCTGTGTCACGGGATCCAGGCGCCCACTCTCCCTCGACGGTCTGGGGATTGTTGTTGGGTATGGTGTCGTTTCCTGCAGCTGCAAAAAAGCGTAGCAACTGTGCTTCCTTCTTCCTTAATGATGCGTTGACGCTTCCACCCGGAGGAGCTGAAGCAGGCACCGCTTAATGATGCGTTGATGCTTCCACCCGACGAGCTGAAGCAGGCACCGCGCCAAAGGGCACCCCCAAAGAGACCTGCAAAGACTGCGTCGAAACCCGCACCGAAGGCTGCCAGCGCTGCAGCACCTGAAGAACCTGCAGCACCTGCAGCACCTGAAGCGCCTGCACCCTCACTGACCCCGGAACAGCAAGAACTCCTTGAGTTTGGGGTCCCGGCATAGAGACAGAGAATGGCTGAGTAAATCAAAAAATGAGACCCCCCCCCCCCCTTTTCACTACGCACAAACTACGCAATATGGGGTCGTCAGGGGCACCAAAGACCTGTACAAACCTTGCACTGAATGTGTCGCAGAATGGGACAGGTGCTCAGTTCCGGAAGGTCGTGCTTGCCTGTCACAGGACACACCTACAAGGGCTTGTTCCGCTACCTCTTTGTCTCCCTTGCAGACCTCATGCATTTCCGGTATGCAGACATCCCCTGGCACTTCTGGGGATGCAAGGATGAGTCAGCCCGGATTCCCTTCTTGCGTGCTCGGATCTCAGGGCATATATTTCACTGGTTGATGGAGCATGCCGAAAAGGGATCAACGCGCAATGCCTACGTACACAGTCTCCATCATTGGTGGGCTCCAGAAGATGCAGTGCCTCTGCAGAACAACGACGAATTTGAAGAAGCAGAGAACGGACATCGCAAGAAAGATGCCGTTACAATCGCCAGCTCCGCAACTTACGAGAGAGATCTTGCGATGGCAGAAGAGAAGCGGCGCGCATCGGGCATGCCTTGGAAGGTTGCGCACCTGTCGCAGGACGGGATCCTCGGGTATAGAGAAGTCATTCTGTGTCCGTGTCTGCACACCCGACACGCTCATAGATTGGCTGTGTATGTTCTTTGCACACAGTTGACACAGCTGCAGAAGGGGTTTGTGCACTGCAACACACAGGACTTCGTTGAACCCATCAGCGCGCCCTACTTCCTGTCCCGGTTCCCCGAAGGACACCGCAAATTATCGCTCTGCTTGTGCAAAATGCCAATCCCGCTGGGGGCGACTTTCACACCATTCGTGTCATCCGAGGCGACTTTGAGCACGCTTGACCAACGCGCACAGCAGGAGGGGGATGACAGTTCTGACGAAGAAGATGAGGCCTGCAGGATGGCTTGTCTTGCCCAAGGTGTAACACAACTACGACAGGCGATGGCCGCACTTTGACACCTCAAATTCTAACCGCTCACCTCCGCAGGTGCAGCCGCTACCAGGAGGATAGGTAGGTAGTCCAGAGTCCGGGAAAACTGACAGAAGCAAAACAAGCCCCTCCCCATCCCTCTTCCACCATGATTTTACCCCCCACGCCAGTAAACTGTAACTATATCATGGGAAAAATGGATGAAAATAGGTGAAAAGACTCCCGCTAGGGGGAGTCAGACTCCCCCTAGCGGGAGTATAGACTCCCGCTAGCGGGAGTCTTTGACACCCGCTCAGACTCCCGCTCCCAGACTCCCGCTAGGGCCGCTGGAGTCCACCGTGTACATGTAAAATACATGTATATCAAGTAAAAATACAAGTATAATAGTTGACATGCAAGTATTATACTTGTATTTTTACTTGATATACATGTATTTTACATGTATATTTCAGGCATATACATGTATTATACATGTATAATAGTTGACATGCAAGTGTTATACATGTACCGTAAACGGAAAAAGGGTGGACCGTAAAAATGTTCCAAGTTCCCAAAAAAAGGCCAAACGTTCCATCTTTTTTACGGTCCACCATTTGTTGGGACTGCATATGGAAAAGACAATGCGATTTTCGCCCGCGGGCTGGTGGGTTGCGGGGCGCGGACTGCGGCCTCCACGCCGCAGACTCCCGCACGTAGGCCTCCCGACCTCCCAGCTTTGGACCCTCCCTCCACCACCGCAACCAACACCAGCAAGAGAAGCAAGTCCTCCCTGCGTGTGGAAAGGGCACGATCACCACCACTCACCTCGAGACTCACCCACCACCACACCTCGAGAAGTGTAGTACCATGCAAGGAGCGTTCCGGTAGAAGTAAAAGTAGAACCTGATGCACGAGCCCACAAAAGCAGCCACAGTACGGCAGGGCGCGCAGACAGAAGCTGAGACCACCGGGCTCCCTCCAGATGTAAATTCGTGAATCAGTGCCCGGAAAATTCAGGGAAATCGTACTCCTTTAGTGTAGTACACCCTGCAGTAACTGTGGGAGAACAGTTCCCGGACGATGGTGAGCGCACACTCTGTGCTGAGGCCCTGTGGTGTTAATCCTGCAGCTTCAGTCGTACGATTTCCTTGGTTCCTTCGCGACTTCGTCACGAAGGAACTCGTAAAAAAACCGCCAAGTCCACTATCCCAACCGTAAAATAGGTGGACCGTAAAAATGTTCCAAGTTCCGGAAAAATCCCATTTGTTCCATCTTTTTTACGGTCCACCTATAGTACGGTTCACCTTTATTACGGTCCACAATATTTCCGTTTACGGTATAATACATGTATATACTTGTAGTTATACATGTAAAATTTACAAGATCCCACCGTGTAAAAACGTACGAAAACCAAAATTTTCAACATACCATCAGAACCGCCCTAATACCTGATCTGACCCGAAAATCCGACCCATACCCCCCCGGAAACTGTCTGGGGCCCACTTGTGACACCTGATACGCACTTTTGTGATGATTTTTTGGGGTCCTAAAAAATGTACCTCAGTTTCGTACCTTGCCTTTGTACCTGAACCACTCCCGACCGCATTATTTCGTTCTTTGCCTTTTCTGCGGTGGTTCTGGCTCAGGTGGCACGCATGTTGCCTTCCCCAGTGCCTCGGCAAGGTCTTTCTTGACCTGATTAGTGGGAATGTTGTGTTGTTGCGTCAGCAGAATGAGTTCAGCCACCTTCTGGGTGTAGTACTTCGATCGCATATGGGTCATTGTGAGTACTTCGTACGCCTGGGAGGCTGCATCGGCATTAGTAGGCAGCGTTGTAGATGCTTTTGCTTCGTCGATCTTAGCCTGTGAAGGCACGATTGGGATATTGTACGCCCTGAGAGCCGAAGTGGTTATGATTGTGCTGTGTAATTTGCGCCCCGCAGGATATGCACACCACGCAGTCTCGACAACACGTATGAGAGTGTACCATGTGGGGACTCAACAAGGTCATTGGATCGGCATCTGCCTGCCGACTCAGCCCCCACACAGTGCGACCGCAAGGTCGCCAGGGATGTCTCAACGCCAGGGGAATACCCTCCCCTGGCGTTGTACAACCCTACTCTCAACCCTCGGGTCCTCTCCTGGAGGCGGTGGTGGCGGGCCCGCAACGCTTCGTACTTCCGGTACAGACTGAGGTAGTCTGCCCGGCTGACCCGCTCATTGCTTCCTAGATCATCTGCTGCTCTGGAGCTGCCATCACTCTCACTGCCCACATCAGTTGGTGTGGGGGTAGGAGCAGGAGGAGTGGGAGGAGTAGGAATGCAGGTGACATCTTTCTTGGCTAGCAAGGAACGCCGATTTTCCCGCACGTGCGTGCAGTTGATGCACCACTGCATATATCTGTCGTCACCACGTCCCACTCGCTCTCCTATGTACCCAGCCCGACGGAGCGCCCGAAATAATGTCGCCTCACCGATGTCGTGTGCCGTTTTCTTTTTACGCAGGTCTGCCACAACGCTCTCTGCCGAGACCCCGCACATCTCCCGTTTGGCGAGCGTCTTTCGAGCAAGGTACTCCTCTGCAGCAGCATCTGACACCTCTGCGAGGCCCTGGGCACGCGGCATGTGTTGCTCGGCGTGCTGAGTGAGCGTAGTGACACCCTTCCCTTGCAAAGAACGAAATAATGCGGTCGGGAGTGGTTCAGGTACAAAGGCAAGGTACGAAACTGAGGTACATTTTTTAGGACCCCAAAAGATCATCACAAAAGTGCGTATCAGGTGTCACAAGTGGGCCCCAGACAGTTTCCGGGGGGGTATGGGTCGGATTTTCAGGTCAGATCAGGTATTAGGGCGGCTCTGATGGTATGTCGAAAATTTTGGTTTTGTACGGGCTTATGACCCCCCCTAGGCATACTTGTCCCCCCATATGGGGAACCCCCTAAATCTGGGGGAAATATGGGGGGTCGCAAAACCCCGCCCCCATATGGGGAAAAAGGCTGAAAATATGGGGGAAAACCGGTAAAATATGGGGGAATATGGGGGAAATATGGGGCCCATATGGGGGGATATGGGGGTATTCGTGCTGCAACGGGAGAACATCAAACCACTCATGCACGCACACACACGAAGTGCGCGTCGAAACCGGCATCATGCCTTGTTGGGGATCCTCCAGGAGTCCGATCCTGGGGGGTGCGCGCTCGTTCAGGTGTGGCCAGGTCTGGCCCCCCCCTGGAAGATCCCCCAGGTGGGTCACACCGACCTCCTGTTCCTCTCCTGCGCCGATACAGCGGCAGCGGAGGGCGAACGCTTCCCGGTTTGGCGGGGCACCGCAGTGACAGCGGCAGCGGTGGTGGACACATACGCACAGACACACAGAGCGCGTTCAGGGTTAACAGCTCCTCACAACACACACTCTTGTGTTTTTAAGTCCTGTCTGGCACGTCACTCTCACACTCGCTGTCCTCCTCCTCTGGTGTGTTTGCGATTGCGAACTGCCCCCTGGGATCCTTATTAGATAAGGGAATTCACAAGCAGTGCATTCTGGGGTGTCAGGCGCTTCCGCCACTTTTGACCGCTCCGAGCGCCGAAAAGTCGGAGTCGACGCTCGTCACCAGGCAGTGCTTGACATGTTCAAGCTGCATCTGCCGGGTGGAATGAGACCTGTGAAGGCCAGTACAAGGACTGGCTGCAGGACGCAACTGTTCTGCCAGCAAAGACAGGACTACTGGACAGCATGCTCTGATGACCGCTACTCAGACTTGAAGAAAGTGGCGGTCGGCGCTCTCACAGCACCTTTTGTGGTCTGACTCGAGCACTTCAGCCGAGCGTTTCCTCTCCGCAGAAAGCGACGATGCGAGATGGCTCTGCAAGGTGCTAGACGTCTCCTGTCAGTCGCTGACTTCACACCCTGTGAAAAGCAGAACGAAGAGAACTGTTTGTTGACTGCTTCCACCTGAGGAACCCCTGGGTTTTCCCCCATATATCCCCCATATGGGGGAAATATGGGGGAACAGGACTTGAAAAACCCCCCATATTCCCCCCATATTTTTGGCCTTCCCCATATGGGGGTACAAGTATGCCTAGGGGGGGGGGGTAGGTACGGTAACATTTCTCTCGTTGACTATGATGATGTGGCACGGCTGTCCCTTCAACAGGCACACACACATGCCCCCCGCCAAACAACACGGATCGTGTGCGAAGCAGTGGCAGACCCATACATGAGGGAACGTGTCATCATCCGCCAGTCCCTCACGTGAGTGTGCACCACCCATCTCCAAGAGATCACATTCGTCGAAGTTCTCGAAGCTACGGTGACTCTGCTTCTGCTTGCACCGCCAGTTCCTCCGGTGAACCCGCGCCGCCCATCTCCAAGAGAGCATCGCCAAAGACTTCACCTTGGTTGTCCTCACACTTCATCTGATGATGCTGCTTGTGTTTGTGGAAGAAGAGCAAGAAGGCTGCCGCAGACAGGAGCAGCAGGGCTGCACCGCACACAGGCAAGACCCAGCACAGCGTGCAGGTGCTGCTGGTGTGTCGGGGTGCAGCGGCCCTGCAGACAGCAGCAGCGGCGTCCCACACGCAGCCTTCTGTCTGTGCACACAGGGTATCGGCGACGAGCGTGCAGTTGAACGAAGCCTCGCACTGCGAAGCAGCTGTGTCCCACACGCACAGCGGGAGGGCCTCGCAGTCTGCCTGGGACTCAGCAAGGCACGTGTCGTTCAGGGGCACGGCTGCAGGCTCCGGGGTAGCGGTCACGGGTGGCGGGGCAGAGGTCGCGTTGGGCGACAGGGTGTCGGGTGGCAATGTCGCTGGTGTGCCACTTGCGTTCGGTGAGGGGGAGGAGGGTGCAGGTGTGGCAGGGGATGGGGTGGGTGCAGGTGTTGCAGGTGCTGCTGTCGGTGGCACAGCAGGTGGGAATGTGGGAGGTGCTGATGTGGGAGGTGCTGATGTCGGTGCAGCGGTTGCAGGTGCTGCTGTCGGTGGCACGCCAGGTGGGAATGTGGGAGGTGCTGATGTGGGAGGTGCTGATGTCGGTGCAGCGGTTGCAGGTGCTGCTGTCGGTGGCACGCCAGGTGGGAATGTGGGAGGTGCTGATGTGGGAGGTGCTGATGTCGGTGCAGCGGTTGCAGGTGCTGCTGTCGGTGGCACACCAGGTGGGAATGTAGCAGGTGTTGATGTGGGAGGTGTTGATGTCGGTGCAGCTGTTGCAGGTGCTGCTGTCGGTGGCACAGCAGGGGAGAATGTAGCAGGTGCTGATGTGGGAGGTGCTGATGTCGGTGCAGCGGTTGCAGGTGCTGCTGTCGGTGGCACACCAGGTGGGAATGTAGCAGGTGCTGATGTGGGAGGTGTTGATGTCGGTGCAGCGGTTGCAGGTGCTGCTGTCGGTGGCACACCAGGTGGGAATGTAGCAGGTGCTGATGTGGGAGGTGTTGATGTCGGTGCAGCGGTTGCAGGTGCTGCTGTCGGTGGCACACCAGGTGGGAATGTAGCAGGTGTTGATGTGGGAGGTGTTGATGTCGGTGAAGGTGCATCAGGGGATGGGGTGGGTGCAGGTGCTGTACTGGCCGCGGGTGATGCAGTAGCATCCGGTGATGTCGTGGCAGCAGGCGATGCAGTACCCGGAGATGCAGTTTCGTTGGTCACCGTGACACAGATGCCCACGGTATTGTCGAACCTGCACAGTGCCTCGCGTTCACACTGCACCGGGTCCGTCACCACCTCACAGGCCACCCCGGTGCACACCGCAGCCGCCTGCTGCCCCTCGCCCGCCTGCGGGGCCTTGCAGCGGCACACCCAGTCGTTGTCTGTCTCCACCGAGGGGTCGTGGCACTCCTGCCCGGCCTGTGTGCACAGCCCCCGCTCGCATGTCGGGCACTCTGCCGTGCACTCGTTGATCCCACAGGCCGCCGGGCCCATCAGCCCGTTCACACCGGTGTGTGGCGCGACGCACGTGCACACCCACGTCCCGTCCTTTGACAGGTCGGTGTCGATGCACGTCTGACCCACGTCGGTGCACACAGCCGCAACACTGGGATTCCCACACTCCCCCGAGAACTGGCACACTGCAGGTGCACCGACGGCACTCCCACTTGCGGGTGATGGGCACCTGCACATCCAGTCATCGGTGGACGATGTGTCCGGGTCGTAGCACTGTGCGGTGTGTGTGGTGTGAGGCGGCTTCATGAAACGATGCAATTATTCCCCCAAAAGCGTAGCACGGACCGGCCCGTGGGGCTGGACAGGGAGGGGGGTTGATGTGTCTTCGAGGGCAGAGAAGTGTTCCCATATCCTGACTGTGGTTGTCCTCCGGCGGACTTGCGCGAGCACTGCCACCACGCCTCCCCAAATACATATTACGGTCCATGCCGCGTGGATCCAGACATACCATCTGCCCGGCACTGTGGCACGTCTTCAGGTTCATCTCAATCGCGCACTCGTTCACCCCAGCAGACTGGCACGTCGCCGGTTTCGCCACAGCCGACCCTGTCGCAGGGGACACGCAGCGGCACTCCCAGTCGCCGCGGGAGCCCGCCGCCGTGTTCGTGTCATGGCATGTCTGTCCGACCGCCACGCACGTATTGGACATCAGGATGCACTCGTCGTACACGCACATCGCCGCCCCCGCCAGCTTCCTCCCCACCAACGGGGAGTGGCACACGCACACCCAGTCGCCGCGGGAGTCCGCCGCCGTGTTCGTGTCATGGCATGTCTGTCCGACCGCCACGCACGTATTGGCCCACAGGATGCACTCGTCGTACACGCACATCGCCGCCCCCGCCAGCTTCCTCCCCACCAACGGGGAGTGGCACACGCACTCCCAGTCGCCCGTCGAGTCCGGCGACAGGTCAGTGTCGTGGCACACCTGATCTGCTGCAGTGCACACGCGCCCCGCTTCCCCGTCGCACTCGTTCAGCGTGCACGTCGCCACTGCCGCCACCGCAAACGAGTCCGATGTCTTGCACTTGCAGCGCCAGTCCCCCTTCCCGGTGGATGGGTTCGTGCTCCCCTCCACGCACTCCTGAGCCGCCTTCTGGCACACATTCCCGTTCCCGCTGTCTGCACACGTCGCGCACTGCTCCACGCACTCGTCTAGAGCATGGCCCACTGCCGCCAGCGCCAGCAGGGCGACGTGCCGCTGCACAGACATGTTGGGGTAGCAGAGGGCTGCCCTTGATCCTGTGGGTGGCACGGTGTGTGGAGGCAGTTCCTGAAAGAGCATTTGAGCAACTGCTGGACAAAAGTTGCTTTGAGGATCACGAAGGATGCCACCAAGCATCAGGCACGGTCAACCCCAAAAGGGCATCACCGAAAAGCCGGTTGTCAGCAGTGCACCCCATGCGGTGCGGCATGCCTCCAGCTCGGTGATGACCTGCGTCACTCCCTGCACCATACTGTGTGCCTCGTCCACCATAAAACCTCGTCACTTGAACAATGTTTGATTCGTTAGGGGCCTCCGCCCTGTGCCCGACTGTGTCAGGTATGCCCCCGTTCTGCCAGGCGACTCGCTGTCCTGCACTACAGAGAGGAGCCCTATTGGTTCTTCAAAGACACATCCTCAGCCACTAGCGGGTGCTTCCCACAGTAGTCAAGGCGGTCAACAAGGAGGCCTGTATGACACTCTTTTGGCAGCAAGGCACAACGTAACAGGAGTGAGGTTGGCAGACTCCCACTGACTGTCACTGAGACGGGAGTTGACGTCAAGGTGGCCTTTCCCAAGTGGCAGAACACCCCACAGACCCGTGATCACAGGTGTTTGGCGTTGAGAGCATCACCCAAAAGGATCAGGTGGAATGCTCAGCGCTCGGTTGTGCAAGAAAGCTAAAAAGGGAGGTGGATGGGGCTGGCAAAGGCGCTTCTTCATCCCAAAATTTCGGCCGAAAAACAACACTTCTCGCCGGGTGCCCGATGCTTTCCGGGGGGGGGTTTTTGCCATTATCAAGCGAAGAAACGCTTGATGGGCGAACTTGCCCTGCCCAGCAGCTGTGAGGGGCACTGTTTCAAAACCACATTTCGTTTCATTTCACACTTTGGCATGCTCGCCAACGCGCGGATCGCCAGACAGTGACTGGATCTCAACAGGATATCAAGGCGGCACACGATACGAAGCCCTGCCAAGGAGATTTCAACGTGCTGCCTCTTGCAAACCAAGGTTTTTTTGTTTGGCCAACCAATAGCGGCCCACGCGCACACACGTTCCTCTGCGCGCGGGGCACCCCGAAGAGAGAGGTACTGTGGGGAGGGAGTGGGGGCGGGGCAAGGTGGGCTGCCAACATGGGGGCTTGGCTTGGCAGCAAAGCCGTGTGTTGTCGTAGAGAGTGGGATCAGAACAGCAGGGCTCGGTTCTCGGCGAGGCCCCGGTTTGTGGGAGGAGTGCAGCGGTGGGAACTCGGGGTCGGTAGCGAGTGCGGTGAAGGAGCTCAGCGCTCAAGGAAGGTTCGGTGGGCCATCTGTTGCACGAGCTATCGAAAGATGGAATATACCGAGGGGAGAGGAACCTCCATGTTCCATGCACCCAAAAAAGGCAGCCAGTGTGGTGGGGGTAGTGAAGTGGAAGTGCAAGGAGAACAAAGGGCAAGGTGACTACATGCAGAACCAACGTGGGTGGTGGGAAGAGAGAAAACTGAGAGAGGGGGAGTGGGGAGGGGGAAGACATGACAACACGCATGCTAGACGTCCTTCTGTCGGTGTACTAGTATCGTGTTCCCTCCGAATAAGATGTGGTGGTGTGATAAGTGTGGCACGCATCATAAATGTGCTCAAAAAAAACAAAAAAAACAAGAAATCGCCCTATCACTTCACAGCTACAAACCGCTCTGATGAATTTCCTTTTGTCTGTTGCATTGACGCTTCTACACACAAAACCCTGAACTGATCACACCGTGAGCCTGATGAGGGGTGGGGTGAGTGTATAGAGCACGTTTGGTTGCAGCTGTGGTGGGACGCGAGTGTGCTTAAAAATACTACGAGAAACACTTGGCCTCTATGCTGTGAGTGTTGCATTGGACGCTTCCACCTGTTGAACGGGCTCCACCTCTTGCACTTTGAAACCCCCCCCCCCCCATATTTTTTTTTGATTTGACAACTCCGGTTTGGTGTACCTCGATGAGCTTACCTTACCTTGTCGTCGGACACAACATATCATCGTTGTCCCAAACCCCGTAACCCACGTGAAGTGGATCATCTGAAGTGCAGAATGAGGTGGAGCAGGTGGAGCACGAAACATAAGTAAACCATAGCAAGAGAGGCCAGCAGCAGTCCCGAGTCCATCGCGTTCCTCGTAGCATTTCCCGTACCACACAGGTGTGTTATGTGCAAAATACTACGAGAAACACTTGGCCTCTATGCTGTGAGTGTTGCATTGGACGCTTCCACCCAGGACCCTTAGGACCCAAGGACTTAGGGACGCCGCGCGAACGGTCTACTATTGAAGTGATCAGGCTCCGTCGCCCATCGTATGCATCCCTCCGATGGTAATGTACCGCTTTCTACGTTGTCACGAGCACCTTGTACGGAAAACGATCGAACCTCACTCGCTGAGGGGATCCGCCTGCCTCGGCCGTGTGCCGCCGTCGTGTGGTCAGCCTCGTGATTCTTGGTGTGCCCTATCGACAACATGCCTGTCTCTCCAGTTGCCGCACCCGGCGAGAGAGTTGATGCGTCTCAACCCGGCGAAACTAAGGGAGTAAAGGTTGCACACAGCCCCGCCTGTGCTGCAACCACCCGCTCTTGGCTGACCCCCGACGTCTGGTGCGTTTCCCACTCCGGGTATTTGAATCCTCACCCTGTACCTCTTCGGGATCCTCCATCCCCTGGGGAACCCTTCCCCTCGAGGCTTCTTCACGTCTCCGACATATTGGTGTGTGCCCACATGACCCTTCTTCCTGACATCCTCGATGTCGTTTTGCACCCCGGGCGATGCACTGAGACGGCCGTATCCAGGTAGTCAGTGGCCATGCCCAGCCCCTCAGCGTGACAGTCCTCTGGTGCGCTCCCAGCACCACCACCGCGACGCTCGTGCATATTCAGCCACCATGACCCGGCAGCTCTCGCCTGGGGACAGGGCTCGGCGGATCGAGAAATCACAGTCTGAAACTCGCCTCCCAGCTCCTCCGCAGCAGTCTACTGTCCGGCCGTCTTAAACTCTCGCCCTTCGGGAGCCCGGCCAACACCCGGTGCTTTCCGGCGTGATCTCGATCGCTCTGTGGCTCTCTGTGTCCTCTCCGGTCTTCGCTGGCTGCGAGCGAGTTGCGGGGTGAAGCCCAACGCGCCTCTTCATGGCGCACTGGAGACGCTGCATGGAGTGCCCAGGGGTAGGTGTGAGAGGTGCCGGCCCTTCTGGGTGAAAGAGGGCGATCGCGCGCACTGTCGTCTCCTGAACTCCGCTCGAGCGGTGGACAACACGTTCCTGCGGCCCCCTTCCCACTGGGCTGATCCCCACTGTACCTGCCCCATCGCCCGCCTCGTAGACAGCGCATCAAACGGAGGCCCTGTGGCCCCACGTGGCGTCGATTCAGTGGTAACGCCCGGACTCAGTGTGGAGGGCGTATTTCCCGGTGCGTGAGGAAATTCGAGGCCCTGGAGGTGTGGGCATGCCAGAAGGATTCTCGGAGTCGCCTTCTTAATGAGAGAGGTGAGTCCCCGCGGACCGGAGCTTGTCGCACGCTGCAGTCGCTGTTCGGGCTTGTCGAGTAGGCTGCTGGGTACTCGGGAAGACTGGCTGACTGCCCCCCAACCTTGTGGAATGATCTCGGCCCGCTGCCATGGCTGCGGTTTCGGTGGACCCCCTCAGCGGCGGCACCGCTGACACAGGCGATGCGGACGCGTCTCTCAGTCGCTGCTTCTTTTGCTCCCCGAGCAGTGCAGCTTGGGAGAGCGTCTCGGCTGTGTTGGATACCTGATCTCTGTGTATGTCCCACGGCACCTCGCAGGTGTCCAGTCAGCAGCTCCCCTTCCCTGCATGGAACTGTGAGGTCGTACGTCTCAACACCGGGCCACAGACGCCCGGAACTCCCCCTGACCCCTGTGAATAATGCAGGCTTGAATGTGTGTCCCCCGGCAGGGAGACTATGCTTCGACGGAGTATGCCCCGCTTGGGGCGTGTGCGGGCATCCGCTTGACGCCGGGGTGCGCGTAGTCGGCATTCGCGCAGATAAGCTGGGCACGACAGACGTGCCGGCTTCTCGGGGGCGTGTCCGGGGGCGTTGCATTGGTACACGAAAACTGTCGCCCTCGGAAAGCTCACGTCGCGTCACCGTGCTCGAGCTGGATCTGGCAGGCTGTGTGTGACAGGCCACCCTTCCGCCTTCAGGTGCCGTCGCTCGGGCAAAAAAGGTGTATTTCTCAATCAAGAGAGTACGCCCCTCACGATTGTGGCACGATTGTGTCTCCCCGGGTCAGGCTCGGTATTCCAGTCGAAAGCGTAAATGCCCCTCGGCACTGTGCTGGGCGGGGTTGTGTCTCGGTCAGGAGAGGAGGTGCCCCTCAGGCAAAATCCTGCGTCTCGCGGTCGGGAGTGAGTGCCCCTCGGCAGGAATGTGTCTCGGCCAGGTGTCCCTCAGGCAGGGAATGTAATGTCTCGGCCCGGTGTCCCTCGGGCATGAATGTGCGTCTTGGCCAGGTGCCCCTCAGGCAGGGTGCCCCGTAGGCGGAAGTGTATGTCGCGGCCAGATGCCCCTCAGGCAGGGTGCCCCGTAGGCGGAAATGTATGTCTTGACCAGGTGCCCCTCGGGCAGGGTGCCTCGTAGGCGGAAGTGTATGTCTTGGCCAGGTGCCCCTCGGGCAGGGTGCCTCGTAGGCGGAAGTGTCTGTCTTGGCCAGGTGCCCCTCGGGCAGGGTGCCTCGTAGGCAGAGGTGTCTGTCTTGGCCAGGTGCCCCTCGGGCAGGGTGCCCCGTAGGCGGAAGTGTGTGTCTTGACCAGGTGCCCCTCGGGCAGGGTGCCTCGTAGGCGGAAGTGTCTGTCTTGGCCAGGTGCCCCTCGGGCAGGGTGCCTCGTAGGCAGAGGTGTCTGTCTTGGCCAGGTGCCCCTCGGGCAGGGTGCCCCGTAGGCGGAAGTGTGTGTCTTGACCAGGTGCCCCTCGGGCAGGGTGCCTCGTAGGCGGAAATGTATGTCTTGGCCAGGTGCTCCTCAGGCAGGGTGCCCCGCAAGCGTAAGCTGTAGGTATGTCGTGGCCAGGTGCCCCTCAGGCAGGTAATGTCTCGGCGAGATGCCCCTCGGGCAGGAAAAATGCGTCTCGGCTAGGTGCCCCTCAGGCAGAAGTGGGTGTCTCGGTCCGATGCTCCTCGGCAAGATCGTGTCTCGGTCAGGAAAGTAGGAGTTGGATATCACTGACGTCACTTTGCTGCATCAGTATCGACCCATTTATCAGCACCCGACTGTTGCTCTTGGTCCCGCCTTTGTCAGCGCCTCTGTGACGGAACCTCCAGCTGAAGTATGCGTTTGGAAACCTTGAGCGCGATCAAGCGTGAAGCAGGTTTTCGGCGAGGCGCGGTGATAGTCTCGATGGCTGATGGGAATGTCCTCAATCCGCTGCGGCCACGGGCGCAGCGCTGTCCCGCTGTCACGTTCATAAGCGGCGGAGGACCACCTTGAACACCACGGCGTCATCATCCCCATCTTTTTGCGCCCCTCCTTCGTGCTGATCCCCCCGTGCACCTCGCCGTCATTTATTAGAACCAGTGCGTGGGGGTGTTGTTGTCCTCAACCGCGGCTTCAGCCCTCTTGAGACCTGACACGAGCATGGTGTGAGGGTCGTCTTCTCGGTCGGGATTTGGTGCCCCTCGGGCAAGATTGTGTATCTCTCGGTCGGGAGAGCGGGTGCCCCTCGGGCAAAATTTTTGTCTCGGTCAGGAGAACAGGTGCCCCTCGGGCGAGATGCTGCGTCTCTCGGTCGGGAGAGTGGGTGCCCCTCGGGCATAGTTTTGTCTCGGTCAGGATAACGGGTGCCCCTCGGGCAAAACTGCGTGTCTCTCGGTCGGGAGAGTGAGTGCCCCTCGGGCAGAATATTGTCTCGGTCAGGAGAACAGGTGCCCCTCGGGCGAGATGCTGCGTCTCTCGGTCGGGAGAGTGGATGCCCCTCGGGCAGAATATTGTCTCGGTCAGGAGAACAGGTGCCCCTCGGGCGAGATGCTGCGTCTCTCGGTCGGGAGAGTGGATGCCCCTCGGGCAGAATATTGTCTCGGTCAGGAGAACAGGTGCCCCTCGGGCGAGATGCTGCGTCTCTCGGTCGGGAGAGTGGATGCCCCTCGGGCAGAATATTGTCTCGGTCAGGAGAACAGGTGCCCCTCGGGCAAGACTGCGTGTCTCTCGGTCGGGAGAGTGGGTGCCCCTCGGGCAAAAATTTTGTCTCGGTCAGGAGAACAGGTGCCCCTCGGGCGAGATGCTGCGTCTCTCGGTCGGGAGAGTGGGTGCCCCTCGGGCAGAATATTGTCTCGGTCAGGAGAACAGGTGCCCCTCGGGCAAAACTGCGTGTCTCTCGGTCGGGAGAGTGAGTGCCCCTCGGGCAGAATATTGTCTCGGTCAGGAAACCAGGTGCCCCTCGGGCAAGACTGCGTGTCTCTCGGTCAGGAGAGTGGGTGCCCCTCGGGCAGGGTAGAATGCTGCGTCTCTCAGACGGTCAGATCGTGTGTCCCTCAGTCAGGAGAGGAGGTCTCGGTCGCTAAAAACGCGCCCCCTCGGGCAGAGTGGTTGTGTCATCGCTGTTGTGTCACACCAATTGCCTCTCGGGCGGTGTGTCTTTTTTGATTTGACAACTCCGGTTTGGTGTACCTCGATGAGCTTACCTTACCTTGTCGTCGGACACAACATATCATCGTTGTCCCAAACCCCGTAACCCACGTGAAGTGGATCATCTGAAGTGCAGAATGAGGTGGAGCAGGTGGAGCACGAAACATAAGTAAACCATAGCAAGAGAGGCCAGCAGCAGTCCCGAGTCCATCGCGTTCCTCGTAGCATTTCCCGTACCACACAGGTGTGTTATGTGCAAAAGAAAAGGCAGTCAGTGTGGTGGGGGTAGGGGCGAAGGCTAGATATTAGGGTAATGGCGAGCCTTCTGCTGCTTGGGTGCTAAAGCCGTCTGTGGGAGCAGGGAGCCACCGAACCGGTGGCCTTCCCCACGGACGGCTTCCGACACTCGCACTGCCAGTCACCCGTCACCGTGTGGTCCGGGTCCACGCAGTCCTGTCCTGCAGCCGTGCACACATTCTCGTGGAAGAAGCACTCGTCAGTGAAGCACCGCGCCACCGAACCGGTCGCAAGTCCCACGGACGGCTTCCGACACTCACACCGCCAGTCACCCGTCACCGTCCGGTCCAGGTCCACGCAGTCCTGCCCCGCCGTTGTGCACGCTTTGTCGTGGAAGAAGCACTCGTCTGTCCAGCACTGCGCTGGCCTTCCGGTGGCCCTCCCAACGGACGGCTTCCGACACTGGCACTGCCAGTCACCCGTCACCGTGTGGTCCGGGTCCACGCAGTCCTGTCCTGCAGCCGTGCACACATTGTCGTGGAAGAAGCACTCGTCTGTCAAGCACTGCGCTGGCCCTCCCGCCGCCCTTCCCCGAGACGGCTTCCGGCACTGGCACTGCCAGTCACCCGTCACCGTCCGGTCCGGATCCACGCAGTGCTGTCCTGCAGCCGTGCACACATTCTCGTGGAAGAAGCACTCGTCAGTGAAGCACCGCGCCACCGAACCGGTCGCCATCCCCACGAACGGCATCTGACACTCACACCGCCAGTCACCCTTCACCGTCCGGTCCGGATCCACGCAGTCCTGCCCCGCCGTTGTGCACACATAGCCGTCGAAGAAGCACTCGTCTGTCAAGCACTCGCGCGCTGGAGCTCCCGTTGCCCTTCCCCGAGACGGCTTCCGACACTGGCACTGCCAGTCGCCTGTCACCGTGTCGTCCGGGTCCACGCAGTCCTGTCCTGCAGCCGTGCACACGTTGTCCTGGAAGAAGCACTCGTCTGTCAAGCATTGCGCTGGCGCTCCCGTTGCCCTTCCCCGAGACGGCTTCCGGCACTGGCACTGCCAGTCATCCGTCACCGTCCGGTCCGGATCCACGCAGTGCTGTCCTGCAGCCGTGCACACATTCTCGTGGAAGAAGCACTCGTCAGTGAAGCACCGCGCCACCGAACCGGTGGCCTTCCCAACGGACGGCTTCCGACACTCGCACTGCCAGTCATCCGTCACCGTCCGGTCCGGGTCCACGCAGTCCTGCCCCGCCGTTGTGCACACATAGCCGTCGAAGAAGCACTCGTCTGTCAAGCACTGCGCTGGCCCTCCCGTCGCCCTTCCCCGAGACGGCTTCCGACACTGGCACCGCCAGTCACCCGTCACCGTCCAATTCAGATCCACGCAGTCCTGTCCTGCAACTGTGCACACATTCTCGTGGAAGAAGCACTCGTCAGTGAAGCACCGTGCCACCGAACCGGTGGCCTTCCCCACGGACGGCTTCCGACACTCGCACTGCCAGTCACCCGTCACCGTCCGGTCCGGGTCCACGCAGTGCTGTCCTGCAGCCGTGCACACATTCTCGTGGAAGAAGCACTCGTCAGTGAAGCACCGCGCCACCGAACCGGTGGCCTTCCCAACGGACGGCTTCCGACACTCGCACTGCCAGTCACCCGCCACCGTCCGGTCCGGGTCCACGCAGTCCTGCCCCGCCGTTGTGCACACATTGTCGTGGAAGAAGCACCCGTCTGTCAAGCACTGCGCTGGCCCTCCCGTTGCCCTTCCCCGAGACGGCTTCCGACACTGGCACTGCCAGTCACCCGTCACCGTCCGGTCCGGATCCACGCAGTGCTGTCCTGCAGCCGTGCACACATTCTCGTGGAAGAAGCACTCGTCAGTGAAGCACCGCGCCACCGAACCGGTCGCCATCCCCACGAACGGCATCTGACACTCACACCGCCAGTCACCCTTCACCGTCCGGTCCGGATCCACGCAGTCCTGCCCCGCCGTTGTGCACACATAGCCGTCGAAGAAGCACTCGTCTGTCAAGCACTCGCGCGCTGGAGCTCCCGTTGCCCTTCCCCGAGACGGCTTCCGACACTGGCACTGCCAGTCGCCTGTCACCGTGTCGTCCGGGTCCACGCAGTCCTGTCCTGCAGCCGTGCACACGTTGTCCTGGAAGAAGCACTCGTCTGTCAAGCATTGCGCTGGCGCTCCCGTTGCCCTTCCCCGAGACGGCTTCCGGCACTGGCACTGCCAGTCATCCGTCACCGTCCGGTCCGGATCCACGCAGTGCTGTCCTGCAGCCGTGCACACATTCTCGTGGAAGAAGCACTCGTCAGTGAAGCACCGCGCCACCGAACCGGTGGCCTTCCCAACGGACGGCTTCCGACACTCGCACTGCCAGTCATCCGTCACCGTCCGGTCCGGGTCCACGCAGTCCTGCCCCGCCGTTGTGCACACATAGCCGTCGAAGAAGCACTCGTCTGTCAAGCACTGCGCTGGCCCTCCCGTCGCCCTTCCCCGAGACGGCTTCCGACACTGGCACCGCCAGTCACCCGTCACCGTCCAATTCAGATCCACGCAGTCCTGTCCTGCAACTGTGCACACATTCTCGTGGAAGAAGCACTCGTCAGTGAAGCACCGTGCCACCGAACCGGTGGCCTTCCCCACGGACGGCTTCCGACACTCGCACTGCCAGTCACCCGTCACCGTCCGGTCCGGGTCCACGCAGTGCTGTCCTGCAGCCGTGCACACATTCTCGTGGAAGAAGCACTCGTCAGTGAAGCACCGCGCCACCGAACCGGTGGCCTTCCCAACGGACGGCTTCCGACACTCGCACTGCCAGTCACCCGCCACCGTCCGGTCCGGGTCCACGCAGTCCTGCCCCGCCGTTGTGCACACATTGTCGTGGAAGAAGCACCCGTCTGTCAAGCACTGCGCTGGCCCTCCCGTTGCCCTTCCCCGAGACGGCTTCCGACACTGGCACTGCCAGTCACCCGTCACCGTCCGGTCCGGATCCACGCAGTGCTGTCCTGCAGCCGTGCACACATTCTCGTGGAAGAAGCACTCGTCAGTGAAGCACCGCGCCACCGAACCGGTCGCCATCCCCACGAACGGCATCTGACACTCACACCGCCAGTCACCCTTCACCGTCCGGTCCGGATCCACGCAGTCCTGCCCCGCCGTTGTGCACACATAGCCGTCGAAGAAGCACTCGTCTGTCAAGCACTCGCGCGCTGGAGCTCCCGTTGCCCTTCCCCGAGACGGCTTCCGACACTGGCACTGCCAGTCGCCTGTCACCGTGTCGTCCGGGTCCACGCAGTCCTGTCCTGCAGCCGTGCACACGTTGTCCTGGAAGAAGCACTCGTCTGTCAAGCATTGCGCTGGCGCTCCCGTTGCCCTTCCCCGAGACGGCTTCCGGCACTGGCACTGCCAGTCATCCGTCACCGTCCGGTCCGGATCCACGCAGTGCTGTCCTGCAGCCGTGCACACATTCTCGTGGAAGAAGCACTCGTCAGTGAAGCACCGCGCCACCGAACCGGTGGCCTTCCCAACGGACGGCTTCCGACACTCGCACTGCCAGTCATCCGTCACCGTCCGGTCCGGGTCCACGCAGTCCTGCCCCGCCGTTGTGCACACATAGCCGTCGAAGAAGCACTCGTCTGTCAAGCACTGCGCTGGCCCTCCCGTCGCCCTTCCCCGAGACGGCTTCCGACACTGGCACCGCCAGTCACCCGTCACCGTCCAATTCAGATCCACGCAGTCCTGTCCTGCAACTGTGCACACATTCTCGTGGAAGAAGCACTCGTCAGTGAAGCACCGTGCCACCGAACCGGTGGCCTTCCCCACGGACGGCTTCCGACACTCGCACTGCCAGTCACCCGTCACCGTCCGGTCCGGGTCCACGCAGTGCTGTCCTGCAGCCGTGCACACATTCTCGTGGAAGAAGCACTCGTCAGTGAAGCACCGCGCCACCGAACCGGTGGCCTTCCCAACGGACGGCTTCCGACACTCGCACTGCCAGTCACCCGCCACCGTCCGGTCCGGGTCCACGCAGTCCTGCCCCGCCGTTGTGCACACATTGTCGTGGAAGAAGCACCCGTCTGTCAAGCACTGCGCTGGCCCTCCCGTTGCCCTTCCCCGAGACGGCTTCCGACACTGGCACTGCCAGTCACCCGTCACCGTCCGGTCCGGGTCCACGCAGTGCTGTCCTGCAGCCGTGCACACATTCTCGTGGAAGAAGCACTCGTCTGTCAAGCACTGTGCCACCGAACCAGTATCCTTCCCCACGGACGGCTTCCGACACTCGCACCGCCAGTCACCCTTCACCGTCTGATCCGGGTCCACGCAGTCCTGCCCCGCCGTTGTGCACACATTGTCGTCGAAGAAGCACTCGTCTGTCAAGCACTGCGCTGGAGCTCCCGTTGCCCTTCCCCGAGACGGCTTCCGGCACTGGCACCACCAGTCGCCTGTCACCGTGTGGTCCGGGTCCACGCAGCGCTGTCCCGCCATCGCGCACGTTGCGTACTTCTTACACTCATCCAACAGAGCCTGGCCCACTGCCGCCAGCGCCAGCAGGGCAACGTGCCGCTGCACAGACATGTTGGGTAGCGGAGGGCTGCCCTTGATCCTGCGGGTGGCACGGTGTGTGGAGGCAGTTCCTGAAAGAGCATTTGAGCAACTGCCGAACAAAAGTTGCTTTGAGGATCACGAAGGATGCCACCCAGCATGCACGGTCAACCCTAAAAGAGTACAGCACGTGCGCATCACCGAAGAGCCGATTATCAGCAGTGCGGCATGCCTCCAGCTCGGGATGACCTGCGTCACTCCCTGCACCATACTGTGTGCCTCGCACCAAGAAAACATCACTTGAAGGGGATTCGTTCAGGAGTGAACACAAGTGAGCCGCACTGACTACTGTCGGTTGGCGCATGTATAGGCCGTCTGCTGTTTGGTGTGGAAGAGACTGCCGTGATGACGAGCAAGGGGGTGCTACCCACCACTAGCACACCCCCCGCTCGGCAAAGCAGGGCTGCCGGCACACAATTCGAACTTCTCCGGAACGTCTGGTGTCCGAGTGACGCGAAGTTTGCACGCTGGGCGGGTGTCGTGTACAGGCCAGGGTAAAACTGTGGTTCTTTACTTACACACCAACAGGCAGAGAGTGATTGCATAGAATGCTGCAGCAAATCGGAGCTGGTGTACGAAAGGTGCTTGCTTTGTGCAACCAGGGGCGACTATCTGCATGAAGGTGGAGCCCGACAAGGCGGAGAACCTCAGGATGCAGAAAAAAGCTGCCATACACACGCAGCGGCATTTCAGCCCCCAACACACTTCTCTACAGTGCAGCCGGATTGCCGGCCCCACCACGTGCTGGATTACGCTTGCCATGCCGCCTGCCGTGGCTTGGGCTTCAGGGAGAAAACAGCTCGCCTGGTGGAAAACGCCGCCACACAAGCGAAATCACACCTCGAGGAGGAAGGGGTTGCTTGAATATCACGCAGGGCTACCAGCCAGCCACCCCCCACCCCACCCCACCCCACCCCCGGCGAAAGGGCTCTCAGCCCTCTGCGCCTCTCGGAAGCAGCAGGTTCAGTAGGAGAAGGCACCGCTCTCAACCATCAGCCAAAAACAGGCAGCGACGCACACGGCAAGGGCAACCTTACCCTGGACCGTTGCTATGCGGGGTGTCGACCCACGGGAGACGTAGAGCAGAAGCAGCGTCACAGGCACCACCACGGGGAGGGCATCCTGGATCTCGGTGACGATGCGCTGTGGGTGTGTGTTGTGTGTTGTGTGTCGTCGGGGCGGGGGGCGGGGGGTTGGGAACAAGGTGCCCCCCCCCCCCCCCTTCTGGCGACGCACAATAGCCAGGGGGGTGGGGACACACAGAGACAACACAGCAGCGCAACCCCACCCCCCTCGGCCCTACCTCCTGCTGTATACCTGGAGCACCGCTTTCGCCTTCGCGAGGCCGTCTGGGCTTGCTGCAGGGAGGATGGCGGTAGGGCGTGGTGTGGCAACGTCAGGGTCGTCGTCGTCACAGGTGAATCGAAGAAACGACCCTGAGCCACCAGGGAGACAGGTGCGGGTGCGTGCGTCGCGCTCGCCCCTCTCTAGGGCTTCGACGAGTCCCATCGCCTTCTTCTCGCACTCGTCTTTGGTAGGGGCGTCGGCGTTGATCCACACCCCGCCCTTGCAGGCCACAGCCATGAAGCGCATCGGCTTGAAGAACTCCTGCTGCACAAAAGGGTGGAGGCGGCGGGGGACGACCTCGTGGCACATTCCATCCGGCTCTGCGATGGCCAGCTGTGCGACAAGCTCTTCGTCGCGGCACTTCTCGCATTCCGGTCGCACCGCGGTGCAGGCGCAGGCCACGCAGGCGCACTTCTTGCAGCCCTCCCCGTGGGGCGAGCCGAACATCTCTATCACAGCCTCACCCTGTGCCTGGTGCGCGAGCAGGGCCAGTGCGGCCAGCAGCAGGGGCACCAGCATCGGGCGGCAGGTCATCTTGGAGGGTGCACCCGCCACCGCGTGTACTCTGGTGTGGGGGTGGGGTGGAGTGGGGGGTGAAAGAGTAGAATGTAGAATTGACAAGAGTGGGGTGGGTGGGGGGATGTGGGATGTGCTCGGCTCAGAAGAAACATGCAGGAGGGGGTGGGGGGGAGGGGGTGGGGGGGGTGGGGGTGGGGGGGGGGCCCGGGGGGGGGGTGGGGGGGGAGGGGGTGGGGGGGGAGGGGGTGGGGGGGGGCAGGGGTGTAAATAAGGCCGACTCCCGACTCCCGACTCGCGCCGGATTTTTTGGGATTGGGAGGGTTGCCTTGCTTCCCTTAGGGAATGTGCGGTATTAGGCACCCCATGGCCAAAATGACCCCACTGCGATCCGCACAGACTCCAAATATTCAAAAGAAAGGGTTTTTGGAACACCCGAGGAGGGGGGGTCCCGATGGGTGGGTGGGGGTGTGGGGGTCCCGCTGGGTGGGACATGGTGTGTGCCTCCCAGTCATCTTCTTCATTACCGGTCTCTGAACTGGGGTGAGTTCATTGCCAAACCACTGCTGTGAATACGGCGCCCCTTTCCCGCCCCTTTTGCCAGATCCTGGCAGCTCCCAAGAAGAGTTGTGTTCCGCCCTCATCAGGTGGTTGAGCATACCGCAGCGCACACGTGCACAACCACACACACTCCACACAGATGCGTCACACATGTGACGCAACTGTTGCGACACAACATGCCTCAGGTAGAGGCAGTAGTGTTTGACTCACAGCCAACATAGCTCTCAGTGGGGCCGTGGATGGTGTGGATGCATCCATGCATGCATCCACGGCATCCAGGGATGCCCGAAAATGTCAAAAAATGGATTTTTGATTTGGCATACAGGCATTCATCCACTGCAGGCAGGCCTGCATGCAGGGCTTCGGAGCTCCAGGCTGTGTGTGGATGCATCCACAAAATTTGTGGATGCATGCGCTGCATGCACGGGAAATACTGAGAGCTATGCAGCCAAATACTGCTGCCGTGAGTGAGGTGCTCGCAGCGTGTGGGGCGCTGCGGGCGAAGTGGGGGGTTGGCTGGGACAGCCAACATGGCGCTGTGCGTCGCGTGCTTCTTCGCGGACCACCTCGCACGCGGGAAGACCCCGCAAGCGCCGAGTCAGTCCGCCCTGACCGAATGGTGGGCGACTGCTGGAGGGTCCATGGGACTCTCCACGGCAGAGGTGGCCGTACTACAGGATGAGTGCAGGATTGAGTAGGGTTTGAGACCGCCTGTCCCCCCCAGCCCCCCACCCCAGGTACCTTAGGTGACTGTAAATAACCGACTCCCGACTCCCGACTCCTGACCCCCAAACCTTATTTACAGCCCTGGGGGGGGGGGGGGGGGGCGGGGTGGGGTCGGCCGATGCAGGCCCCTTTGCAAGTCAGAGAGGAGTGCGAGTCACGAGGAAGGGTTAGGGGCGTCCAGCGGAACTGCGATGAGAATGCGCACGTGGGGGAGGGGGGCGCGGGGGGGGGGGGGGTGTGGGGGAAACCAGGCGGGGGAGGCGACTGCGGCATGTGAGGCAGAATAAAGAGAGGGGGTGAAAGGAGGGCCTCATTCGGTACTCGGCAGTTGCGGCAGAAGTTCGGCGTACTTCACATGAACATAGGTGGAAATGCGCCAAAAAATGCTCCCGTTCGGCACCCTGTAGCGGAGACCCCCTCATCAGTGCAGAGGGGAAGGACCTCTATGCACTCAAAGGCAGCCAGTGGGGAGGGGGGTTGTGAAGTGGATAAAAAGATGCCACCTCGCTTGCTGTTGCGTGTGCGCCAATGCGTTGGCGTTTGGATGGCAACCGCCCTGTGTATAATAATATAGCCTGCTGCTTTGATGTGGGGTGTGAAGTGAAAGACTGCTTGGAAAGCAGATGAAACAGACGAAGAGGCTCGGAAAGCAGATCACCACGAGAATCGTTGTTGTTTGTGCGCCAGAAAAACAACTGACGCCCTTCAAGAATCTGTTACTTGACAGCTCACTTGGCTCGTGATGAAGCTTGTGTGTTGGCACCACTGCCTGAGCCTAAGATAGGGGGGGGCCGGGGGGGAGGGAAACAGAGCGGGTTCTCAGCAGGTATTCGGACAGGGGGTCCGACCGAGGCTTGACGCTCAGGTGAATCGAGTGGCTCCCAAGACAGAGTGGCACGTTCCTCACAAGCGGGTGCGCGGAATGACTCGCACACCCATGGAAGAACAGGCGGTGAAGGTGCTTGCGGCACCACACACAACAGCAAGAAAGGAAGGGAACAGCAATATCGGTGCGCTCATCGCTGCACTGATCAGCCATGTGGCTGGTTGAAACAGATGGGTGCCGTGAGACAGGTCACAGCAGGTGGGCCGGAGGCGTAGTTGCCGTCGGGCGGGGGAGCAATTGACATGGGTGCCTTGGCACCTTAACACACACTGGTTCAGCTGGCCGGGTCCTCGTTGGGGCACAGAACCCCACTCGTTGTGCTGCACTCCCCGTCAGGTGGAGTGGTGAGGGGCGGTCGGTTCGCATGTGCAATGGGGTAGGGCGGATGGACTGATGATTCGACAGCCACTCAGGGGCTGACAAGGACACCAAGCCGCACGGTGCTCACACCTCGGCTGTGGGCTCACGCCGTTGCAGGTCCGTGTCCCCTGCGTTGTGCTGGGGGGCTGCAGGTGCATCCTTCCGCAGGCACAGCAGCCACACACCCGCTGCCAGCAGGGCCACACCCACCACCGCGCCACACACGATGCCTGCGATCGCACCCCCGGACAGGCTGTCGTCGTCGCTCGAATGCGGAACTGGTGTCGCGATGCCTGCCTCGCAAGACTGCGCGTCACCCGACACCACGTAACCCGCTTCACACTCCCGCACGACACAAGCGTGGTCCACGTACTGTGTGCCTGTGGCGTGTGGCACCTTGCACCGGAGGAGGTACATCCTCTCGGAAAGCACAGCTGTGGGCCTCCCCAGCCCACGCGCACCCTCGCTGTATGTGTCCTTCTTCAGCTCCGCCTCCAACGCCGCCACGAGGTCTGTCGTCAGCAGGGACTTCAGCGACGCCCCGTCGATCTCCACCACGAAGACCGCCTCCCCCTCAGAGCAGGACATGTCCGCAGTGTCCGTTCTGAGGCCACTCGTCACGCTGGCCAGCGCCTGTGAGACTTCCAGCAGCACACCCCGCGTGCAGGACTGCACGCGCCACACGGCGACCACCTTCTCTGTGGAGAGCATGGGGGTGATGGGGGGCACGCAGGTGTAGGCGGTGCGCCCTGTGTCTGCGTTCGCCAGGTGGCTGTACCTCGGGGAGCAGGCGCACTTGCCCCACTCGGTGCACACCGCAGAGCTGTCTGTGTAGACACGGCAGTCGCTGTCCTGCCTGCACCACACCATGTCCGTGGGGCCCGCCTCGTCGGGGTGCAGTGTCGGTGCAGGCACGGCCACAGAGGCAGGCTCGCAAGACTGCGCGTCACCCGACACCACGTAACCCGCTTCACACTCCCGCACGACACAAGCGTGGTTCGCGTAGTGTGTGCCTGTGGCGTGTGGCACCTTGCACCGGAGGAGGTACATCCTCTCGGAAAGCACAGCTGTGGGCCTCCCCAGCCCACGCGCACCCTCGCTGTATGTGTCCTTCTTCAGCTCCGCCTCCAACGCCGCCACGAGGTCTGTCGTCAGCAGGGACTTCATCGACGCCCCGTCGATCTCCACCACGAAGACCGCCTCCCCCTCAGAGCAGGACATGTCCGCAGTGTCCGTTGTGAGGCCACCCGTCACGCTGGCCAGCGCCTGCGTGACTTCCAGCAGCACGCCCCGCGTGCAGGACTGCATGCGCCACACGGCAACCACCTTCTCTGTGGAGAGCATGGGGGTGATGGGGGGCACGCAGGTGTAGGCGGTGCGCCCTGTGTCTGCGTTCGCCAGGTGGCTGTACCTCGGGGAGCAGGCGCACTTGCCCCACTCAGTGCACACCGCAGAGCTGTCTGTGTAGACACGGCAGTCGCTGTCCTGCCTGCACCACACCATGTCCGTGGGGCCCGCCTCGTCGGGGTGCAGTGTCGGTGCAGGCACGGCCACAGAGGCAGGCTCGCAAGACTGCGCGTCACCCGACACCACGTAACCCGCTTCACACTCCCGCACGACACAAGCGTGGTTCGCGTAGTGTGTGCCTGTGGCGTGTGGCACCTTGCACCGGAGGAGGTACATCCTCTCGGAAAGCACAGCTGTGGGCCTCCCCAGCCCACGCGCACCCTCGCTGTATGTGTCCTTCTTCAGCTCCGCCTCCAACGCCGCCACGAGGTCTGTCGTCAGCAGGGACCTCATCGACGCCCCGTCGATCTCCACCACGAAGACCGCCTCCCCCTCAGAGCAGGACATGTCCGCAGTGTCCGTTGTGAGGCCACCCGTCACGCTGGCCAGCGCCTGCGTGACTTCCAGCAGCACGCCCCGCGTGCAGGACTGCACGCGCCACACGGCAACCACCTTCTCTGTGGAGAGCATGGGGGTGATGGGGGGCACGCAGGTGTAGGCGGTGCGCCCTGTGTCTGCGTTCGCCAGGTGGCTGTACCTCGGGGAGCAGGCGCACTTGCCCCACTCGGTGCACACCGCAGAGCTGTCTGTGTAGACACGGCAGTCGCTGTCCTGCCTGCACCACACCATGTCCGTGGGGCCCGCCTCGTCGGGGTGCAGTGTCGGTGCAGGCACGGAGGGGGGCGACACCGTCCCCACAGAGGCAGGCTCGTCAGTCGTCGACTGTGGAGGTGTGCCTGTCGGTGCAGGGGGTGCATCTGTGTCAGGCGCGCCCGTCGTCATGGGATCAGTGGTCTGCAGCTCGCACGTGCCTTGCGTAGCATCCAGCACGTGCCCCGCCTCGCAGGCGGTGGCAAGACAGTGCGGGTGCCTGTACTCCGCTTCGGTTGCATGGGGGACGTCGCACTGTAGGGAGTCCAGCCACCGCACACCCACATGGGTGGGCTGCAGCAGGCCAGCCTGCTGCAGCGTGGCGTTGCCGTCCTCCTGCAGCCTCCGTCCAACCAGGTCGGTGAGGTTGTCTGTGTGGAGCGCAAGGTCCGGGACATTAAGGTACACGTCAGCCATGTAGTAGGTGTCGGTACACTCCGACTCAATCCAGAAGAGAGACGTGGAGGCACCAACAGCACCAAGGACCGCGTTGGCGAGAGGGGATCTGACAGCCACGTCGGGGCACGTCTCAGGGCGCGAGAACATCACACGCACGTACATGAAGAATACATCGCGTCCATCGCGTGCACACAGCGGCACGCCAGGTGTGGGGTATGACCCGCCGTCTGGGCACACACACCTACCCGCTGTGCACCGCGACTCGGTCAGGTAGTGAGCAGCACAGTCAGAATCTGTGCGGCACCACTGTGTCTCCGCGGTGCATCCCGCAGCGGCCGCAGCAAGTAACAGTGCCTGAAGGCAGCGCATTGGTCCTGTGTGTAGAAAGAACAAACACAAACACGATCAAACCTGCAGGGGCGCGGCGTGTGGGCAGCACTGCGGTGGGGGCGTTCGGTCAGAAGTAACAAATCACTCGTCCGCCTCCTCATCTACGACCAACTCCGGTTCCGGAAGAACACCCTCGCAGCTAACACCGAGCACCAGGTCCTGGCACCGCCTTCAGCTGTTTGGGCGGCTGTTAAGGACCAAGGACAGGTGGTGGCTGGGCCAGCAGGGGTCTGTCTGGGTCAGTGGAATATACGGTGTTGATCCGTGTGCATCTACTGGAAAAGCAAAAGACAAGCAAGAGAGGGAAGACGGTGACTGTGGGTGCGCCCCGCTGTCTCGGGCAGAACAGCAACCCAAGGAACAAAAGGGCAGCAGGGGGCCGCGACAGCCGGCATGCGGCAGCGAAGACCAGGAAGGCGTACTCACCCGTTCGTACCCGTCATCACAGGCACGTTGCTGGCAAACTTCCCGTTGCGGAGGAGACGCCACGGCTTGTCCTTCAGCTCCACCCCGTTGAATGCAGGCAGGATGGCCGCGAACGTGGCCGCAGGGACCGCTCGGAGGCAGGCCACATCCGCGCACTGCAGCGCCCCCTTCGTGAAGGCATACACCTGCTCCGCCACGGCCAGATCGAACGACCCGAACCCCACGGCAAGCCCGCTGGTGACGAAGACACGGCTGAACAGCCACCTGTTTGTGTACTCACGCTTGAAGCTCTCCACCTGCACGAGGTGCACGTGAGCGGAAACAGCGCCTGCACTCTGCCAGCGCGACACCCAGCATTGCTGCGCAGCGCATTGTGCCTCTCCTCGATGGCGTGTGGAACCTGCACCGTGGTGGCTGGATTGATGGATCACTAGTTCGGGGCAGGTCTTGAAATGGGGAGGAGGGACAAGGGTCGGAAGGGTTCGGGGGGGGGGGGGGTGCGGGGGCGGGGACCTGCGGACCTGCGAAGATGCGTTGAGAATTCGCCTGCGAGGGGGTTAACTTTACTGCGATCTGCTGCTGCCAGTTTCTGCTTTGCTTTGGGTTGCCTCCCTGCCTCGGCAAACCGCTGCGAGGCGCTTGTCCTGAGGGCTGGCAGGTTGCCCCACCGGCCCCCTGTAGCTCGGGGGTGTGGGGGTGAGGGGGGATGGGGGATCAGGCCACTTCCGGCGGTGTGACGCAGAACAAAGAAGGGGGGGGGGGTGGGTGACACGAGGGTATCCGCTACTCGGCAGTTGCGACAGAAGTTCGGCGTACTTCACATGAACATAGGTGGAAATGCGCCAAAAAATGCTCCCGTTCGGCACCCTGTAGCGGAGACCCCCTCATCAGTGCAGAGGGGAAGGACCTCTATGCACTCAAAGGCAGCCAGTGGGGAGGGGGGTTGTGAAGTGGATAAAAAGATGCCACCTCGCTTGCTGTTGCGTGTGCGCCAATGCGTTGGCGTTTGGATGGCAACCGCCCTGTGTATAATAATATAGCCTGCTTTGATGTGGGGTGTGAAAGAGGCGTGGAAAGCAGATGAAACAGATACTGATTAGCTTGTTGTCGTTTGCACGCCCGGAAGCCTGGGGCAAACACAAAATCAACTCCCACACGCACAGCTTTGCCAGTTTCGAGCCCACAGCAATATCGACAGCGAGTCTGCTGTGGGGCGCAATAGGGCAGACTCGACCTTGCTAGGCTTGTGCTGCAGCTTGTGTGTTGGCGTCGCTGCCTTAGCCAAAGATAGGGGGGGGCCGGGGGTGAGGGAAACAGAGCGGGTTCTCAGCCGGTATTCGGACAGGGGGTCCGACCGAGGCTTGACGCTCAGGTGAATCGAGTGGCTCCCAAGACACAGTGGCACGGTCCTCACAAGCGGGTGCGCGGAATGACTCGCACACCCATGGAAGAACAGGCGGTGAAGGTGCTTGCGGCACCACACACAATAGCAAGAAAGGAAGGGAACAGCAATATCGGTGCGCTCATCGCTGCACTGATCAGCCATGTGGCTGGTTGAAACAGATGGGTGCCGTGAGACAGGTCACAGCAGGTGGGCCGGAGGCGTAGTTGCCGTCGGGCGGGGGAGCAATTGACATGGGTGCCTTGGCACCTTAACACACACTGGTTCAGCTGGCCGGGTCCTCGTTGGGGCACAGAACCCCACTCGTTGTGCTGCACTCCCCGTCAGGTGGAGTGGTGAGGGGCGGTCGGTTCGCATGTGCAATGGGGTAGGGCGGATGGACTGATGATTCGACAGCCACTCAGGGGCTGACAAGGACACCAAGCCGCACGGTGCTCACACCTCGGCTGTGGGCTCACGCCGTTGCAGGTCCGTGTCCCCTGCGTTGTGCTGGGGGGCTGCAGGTGCATCCTTCCGCAGGCACAGCAGCCACACACCCGCTGCCAGCAGGGCCACACCCACCACCGCGCCACACACGATGCCTGCGATCGCACCCCCGGACAGGCTGTCGTCGTCGCTCGAATGCGGAACTGGTGTCGCGATGCCTGCCTCGCAAGACTGCGCGTCACCCGACACCACGTAACCCGCTTCACACTCCCGCACGACACAAGCGTGGTCCACGTACTGTGTGCCTGTGGCGTGTGGCACCTTGCACCGGAGGAGGTACATCCTCTCGGAAAGCACAGCTGTGGGCCTCCCCAGCCCACGCGCACCCTCGCTGTATGTGTCCTTCTTCAGCTCCGCCTCCAACGCCGCCACGAGGTCTGTCGTCAGCAGGGACTTCAGCGACGCCCCGTCGATCTCCACCACGAAGACCGCCTCCCCCTCAGAGCAGGACATGTCCGCAGTGTCCGTTCTGAGGCCACTCGTCACGCTGGCCAGCGCCTGTGAGACTTCCAGCAGCACACCCCGCGTGCAGGACTGCACGCGCCACACGGCGACCACCTTCTCTGTGGAGAGCATGGGGGTGATGGGGGGCACGCAGGTGTAGGCGGTGCGCCCTGTGTCTGCGTTCGCCAGGTGGCTGTACCTCGGGGAGCAGGCGCACTTGCCCCACTCGGTGCACACCGCAGAGCTGTCTGTGTAGACACGACAGTCGCTGTCCTGCCTGCACCACACCATGTCCGTGGGGCCCGCCTCGTCGGGGTGCAGTGTCGGTGCAGGCACGGCCACAGAGGCAGGCTCGCAAGACTGCGCGTCACCCGACACCACGTAACCCGCTTCACACTCCCGCACGACACAAGCGTGGTTCGCGTAGTGTGTGCCTGTGGCGTGTGGCACCTTGCACCGGAGGAGGTACATCCTCTCGGAAAGCACAGCTGTGGGCCTCCCCAGCCCACGCGCACCCTCGCTGTATGTGTCCTTCTTCAGCTCCGCCTCCAACGCCGCCACGAGGTCTGTCGTCAGCAGGGACTTCATCGACGCCCCGTCGATCTCCACCACGAAGACCGCCTCCCCCTCAGAGCAGGACATGTCCGCAGTGTCCGTTGTGAGGCCACCCGTCACGCTGGCCAGCGCCTGCGTGACTTCCAGCAGCACGCCCCGCGTGCAGGACTGCATGCGCCACACGGCAACCACCTTCTCTGTGGAGAGCATGGGGGTGATGGGGGGCACGCAGGTGTAGGCGGTGCGCCCTGTGTCTGCGTTCGCCAGGTGGCTGTACCTCGGGGAGCAGGCGCACTTGCCCCACTCAGTGCACACCGCAGAGCTGTCTGTGTAGACACGGCAGTCGCTGTCCTGCCTGCACCACACCATGTCCGTGGGGCCCGCCTCGTCGGGGTGCAGTGTCGGTGCAGGCACGGCCACAGAGGCAGGCTCGCAAGACTGCGCGTCACCCGACACCACGTAACCCGCTTCACACTCCCGCACGACACAAGCGTGGTTCGCGTAGTGTGTGCCTGTGGCGTGTGGCACCTTGCACCGGAGGAGGTACATCCTCTCGGAAAGCACAGCTGTGGGCCTCCCCAGCCCACGCGCACCCTCGCTGTATGTGTCCTTCTTCAGCTCTGCCTCCAACGCCGACACGAGGTCTGTCGTCAGCAGGGACTTCATCGACGCCCCGTCGATCTCCACCACGAAGACCGCCTCCCCCTCAGAGCAGGACATGTCCGCAGTGTCCGTTGTGAGGCCACCCGTCACGCTGGCCAGCGCCTGCGTGACTTCCAGCAGCACGCCCCGCGTGCAGGACTGCACGCGCCACACGGCAACCACCTTCTCTGTGGAGAGCATGGGGGTGATGGGGGGCACGCAGGTGTAGGCGGTGCGCCCTGTGTCTGCGTTCGCCAGGTGGCTGTACCTCGGGGAGCAGGCGCACTTGCCCCACTCAGTGCACACCGCAGAGCTGTCTGTGTAGACACGACAGTCGCTGTCCTGCCTGCACCACACCATGTCCGTGGGGCCAGCCTCGTCGGGGTGCACGGAGGGGGGCGACGCCGCGCATACCGCAGCGGCCGCAGCAAGCAGCAGTGTCTGGAGGCAGCGCATTGGTGCTGTGTGCAGAAAGAAGAAGCACGAAAAAATCAAACCTGCGGCGTGTGGCGTTGGGCACCGCAACGGCACCGATGTGCCACTGAGATATGAGATGGGTAGGCGAGGTTCAGGGTGAGGGGATATGGCTCGCACTAACGAGCACCACAGGCTAGGTGGCGGGCTACCAGCCTTTCGTATCATGTCGGGTGGCTGCGCTGTGGCAACAACGAGCCGAGGGTTATGTGTACGGCTGGAAGGTCGGCTTGAGACTCGCCCTGTGGCGCGCCTTCGCCTGCTGCGAGCGCCGGATCAACGACAGCGCAGCAGCAACATTCGACTGCAGCACCGGGTCGCTGCTGCCCAGAAGCTGCACCAGAAAGGATACCACCCCCGTCTGGATGCATGTTGCGTAGCAATGCGGCTGGGTGCTGACAAGCACCTTCACGGTCAGCACAATGTAGAGGTCCGCAGCTTTGTTGCCATTGCAGAGCTTGTCGGCCAGCACCTGCAGCGCCCCGCCCTCGGCAACCTGCTCCGGCATGGCCTCCGCACAGAGCCACAGGCAGTGCACGGCGGAGGCGAGAAGGCGCGGGCTTTTGTTCTCGCGGCAGAGCCGCAGCACCATCGGCAGCAGCCCCTGCGTCTCCAGCAGGCCCTGCGCGTTGGTGAAGTGCGACACATGCGCCACCACATCGCACAGCCCCACCTGCACCTCCTCGTAGTTCTCCTTGTCGCTGAGGGCGTTGATGGGGTCCTCCGGGTTGAGGTATCGCACCAGCAGCTGCAGCCTGTCGCCCAGGCAGCTCAGGAAGCCCTCCGTCATCTTGTCGCACGGCAGGCCTGCGGTCGCGATGTTCTCCTCCCCAGGATGCACCATGGCTGCCAGGCAGGCTGCCGCCTCGGCACGCACACGCGAGTAGCTCTGCAGCGCCTGCCACAGCACGCCCAGGTTGCCCTTCCGCAGCAGGAAGGATCGCATCGTCGCACGCTGCGGCCGCTGCGTTGCCACCCCGCAACGCAGCGTGCGGCAGAGCGCAGCTGCGACGGAGGAGACCTCGGTGTCGTGGATCTCCTCCAGAAACGACGCTGCGTAGCGTGCGATGACAGGGTTGGGGCAGGGCATCTCTGCAAGCCTGCTGACGAAGATGGCGGCTTTGGATTTGACAGACACGGATATGCGGGCGACCTTCGGCGCGCCGAGCTCCCCGCCGTTGCGGGAGCCGACGGGGGGGAGCGTCACGAGCCTGCACATCGTTGTCACCAGCAGCTCGTGGGAGTTGAGGTGGTTGCGGTGCTGCGTGTCGTGCATCGCGATGTTGGCCAGCACGCCCGTCAGGCCCGACAGCAGCAGCAGCGAGTAGACGAACTCGTCGCAGGTGGTGTGGTCGAAGGTCTGCGCCAGGGCGGCCAGGTCGGGGAAGACCTCCAACGCGCCTGTCATTTCCACATCAGCCCCGAGCATCCTGCGCGCCAGGGTGAGCTGCATGTCCACCAGCTGTGCGAAGGCGCTGCTGCTCACCTGGCTGGCAGTCTCGCCCGCCTTCATGCACTCCTCCACAGCAAACACGATGGCGATGAACGTGAAGAAGTTTCCGAGGAACGTGTCGTGCGGCTCGTCCTTCGCAGCCTCCGTCTCGCGCACCGACGCCATGCCACGGGGCAGGCGTTGCACATCGTCGAACACAGAGTACCGCGCAGAGGGCACGTTGCCGTAGGCCAGCGTCAGGTGGGAGTGGGAGAGTGCGTCGCGCAGCTCGAAGAAGGGCTTCAGCAGGTGCCGCAGGACGTGCTGCGAGCCGATGAGGTTGAGGAAGTGTGTGTCGTACGCCCTGCTGCAGATGAACCCCGCCACCGCCTGCACCTCGCGGACGGAGGGCCTGCTCTTCAGGAGCAGGATGGTCTGCACGTCCAGCCCCTGCGCACACTTCGCCTTCCGCTTCTTCCGGCACCCCCGCGGCTTGGCGCTGAGCGATCGCAGCAGATAGAACAGCGACACACGCACAGCCTCACACGGCGTCCGGTGGTAGCGCTCCAACAGAGCCACCGCAGCAGCCTCCATGTCCAGCGAGCGGGCGAGGTTCCTTGCCTTTGCCACGGAGATGACGAGCGAAGCGAGCGTGAACGACACCACAGTGATCAGCTCCGTGTGGCTGCACTTCTGGTCGCCGACGGAGCGCAGCTCCGGGCTGGTCGCAGCCTCGGCTGCCAGGTGCGACAGGCGCCACGACTTGAGGCAGATGCCGGACTGGGGCTCGTTCTTCTGCTGCGGGTGGCTCGACAGCAGAGCCTCGGTGAGCCGCGGCACAACGTCCTCCCACATGATCTTTGCGGCCGACGTGTTCTGGCAGCACACCAGCAGGGCACGGGCTGCGGAGATGCGGAGCCGGTAGTCCACACGCCGCGCGACGATCTGCGCGAGGGAGTCAAACCCGTTGTTGCGAAACAGCGCCGCCTGGTTGGCTGGGATGGAGAGGTCCGCCTCCAGCATCGAGCGCAGCGCGAACAGCGTCCGCGCCTGCTTCGTGTTGGCCTGCAGGAAGGTGACCCACTGCGGGGCGAGCGTCGACTCCGCCTTCTTTACACTCGCTGGTGCAATCCCGGGGATGAAGGCGAGAGACCCCACCGCCTGCCTGTCTGCCAGGGGCTGCAGCTGCGCCACATTCTGCTCCGGGAGGGGACCGTGGCTCAGCAGGTCTGACACAATGAAATGCGCCAACACGTCGTCCAGCAGATACGCGTTGTAATTCCGCACCGAGGCGGGGGCACGCCTGGCTATGCCCGAGATGGTCTCCCGGAAGTCGGAATCGTCGGAGCTGCTGCCGCCATCAATGCTGGCTTTGGCCTCATCCACCCTCACAGCCGGGCGGGCCTCGACAGACAGCTCACGCTTGGGCTTGGGCTGCTCCGGCGCCTTGATGGCCTTCCGATCCGGCCCATACTCCAGGATGCTGATGCCACCCGCAAGCGTGTCCTCGTCGCTCGCCGACATGTCTGACATGTCGGACCTGTCGTCCGGCTGGGGCGATGCCTGGTAGCGGCGGAGCTCCATAACCACCTCGCGCTTTTTCCGCTCCCGCTCGACGAAGAGTTCCTTCTGCTGCAGGGCTGCGGGCTTCTTCGGCATGTTGGAGCGCCGCCGCACCGGCCTGCGGGGCGCGGTGAAGCGCGAGGGGGGGCGGGGCAGGTTCTGAGACGACAGCGACTGCACGAATCTGGGGGACATCCGGCGCTCCGCCACGGGTGACCCAGGCTTGGCGGCAGGCGCCTGCGACTCGCGCTGCGCCAGCTGCGTGATGCGCTGCGCGTGCCCCTCCAGGTCGAACTCGCGGAAGGCGGCGGAGAAGTCGCGCAGCAGCGACGTCAGCGAGGTGTAGCACCCGCTGGAGGTGGTCCCTATCTCGTTCGACCCGTCGGAGTCCAGCAGGCCCAGCGGGGGCGGCGCCGACGTGATGCCGCGCGGCGGCATGTTGTTGGTGCAGGACAGCAGCACCCACCCCTCCGTCGTGGCCTTGACGCGGAGGATGCTGTCGGTCAGGCTGCACTGCACCAACACCAGCTCGCCCGATGCCTGCCGCCACGGCGGCAGCTCCACCTCGCGCGCCAGCGCAGTGAGGGGGACGTCCTCCTCGGTGAGGGCCTCCAGCGCATCCAGCTCCGTCTCGACCTGCGTGAGGGTGAGCTTGCCGCGCAGCGTGTGCTGCAGCAGGGACTGGGCGGCGAGGAGCGTGCACTCCACCTGCTGCCAGATCATGGTCAGGACGAGGCGTTGGACGGCAGAGAGGCGGTCGACGCTGACTCTGGTGGCGGAGGCCACGGTGGTGCGGTGGACCAGGGCAGGCGTGGCGGCCGCGGATCGGAGCATCAGCGAGTTTGCGGAGCACGTCCCCAGCAGGTGGAAGCGCATCGGGTCGCCGCGGCGGCGCGCCATGTCGGGGTGGTAGTTTTTGAAGTCCTCGTCGTCGGAGTCCTCGTCGCACTCCCGCTGCCAATCCTCCTCGTCCTGCCTGCCGCGCTCCGCGCGCTGCGCCCTGCGGCGCTGGTGCACAGTCTCGCCCGATCCCGGCTCGTAGTTGTGCCACTTGCCCTTCTGCCCCCCGCGCCCCACATGCGATGCGAGGGAGGGCTTGTCCAGCGCCTCGCTGAGGAGGCCCATCTGTGAGTTTGACTGATTCCTCCACTTCGCAAGATCGCGTGCGCGTTCTGCCTCGCTGACGTCCTCCAGCTCCTCGCGCTGGTTCTGCGTCAGCAGCGCCGAGGCGATCTCAGAGGGCGCCAGGGCACGGAGGTCCCCTGTCACGTCCATCATGGCGGGCGGCGTCTTGCGCCTGTCGCGGTGTGAGGGCTGTGGCGGGGGGGACTGTGCCTTCGGTTCGTCCATGCGGCAGTGGATGAAGCCTGTGTCCTCGTCGTCGTGGCTCTGGGGAGGCTCGTGGCGCACTGACTGCACGCTGGTTTCGGCCTCGTGCTCGCTCTCGGAGATGTCTGACTCCTGTGAGAAGAGGGGCGACCCCAGAGGGGCTTCCGATGCCTGGCTGCGGACAGACATGCACATGCTGCCTCTGTCCGCAGATGTGGTGCCCAGGTCCCCGCGTTTGCTCTTGTCGTCCGACTTACGTGAGGGGCGTGCCTGTGACTTGCGTGCGTGCAGCGAGGCTGGGGCCTGTGCTCCCTCCGTCACCAGGGACCCAGGGTCCACAAGCACAGTGTTGAGCTGCTGCAGCGCGAGGCTCGCGATGCCCTTCATCGAATCCATCGTGTCGGTGTCAATGCCTGCGACGCGTGCGCTGGACACGCGCTTCCGCAGCAGCGACCCCTTGGCGGAGAACCCTGAGGCGCTGGATGCGGACATGATGTCGGGCTTCCAGGTGCTGCCCGCCAAGGTGCGCTGCCAGGCCCTGTAGATGACAGTGTCGATGCACCCAGCAGGCGTGTGCTGCGGCGCGTCGTTGATGAGACTCTCGATGACAGACGTCACCTCCTTCAGCAGCAGCTCGTGGAGGCTGGGCGTCGAGACGCAGGGGAAGCTCATGTGGTCCTTGTCCATGAAGAGGTACGCCTTGGCCAGCCCCATCCGCACCGCGTGCACTGCATCCACTGTGTTGGCAGGCACCGTCATCGACGCGTTCAGCATCAGCTCCGAATTTGCCATCGACATCACGAAGGCGATGTGGTGCACCACGTGCTGCAGCGTCCATGCCGTGCACACAAAGTTGTCCTGTCTGTCCTCCTTCAGTGTATATGCTGGTGCAAGCTCATTCTTGTGCAGCCCCCCCAGCCCCTCCGACGTGGTACCCGCCAGCGGCAGCCGTGCGGCGTCATCAGCACGAACGTGCACCTTCTCCGCAGACGACACGGCAGTCGCATCGTCTGCCAGCTTATACAGCGCCCAGAAGGTGTCGGGCACACGCGACCACAGCGTCGCGGAGTCTGTGGAGTCGAGCCCCGTGATGGACGCCCTCTTTGCCAGGCGCTCCCTGCGGTGTACGTGCGCCTTGGATGTCGCAGTGGTGACATACTCCTGCTTGTCTGCAGTCAGCTCCTCAGCACGGCGCTGCTGGATCAGCAGGGCGTGCAGGCGGTGCTGTGAGTGTGCCACACCCAGGAGATCAGCGATGTCGGCATTCGTCGTGAAGCGCAGCGGCGACTTGAAGGGGGTTGTCAGCAGGAGGGAGTACTCCGTCTTCGCATCGTTGTTCTCGGGGAACGTCAGGTCCTGCAGGGAGAACCACTCGCCGTATATCACACTCAGCTCGAAGTACAACATGTACAGCGCCTCTGAGTTGCGCTGCGACTTGGCAAGGGTGCACCGCCCACTCTCGCCAAGCTCCCAGTCAAGCTGGGTCGACAGGTACAGGCCCATGGCACCAACATACAGCCGACCACGAACAGACCCTGGTGGGTGGATGGCTTTGCAAAACCAGTGCGTTTAGATCAGGACATGCGAAGAGGCGAGATGTGCGTGTGCCTGTCAGTGGAGATCACACCAACAGCAGGGTGTGCTCGGTTTGTTCGACACGTCTGCAAAACACAAGAGTTTACCGTGCGTGTGTTTGTACGAGTGTGGCAGTGGAGATCACACCAAGAGCAGCGAGGGTGCGCTCGGTGCACCCGACATGACTGCAACAAAGGTGCCACGTGTGTGTGGGGTGGGGGGTGGGGGGGTGGGGCAGGCCCCGCTCCCTGCGCACAGCCAAGTGTTTATTTTTGAGTTTTCTTTTTCTTTTTCCACCCACTCCTGATGATGACCATGTTTTTTTTGCTATGGTATTGATGAAACCCCCGAGATGCGGCCTTCTGCTGATGAGCCTACACACAACTATAAAGGGTGAGGGGGTGGGGGGGTGTGGGGCAGCCCTGGCGCGGGGCGAAACCAAAAACGAAAACAGCAAACGCATAGGACTGCCTGACGGGGGGCTAGAGCGCAGCCTGGGCGTAACGGACACTGCAACACTCAGACACAACCTCATGCTGGTGGAACGTGGCAAAACGGTCCACACGACATACTCACTCAGAAAAATGCAGCCACACGACACACCAGACAGGGGCACGGGCTGCGTTGTGTGGCGGGTGACATCACAGGCAAACCCACAGAGAGAGAGATCGTCTGAAAACCCTCTATGATACCTACCTCTGCTGTCTACCCAAGGCAGCAGGAGAACAACAAAAAAAGGGGGGTGGAGGGAGCCGGGGGCAGGCGGTACAATGTGTTTGTTTTGACAACTTTTGTGCAGCCCCCCCCCCCCCCCCGCGGGATGTTAAATCGGAGTGAAAAAAATAACCACAGGACGAATAACCGAAGAACCGAAGGGCTTCCCAGGGGCAATCCGGGAGACGAACAGAGATAGAAAAAGAGGAAGGATTTTCTGACAGCTTCATTGGGAGCCTCTCCGTGTGTAGAGCGGGGGGGGGGGGGGGGGGGGAAACCCGATCACCACCGGGCCTTGCCACCCTTCCCGCCCTTGCCGCCTTTGCCGCCCTTGAAGCCGCCGCCGCCCTTGCCGCCCTTCCCGCCCTTGAAGCCCTTGCTCCCGCCCTGGAACCACTCCTTCCTCGCATCCTTCCTCTTGTTCTCCACGGCTGCGACCTCCGCAAGGGGGGGCAGCCACTCCGGGATGGGCGTCCCGCTGTTCTGCAGCAGCTCGTAGAGGTCCAGGGCGTACTTCCTCTCCGTGCCCCACTCGTCGAAGAATGTGATGGCACGCCCGGTGCGGCCTGCACGCCCGGTCCGCCCCACGCGGTGGACCCAGATCTCACAGCCGGAGGGGGGGAAGTCGTAGTTGATGACAAGCCCGACGCCGTCGATGTCCAGACCACGGGCTGCGACATCTGTCGCAACGATGGTCTGCACCTTCTCATCGCGGAACAGCTTCAGCGCCTGCATGCGCTCCGACTGGTCCATATCGCCGTGAATGGACAGCGCCTTCACGTTGCTCCTCTTGATGACCCGCGCGATGCCGTCGCACGCGCTCTTCTTGTTGCAGAAGACCAGGATGCTCTCGCCGCTCCCCTCCACCTTCGCGATCTCCTTCACCAGGGCGGACTCCTTCTGCGACTCACTCAGCAGCACAAACTCCTGCGTGATGGACGAGTTGGCCTTCAGCCCGTCCCCACCCACCTGGATGTGCACCGGCTCCTTCAAAAACCGCGCCGCCACACGCTGGATCGCCTTGGGCCATGTGGCAGTGAACATGAGGGTCTGGTGCTGCTCGGGCAGCATACCCATCAGAGCCGTGATGATAGGCTCGAAGCCCATGTCGAGCATCTGGTCTGCCTCGTCCAGCACGGCGTACTGCACCTGGTTGAGGTTTGTGACGGGGGGGTTGTCAAGGTCCAGCAGGTCCGAGAGGCGGCCAGGCGTCGCGATGACGATGTGGGAGCCGCGGCGGAGCTCGCGGATCTGCTTGCCGCTGGGGACGCCGCCGTAGATCACGACGGAGACGATGCGGCTGGCGTTGCCGAACTTGCAGGACTCCTCGTGGATCTGCACGGCCAGCTCGCGCGTGGGTGCCATCACCAGGGCCAGCGGGGGTGCCCCGTGCTGGATGCGCGGCTGCCTGGGGTCCACAGGCATCTGCTGCAGGATCAGGCGGAATGCGGGCACCAGGAAGCCGAGGGTCTTGCCGCTGCCGGTCTTGGCAATGGCGATCAGGTCCTTCCCGGTCAGGGCGGCGGGCCAGCAGACGCTCTGGATGACGGAAGGGGCGGCGAACCCTGCCTTCTCGAAGGCGCGCTGGATGGGCCTGTGGTGGTGTGGTGTGACGTGGCGGCGTGATACGGTATATGATGCCAAAAGCGCAGAGAGAGAGGCAGGGCACCATCCCCTTCCTGAGGCGGGCAACACAGTTGAAGGGGGTGGGGCTCGGGGGGTTGGGGATTTGGCGTTGGGGGGCGAGCAAACAACGCTGCGCACACAGCGCGCAGCGATGGGTTCGCCTGACTGAAAATAGTGGAGCGATGGGGCTGCGTGCGTGGCAGGGGTTGGGGTTGTGGGGTGACCTCAAGACATACTTGTTGGTGTACTGCTCGATGTCCGCAAAGCTCTGGAACGGCTTGTCCACGACACCGTCGATCACCTTGATCTCATGCTTGGCGAGGAAGTCCTCCGGCGAAAGCTCCGACACAGGGGCCGCCTTCTCCTCCGCCTCCGCCACCACCTCCGCCGGCGCAGCCGTTTCCGTCTCCGCCTCTGCAGGCGCCGCCACGGCCTCCCCCGCCGCACCCTTGGCCTTCTTGGTGGGGGGCTCCTCGCCCTCGACTGCCTCAGCCGCTGCCGCCGCTGCCTTCTTCCCCTTCTTCGCAGACTTCTTCTTCTTCGGCTTCTCCTGCACGGCCTCCGCCTCCGCCTCCACCTCCACCTCCGCAACCTCAGCCGCAGGCGCAGCCTTCTCCTCCGCTGCCGCCTCGACGTCAGCCTTCTTGCGCTTCACGACGCGCTTCGCCTTCACCGTCTTCTTCCCCGTGGTGGAAGGGGTGGTGGCGGGCGCTGCCTCCACGGCGGCATCGTCGGTGGCATCTGCGCTGGCCGCAGCGGCCTTGCGCTTCTTCACCACTTTGGTGGTGCTGCACATCTTGATGCGGATGGGGAGAGGGAGTGGGGGGAGAGAGGGAGAGGGGTGTGGGGTGTGGGTGGTGGTGTGTATGGCGTGTGACCCTGCGGGCTGTGTGGGGGGGGTGTGTGCATGTGGGAAACGGGCTTCTTTAAATATATTTTTTTCAGCACACTTCGATGTGGGCGGAAAGTGTCGCGTGCTTGTTCGTGCCCTTGTGCTCCTCACTCACGACACCACCATCAGCAGGAGTGTGAGTGTGGAAGCGTCAACGCAAAAAAGAAACCAAAGCAAAAAATGCCGAACAAAGCGCAGTGACACTTTCTGTGTGTTACTCTGCGTGTCGAGCTTCTCTAGTGTTCACATGTGCGATACACACCCACATCAACATCAGCAGGCTCGAGGGTGGTGGTGGAAGCATCAACGCATCAAAATAGGAGGAAGGAACACACGGTTGGCGACGCTTTTTGTCCGCATTTTGTCCAGAATACGCCCTCATCACAGAAGGAGGGGCTGGGGACGGGGGGGGGGGGGGGCGAGTGTGTGTGTGGGGGTGTGGGAACGTCACAAGAGAGCAGGCACATCAACCGCCCTACACCTGGCAACCTCACACCCATACCCCCACCCCCCACACACAGCAGGGATGTGTCTTTCTCCCCTACACGTTCAGACGGCTCCAATCGTTTGAGACAGGGGTACACCGAGAGAGGCAACAGGGCCTAAAAGAAGGAGAGGAGAGGGGGTGCCGTTTGTAGCATATTAACTCTCGTAGCGCATAAAAGGGAGCTGCCTCCCAATTTAGCGGCACGGTGTCTTTTTTTTAATTTGGCACGGTGCAGGGGGAGGGCGGGGTTTTGCACACCGCACACCCCCGTCTCGCCCTAGTGGGGTGCTGCCTGCATGAGTTTGCTGCACAGCGGCAACGGATGCACACCCCAGCCCCCCTCCCCCACCCCACCCCGACCTCGGAAAAATGCGGGGGAACAAAACGTTCGAAAAAAAACCGTAGGGAAGTGGCCAGGAGGGGGCCTAAACTATCCGAGGTCCCCCCCCCACCCCCCCCCCCCCGCTGTATCGCGGAGTGTGTGGTGCGGCAAATAAAATAAAAGAAACGCGTCGGGAAAACGACAAACGGCAAAAATATATCAAATCCTCCATCCCCCTACCCACCCCCAACCTCACCCCATCCCCTACCCGACCAACGTTTGTTTTGTTGAAACGCAGGCACGCCACAATGCCCGCTCCCCCGCCCCTCCACACCTTGCCCACACCACTGCCCCCGTCTGCTGAAGTAGTGTGGGGCGGCGGGGGTTAGGGCCGCTGGGCTGGGCCGACAGCGCCATAGGCTCGCATGCGTGGAGAGGTTGCCGCGGCACACTGCAGGCAGTGCAGGGCGTTGGCATGCCAGGGAACAATCAGTCAAACAAGGGCCCTGCTGTGCAACAAGGGTGGAGATGCAGTGGATCGCTTTGGACCACTGCATCCCGCCGTCGCGGTTTGGCCGGGCAGCAGGTGTGCAGCACCGGCAGGGCAGCCGACAGAAGTGGGATAGGATGAGCGGTATGTCTCAGAAGGATCTGGGGTGCGTAATGTGCTTGAAATGTGTTTGCTTGTGGCACCGGCAAGTATGCAAAAGAAGGCGAAGTGGGGGGGGGGGGGGGGGCAGGTGCAACAGAGGCACAGGGGAAGGGGCCATGCGCAGGAGACGCGGCAGCCCTGCAGTCAAGTGGCAATAGAAACGTTTTGGTTGCACACACGAGGAATGTGCGGGGGTGGGGGGGGGGGGGGGAGGTCGTGGGTATAAAACACGGCAGGTGCGTGGGGCACCAGCAGCACGCACAGAGACATAGCGGGTCAATGCAGCGCAAAGGCGAGGAGCTCACCTTTGGGTGCAAAGAGTATAGTTTCATCGCGACGGGAGGGGGGGGTGTGCGGATGCGTGTGGCAAATTATGAGGGGTCTACAGCTTGGCCTTGTTCAGCTCCTTCTCGCGCTTCTTGCTCCAGTGGGCGGCGGTGCTGCCCTCCTCGGCAAGCTTCTTCAGCAGCTGGCACGGCTCCTCGCCGATGTCACGCAGCACCTTGACAACCTCGTCGAGGCCGAGAAGGTCGGCGTACTGTGGTGTGGTGTGGTGTGTTGAGGGCAGGCAGGTGCTGTGCTGTGTAGAACCAGGCACAGAAGGCAAGCAAGGGGCAGGGCACGGTGGCACGACAGGCAGGCATGTGGAGGTGGAGGGCATGGGACACACAGGCGGGTGTGGTGGGAGGGATGGATACCTTCATGGGGCCGCCGGTGAAGCGGGGGAAGTTGTAGCCGTAGACCAGGGCGACGTCGATGTCGGAGGCACGGGACACGATGCCCTCCTCCAGGCAGCGGAAGCCCTCGTTGACGACAGGCATGTAGATGCGCTGTGCCACCTGCTCCTCCGTCAGCGCAGGCTTTGTCACCCCGCTCTTCGTCCACACGCGCTGCAGGAAGGAGGCCACCTCGGGGTTGGGGGTCGCACGGCGCTTCGCGTCGTACACGTACAGCCCCTTCCCGGTCTTCATCCCGTAGTTCCCCTGCTTGTACAGGAAGTCGACCACCTCCTCCTCGGGCTTCAGGGTCCCGTTACGCTCACGCTCGCGCGCACCCAGGTCCAGCCCCACAAGGTCAGACATGCGCATCGGCCCCATGCGCATCCCGAACTTCTCTGCCGCCGCGTCGATCTCGTGCGGCAGGTAGCCCGAGTACAGCAGCTGCGTCGCCCCCTGCTTCGCCATCATGCGGTTCGCCACGAAGCCCCAGCAGTTGTTGACGAGCACGCACACCTTCCCGATGCGCTTCCCGAACGCCATGGCGGTCGCGATGGTGCGCGCCGACGTCTTCGACCCGCGCACGTTCTCCAGCAGCTTCATCACGTTGGCGGGCGAGAAGAAGTGGCACCCCACAACGTCCTCCGGGCGCGACGTCGACGACGCAATCTCGTCGATGCTGAGGTAGCTCGTGTTCGTGGCCAGGATGCACCCCTTCTTGCACACCTGGTCGAGGCGCCCGAACACCTCCTTCTTGATGTCCATGTTCTCGTACACAGCCTCGATCACCATGTCGCAGTCCTTGAACACGGCGTAGTCCGTCCCGCCAGCGGTGATGTTCGAGAACGCCTTCTTGGCACGCCCCTCCTTCATGCTCCCGCGCTTCACAGACGTCTCGTACGTCTTCCCAATCACCTTCATCCCCTTCTCCAGGAACTCGGGCTTCGCGTCCACCAGGATCACCTTCATCCCGGCGTTGGCGCAGCACATCGCGATACCGCCGCCCATCAGCCCCGCACCGATGATCCCCACAGTCTTCAGAGGGGCAGGCTTCGTCGTCAGCCCGGGCACCTTCCAGCACGCACGGTCAGCGAAGAACATGTACTGCATCGCCTTCGACTGGTCGCCCATCATCAGCTTCATGATCTCCTCGCGCTCCAGCTTCATGCCCACCTTGAAGAAGTCGCCGCGCGTGGCCGCCTCAGCGCAGTTGATGATGGCCTGAGGAGCCAGCTCACCCTTGCGGAACTTGCCCCACTTCTTGCGTGCAGCCTCGAACACGGCAGGCGACCCGACGGCACTGCGGTTGGAGATCCTGCGGTTGCGGAGGTCCACACCACGCGTCGCCACAGAGGCGCACAGCTGCACACCAGCAGCCACAATGTTGCGGTCGGACACCTCGTCGAAGATCCCCAGCTGCAGGGCCTGCTGCGCGTTCATGGGCGCACCCTTGCACATCAGCTCGATCGCCTGCTCCGCACCGATCAGGCGGGGCATGCGCTGCGTGCCGCCCGCACCAGGCAGGATCCCGAGGTTCACCTCAGGCAGGCCCACCATGGAGCGCGGCGTGGCGACGCGGAAGTGGCAGCCCAGGGCCACCTCGCACCCGCCACCCAGCGCCACGCCGTCGATGGCAGCAACGACAGGCTTCGGGCTCGCCTCGTACCTGTTGATCACATCCGCGATGTTCGGACCACGCATGCCCCCCGAGAACTCGGAGATGTCGGCACCGGCGCAGAAGGTCCCGTTGGCACCCGTCACGACAATCCCGTCGATGAGCGTGTCCTCCACCGCAGTCTTCAGGTGGTCGTTCAGCCCCACGCGGATGCCCATCGACAGCGGGTTCATGGGGGGGTTGTCCAGCGTCAGCACCACGATGCGCTTCCCATCGCACTCACGCACCTCGTAGTGCACCTTCCCCTTCGGGGCCTGCGCCTTCTTGCCACCGCGTGCCATGGTGAAGTGTTGTGTGGATGGTGCTGCCAGATTCATGGTGTGAGTGGCATTGAAGACATCAGACCTCAGGGTTTTAAGATCAGGACCTGCACCAGCGTACATTGCCCTGAGGTGCCTGCAGCCGAAGCTGCACAAGAGGGTGAGGGGACCGGGGGCGGGAGCTGCGAGCCAGTCTTCTGTCTTCCGAGTTAACGTTGCGAGGACCCCAGCATATCACAACACACAACCAGCAACAAGCAGGAAACGAGCAAGCTTGTTGCCAGAGCACACGCAGTGCACGGCGCACAGGCGCGGCAAAAAATAAACGATGGAACAGCAAATCTGACCGACAGGCACCCCCACCACAGGACGGTGTCCTTCTGAAGACAGCACCGGCACTGCCGTAGACAAGCGCCGATTCCTCATATCTTGACTGCAGAGGGGACAGGCCGATGGATCAATCAACAACGAAGAAATGGTACGAAAAATAGAATGGGGGTATACAAAGTCGAAACCGGGGAGGAGGGGGGTGTACGTGTGGGGTGGGGGTGTGAAAGACCCTCATAAGTCCCCCCTACGCACGTTGTCTTCAGGGACATATCAAAAATAAACAGAAGGGTGGGGCCAGGGCTGTTCCTAACTGGGGGGCTTGTTCCCCACTTTCAGGATTCTGAACTTTTTTTCTAAGAATTTTTGTAAGGGGAAAAAAAGTTTTTTTCTAAGAATTTTGTTAGGGGAATTTTTTTCTAAGGTTGTTTCGCAGAGGAAAAAACTTTTTCTAAGTTTTCCCCAGTCGACAGGGCGCGCACAAGGATGGAAGGGAAGTCTGTCCCACGTACCGTTCGCCTTGCTGGCCAACTGGAGAGCCAGACGTTCACTACCGTGGCCTCCGGCGGCTGGGGGGCTCCGCCCCCCAGACCCCCCTGTGGCGTACGTCTCGTACTCAAGTCCTTCGAATCCCATCAAGTCGGGGTCCAACCACTCCAGTCGCCTCTGAGGACGCAGCCAACTCGCACAGAATCTGTACGCCCACACGAACAGATGTTCGCTACCGTGGCCTCCGGCGGCTGGGGGGCTCACGCCCCCCAGACCCCCCATGTAGCGTGTGCCCGTCCATCTATCTCACTTCCCCGGGTCAGCGCCGCATCCATGAAGCGCTTCTTCGAAGCCTGACTGACATCGGACAGGAGGTCGGGCTTCCCCACCTGGGAGGTACACTTGCCGCGTTCGCGACATGCGTGACACGCGACACGCTACCTGAAACGTGAGTGTGCCTTGCTAACACGGGCATTTCAACGGTCTGCCGACGACCGTTCCCCAAACCCGTAAACCAGCAGTTTTGGAAAATCGGAGAGATCACCCTGCGCTGAATATGGTGCGCACCACTGCAAAATCCCCGGGAGCTTTTAGGCTTTCAGACCTGAAGGGGCCAGCAGGTGGGTGGCGTCGGGGGCAGCTTTGTAACTGTCCTCCAGCTGCTGGCATGTCCAGCCCTGCGAGAGTGCCAAGGTGTATTGAGTCCCTGCGGAGCACAACCCCCGATGAGAACGAGTGCCAGATGATCCTCATTCATTTTCAGCTGTAACGCGCATGAGGGGCACTCTCTGCCGCAAGCATCTCTGGGCATCACTCGAGAGCTGTCAATGATGACGCGGAGAGAAATCAGAGAAAAAGTCCCGCCTGACGGGCACGCGCCTGGAAACTGTGGGGGGGCGAGCAAAAATTCCCTTGTAAAAATTCTTAGAAAAAACCTGGTTCCCCGACCCAAAAAACCTGGAAAAAGGGCTCGTTCCCCGCCCAGGCCTGGGTGGGGCTGGGCTGCGCCGCCCCCAACTCGTTTGTTGCGCCACGGAAAATCCCGGCGGGGGGGGGGGGGGGGGGCAAAAAATGTCACTCCAGTACAGCCGCTCTTTACTGCGTATTGTTTGTGATGCGTTGACGCTTCCACACACAAAACCTCAACTCCTGTGATGGGGGAGGCTAGTGGTGTGCGGAGCACGTTTGGCTGTGGTGGAGTGACATTTTCTGCTCAAAATTTTCTGCGTAAAAAAACATCCCCTCCTCCCCAAAGGGCAACACCCCGCAATCCCGCACACCTGCTGCTGCTGGGTTGTCTTTTTTGTTCCCCCAAAAAGCGGTGCCCCCCACCCCCCCGCCCCCCACCCCACACCCTCACCGTCTCTCTTGACACTGAAAGCTGACAGGGAGTCCTGTCAAGACAGTGTCTTGTGGTTAAAAATAAATAAGATTGGGCCCTTTGAACATCACATCAAGTGTGAGGGGGGGGGGGGGGGAGGGGGGGATTCGGGAAGGACCCCAACCGTCCTCAAGGGTTCACGTTTTTTTTTGTTCATAGCAAAAAGCGGGAGCCGCTCGCTCTGTGTGTGCCGAACTGTGTCAGCTCGGCACGTTGTATATTATATGAGGCACACACCCTCCGCCTCACTATAGTCTCCCCTTCAGAGCCTAAGCACTCCCAAAATGGTTCATTCGCATCGCAATGTGTGTCACAGGGTCAGACGGTGCCGAGGCAGCTCGACACGCGCCCCATTCGGCCCCCCTTGCAGAGCACGGCAAACGTGCACAACAGAGAGAGGTGCCGAAAAGGCTTGTTATTCGTTTTGGTTGGTCGCAGAACACATTCACTCGGGGGGGGTGGGGGGGGGGGGGGGGGGGTTGGGGGGGGGGGGGTTTGAGCAACAAAATAGAAACGGTTGGCACCGTCGGTGGGTGGCGGGGAAGGTCCCAGCCCCTCAGGTGGAGGGGGTTGCTGGGCGGCCCGCCGTGGGTGGGAAATGCTGGGAGAAGGCAGGGTGGCGCCGTCTCGTCAAAGTGTGAGCGCAGGCAAGGGCCTGCAGCGGTAAGGGGGGGGGGGGCGTATTGTAGGGCAAGCTTACAGCTTGGCCTTGTTGAGCTCCTTCTCGCGCTTCTTGCTCCACTTCTCAGCGGTGCCGCCCTCCTCGGCAAGCTTCTTCAGCAGCTGGCACGGCTCCTCGCCGATGTCACGCAGCACCTTGACAACCTCGTCGAGGCCGAGAAGGTCGGCGTACTGTGGTGTGGTGTGGTGTGTTGAGGGCAGGCAGGTGCTGTGATGTGTAGAACCAGGCACAGAAGGCAAGCAAGGGGCAGGGCACGGTGGCACGACAGGCAGGCATGTGGAGGTGGAGGGCATGGGACACACAGGCGGGTGTGTGGTGGGAGGGATGGATACCTTCATCGGGCCGCCGGTGAAGCGGGGGAAGTTGTAGCCGTAGACCAGGGCGACGTCGATGTCGGAGGCACGGGACACGATGCCCTCCTCCAGGCAGCGGAAGCCCTCGTTGACGACAGGCATGTAGATGCGCTGTGCCACCTGCTCCTCCGTCAGCGCAGGCTTTGTCACCCCGCTCTTCGTCCACACGCGCTGCAGGAAGGAGGCCACCTCGGGGTTGGGGGTCGCACGGCGCTTCGCGTCGTACACGTACAGCCCCTTCCCGGTCTTCATCCCGTAGTTCCCCTGCTTGTACAGGAAGTCGACCACCTCCTCCTCCGGCTTCAGGGTCCCGTTGCGCTCACGCTCGCGCGCACCCAGGTCCAGCCCCACAAGGTCGGACATGCGCATCGGCCCCATGCGCATCCCGAACTTCTCTGCCGCCGCGTCGATCTCGTGCGGCAGGTAGCCCGAGTACAGCAGCTGCGTCGCCCCCTGCTTCGCCATCATGCGGTTCGCCACGAAGCCCCAGCAGTTGTTGACGAGCACGCACACCTTCCCGATGCGCTTCCCGAACGCCATGGCGGTCGCGATGGTGCGCGCCGACGTCTTCGACCCACGCACGTTCTCCAGCAGCTTCATCACGTTGGCGGGCGAGAAGAAGTGGCACCCCACAACGTCCTCCGGGCGCGACGTCGCCGACGCAATCTCGTCGATGCTGAGGTAGCTCGTGTTCGTGGCCAGGATGCACCCCTTCTTGCACACCTGGTCGAGGCGCCCGAACACCTCCTTCTTGATGTCCATGTTCTCGTACACAGCCTCGATCACCATGTCGCAGTCCTTGAACACGGCGTAGTCCGTCCCGCCAGCGGTGATGTTGGAGAACGCCTTCTTGGCGCGCCCCTCCTTCATGCTCCCGCGCTTCACAGACGTCTCGTACGTCTTCCCGATCACCTTCATCCCCTTCTCCAGGAACTCGGGCTTCGCGTCCACCAGGATCACCTTCATCCCGGCGTTGGCACAGCACATCGCGATACCGCCGCCCATCAGCCCCGCACCGATGATCCCCACAGTCTTCAGAGGGGCAGGCTTCGTCGTCAGCCCGGGCACCTTCCAGCACGCACGGTCAGCGAAGAACATGTACTGCATCGCCTTCGACTGGTCGCCCATCATCAGCTTCATGAACTCCTCACGCTCCGTCGCCATACCCGCCTTGAAGCTGCCGCGCGTGGCCGCCTCAGCGCACTTGATGATGGCCTGAGGAGCCACCTCACCCTTGCGGAACTTGCCCCACTTCTTGCGTGCAGCCTCGAACACGGCAGGCGACCCGATGGCGTTGCGCCTGGAGAGGGCACGGTTGCGGAGGTCCACACCACGCGTCGCCACAGAGGCGCACAGCTGCACACCAGCAGCCACAATGTTGCGGTCGGACACCTCGTCGAAGATCCCCAGCTGCAGGGCCTGCTGGGAGTTCAGGGGTGCACCCTTGCACATCAGCTCGATCGCCTGCTCCGCACCGACCAGGCGGGGCATGCGCTGCGTGCCGCCCGCACCGGGAAGCAGCCCCAGGTTCACCTCAGGCAGGCCCACCATGGAGCGCGGCGTGGCGATGCGGTACTGGCAGCCCAGGGCCACCTCGCACCCGCCACCCAGCGCCACGCCGTCGATGGCCGCGACCGTCGGCTTCGGGCTCGACTCGTACTGGTCGATAACTTCGACCAGGCCCGGGCCCCGCATGCCCCCCGAGAACTCGGAGATGTCGGCACCGGCGCAGAAGGCACCGTTGGCACCCGTCACGACAATCCCGTCGATGAGCGTGTCGTTGATGGCCGTCTTGATGTGCTCGTTGAGGCCCATGCGGATGCCCATCGACAGCGGGTTCATGGGGGGGTTGTCCAGCGTCATCACGGCGATGCGCTTCCCATCGCACTCACGCACCTCGTAGTGCACCTTCCCCTTCGGAGCAGCAGCCTTCTTGCCCATTGTGTGGTGTGGTGTGGTGTTGGAAGTCTGGAACTGTCGTGCGGTTGTGGAGTGCACACACTGACACAGGGAAGTGTGGTACGGCAACGCGTGCTTCGAGGCTGCCACACCCCAGTGGGGGGAGCGAGTGTCCCTCGGCAGGACTGACCCGTGTGTCACACAGGTGAAGGGTGGTGTGGAAGCTGCCAAGAGCCACGGAAAGTCTCCGCTGCCAACAATCATTTTGACTGGGACCTGAGCACGGGGGAGCCACCGCTGCTGCGCAGCCGAACATAGATAGTGGCAGGGCGATGGCAATAAACCGCACCCACCCTCCCCCCGTGATGTCTGCCATCCACGTCAAAGCATGCGCACGCGCAGGGCTGGGGTGGGGGCTTAGGCCGTGGATGTGATTTCCGTTTCATGTCGTTGACACACTTTCGGTCGATCTGTGTGTATGCCGCAGCAGACAAGGTGCCACCCCACGCCAGATAGGCGGCGCGATGGCATCTGCGAAGCTGCAACACATGCTGCAAGCTGCGGAGTAGAGGGCCAAATACACACACGCGCATACGGCACTTGCTTGGTGCGTGTGCGGCCTGGCTTTGAGAATGCGAAAGAAGGCAGCGAATACACAGAGGCGTGCAAAAAATCAAAGGGGAAACACGGCGGGAGGAAAGGGGTACGGACAAGACGGGAGCACGCCCTGCTGGAGGCGTTTGTGCCTTGTCCGCACCCCGCCAGACAGCCCCTGTGGTGGGTTTGTCCTTGCGGTTGGTTGGAAGTGGGACTTGGAACACAATGTGGGTGGGCCGTCGCAGGCGCGGCGCCCTTGTGTGGCATACACAAGGCAGACGCACGCGTACGCGTAACACCGTTATTGTGGTTCCGTGTTTGCTGTGGGGACGGGTGGGATGGGAGTGGAGGGGCGCTTGGTTCGCATGCACACGCTGGGAGGCGGAGAAGGCGAACGCACGCCGTGGCAGCACAGGGCCAAAGCAATGGAAAGGGGATATGGAAACACACGTTGTGGCAAAACACAGTCAATCAAAATAGCAACACCCGACTGATAGGCCGCTGTGTGGTCTGGGGCGGTGGGGCGCAGGGGGGGACAGGCCGCAGCCAGCACGCCCCATCTCGGCCCCCTGATCCCCTACCCGATGCCCGAGACAGCACACAGCAAGCACAACCTCTCCAGGCAACACCGCATCATCAGCATGCAGCTGTCACACACAATGCACACGTGTCTTCTGTTTTGCCTTTTTTGCATGTTCGCACGGGTTGCACACATTGTGCTCCCCGCTCACGTACAACTTCACAACTTCACACGTACGTCTCACTTCGAGAGGGCAAAGCCCAGGCGCGACCCCGCCACGTCAAACTCGACGTAGTACTTGCGCATGAAGACGTCGCCCAGGATCCAGATCGGGCCGGTCGGGGCGGGGACGTCGATCCCCATGAACCCGCTGAGGCACTGGCCCGACACCTTCAGGATGTAGTCCTTCTGCTGCAGGGTGTAGGTCTTCCCGCCCAGCACAATGTCCAGGTCGGGCAGAGTGTTGTCGTCCGGGCACGTGGTGTAGGTGCACTCACCCGCGATGTTCGACTTGCACCCCAGCTTCGAGTTGATCGCCTTCGACGCCGACTTCGGGAACGCCATCAGCGACGTGCCCGAGTCCACAATCGCCTTGATGTTCGTCCCCAGGGACTCCCCGGCGAAGGTCATCGAGTCACCCACAATCTGCCAGTACCCCTTCTTCGACACGGGGACGTAGTCGAACGACCCGGTGTACTTCGTCGCGTCCACACCGCCCAGCGTCAGCTCACCGTCCGACCCGTCGCCCGTCAGGTAGAAGGCGAAGCTCTGCGTCGCGATCTTCCCCTGGCGGATCAGCTCGAAGAAGGGGGGCAGCACACCGTCCACCGCAATCGTCGGCCACCCCATCCCGCAGATCCCGTCGAACTTCGCCACGTCCCACGTGATGCCCGGCTCCTTCGTCGCCTCCCCGAACAGCAGCGTCGCGTTCAGGCCCCCCACGCTGAACACGTCCTGGTCGATGATCCCCTCCAGCTTCCCGCTCCCGTACTGGATCGCGAAGGTCGTCCCGTTCGACACGTACGTCGACGACTTCTCCGAGTGGTAGCGCGTGTGCCCGATGATGCTGGGCTTCGGCCCCGGCACCCACAGGTTCGAGCTCCCGGTGTCGAAGATCACCTTGAAGTGCTGCGGGGGCGTCCCGATCGTGATGGGCCCGTAGTACTGCGCGTTCTGGTAGTTCGTGATCGGCACCTCAGCCGCACCGTACTTCTTCGCCAGCAGGTGCATGTCCGTCCGCACGCTGTCGAGCGTCATCTCAGGCTTCGACAGCTGCACCTTCATCCCCGACGCCGCCGTCGCACACCCCAGCACAGCCAGGGTCAGCATCTTCGACATCATGTTGTCTGTCGCGTGTGTTCTGGCGTGGGTGCGGGTGTGGGTTCAGACAGGTAAGGTCACCCGACACGCGGGGGGGGAGGTTGTGTGTGTTTTTTCTGCCAGCCGATATCACTAGCGCCAGCAAGAAGAAAAATCAATTTATTAATCGCCAACTCGCGATCAGGCGTTCAGGCAGAAACTATTGCGGGCCGATACTTCATCAGTGTTAGATCAACGGGAGGATCAGTGCTAGACCAAGCAGCAACTTCATCACGGTGCAGAGCGGATTCAAACTTCACCCCGAGGGTTGCGGTGCTAGATCACCGAAGACAGAGCGGATTTCAATTTCACCCCCCCGGTGCTAGGTCACCGAAGACAGAGGGTGGTTTCCCATACGGGTAGTGTGACGATAACTGCGCCCACACCCCACCCCTTCCCCCTCGTGGCCATCCAATAACAACAACTAATATTGAAGGAGCTTGAACAAGAATACGACAACTCCACATTGCCCGCCACGGTGCAAACTGACAGCGTTGCAAGGACTGCGGTCGGGGTGGGGTGGGCAGAGCGTGACGGAAGACTCTTCAGGCGCACTCAGAGGCGGGTGGCGGAAACGCCACCCGACCAGCACACTCGGCACAGAGCAACACACCCCCCACTCCCGTAGTGGTGGGGCGGTCGTGAGAATGAGTAAGCTCGAAACGGGCATCGCAATGAGGCGGAGAGGGTGTGGTGCGAAAAAGTGCGAAAACAGTCAGTGGGCAGTCAGCAGGGTCATGGGGTCAAAATACTGCTTCGACTGTGAGACACCAGCAGAGTGAGGCAGGCATGGGGCACTGGGCAGGTGCAGGGGACTGGCGGGGGACTGGCGGGCATCTCCAAATAGGATGCGGTCACATGCAGGGGAACGGGCGAGTCGGCTGAGTACGAGGGGCCGATGTTGCAGGTCAGAGCTTGGCTTTGTTGAGTGCCTCCTCGCGCTTCTTGCTCCACTTCTCAGCGGTGCCGCCCTCCTCGGCAAGCTTCTTCAGCAGCTGGCACGGCTCCTCGCCGATGTCACGCAGCACCTTGACAACCTCGTCGAGGCCGAGAAGGTCGGCGTACTGTGGTGTGGTGTGGTGTGTTGAGGGCAGGCAGGTGCTGTGCTGTGTAGAACCAGGCACAGAAGGCAAGCAAGGGGCAGGGCACGGTGGCACGACAGGCAGGCATGTGGAGGTGGAGGGCATGGGACACACAGGCGGGTGTGTGGTGGGAGGGATGGATACCTTCATCGGGCCGCCGGTGAAGCGGGGGAAGTTGTAGCCGTAGACCAGGGCGACGTCGATGTCGGAGGCACGGGACACGATGCCCTCCTCCAGGCAGCGGAAGCCCTCGTTGACGACAGGCATGTAGATGCGCTGTGCCACCTGCTCCTCCGTCAGCGCAGGCTTTGTCACCCCGCTCTTCGTCCACACGCGCTGCAGGAAGGAGGCCACCTCGGGGTTGGGGGTCGCACGGCGCTTCGCGTCGTACACGTACAGCCCCTTTCCGGTCTTCATCCCGTAGTTCCCCTGCTTGTACAGGAAGTCGACCACCTCCTCCTCCGGCTTCAGGGTCCCGTTGCGCTCACGCTCGCGCGCACCCAGGTCCAGCCCCACAAGGTCGGACATGCGCATCGGCCCCATGCGCATCCCGAACTTCTCTGCCGCCGCGTCGATCTCGTGCGGCAGGTAGCCCGAGTACAGCAGCTGCGTCGCCCCCTGCTTCGCCATCATGCGGTTCGCCACGAAGCCCCAGCAGTTGTTGACGAGCACGCACACCTTCCCGATGCGCTTCCCGAACGCCATGGCGGTCGCGATGGTGCGCGCCGACGTCTTCGACCCACGCACGTTCTCCAGCAGCTTCATCACGTTGGCGGGCGAGAAGAAGTGGCACCCCACAACGTCCTCCGGGCGCGACGTCGACGACGCAATCTCGTCGATGCTGAGGTAGCTCGTGTTCATGGCCAGGATGCACCCCTTCTTGCACACCTGGTCGAGGCGCCCGAACACCTCCTTCTTGATGTCCATGTTCTCGTACACAGCCTCGATCACCATGTCGCAGTCCTTGAACACGGCGTAGTCCGTCCCGCCAGCGGTGATGTTCGAGAACGCCTTCTTGGCACGCCCCTCCTTCATGCTCCCGCGCTTCACAGACGTCTCGTACGTCTTCCCGATCACCTTCATCCCCTTCTCCAGGAACTCGGGCTTCGCGTCCACCAGGATCACCTTCATCCCGGCGTTGGCACAGCACATCGCGATACCGCCGCCCATCAGCCCCGCACCGATGATCCCCACAGTCTTCAGAGGGGCAGGCTTCGTCGTCAGCCCGGGCACCTTCCAGCACGCACGGTCAGCGAAGAACATGTACTGCATCGCCTTGGCCTGAGTGCTGTACCGCAAGACTGTCATTTCATCGCGCTCCATCTTCATGCCCACCTTGAAGAAGTCGCCGCGCGTGGCCGCCTCAGCGCAGTTGATGATGGCCTGAGGAGCCAGCTCACCCTTGCGGAACTTGCCCCACTTCTTGCGTGCAGCCTCGAACACGGCAGGCGACCCGACGGCACTGCGGTTGGAGATCCTGCGGTTGCGGAGGTCCACACCACGCGTCGCCACAGAGGCGCACAGCTGCACACCAGCAGCCACAATGTTGCGGTCCGCCACCTCGTCGAAGATCCCCAGCTGCAGGGCCTGCTGCGCGTTCATGGGCGCACCCTTGCACATCAGCTCGATCGCCTGCTCCGCACCGATCAGGCGGGGCATACGCTGCGTGCCGCCCGCACCAGGCAGGATCCCGAGGTTCACCTCAGGCAGGCCCACCATGGAGCGCGGTGTGGCGACGCGGAAGTGGCAGCCCAGGGCCACCTCGCACCCGCCACCCAGCGCCACCCCGTCGATGGCAGCAACGACAGGCTTCGGGCTCGCCTCGTACCTGTTGATCACGTCAACCACGTGTGGTGGAGTCCGTGGCGTCGCAAACTCGGAGATGTCGGCACCGGCGCAGAAGGCACCGTTGGCACCCGTCACGACAATCCCGTCGATGAGCGTGTCCTCCACAGCCGTCGTCAGATGCCTGTCGAGGCACACACGCACATTCTGGGACAACGGATTCACACGACCGTTATCCAGCGTCAGCACCACGATGCGCTTCCCATCACACTCACGCACCTCATAACACACACCCCCCTTTGGCCCCATGCTGCACAGCCACTGTGAGGAGGTGCTTGTGGCTACTGGATACCGCCTTGCAACGCTGCACACCGGGTTCAGGGCGCCATCAAGCCAATAGCTGCTACAGCTGCATACCCTGCCTGCCTTGCCACCCCCGCGCTTTTTGTTCTGTACTGCTTCCGGACTCAAAACATTTCATCTGTCTTGCTTGTTTGCAATGGCTCATAACTGGCGTGCAGCGCGATGACCAGACATTCGCGTGCCTCTGTCCCACACCCCACCCGACCCGCCGTGCTTGTTTACTGTTGTCCGGCGGGAGGGGAAAATATGTGCAACATACGTCCCACAAAAGATTGATTTCTGTCGCCAGGGCCCTTTCCGATTTTACGCCGCTTCGCTGCCGTTCTTTTTGACCTTTTTTTCCTCGAAAAACTCATCATCTTCTGAACCACTGAACGCCCTCCACGAGAGGGCGCTCCTGGGTTCGGAAGGGTCAGCCCACCCCCACCCCCCCCCCCCACCCCCCCATCTCCTGTGGCTCGGCTCGAGAAGCGGGGAAACACAGACCCCCTTTCTGTGCGACAGATTGTGGATCGAGGGGGGGGCGGGGGTGGGGAGGGGGCAGTACACAGCCTGCCAACCTGGCAGAACCCGCTATCCCTTGTCCCGACACCCTCCCGGTCCTCCGTCCGTGCGCTTCCCCGGGGTGTGCGCAATAGAAGATATATCGTTGGCACTTGCAGTTCCCAGGGAAGCCGGAGCCACAACAACAATAACAGGCAGTTCGCCAGTCACAAAAAAGAGGCAAAAAATACCCCGCCGTTTCCGTCTTCCCCCCCCCCCCCCAACACATTTTCTCAAAGAAAATGCGTTGAAACAAAAACACCCCTCTTTGCACGCGAGGGCCGCAACTGGATTTTGCACAGCGCGCAGGCAAGTTTCGCATTGTGCAGGGCAGTGTGCAAGGGGGTGTCCGGGGGGGGGGGGGGGGTTGGAGGGAGGGAGGGGAGAGGGGAGGTTTTTAAGTCCATCACTCCCTATTTTGTATTTTTTGAATTTTTCCCCACCTTTTTTGAACGATTTTGAACGATTTTTGGCCGTGCTCGTCGCGTCCCCCGGTGAGGGGGGACGCTGTTTCGTGTTCTCCTTGCCGCACGGAGGCATTGCCTTACGTCGCCTCTTCCTCTTTTCCTTTATGGGCGGGTTAGTCTGGCTCAGAGGGCGGGACCGTGCTGATATGCACAGTGACGACTCTCCCTTTTTTTTGTTGTGCCCGCCTCCTGCCGAGTCGTGGCTGCTGCCTCTCAGACTGGGGGCGGGCGGTCGCCGACGCTGACGCGCCTGGCGGCCCGTGGAAAGTGACGTGGGTCTGGGGGTGGGGGGGGGGGGGGGGGGGGTGCTGGGGTGTCAGGCCGAAGCCCTTGACCGCTGTTGATTTTTGCAGGTTTCACGAGATCAGGTAGTCCTTCTCGCTGTGCTCCGTCACCCCTGCCTCAGCCAGGTAGCGTAGGGCCCCCTTGCAGTTGTGCAGCAGCAGGTTGTGCACGCTTGTGGCTGTGAGGTGGTGTCGGGCTGACGCTGTCGCGGGACAGCCGAAGAATAGGTGCTTCAGCGAGACCCCAGGCGGGGGGCTGTCCGGCGCAAGCTTCAGGCAGGGTTTGCACGGTGGTTGTGCGCTGCCCGGGACGTCGTGGTCGTACACCAGGCGGTGGTGGTCGGCCCGGAGGCGGCGGATGGTGGTTTCCCCTAAGCGGGTAAGGCCCTCCATGCGGAGGTCAGGGCGCTGCAGTCGCGTCTCCCCGATTCCTGACCGATACGCGTACACGCTGTCTGTGCGGGGCAACGTGGTCCCGCTGTATATGTGTCGGCGGAGGGTGACACGGGCCGACGCGAGGCTGATCGGCTCCATCTGGGGCTTGAACGCACCGATCTGCGCCTGCTTGTCAGCAAGTTCGTTCCCTACCACCCCAACATGCGACGGGATGTAGCGGAGGTGGGTGGTGACATCGTATGTTTGGGCGAGCTTGCGCAGCCTCTGCCAGATGTCCCATTCGGTGGACCCCCTCGCTCGCTGGGGGCCGCTCAGCAGTGCATTCAGTGCGCTCTGCGAGTCGGTGAGGATGGCGACCGTTTCGCCTTGGGTTACCACGGTGCTTTTTTTTTTCCCTCTTGTGTCCCATGCCTTGTTTGCAGTGATCGCATTGTTGGCCATCCTTGCTGTAGTTCGGCATGCCGCCCTTCCCACCTTCCCCCACCCCCTCCCCGGCGGTTTTGCTCTCCGTGTGGTTTGGTGGTACTGGTGAGCCATCTGGGGAAAGAACCTTGACAATCCCGGGCCGGCAGTACGTTCGTCACCCCCACGGGCTCGGCCGGTTTCTAAACCTTTAGGCAATCTACGTCCGCAGGCCAAGAACCCGGTGTGCAGATGCACGTTGGGAGCCCCCTGAAGTCCGCACACGCCCTCTCTGAGTAGTCCCCGACCAAGCGCTGGCCTCTCTGACCGACTACCATGCCGCCGCAGGCCAAGAACCCGGTGTGCCGAAGCACATTGGGAGCCCCCTGAAGTCAACACAGCACCCCGCCAGTGGCTCCAGCTGTCCCTCCCCATGTCAGAGTTGACGGAAAAAGGCGGACCCTCTTTTGTCCCAGTGCTCCGTGCTATGCACTGGGACCCCGTTGCCCAGGCGGACCAGCCTGGGGGAGCCCTCGGGGTGTGGGGTTGAGTTTTACGACTTCCCTAGGTCTTAGGTAGTTTAAGGTCGTGCCCAGGACCTGGCACCCGATTTTTGATTTCCCTCGCTTCGCTCGGGAAATCAACCACCTCGGGGCTGGTGGTCCTCTTTTTTGGGCTTTGAAATTTTGGTTCGGCAAAAGACGGGGGGCAGAACCCGCCGTGCCCCTAACCCACCCACCCCCCCCTGTCCTACGCACACAGTGGACCACCACTCCCCACCCCCCACCCCCGCCCAGACAGAGAGGAAATTTCACAACAAATTGTGAAACTAAACACTCGGGTAGGGGAGGGGAGGGGAGGGGGGGATATGTAAACAAAATGAAGAGAAAAACATAACCTTGTGTGTGTGTTTGTGTGTTTGTGTGCCATATTCTTTTTTTTGTTTGTGGCGAGTCTCTCCTCACAAGAAAGAGCAAGCCCGTGCGATCAACGAAAAACTCATTTCTCGTTTACACTTCGTATTTCTGCACGACCCCCCAGCTGTATTTGCGGCGGGTCTCTTCTCCTCACAAAGGAAAGAGGAGGAGGTAGGGGGCTTAACAACAACCTCCCAAAATAATACACACACTCAAAAAACTGCTACATTTTTTTTACCATCGGTCGCCTGGGCTAGAGGGCAGGGGGGGGGGGGTAGGGGGGGTCAAATGCCACCCTTTTACGTGGATAAACACGATTTTTCAAAAAACCGGCGCAGAGGCCCCAAAGCCCCCGTAAACCCTCAAAACCCCCCCAGATCGGTCCGGAAACCCATCGAACCCCACTTTTCCACCATTCCGGGCACCTCAGGTGCCCGAATTGGGGTACCTAAATTTTGTGCCACCGTTTGGTACCGTACAGTGCCACTGTGTGGGAGGTTGGAAAAGAAAATGCCCCAACACACCACATCTGAGGGTTGCAATGCATGTTGCTTGCCAACCACGTCATCCGGTGGGTGTCAGGCGCTATGTAGGTGGCATTAGCCAGGTCTTCGATGAGTTCTGGCTTGTATATGTACCTCCCTGCCTGCGGCACAGGCACTGCCTTTGTCCCCCACACCAGCCACAGAGAGCGTATTGTACTCGGTCCACGGTTGCTGATTCATTGTGATGCATTGTATCCTCGAGTGAACGTCACACACTAGTGGCACCACCACCCGCCATCCGAGAGCTGTATTGGCTTTGCGCGCTTCCGTTGCATTCACCTCGCCACGCATATTGCACTGTTCAGTACCAGTGCTCCTGGGCCAGGCAAAGTAGACCGCAGCAACTACCAATTCTGGCACAATGGGTACCACGACAGCGCACTTCATGTGTTCCCGGAATGTACAGCTCGTGTTGCAACAGTCGTTGTCAACACATCCCGGTTGTGGAGCACTGCTGCACAGGAATCACACGACCATCTGGACTTGTTCCGTACCTACAGGCAGCTCCCGGTGCATGGTGGCAGGGAGGTATGTATACAAGCCAGAACACATCGAAGACCTGGCTAATGCCACCTACATAGCGCCTGACACCCACCGGATGACGTGGTTGGCAAGCAACATGCATTGCAACCCTCAGATGTGGTGTGTTGGGGCATTTTCTTTTCCAACCTCCCACACAGTGGCACTGTACGGTACCAAACGGTGGCACAAAATTTAGGTACCCCAATTCGGGCACCTGAGGTGCCCGGAATGGTGGAAAAGTGGGGTTCGATGGGTTTCCGGACCGATCTGGGGGGGTTTGGAGGGTTTACGGGGGCTTTGGGGCCTCTGCGCCGGTTTTTTGAAAAATCGTGTTTGTCACCCCCATTTGACCCCCCCTAGGGGGGGGGGGGGCGGGGGTTTTGGGGGAGGGGGGGAGGGGAGTGTCGGTCAAGGGGGGGTGAGGGCATGAGGAGCTGGGGTGGGTCAAGACAGGGTTCAACACCCCTCCCCGTCGCGGCTCACGCATCTCAGACTCCCTCGCCTGTTGACTCCCCCCCTCCCCTCCCCTCCCTCCCCTCACAGGACTCACAGGACAGCGCACGCATGAGAATAAAAAGGTTGGCGGCGGGGAGCTGCTGCCGTTGTTGCTGCTTTTTTGTTTGCCTTTTTTTGATTTTTGCTTTGCTTCGTCTTTGTCTCAGAGTGGGGTGAGCCCCGCACCCCTCCCACCTGCAATCCGGGAAAATGGGTCCGCATCCCCCCCGCGTTAGAACTTCTGTTTTTGCACCTTGCTCGGAGCGCCCCCAGCTGCAGCAGCGGCGGCTTTCTTCGCCTCGGCAGCCTCCTGCTTCTTCCGCATGATGCTCGCGTCACCCTCCTTCGCCTTCAGGTTCGTCTGCCCGTCACTGCGCTTGCCCTTGTCGGCGTCGCCGTGCTTTGCAAGGTTCTTGGCACGCGCCATGTCACGCTGGTTACCACGCGTCATTTTGAAAGGCTAAGAAAGGATCACACGGAAGAACCAACAGGAAGACTTAGGTTGCGAGTGTAGGCCTGCTCAGAGGGGAAGAATGCCGTGCGGTTGATGTGTGTGTGTGTGGTTATAAAGTTTTAAGGCGGTGTCGCCCTGCACGGGCAGTAGCACCTCCCCTTCAGTATCGCACTCCCGAAGGATTCCCCAACACGACGTGACACCGGTTTCGACGCGTACTCTTCGTACCCCTCCCCCCGGCCGCGTCTCTTCAGCGAAGAACCGGGGATAATCGGACCAGGGCTAGCTAAACCCTGGTGGTGTCACGGGTGGGGTTGGAGAGGGAGAAAAGGAAGAAATGAAGTTGCGAAAAAGTCAAACACTGACACGTGAAATCAATAAAAAGGGTGGTATATATCGCCCCCTTGCTGCGACGAAGACACTAAATAGTCAGGCCGCTTCAAGAGTCTTGAGGGCTTGTGTGTGTGTGTGTGTGTGAGGGGGGGGGGGGGGGGGTGGGAATCGTGTCGAATTGTCGAAATTGTGGAACGGGTGGGGGGGGGCGGTGGGGGGTGGGGCGTGAGAGCACACGCTGCGACAAGCAGAGGGCAGCACACATAGCCCGCTCGGCGTCACCTCCACTGAACAACGAGACTAAAACCTCGCGGCGAGGGAGGAGGTCACTGCAAGACCCCCGTCATACGCACCTGCCTGCAAGGCACACCCCTGGGGAAAGCGCACCCCTACCTCCTTGGGGTATTCTCGTTTGGTTGCATGTTGTCTTCCTGACCCCTGCGCTGGGGTCGGGGGCAGTATTTTGACGTTGCTTCGGCGACCCATGCCGCCACCACAACCACCGCCACATCAGACAAGCCGCCTCAACGTGAGCGAGATGCGCATCGTGCGGCGGATCTCCTTCCCATCACTGTCATGATCAAACCCTCGCTCGGGGATACCATGGACATAGTCGTACCTCGCAGGGCCTGTCAGCATGTAGGCATCACCTGGCTCCATCAGGAACGTCGCTGTGGTGCTCTCAGAAGCTGCTGCAGCAGGTGGTGGTTGTGATGCCGCCTCTCCGGCACCGCAGCACCCACCTGCAGCGGCAGCCCGATGGTGTGGCTGGCAGGGGGACAGCTCGAAGCTGGCAGTCCCGCAGAGGGTCAGGCCGAAGATGCCATCGCGGAACTTCAAGAGATCGATGTGTGGCTTCAGCCCCTCGGCCCCTTCGTAGCGGTTGGCGATCAGCTGGTTGAACCCGCGCTCCGCTGGGTACCCCACCTCGGGGTGCCGCTCGAGGAAGCCATCGAGCGCGGCCTGCACCCCGCCGACCCAAGGCGGGAGTGTGCCGAAGGCCATTGCCTGGTTGTTCGCGCCTCCCGACACCCACCCCTGCGCCAGAATGTGCGCCAGCAGGTGCTCCGCACCCTCGTGCGACAGGAACCCGCGGATGACGGTAAGCCCCTCAATGCCCGTGCCTTGGAGGACGGACTGGGTGCCTGAGATCTGCGTTTCACTGCAGCACCTGCAGGCCCCGTCATCCGACAAGGCGGATTCGTCGAACCCCTCGCCAAAAATGTCGTCCATCAGGGGAGGGGGTGGAGGGCGGGGGGGGCCGGGGCAGTGAAGTGTGAAGGTAAACAAAACTCACAGAGTTGACCTCACTTCACTCGTCATGGGTCGGATGGTATGGTCAGGTTGTGGGGGTGAGAGAGAGAGGGATGCCAGGTAGGGTGGGGGAGGGGATGTGAGGGTTCGGTGGTGATGCGGGTGATGCTGATGCATCGGGCTGAGAATGCAAAATGGTGATGCGCAGAGGTCGGGGCGGGGGAGGGGGGAAGGAGGGGGGAGGAAGGGGCGCGCCTTCTGCCTGGCAACAACTGCATGGCAACACCTTTCCCTGTTGCACAGTGTTTCTAAAAAATAAAGACAACGTATTTCCTGACGCTGGGGGTTGGAGCCCCCTCCCGATTTCAACCCGGAAACGCTCAGGGTTGGATAACCGCCAGAGCCCGAGAGACATTGCGGGTGACTGACACATAAAGACACCACTGCGGGCCCAAGCAGGGGGCTGGTCATGCGCCCCCCCCCACTCAAAGCTTGATCACCGATCCCAGACACACACACCGCCCGCCACTAGTTTGCTGCATCGCAGTGATGAGAAGAAAACATCTGAACGAGAAGGCGCCGAACAAAATCCTGCCTCTTTGATGCGATGGGCACCGCAGACACCACACACGCCCAGCAGAGGAGAACAGCTGGTCACCGAGATCACTCTGGATTAGTTGTTGCCACTGCTGGGGGGGGAGGGGTGGGGAGTGGGGTGGGTTTGAAATGCGCTTCGGATAAGACGGTATGTCTGCCAAGAAAAAAACGAGAGGGAGAGCGGATGGGGGGCGGGGGGCACACACCACACCTACACTGCACCCCACAGGGCAGGGCAAGCCCAGCGGGGAACACCAATAAAATCCATGCCAACCACGCCACACCACCACCACCCCACTCCCACCACCACATCGACGCACTCAGATGCCACCCACAGCAGGCTGGGGGAAGGAAGCGCAAGGACGATCTCCCTTTAGTTGTTCTGCAGGTTGTGTCTGAGATCCTGATATCCTGATACCCTCGGCCTGTGATGTGGTGTCGCACAGACATCGACGCGCTCAGATGCCCCGCGCAGCGAGCAGGCTGCTTGGGGGGCGGGGCAGCGAATCCGCATGCCTCTCCCCGCCCTCCGTCCACAGGATGCATGCGAAGTCATCGACAAAGCTCCCGGTCTTCCTGTAGAAGTCCGCTGGGTTATCCTCCGACACATGCTGCCGCAGCACCTTCTGCATCCGGATGTGCAGCGCCTCCACGATCTTCGCATGGTCCACGGGGAAGGTCAGGGGGCAGGTGTCCGCCACCAGCAGCCCTGCCACATCCCCTCCCCCCTGCTGAACGGGCACCGTGCGCGGCAGCATCGTCGCGAGCATAACCGGCGACGCCTCGAATGCGTTCTGCAACACCACCGTCGGCAGGCCACGAAGAGACGCGACGCGTTTCGACCGGTAGACCCCCCACCTGCCTGCAGGCAGGTGCTGCTCTGCGGTGCCGCGCCACACCCGCGCAGCACAGTTGTCCGCCGTCATCGCGGCGCCTTTCTCCCCGGAGCAGAACAGATTCTGCCCCCATGCTGCCGTCAGCACTGCCCGGAGAACCGCCTCGTTGTCGCCATGCCTGTTCTCCACGCCGTGCACCTCCACGCCGTCAGAGTCGAGCCCGGCAACACTCTCTATGCGCAGCAGCCCACACCGCACAGCACCCGAGATGACGCGGGTCCTCTCTCTCAGCAGCTTCCTCTGCTCCGGGGTGCGCATGGCGCCCCGCGTGCCCAGCTCGAGCCGCTGGAAGGCGAGCACCTTCTCCACCAACACGGAGGGGGATTTGAAATCCGAAGCGGGCAGGTCGTCCAGAGCACGGCCCCCGCTGAGGGACTCCTCTGCAGCCAGCGTCATGGCGGGCCCGATGCAACCAAGGGCTGCGCCGAACATCAGCATCTTGCCGGTGCGGGGGGGCACCGGGAGGCGGCTGAGCCGGAGCCCCAGGGGGGTCATGCGGTACTGCCCGTCGCGGATGCGCAGCGCGCCCAGATCCAGCAGCGAGTTGATGCCTGCTTGGATGGCGGGGGTGTCCGGGGGGTCCATGCACTGCGACAGCGCGGAGAAGACGTCCGCCATGCCGAGGTGCTTCAGCTGGAACACCGCTAGGACCACGGAGTCCAGGAGGGAGCGCGTGATCTCGGGGGTGGGCACCGCCTTTAGAGTGTCGAGGGTGGACCTATCGAAGAGGTGCAGCACACCTCCAGGTGATGTCCGCCCCGCACGCCCGGCGCGCTGCCTGTTGCTCGCTGCGGAGCAGCGGACGACATCCAGGAGAGCTGTCTCATTGTCCTCTGCAATGGATGCCTCGCGAACCACGCCTGAGTTGATGACGACATTCACATCCTCCACGGTGATGCTCGACTCCGCAACGTTCGTCGCGAAGATGACCTTCTGCGTACCTGGTGGAGGCTCCCTAAACAGCTTCTCATACTCCGCACGGGGCGCCTGGGAGTACATCTGCACGACATGCAACTCCTTCCGCAACCCCATCAGCTTCGCTGCACCCCTTATCTCGTTCAGCCCAGGGAGGAAGACGAGGATGGCTCCACCGGGGGACACCTGCAGCACACCCGGGTTTGCGATGCACCAATTCACTGCAGCCTCCACCGCCTGCGGGGCGCAGGGGTCCCACGAGTCATCACCGCGGTTGACCTCCTTGCGGACCGCCTGGAGGCTGTCCTGCGGCTCGTCGAGGTAGATCTGGTGGATGGGGTGCGGTTTTGCGTGAAAACTCTTCTCCACATAGGTGAACCCCTCGAAGTAGGCACGGTAAGGCGCGAAGGAGATGGTGGCAGACATGAGGGTCATGCGGAACCCGCTCTGCCCGTCGCGCAGGGCCTGGCGGAGGACGAGGAGGAGGAAGTCGCTGTCCATCCCCCTCTCGTGAACCTCGTCGACGATAACGTGGGATCCGGTGAGGCAGCTGGGGTCTCCGACTATCTTGCGGAGCAGCACGCCCGTTGTGCAGAAGAGGATGTTGGCATGCGCCTTCGGCGGGATGGACTCCAGACCCGTGTGGTATCCCACGGTCATCCCTACCTTCTCCCCCCTCTCGGCAGCGACACGCTCCGCAAGCGACGTCGCGGCGAGGCGGCGGGGCTGCGCAACAATAACCGACCCCGCCACCCTACGCCGCAGCAGGCTGTCGAGGAGGAGCTGCGGGATCTGTGTCGATTTCCCACACCCGGTCTCACCGGAAAGCATCGACACCTGCGCTGTCAGGACATCCCCCAGATCCGTGTCGCGGTTGATGGGAAGCCCGCTGAGGGAGCGGGCCCACATGCCACGGTAAGCCTCACTCTCCCTGAAGGCATCATACTCGCGAGCCTGCCTGCGCAGATGGATCTCCGTGGCGCGTGTCTGCTCCGGCGGGATGACCTGCAGTTGGAGTTCATCCATCTCAAGCGCCCCTCCCTTCGCCTTGCGCCCCTTCTTCTTCTTCAGGGGTGCGCCGCTGAAGGCAGCAGGGAGTGACTCTGCATCAGCCCTGCTCAGCGTCTTCCCCTCGGCAACTGCTGCGAAAGGTGGTATCGCACCCACATCCGCTATGACATAGGGCGGGAAGGACCTCAACGCAGCACCCGGGAGCTTCGAATGCCACGGGGGGAAGACGTGCCTCTTGGGGCAACTCGCAGCGGTGCCACACCTGTGCTGCGGCATCCACACGCTGTAGGCATCCGGGGGTTTCGGCTTTGGCGGATCCCGCGAGAGCGGGCCAAACCAAGGCTTCTTCTTCGAGGGCCGCGGCCCCCGTGGCTTGGCCGGCATGCCAGGTGTGTGTGTGTCGGGGGCGGTGGGTGGTGGGGAGGGTTGGAAGGCCTGGCGCCAATCCGCTGCTGCCGTCCACCGCAGGAGCGGTGGTGGTGGCGCACCTGGGGTGAGGGGCGCGGGTGAGGTGTGTGTGTATGGGAGGAAGTGTGGAGTGTTGGAGGGCAAAGGCTCTTGGCTGAGGAGAGAGAGGTGTGAAAGTGAATCGGCCCCGTGTTTGCGATTTGCGACAATACGTTGTGCCGTGCAGAAGCTGGGGTGGGGAGGTGAAGGCTGGGAGGTGATGGGGTGGGGTGTGGGGTGTGTGGGGGGGGTGTGAGGCGTTCTCTGGATTTTGACTCGGCCCACACACACATACAACCGCACACAAGACGCATGAATGCTGTTGCCGTGTAGAGTGCACCGAGCGCCTATGCTATTGATGCAGTATCCACTGTGCAGGCCACACACTCACACACACACCACGGTTGCTTAAGTTCCACTGCTCCTGTGTTTGGAGCAACATCGCACACAGATTGAGTTCTGTTTAATTGCACCCCCCTCCCCCCACCCCCTCGTAGATCTGATGATCAGTGCGTTGTCCCTGTGGAGCCAGAAATACATGGCGGCCAAAAAAAACTGTTTCTTTTCGATCCAAGAGAATTTCTGGTTAGAATTGACGCGCACCTTCCCCTGACTCCTTACCACTACCTCACCCCGCCCCCCACTTCCCCTTCCCCCTCCCCCCCCCCCCGCCCACCACCCCCCTCTAAAGGAGTTGGGGGATTGGGTGGGGTTTTAAGACTGCCTGCCCTGCTGACCGGGCCGACCCACTGCCACGGGGGGAGGGTCTGTATTCCAGGGTCTGCTGTATTTTCCTTAAATTTTTTTACTCTGGGGGGGTCTTAGCTACGGGGTGGTCGCCAGTGCATTTCGGTGCATTTCCTGTTGAATTAGCTGAAAACTGACGAAGATTGGCGAAGGCTAACGACCAGTGAAGACCCGGGCGTGCATCATCTTTTCACCGAGAAGAGAGGTTTGCTTATCTTATGAGAAGGCCATTTTCACTCGAAAAGGCTTCAAACGCGCAGAATTTCAGTGCTCCCTCCTCCCCATTTTTATATTTCTCCTGCGAGGGCGGCGCTGCGACGGGGGTGGAGTGCAGCAAAGGTCAACTGCTTTGTTATGCTCATCCACATCCCATCCATTATCAGCACTCCAAGCAATGTTTCCTTGGAGTGCAGCAAAGGTGTTCTGACTGAAAAAATTACGTCACCCCCCGCTCAAAACCCCCCAATGCGGTCGAACGAGGCACACCCACACCCCACACCCACAGAAGCTATTGGTCATCGGCTCATTCATCGCAATCGATAGCTCTGTTTTGGGTGGAACGGACAGGGGTGGAGAATCGATGGACGGCCAGGCAGGGGGAACAGATGAGAAGGGGATTCGAAAAGTGAACACACCCGCACAGCCTGCCCGCAAAGAAAGCAACAGGGGTCTGCGCCAAGGGTGTTGTCCTGGGTGGGACGGGGGATAAAGTGTTCATTCCAGAGAAACAAAGTCTGAAGAAGAAAGGAGGAGATTTTTTTGCCTTTTTTTTGTTGGGCTGTGTTTGCCGGAGGAAATAAAACTTGTTTTGTGCAAACCTTCTGGCCACCCTGCGGCGTTAGGGCGTGGAGTGTAGGTGTGAAACAGAACGTTGCTCCCCACCGCAACCTTTCTTTTATAGATCTGAACGCTTTTTCCGTGAGGCACGGCGCGTTTGTCACACAAAAAAAAACCCCTCTCGTTTCCAACAACACACCTCTCATACCCCCCCCCCTTCCCTCCTGCCCCACTCTCCTCCCCTCCAACGGGCAAAACAAAAATATCCAGCGGCACGCACACGTTGTTGCTGTTCGTTTAGCACCAGACCAGACGAAACTGGGAAGAGAGAGGGAGACAGGGGAGGGGGGGGGGGGGGACGCGCGCCGTCTCTACGTCGTATCACACTACACTACACACACCCCTCACCCCCACTACCCCAACCGCCTCGTCACTGGAAACTTATATCCTATTATCGTCAACACAAGATGTTTCTTTTGCGCAGGGAAGTTACTGGGACTTCTCGCGATCAAATGTGTTGGAAATGGGGGGGGGGGGTCCAGGGGGAATCGCAACACAATAGAAAACCAAGCGATGCGTTCGGGGGTTATAGTATGCAAACCAACACTACGTGTAGACTGCGAGTGTGGGGGTGGCTATGAGGAAGAGGGTCGGACAAAAAGCGTGCAGGTGGACATCGTGTCACTCTCGCGCTTTGTGTATCTGCAACGTTGTATTTTTGTTGGTGTCGACAATCACATACACCGTTAGAGCCAGGCTACGGCACAGGTGCGGTTTGTCGCATTGACGATGTATTTTTTTTTACATGTTCTTGTGCTGCCCAGTTGTTACCTTTCTTGTCAGAAAAACACAGCCGCGTGCGTCTCGGTGTGGGGCGCAGGCCATTCAGACCCTCCCCCACTTTGATTCTCCCATCTTCACAGCCCACCCCCCCGTGTTCCTCCCACTGTCAGTCTTTGTTGTTGCACCGCGCCATCTCTCTTCAGAACAGTTATCGCCCCGAGTGCCCAAGCACACCACCCGGTCCCCTTGCGACATCGAGACTAGTTCTTCACGGTGATCTTCACCTTGGCACCGCCGCTCGCAGGGACTTTAGACACAGTTGCCTTCGCCTTCACCGTCGTTGCCGGCTCCTTGTCCTTCACCTTGATCTGTGGTGGGGGTGGTGGGTGGGGATGAATACCCGCTGCATTGCATCCCACTCGGCGGTGGGATAGCAGGGCGGCGTGGCAGCTGATACAAAACACTTCGCAAGAGAGTCAACGCCATACCACCACCTTGTCGGACGCAGGGGCGCCTTTGCTGCCGCCTTTTCCGCCCTTAGCCCCGCCCTTGCCCCCTGCGGGAGCCGTCTCCGGCTTGACGACAACACGCGTCTTCTCAGAGGCACCGCGGTTGCCAGGAACCGGGGGGCTGCGTGCGCCCTTGCCGCTGGGCTCGGTGTGCACCACCGCCAGCTGGTACTCCGGGATGCGCTTAAGGAAGACACCGGAGTCCAGGTCCACGTCGTACAGCCCGTCCTCCACAACGCGCGAGATCTGGTTGGGGGGTGGGGGGTGTCGTGAGCTGTGACGCGGCTGGACATACCATCCCTGTCTCGCCCACCTTGCCGCGCCCCCCCTTCACCTGCACGAGCGACACCACGTCGTACTGCTTCTGTGCGGGCGGAGGCGGTGTGGGCGGGTGGCTTCCCCAACCAAAAGCGAAGCAAAGTGACCCCCAAGAGTGGCATCAAGCAGCATTTTGAGAGAGAGCTCTGACAGGCCCCGACCAACCACCCAACCAGGCGGGGCGCACGCTCAGCCCCCACCCCCACCCCCCCTTCTTCGATGCCTCTGCGATACCCGCACCTGCCAACTCAGACATACATAGGGGCCACGCGTGCGCTGCGGGGCTTCGCGGGTTGCCTCTGTGGACTTCACCACAATACGCGTCGCGCCGTCAGGCGCAGACTTCGTCTTGATGGGCACCGCGGTAGGGGTCTCCTGCTGCGCGGGCGCCTCGTTGCCACGCGACGGGGCAGCGCTGCTGTTGTGGTGGTAGTCGCCGCGCTCCGCCGTCTGCTGCTCCTGCCAGTTCCGGCGAGCCTCTTCTCTGCTGCGGTTGCGCTTGTCCACACGCGCCTCCTCGTGCTCCTGGCCCCAGGTCCCGACCTTGCTGCTACGCATGGGCCCACGCAGGTCATCGGCACTGCTGTGCTCCTGACGGAACCTGCGGGGTGGTGGCATGGATGGAGGGGTGCAGGGGGTGGGCTGTGCAGGTTGCGGAGCCAGATTCTTATTTCTGAACTTCACAGTTCATCCTAGTCTTAAGACTGTGTAGTTTGGGATAGCGCGCGTGCTGGCATTTCGGAGTGTCCCCTAGAGTCCACTCCGGAGAACCGGGCCCCGCTATCCCACTCCCACTCTACACACGTTTTCACCAAAAAGCAAAAAGGCGATGCAAAAAAGGCGCCAGAGAGAACCGGCATATCGGCACAACCCCACGCTCCCCACTCCCCACCTGGCAGCAACCAAGGCATACTTCTCCCGCTCCTGGCGCCGCATGGCATCCCTGTTGACCTCCCTGTCGAGGGCGTCCCCCGCCCCCTGGTCGCCCTGCATCAGCATCTGCACCACGTTGGGCTCCGCCGGCTCCTCGTTGACGCGCTGCAGCAGCGTCGACACGTCGAAGCCCCGCTTCTCCTCCGCAGCCGCAGCCTCCTGGCCGGGCTTCGCGCTGCGCAGAGTGCCCTTCTGCAGCTGCTCGATGAAGTTCGGCCCCTGCGCGGACTGGGGGCGTTGCTGCTGCTGCTGCTGGCGCTGCTGAGGTGCTGCCGACGCGTCCCTTCCAGGACGCGCCAGGTTGCGGTTGAACAGCCCACGCGCGCTGTCCCACTGCTGCTCCTGTGCGTGAGAGTTGGGGCGGGACTGCCAGACAGGCTGTGCCGGTTCAGCCTGCTGCGGCCGTTGCTGCTGCTGCTGAGCCTGCTGGGCCTGCTGCTGCTGTTGCTGCTGCTGCTGCTGCGCCTGCTTCTGCGCCTCCAGTTTCCGGTTCTCCTCCGCACGCCGCTCCTCCTCCGCCTTAGCCTGCCGGGCCTGCTCCTGCCTCTGCGCCTCGCGCGCCTGCTCTTGCGTTCGCTGCTGCTGCTCCTGCGCCTCACGCTCCTTCTGAGCCTCCTGCGCCTCGCGCTGCTGCTTCCTCTCCATGAAGGACGTGTAGTCCGGGGGGCAGTCCCACTGCTTCGCCTGCGTCTTCGCATTGTAGTAGAAGTTCTTCCCGCTCTTCTCGTCCTGTGGTGGTGGGAGGCGCATGGAAAGGCCGAGGCCCGCGGTGGCTATTTTTGTTCTGTCGCTGTTGATAACCCCGCTCTGCCGTGCCACACACACAGACACGTCAACGTTAGGTTCAGTGGAGGAGGCACCGAGCAAACTCTGGTGATACCCTGCACTGGCAACAACACCCTGCGGAACACACCTGCATTGCAGGGTGTGTTCCGAGTTGTGGTCGACACGTCAACAAGTCGAAGAACAGGGGTGGAGAGCGAGAGAAAGCAGTTGACCCCCCGTGTGTCGGCCACACCGAGCAGCTGCATACTTTGTACGCCACCCAGTCGCACTTCTCCTCGTCGAACACCTCTGGCCGCTCCCACTGCTTCTGCGTTGTCAGCACGTTGTAGTAATACTTCTTCCCGCTCGCAGGGTCGGAGTATGCCACCCAGTCGCCCCGCTGCTCAGAGCCGGGCACAGGAGCCTGTTGGTGTGGGTGTGCGGTGCAAGCTGCAACCAAACGTGCTCGGTACTAACCCCACTCTTCATTCAGGCACAGGGTGCGATCATCAGTTTCCAGGCTTTGTGTGTGTCGAAGCGTCAACGCAACCAACAAAAGGAAAAATCAGATGGTCGGGATGCACACAGAGGTCAGCAACAACAAGGGTGTGTGGACCACAAACAACCTGAGCGGTTTGCGGCTGTGAGGTGATAGGGCGCCCTTTTTGCGGCAGAACCGAGCTGGAACATGGCCTGACACATTGCCTACTCCTGTTCCAACAGCAACAAGCCACCCCCACCCCCACCCCCACTCGCCCGTCCCAGACATACCGCCTTCTTTGCGGCACCGCTGGATTCAGACCCAGCACCCTGCGCCTGAGCTTGCGCCTGTGCCTGCGCCTGCGCCTGAGCGGCCTGAGCAGCCTGAGCAGCTTGGGCCGCCTGGGCTGCCTGAGCCGCCTGAGCCGCCTGAGCCGCCTGAGCCGCCTGTGCCGCCTGTGCCGCCTGTGCCGCCTGCGCCTGTGCCTGCTGCTGCTGCTGCGCCCTCGCCTGCTGCTGCTGAGCCTGCTGGGCCTGCTGGTGGCGGGCTGCCACGGCAGCCTGCACCTGAGCTTGCGCCTGTGCCTGCTGCCGCTGCACATTCTGCAGCTGCTGCTGCTGCGGGATGGACTGCTGCGCGAGCTGCTGCTGGCGCTGCTGCGGGTGCTGCTGCGAGTGGTGCTGCATCTGGGGCTGCCGCATCTGCTGCTGGGGGTGCGACTGCTGGGGGAACTGGCTGCCCATCATCCCGCCCATCATGGTCTGCGGCAGCACCATGCCCGAACCGGAGTAGGGCAGCATGCTCTGCGCCAGAGGCAGCCCCGCGAACTGCTGCTGCATCGCCCCCTGGATGGCTGCGAGGTTGGGCACCATGCCCTGCCCCTGCTGCCCCGGCTGGTCCTTCTTCTGCTCCTTCGCATCGCCGCCGCCGAACCCACGCTTCGAAGCGTCGAGCTGGCTGTACTGCCCCTGCCAGCCCTGTGCCCCGAAGGACATGGTCCCCCGCCCCTCCTGTGTGCGGTGTGTTGCTGCCGCCTGTGGGTGTCTTCACACGCAAACCTTGTGTAGTACACAGCTTTTGTTCTGTGATACAGTGCCCTGAAACCAATGACACATGCAGTGCTGGGGCAGCAAGGTCGCAGCATTTCATCAACCAAGAACACAGCGACGCAGCGAAGTGGGGTGGGTGGGGATGGGTGGGCGGGGCATTTCTTTAGATCCCGGGTTTGCGGGTTTGCGGGACGACAGGGTGCAGCGGAGTAGTGTGGATGCGGGGCTGGCCTCGTGGGCATACCACGCAGGGCGCATGCGCCAGGATGCAGAAAAGGCTGTGTCCGTCCGCTGACAGTCAAGGCAGAGAACAGAGAAGACACAGAACGGAACGGGGGTCAAGGATGGGGCAACCGACCTCGGGCGTGAATCTGCGCGCACTGGATGTTGTTGGTCATGCGGAATGGTACAGGAGAGCTAACGACCCGGTGAGGGGGAGAGGTGCGCACAGAGACACGGATGCCGCTTGCCCCGAGGAGGGGGAAGCACAATATTTATAGAGAAACGTCAAACAAAACTGGCAAATGCTACACGGTCAAGTGTAGCAGATCCGGGAGGGAGGGAGAGAGAGAGATAGAAAGATATGGGGGACAAGCCAGAAGCGGCCGTGCACCCCCACTGCATTTGGCAATGCAGCTGACCTTTCTACGCTCCACCGGACAAGGGGGGGAGGGGGCGGAGTGGGAGAGGGGGGATATACCACACAGCCATATAAGAATCAACAGTGGTGAGCAGCGGGGGTCGCTTCCGGATGTGCCTTGTGTGTGTGTGTGTGTGGTTATCAAGTTTTAAGGCGGTGTCGCCCTGCACGGGCAGTAGCACCTCCCCTTCAGTATCGCACTCCCGAAGGATTCCCCAACACGACGTGACACCGGTTTCGACGCGTACTCTTCGTACCCCTCCCCCCGGCCGCGTCTCTTCAGCGAAGAACCGGGGATAATCGGACCAGGGCTAGCTAAACCCTGGTGGTGTCACGGGTGGGGTTGGAGAGGGAGAAAAAGGAAGAAATGAAGTTGCGAAAGAGTCAAACACTGACACGTGAAATCAATAAAAAGGGTGGTATATATCGCCCCCTTGCTGCGACGTAGACACTAAATAGTCAGGCCGCTTCAAGAGTCTTGAGGGCTTGAAGGAAGAAGCAGGTTGCTGATGAGTCTCAGGAGCAGGCACCTTTTGTCCGCCCACATGACCTTCGCCCGAAGGCGAACCTCGTCCAGCTTGGCTCGATCGCCACAGAGAAGGGGATCATTCTCCACTGTGGCGAACATCTTAAAAACCGAGGGTGCAGAGGTGGGGCAGCCCGCTGGTGCGACAGCAGACCGCCCCCGGATAGCTATAACTAGTGCATAGGAAGAATACGACGGCACACGCAACAGATGCCGAAGGCACAACGGCGGGTCACTTTTAACCACCAGAGGAGTGGCACTCCCGAGGGGTGGGGTAGGGGGGAAGTCACAACACTTTCGAAGGAAGTAAAGGGGCAAATGGGATGTTTTGTGCAAGGTAGAAAGGAAGTCACAACATGGGGCAGGGGGGTTTGCTCATCAGGCCTGGGGGAATAGAGGGTTTGTGTGTGGTTATAAAGTTTTAAGGCGGTGTCGCCCTGCACGGGCAGTAGCACCTCCCCTTCAGTATCGCACTCCCGAAGGATTCCCCAACACGACGTGACACCGGTTTCGACGCGTACTCTTCGTACCCCTCCCCCCGGCCGCGTCTCTTCAGCGAAGAACCGGGGATAATCGGACCAGGGCTAGCTAAACCCTGGTGGTGTCACGGGTGGGGTTGGAGAGGGAGAAAAGGAAGTAATGAAGTTGCGAAAAAGTCAAACACTGACACGTGAAATCAATAAAAAGGCGGTATATATCGCCCCCTTGCTGCGACGAAGACACTAAATAGTCAGGCCGCTTCAAGAGTCTTGAGGACTTGTGTGTGTGTGTGTGTGTGTGTGTCGGTCCGTCCGCTGGGGCAGCAGCACTGCCCTTTTTCGGGTCTATGACGATACCGGAACAAAAAAGAAGACACACACACAATACGAAGACGACGACGACGACGAAGACGAAGACACCCTACCGCCACCTCTGCATCTGCTTCTTCTCTTCTCTGTCTCTCTCTCGGGAAGGCGGGCAGCGCACAACAACCACAACAGGACTGGGTGTGTGGCTGTGCGTGTGCGTGTGCCCTGTACCCTTCCCCTTTCCTTTTCATACCAGCTGTGGGACCCCCCCCCCACCCCCAATAAAGAACAGAATAATAAAAGGCGCCGGGCGAATTCGATTCCACAGGCGCATATTCGCGTGATGTGCGATTGTTGTGTTGGTGTTGGTGTTTGGTTCCTGTGCCAAACGGTGCATCCTTACCGCACCAAAAAGCATGCACAGGATACCGATTCGTTTGTTGGTTCATATTTTCTAGCATTTGTGGGTGATTCCTTGCTGTTGTCGGCACCCAAAATGGAAGCGAAGCAAAAGCGGGGGATGCGTGGGCAGAGGGCAGAGGGTAGTACAACAAGATGAAAGAACCCGGAAGAAACAACGGGGCGGGAAAGGCCATGTCAACAAACAAAACAGTATCGGGTGGCCCTCCGTTTCATTGCGGCAGAGGAGGGCCAGATGATATGATTTTGGTCTCGATGAGAGTCTGGCGCGAGGTGATGTGTGCGTGTGTGTTTTGAACATGTGTCCATGGGGGTCTTCGCTGGTCGACAAACTTCGACAAACTTCGTCGTTCGTCACATAATTAGGAAAACGGCTGTTTCAGGGGGTTTTTCACCGAAGACGGCAGTGTTCTGACGACGACGACAGGGGTCTTCGACAAAAACTTCGTCAGCGAAGACCCCCCCCCAAAAATGAATTAAAAACCGGTTTTTCGGGGATTCTCGCTGTTCGTCACCTGTCGTCAAATTTCGACAAAATTCGACAATTTTCACCTAAACCGACGGAAAATGCACCAAAATGCACCACCCACAGCCTGGGTCGTCCCAGGGTCTGGACATCACTCCCTGGGCTGGCCCAGCACTGCCGAGATCGGCCCATGTCCGGCCCAGCACTGCCGAGATCGGCCCATAGCCGGCCCAGCACTGCCGAGATCGGCCCATGTCCGGCCCAGTACGGGCGAGATCGGCCCATAGCCGGCCCAGCACTGCCGAGATCGGCCCATAGCCGGCCCAGTACTGCCGAGATCGGCCCGTAGCCGGCCCAGCACTGCCGAGATCGGCCCGTAGCCGGCCCAGTACGGGCGAGATCGGCCCATAGCCGGCCCAGTACGGGCGAGATCGGCCCATAGCCGGCCCAGCACTGCCGAGGTCGGCCCATGTCCGGCCCAGTACGGGCGAGATCGGCCCATAGCCGGCCCAGCACTGCCGAGATCGGCCCATAGCCGGCCCAGTACGGGCGAGATCGGCCCATGTCCGGCCCAGCACTGCCGAGATCGGCCCATAGCCGGCCCAGTACGGGCGAGATCGGCCCATGTCCGGCCCAGCACTGCCGAGATCGGCCCATAGCCGGCCCAGCACTGCCGAGATCGGCCCATAGCCGGCCCAGTACGGGCGAGATCGGCCCATGTCCGGCCCAGCACTGCCGAGATCGGCCCATAGCCGGCCCAGTACGGGCGAGATCGGCCCATGTCCGGCCCAGCACTGCCGAGATCGGCCCATAGCCGGCCCAGCACTGCCGAGATCGGCCCATAGCCGGCCCAGTACGGGCGAGATCGGCCCATAGCCGGCCCAGCACTGCCGAGATCGGCCCATAGCCGGCCCAGCACTGCCGAGATCGGCCCATGTCCGGCCCAGTACGGGCGAGATCGGCCCATAGCCGGCCCAGCACTGCCGAGATCGGCCCATAGCCGGCCCAGTACGGGCGAGATCGGCCCATGTCCGGCCCAGCACTGCCGAGATCGGCCCATAGCCGGCCCAGCACTGCCGAGATCGGCCCATAGCCGGCCCAGCACTGCCGAGATCGGCCCATGTCCGGCCCAGTACGGGCGAGATCGGCCCATGTCCGGCCCAGCACTGCCGAGATCGGCCCATAGCCGGCCCAGCACTGCCGAGATCGGCCCATAGCCGGCCCAGCACTGCCGAGATCGGCCCATGTCCGGCCCAGCACTGCCGAGATCGGCCCATAGCCGGCCCAGCACTGCCGAGATCGGCCCATGTCCGGCCCAGTACGGGCGAGATCGGCCCATAGCCGGCCCAGCACTGCCGAGATCGGCCCATAGCCGGCCCAGTACTGCCGAGATCGGCCCGTAGCCGGCCCAGCACTGCCGAGATCGGCCCGTAGCCGGCCCAGTACGGGCGAGATCGGCCCATAGCCGGCCCAGCACTGCCGAGGTCGGCCCATGTCCGGCCCAGTACGGGCGAGATCGGCCCATAGCCGGCCCAGCACTGCCGAGATCGGCCCATAGCCGGCCCAGTACGGGCGAGATCGGCCCATGTCCGGCCCAGCACTGCCGAGATCGGCCCATAGCCGGCCCAGCACTGCCGAGATCGGCCCATAGCCGGCCCAGTACGGGCGAGATCGGCCCATGTCCGGCCCAGCACTGCCGAGATCGGCCCATAGCCGGCCCAGCACTGCCGAGATCGGCCCATAGCCGGCCCAGTACGGGCGAGATCGGCCCATGTCCGGCCCAGCACTGCCGAGATCGGCCCATAGCCGGCCCAGCACTGCCGAGATCGGCCCATAGCCGGCCCAGCACTGCCGAGATCGGCCCATAGCCGGCCCAGTACGGGCGAGATCGGCCCATAGCCGGCCCAGTACTGCCGAGATCGGCCCATAGCCGGCCCAGTACGGGCGAGATCGGCCCGTAGCCGGCCCAGCACTGCCGAGATCGGCCCATCGCCGGCCGAGTAGTCGTATGATGCTGAACGAAGACAGCCAGCAGGCGCTGCTCTTCGATGACTACTCCACAGAGACGAAGATCACGACACTCGTGGTCACAGACGTGCAGGCCTCGACCCTCTGCTTGGAGGAGTCTTTCGAGGGAATGCGGAAGGCGCTAAAAATCCACAACCATGTGATCCGGAAGTGCATTGCGGGCATGGCGGGTATGAGGCAGGACATCATCGAAGTATGCAGGTAATCCGGTCTTCGCGTGTGTGTGGCCACTCGTCACTTCCACTTCACCTGGACGGCACTGCTTCTCGCTTCCTGTGCCAGACCAGGGAGTGCTAGAGTTTGCATCGCCGATGCCCTGTTATCGTAAAAGTGAGAGTTGGCAGTGCCGGCACTCCCGTGCGACACTTCTGTTCTGGGTAGCGTCAAGTGAGCTGTGACATCCGTCAGGTTCTGTCGCCGCGCACGCATCGACTGAGTGAATCCCTGGTGTCGCGGTAGTCTGCCCCCCTTCCCGCTCCGACCTTGTTCTCTGCGCTGGTTGCCGGTTTGATTTCCTGCGCCCACGGTCACTCATCACCTATGCAGGTTTTCGATGATATGTCGGACCTTCGGGCACTCGTCGTATCTGCTTTGCAGGGGCTGACGATTTGGGGCAAGTGCTCCGAGCTCCCCGCCACCCTCTTCGGCTTGCTAGAGCGCGATGGGGTTGATATCACTAAGCAGCAAGTGGTATCCACGCTTTCCCGCTTCTTTCGCGACGACGGCGTGAAGCTGCAGAGGGGGGCGGTTTTGTGTGTAGAGCAAGTGGCCACCGCACACCTTCCCTCTACGAAAGAGGTGCAGCGCAAGGGGAGGCGCAAGACCACGGAGTACTGCGTGCACGTCGGTCAGAAGCGATGCCCCTGCTTCCCCAGCACTGCTGCCCCCACGACGGCTGCTGCCCCCTCATCGCCGACGTCACCTGATGTGCCCGACGTCTCCCCCCTGCCACCCGAGACCGGCTTGCCGAGTCCTCCCCCTGCGCCTGACTCCCCCACCTCCTCTGCTGCTGCGGACCCTATGCCTGCACCTCCGACCGATGACCCCCTCCCCCCGCTGTTTACAAACCCTGCTCCTCCCTCTTCTTCTGCTGCCCCGACTCCTCAGCCTTCCACCCCCACTACTCCCGACTTGCGAGTGCCCAGAGGCATTGACAACATTGGGGCGTCATGCTACGCGGCTGCGACCCTGCAGTACTTGTTTGCCAGCCCACTTGTCCGCGCAGTCTTCCTCGCGAATGCACGGTCTTTGCAGGATAGTGTCGATGAGTCGGGAATTGCCAACCTCAATGCTCTCAGTGTCCAGCAGGCATGCCTCCTTCAGGAGTCGGACCGTATGCAGTCTCTGGTCAGCCTGCTCGAGAAAGCGTGTGATGGCAAGAGGACCCTGGTGCGGCCCACTGCTCTGCTGACCTTGTCGCCAGCACAGTTCCAGAGTGGGGCGAGTCAGGAGGATCCCGACGACTTTCTGAGGCTGGCCCTGCTGGCCCCGCTTCGGGACTACGACGACCTCCTCGTGCACCAGAAGACGGTGGTTCGGTGCCTGCAGTGCAAGGCGGAGTCGGTGACGCCGCAGCATTTCCTGCTGTACCCGGTGTCGATTCCGGAGAGACCTGATGCCCTGAGCTTCGAGCAGCTCCTCCTCGGGTCGATGTGGGCATCCGAGGAGATGGATTACGAGTGCGATGCCCGGTGCCCTGGTGCGAAGCGCGCCATCATGAGTCAAGAGCCTGTCCTCATCCCGCGTGTCCTGATGGTGCAGTTGGTGCGCTTCCGCCACGACGGCCACACCGCGCGGAAGATTTTCACCCGCACGGATGTCCCCCTGGAGCTGGATGTTGCGGGTAGGGCGTACTCTCTCCGCAGCGTCGTGGTCCACGACGGGAAGAGTGCCCAATCTGGGCACTACACCGCCTACTGTCGGTACGGTGATACCTGGCGTTGGTACAACGACAACCAGGTCGTCAAGATTGCCAGCATGACGAAGACCTGCGCCAGGTTGAAGAGGGACAAAACCCCGTACCTCTTCCTGTTTGAGGAACAGCTCCCCCCTTCACCTTCATCGGCCGGAACTGCAACACCCCTCCCGCCCGCACCGAGGCCGCCTCCAGCCGCACCTGCACCACCGCCACCACCACCTGGGGTTCCCGCACCCCCCACCGCCGTAGCTGATGCTTCAACGCCCGGAGACTCCACACCGAGGCCGCCTCCAGCCGCACCTGCATCTCCGCCGCCACCACCTGGGGTTCCCGCACCCCCCACCGCCGTAGCTGATGCTTCAACGCCCGGAGACTCCACACCGAGGCCGCCTCCGACCGCACCTGCATCTGCAGCTCCGCCATCTCCGCCTGGGGTCGCCCCCTGCGCCCCTGCTGCAGCTGCTGCTACAACGCCCGGTGTTACCACATCCCCCGGATCTGCGACGCAACGAGCGGCCACGGGGTGGGCCACCGACAAAGTGTCTTTTCTGAAGGGGCTGTTTCAGGCCTATAAGGATGTGGTTGGCGGCTCCTCCGGCTACTCCCGGTTGGCAAAAATCCTCATGAGGAAGCCGTTCCTCTGGACCCAGGAGCATGTCTTCTGCGGCAATAGCAAGGGCGACTACCACTCCAGGCTCAGGCACAAGCTGTCGGACTTCAACACCGCTTTGGGCAAGAAGACGCACGGCACGGTCACCCCCCTCGCATTCCCTCCGTTGAAAAACGACGGATTGCCGTTGGCGGACTATGTGTTCGAGCGCTGCAACCGCAGCAGGGCTGACACGGCTGACAGGCTTGTCAGCCAGTACTTCTGCAACCCCAAAGAGGCGAATACCCAGGCGAGGGCTTGCTACGACAAGCACACCCGTCCTGGTGGCAGGGGCGACGGCTCCAACGACTCCGACGTGGTTGCGACCCCACCCTCAGTCCCAGCAGCCGCATCCCCCGGTTCCGTTGCAACAACAACTGACGCCCTCCCTCTGTCGGGCATGTCGGAAGCGTCCGTGCAGTATGTGGTCGATAAAACGATCCATGCGTTGGTGAAGGAAGGCACTCTCGCCTACGCCCCCTCTCCGCTGAAGTCTGAGCGCGAGGAGGTGCTGTCCGACTCTGACTTGGGCACTCCTCAGGCCAAGCGTGCCAGGGTGGAGGACAGCAGGACCGCCAAGCGCCCCCTGACGGAGGCTGCTGAAAGCGCAGTCCCCAAGAAGCGCCAGCGGAAGGGGAAAGGGACTGCAGAGGAGAAGCCGAAGCCTGTCGTCACCCCAAAGACTCTCCCTGATCCCCTGACTGCGGAGGACTTCGACAAGAAGGGACCCGCCGAGCGGATTGTGTGCGGCTTCGAGACCGGCCGTAACGGCGCGGACCCCCGGCCGGCGTACATGGACCGTCGCCTCCTGAACGGTCCGGATCTGACGGCCCAGATCAAGGCCGCAGATGCGGCGTACAAGGGGCTCTGGGAGGCGCTCCTTGGCAGCTTGCCAAAACCGGAGAACCCAGCCCTCAAAAAGCTGGCTTCGGGGTTCGCCTCTGGGACGCGGTTCCAGGATGTCTGGCGTGCCGAGCATGTGCGGATGTGGCGCGAGCATCCGAAGCGGTTTGACCTGAGTCATCTCGCGGCGGAAGGTGTGCGCTTTCCTCCCGGCGCATGGTTGGCGCTTCGCCCGGGGCAGGGTCATCGGCCGCTGCAGGTGCAGCGCCATATCTTGCGCAAGGCTGCGGCAGCAGCCCGCCGGGAAGCCATCCCAGCAGGCACCATCCACCCAGAGGCCCCCATCCCCTACATGGACCAACAAGCGAAGGTGCTGGCGCGCCGGTCGAAGACCAAGCAGGAGGCTGCTGTGAAGGCCATCTTCGTCTCCGATGAGGTGGGGGGGGTCGTGAAGCCGGGCAAGCGCAGCAAGGAGATGGAGGCGAAGTGGAAGAAGGCGAAGCGCCTCCTGAAGAAGAAGGACGCGGCTGCGGTGGAAGCTGCTTCCCAACCGGGGGCTGGCCGTGGGCGGAGAGACGGTATCTGCGAGCAGCTTGCCACCGTGCAAAAAAAGCTCTACGACCAGTACATCTCTGAGAAGGACGACCCCAACATCGCCCATCCACTCGTCGGCAAGCCCCTCTCGCAGATCGTCGAGGAAGGCCGTTCCACCTTCAACTGGGACGAGGCCTGCAAGGGGCGTGTGCGTGAGCTGACCGGCCTCAGCGAGTGGCAGGTGGTGCTCCTGTATGAAAAGTACCAGTCGCCCAACCTGTTCACCCCCCACCACCTCCTCCTCACCCTCCACCACCTCCGGCGGAAGCCGATCCAGCGCCTCCTGGCCGCCCCCTTCTCCTTCTCCGACATGGATCCTGCCCGGGCGAAGGTCTACGTCACGGAAGGGTTGGAGCACCTGTTCAGGAACATGAACGAGGTGGAGAACGTGCGGGATACGTCACACTGCGACCCCTACAACCACGCCCCTCTCTTCCCCGCTGTCACCCACATCCTCGATGTCACCTACATTCCTGTGGCGCGGGGGGGTGTAGACTGCGGCAACCTGAACTACTCCAGCTATTACGGCAAGGATGTAGTGAAGGTGCAAGTCGCCATCAACGCCTACGGCTTGGTATCGTACGTCACGGGTCCCCACCCAGGTTCAGAATCGGACTCCAGCCTGTGGGGTACGAGCAAGGACACCTCCCACGCCTTCCACCCCAACCTCGACGCGCACCACGTGGTTATGGGAGACGGGGCGTACGCCGGTGCATGGCGTTGTGTGATTGCCACAAGGCGGGTCGGCGGGACCGGGGACGAGAACCGGGTGGGGCCGCTGCAGCAGTCGATCATGCCCCGGGTCGACTGCCGTGAGTACGACGGTGCTCACAACCTGATCCGGATGCGCGTCGAACGTGCGATCGCGAGGCTGAAGGTCTTCCGGATCTTGACGTACCAGTGGCTGCGTCTCACCACCGTCAACGATCTCAAGGAGATGACGGCATGCGTGAGCATCGTCGCGAATTTGCACAATTTCATGTGTAAATACGCCCTCCCGGAGCTGCCAGTCGGGCCCTACCCCAACAAGGTGACTGACTTCGTGCCTTGCAGGGGCGAGGCGCCTACACCTGCTGAGGATGAGGAGGACGCGGAGGAGGGCACCCCGAGGAAATCGTCTGGCCGCACCCCCCAGGTGCCCGACACCTCAAGGCAGGGCGACGAGGACGAGGACGACGAGTACGATTTGGAGACGCTTACCGCAGAGATCGCAGGGGGCCGCAGCGTGAGCGACCCCTTTCCGGTGGAGGCGGAGGAGGAGGGCGACGACGTCATGGATTCCCTCCTCGATGCGACACGGAGTGACGATGAGTGTGCAGAGTGGCATGACCTGTGAGTTCTTCTTCTGGGAGGTTGAGGGGGTCCGCGGGGCGTTCTCTTGCGTTCTGGATTTCTGATGGCGTCCACTTCTTTTTGTTCGGTTCTGTGTTAATACTAACAGAGGGTTACACGGGGTTGCCGCCCAGCACAAACGGCTGTATTCGTCTTATCTTCCTCCCTGCGTGGCCCATGGTCGCTTACCAGTTACCGTGCGCCACAAGGCATAATGCACCACAGTGTCGTGCAACGGGGCTGGGCCCACTATCCCAAAATGTGCCCGCAGCATGGCGGTCGCTTCCCTCATTTTCCAAGGTCTAGCGAGGTTCTTCGAAGGTTCTGGGGAGCGGTCATCCCTGAAGCAAGCGGCGCAGAGCGCGTAATGCCTCAGACGGCCTGTGGCACCCCCCAGAACAGCCCTGCACCTAGCTTCGCCCTGGGGAAGGGTCAGGAAGGTTCGCGTGCCACGGGGCACCCTTCTCGTCCCCTCTGAGGCTTGAAGAAAGCCTGGGACCGCGGGAAAAAATTTTTTGGGGTCCAAAATAGTGCTCCCAGCTAGGGGCCACCCAACTCCCCACCCTTTTTTTGCCTCCGATTTGTATAAATTTCTGCCCATTTTGGGCTGCACCAGCCTGCACTTTTTTGCACCGGCTAGCGAAGACCCCCCATGTCGCTTTTCTTTGCTTCGGCACACACCTACACTACACACATTCACTCCCTGCGAGCAAAGAGCTGCGCAATGCGTGCTGCGGGGAGTGCCGTGCGGTACACCCGCACCTCATCCATGTGCCCCACGAACTTCGCGTTGCTCCCGAGCCACGCCACACCGCCCAGGCGCGTGTAGAAGCCCTGCTCGAACGCCCCGCCCACCGCGGAGATGCCCGCAGTCGACACGGCCTGCCCGTCCACGTAGTTTGTCGCGGTGTTGGTGGAGCGCGACACGACAGCCGCCACGTGGTGCCATGCCCCGTCGTCGATGGCAGGGCCACGTGACGCGACGGTGACCTTGCGCCCCCCCGTGCCGTACACAACAGTGGTGAAGGACTTGCCGGGACCGTCCGTCAGAAGCGTCAGCCCCATGCTCGACGGCCTCCCGGCGTTGGAGAAGATCGGCATCCTGTCCGTGGTGGGCGCTGTCACCTTCACCCACATGCACACGGTGATGTCGTCCAGCCCGAAGAGGAGGAAGTCCGGCATCGGGGCCATCTGCACCTTCAGGTGCCCGTCGTTCCACTTCTTCGGCGTGCCCGACAGCACCGCGCACTTGCCCGACACCCCGCGCGCCTCCCCCACAGACACCCCCGTCGGGTCGGCGTACGCCTGCACCCTCCTGGTCGAGTCGTACACGATGGTGGGGGACGACGGCGACGACCTGTCCGCCACCACACCCGCCTCCTCGAAGGAGTAGTGCACAATCAGCTTCTCGTCCGACGCGGTCTTCGTCTCCACCCAGATTTCGACGACCGCGGGGTTCCCTGCCGCCCCCGTCGCCGTGTCTGCCACGGCGTATGTGAAGGTGTCGAGCCCGACAAACCCTGCGTCCGGGCGGTACGTGAACCCGCCGTCGCTGCGCAGTGCCAGCTTCCCGTGCGACGCTGTGGCCACCACCTGTGCCCTGCCCCTGCCGCTGACCACGCCCCGGTCATTCGCAAGCACGCCCGCGCGCCCCGCGACCTGCAGCGTCTCGCCCTGCGTCCCCACGTACACGTCCTTGAAGGCACCCGCCCGCCCCAGGAGGGGGAGCATCGCCTGCCCCGCACGCCGCCCGATCGTGGCCATCGACGCCCCGTCGTAGTGGTAGTAGTTGTACAGGTCCCCCGACACAATCCAGTCGGCGTGCGCGTCCTCTGTCGCCACCTTCGCCTGCGCAGCCCTGATGATACCCCCGCGCACACCCTGGTTGTCGTTCCCCTGCACCACCACGACAGGCAGGTCCGCCACCCCCAGGTCCCGCCGCACAGACGCAATCAGCTCCACCAGCGCCGCCTCGTACCCGTTCGCGTTCGCGTCGGAGAAGGCGTCGTTGTACCCCTGGAACCACACGAAACCCGACACAACGTGGTCGGCCGGCACGTCGTCTGCCAGGAACTGCTTGAACCCTGCAATGGCCTGCTTGTACAGGTTGCCGTCCTTCCCGCGCGGGGCCCAGTGCTCCTCGTTCGCAATCTGGGTCCCCCCCTTCGCAGCCTTGAAGAGGTACACATCCTCCGCGAAGGTGTCCCCGAGCACGTGCCCGAACCCCAGCTCCGGGCCGAACGCCTTCCCGTACCTCGGGGCGAGGCGGCCTGTTGCCCTGCGCACCTCGATGGTCGACTTGGCGAACACGTCGTCCCTGGTCTCCAGCAGCTCCGGGTCAAAGATCCCGAGTTCGGCCGCCGACCCGTGCCCCACCATGTTCGACTGCCCCGCCATCAGGAACACGCGTGCACGGCCCCCTGCCGGCGGGGTTGGTGGTGCCGGAACCGGAGTCGGTGCCGGCGTCCGCACAGGCGCCGGTGCGCGTGTGCGCGGTGCGCGTGTCGGTGCAGGTGTGGGTGCAGGTGTGGTAGGTGCAGGCGCACCCCCCGCCTTCTTCGGAGCCAGCAGGTACTCGTACGTGTAGGCCTGGAAACCGGTGAACTTCGCAGAAGGGGTGTTGGCCACAACCAGGTACAGCTTCTCCCCTGCGGCAGCGCCCACCCGCACCGTCACAGCCGCTCCCGCAGTCGTGACCGGCAGCTTGTGGTACGTCCGCTTCCCCGTGCGCGTGTTGTGCACCACCACCTGCGCCCGGAACTCCGAGTACGCCGGGTTGCGTGTCGACGGCTTGATCCCGACCTCGTACGTGGTGGCCGCAGTCACGTCCACCTCGTACGCGTTGAACGCCCAGTCCCCGATCTTGTAGCGGTCCGGCACAGCCACCCACCCCGCACCTGCCCCGCGCACCCCGTAGAACTCTGCGATCTTGTTGTCCACCTCCGAGTCAGGGATCGGCTTGTCCGCCTTCCGGTTGTTCCCGTCCATGCGCCGGAAGGACCCCATCTCCGACGCACGGAACGTCTCCTCGTAGTCCACGTCCCACGTCGTCACGCGCGCCGCGAAGTCGCTGAACACGTCGCGCATGTCGAACCCGGCCTCCCGCAGCGCGTTGTACATCCCCTCTGCAGGGGCGCCGCTGGTCGGGGCCAGCCCGAGCACCCTGCGGTTGAACACCTTCCCGATGAAGAAGTCGTCCCCCAGCACGTGGTGGGTGACGTACCACTCCCAGATGGCAGCCCCGTACTGGTGGCCCCCCTTCGCGTTGTCGATGATCCCGTCCTCAAACGCCGAGCTCTGCGTGGTCCACAGCGCCAGCTGCGGCTGCATCGTGTACATCCCGAGGATCGTGTCGTATGCGGTCGGCTTCATCGAGAACGCCCCCCACGATGCGGTCGACTCGGCCAGGAACTTCGTGGACCCCCTGGTGCGTGACTGGTACGCGTGGAAGTTCTCGTGCAGCACGTACTGGTTCCACGGCTTCCCAAAGTTGAACTTGCTGACCCACGGCTTGCGGTACCCCGCCGACAGCAGCTGGTCACGCGGCTTTGCAAGCTCCGCACAGAGCGCCCCGTGCACGTACATCCCGGTCTCCAGCACGTTGTGCTCCCAAGTCATGTCGTGCCCGGACAGCTGGTACTCGAAGCTCTCCTGCGTCGTGTCCGTCACCCCGGCAGGCCAGTACATGCAGTAGTACACCCCGCACAGGTAGTTCGGGTACTCTGCGTCCGGCACCGCCATGCTGAGCCCGCTGTCGCAGTCGTCCCCGAGCTCTGCAATCTCGCGCCCCGCCAGCGCCCTCTCGTACACACGCACGTCCCACACCTTCCCGGGGTAGCGCCCGACCGTCAGCGACCCCCCCAGCGTCTGTGGGGCGGCCCGCCCGAGGGCGCGCTCCGTGCGGCGCCCGTTCACAAACGTGGCCACGCTGTCACTCGAGAGCTGCACAACAACGTGGTTGCAGCGGCGGTGGCTGAAGGCCTGCGCCCCGTTCACCACCGTCACCCCGCCCACCGTCACGGAGAGCTTCCCGCCCGCCTCAGACACCGTCAGCGGCCCGAAGGTCAGCACCACCCCGCTCTGCCCCAGTGCCTTCGGCATCAGCTTGAACGACAGCGTCGCCACCGGCCTCACCGTCCGCTTCTGGAAGTCCACCCGCACCACCTTGTCCGCCATGTCCACCGCACTCTCGTAGGGGAACGTGTCTGCGCTCCGGTCGTTTGCCAGCAGCTCCGCCGTCACGGGGTGCCGGTTCTCCGACAGGTCCTCGTAGGCAAACTGCAGCGGCACGAATGCGAACAGCCCGTCGAACGGCCCCTTCTTCTTCGCGAGCACCTCCAGCGAGCACCGTGCCTCGCAGCGCCCGAAGGAGCACATCTCCCCGGCCCCGCACGTCCCGCATGTCACTGTCTTCCCCTTCCCGTCCCGGACTGCCCCGCACACAGCCCCCTTCTGCGCACACACAGCGGCATCCCCGCGTGCTGGCGGTGCCGGTGCCGGTGCCGGTGCAGGCGCAGGTGTTGGTGCACGTGTCGGTGCCGGCGTCCGCACAGGGGCCGGTGCGCGTGTGCGCGGCACAGGTGTCGGGGGTGCCGGCGTCTGCACAGGGGCCGGTGCGCGTGTACGCGGCACAGGTGTCGGCGCAGCTGTCGGTGCACGGGTCGGCGGCTCCTTGCTGCACGGCGCTGCGACCTCACCCACGTCGGTGACGGCGTGGTTTGCGAAGCTGACGTGGTCGATGAAAAACTCGCCCCCACGCCCGAACGGTGACCCGCCCAGGTGGAACTCCCCGATGGCCATGCCCCCGTACTTCGAGTTCTGCCGCAGGTCCATCTTCACCCGCCTCGTCAGCACAACCTTCCCGTCCACCCACAGCCGCAGCTTCGTCTCCGCTGCCGTGTACGTCAGCACGATATGCGCCCACTCCCCGCGCCGCAGGGTCGCCCTGCTCCGCGCCCACAGCGCCGGGGTGCGCACCTCAACCCGCCCCGCACCGTCCACCGCCACCCACGCACCCCAGTGGCCCGCCCGCCGGTCCTGCCGCGTCTTGTGCGTCGCACCAATTGTGAACAGCCCCCTGGACCCGCTCAGACGCACCGGCTTCACGTGCCCGGCGATGGTAAAGTCCGTGTTCCCCGTGGGCGCCCCGTTCAACGCCCGCAGGCCGATGAAGTCGCGCGGCTTGACGTGGTATGACCTCCCGCACACGGCGTTGCCGCCGCTCCCGAGGGCGATCCGCTTCCCCGAGCTCGTCCGCCGGTACGTGTCCTCCACAGCCGGCCCGTCCAGCGTGTACTGCGAGTAGATGCTCCCCTGTGCCGCCCCGGCACAGAGCACGGCCACGGCCAGCAGCTGCGGCAGCATCCGCGGATGCTGCATCCCGCTGTGCATCGTGAGGCGGGAAGGCGGAGGGGGTGGGCCCCAAAAGTGCTGCGGAGTATGACAAACTCCCCTTCTTACCTGTGGTGGCGTGTGTATGGGTGATGCGTCGGGATAGTCACAGGGGGCGCCGGGATAGAGGTACACACACCACGTGCATCTTTACAAATTTGTGGAGACACACACCGAGCACTTGCTCTTGATGCGATCTCCAGTGTCACACTCACCCTCCCACCGCCGTCGAGGTTGATGGGATTCACCGCGCCTTCCGCAATCTCGGCGCACGCCTCCCCATAGCACAGGTGTCGAGGCATTAAATATTCCCTCCCAGAACCGCAGACAATTAGTTTTTTGAGCTCCGTGCGGATCGGAGTGGGGCCTATCAAATGCGTATGTGTTGCAGGGCCAGAGAGGCGGCTACTTCCACAATGTTCCCACGTTGTGTCAGTTGAGTGCGGTGAGTTGAGGCCGTACAGCTGTTGTGGGGGGCAACCTCTCTCCGAGCTTGAAAAAACCTTTGCATGCGACTCCGGAAATGAGCGATTGGCAGCATCTCTTCTCCGTTGAATCGCTGCCTCCTGAACACAAAAGCGAAAGGCCTCATGAGGGTGAGGCAGGCCGAGACGCCCCCTGCTGAGCCACACATGGTGGCTCAGAGAAGCAACCGAGAAGGGGTAGTGCTAGAGAGAAGGAGAAGAAGGAGAGACACAGAGTGTTGACTCCTGTTGCGCAACCAACAGCACTGCAGAATCGTGCAACCGGGCAGCTCTCAGCGGCAGAGGGCAACGCAACACACCCCCTGATGCAGCCCTCAACGCAACACGATGAGCGGGCACACCATTACATGTGATGACTTGCAGCAGCAAGTATCTCGCGGTCTTCCGTCAGGCTGTCGTGTGCGTACTCGAGTGAGTCCCCATCTTGTTGAACTGCAGCAAGAACGATCTGACGATCACCCTTCAGGCTGTCGTCTGCGTACTCGAGTGAGTCCCCAGATTGTTGAACTGCAGCAAGAACGATCTCACGATCACCCTTCAGGCTGTCGTCTGCGTACTCGAGTGAGTCCCCATCTTGTTGAACCGCAGCAAGAACGATCTCACGATCACCCTTCAGGCTGTCGTCTGCGTAACGGAGTGAGGTTCCATCTTGTTGAACTGCAGAAAGAACGATCTCACGATCACCCTTCAGGCTGTCGTCTGCGTACTCGAGTGAGTCCCCATCTTGTTGAACCGCAGCAAGAACGATCTCACGATCACCCTTCAGGCTGTCGTCTGCGTAACGGAGTGAGTACCCATATTGTTGAACTGCAGCAAGAACGATCTCACGATCACCCTTCAGGCTGTCGTCTGCGTAACGGAGTGAGTACCCCTGATGTTGAACTGCAGCAAGAACGATCTCACGATCACCCTTCAGGCTCTCGTCTGCGGAACGGAGTGAGCGCCCCTGATGTTGAACTGCAGCAAGAATGAACTCACGATCACCCTTCAGGCTGTCGTCTGCGTACTCGAGTGAGTCCCCATATTGTTGAACTGCAGCAAGAACGATCTCACGATCACCCTTCAGGCTGTCGTCTGCGTACATGAGTGAGTCCCCACATTGTTGAACTGCAGCAAGAATGAACTCACGATCACCCTTCAGGCTGTCGTCTGCGTACTCGAGTGAGTCCCCATATTTTTGAACTGCAGCAAGAACGATCTCACGATCACCCTTCAGGCTGTCGTCTGCGTACTCGAGTGAGTACCCACATTGTTGAACTGCAGCAAGAACGATCTCACGCTCACCCTTCAGGTTGTCGTCTGCGTACTGGAGCGAGTACCCATCTTGTTGAACTGCTGCATGAACAAGTTCACGATCACCCTTCACAGTGGTGTGCGCATGTTTGAACCAGTCTCGCACTCCTACCCCCTCATCCACTGCTTGAAGGACCTCATCGCGTGTCGTCACCCACAGCGGGACCTGCCACAGTTGCTTCTCCCCCTTGTGCACCGCATCGAGGTGACGGTCGGGACAGATGGTGACGTGAACCACGCATCCGGCTTCGACACCTGCATGGCTCAGAGGCTCGTCGTCACACACCGCTTTGCCCCCCACCGACAGATGCACGTCCTCTCCCTCCACACCATCAGGGTAGCGGAACGCCTCGCCTGCTTCGAGCTTCAGCCTGTCGGGCTTCTCGTCCATCCCGATGTCGACAGCGTGCGTCACGCCTGTCGCCGCATCCGTCAGGAACACCTCCATAACCATGCCTGTGAAAAGTTAGCAGCGCCCTGCAGGGTGGTGTGGCTCTGTGTGTGTGTTGCAATCAATCAGGAGGCTTGCGCCCGCTCAGCGGGGTGCATGGTCATAAAGGCGATTCTCATCAGGTGCACGTGTGTGATCCTACGTCGTGCGCAGTTTCACGACCTGGTGGACACTCCACTGCCTGATGGTGGGAAGATCTCCGAGGAGATCATCCAGGCCGCGATCGAGATTGTCGCAATCTCCCGACAACCGATCCGCACAACCGCGGATATCCCCGTTCCGACGAACAGGCACACTCGATCGTGACACCTTATTTTTAACACAATAATGGAAGTGCGGCGTCCCCACCCCCTCCAGACACACAACACAGCTACATATCACAACTGGATCTACTGCCATACTCTGTAGACTCCGCGACAGGGACATCTGGAGAGCAGAGCGTGCGGATCATCTTCTCGGAGTGCGGCAATGGGGCGGGGGCGGTGGCGGGGGCGGGGGGGTGATCATCGAGGGACTTCCAATGAGACAGGTCCGCGTCCTTCCAGATTGGGTGTTGCTGGGGCACGCGCCCGTCCGCAACCCCGCCCACGCATGGGCACAGAGAGACGTTCCGCTCACACGAGTGTGTCAAACAATCACATTTTGTAAAGAGGACGCAATGAAATGGAACACTATCGACACATGTCACTCAACACGGGGGAATGGGGAGGGGAGAGGTTGTGGTGAAACGCACACACGCCACCTGAGGTGAGATGTGGCTCTGCAATTACGGCACTACGCGTGCCGTAAACTCGAATGACCTGCTTTCTCCGTGTTCCATTTCCTCCTTCATTGCATGAGGCTACACGATACATTAAAAACGAACAACAAACCGGCGGCACACGGCAACTCAGGACCCGAACAGCACCCGCAGCCCCTCTTCCTACTCCCTTTGCCACCCCTCCCGCACCCTCCTGTGTGCAGGAGGTGCTCAGAGCGCACGGCTCGCACTGAGGCAGGCAGGGAAGGAGCGAGGAGTGCGGGTGGTGGGCGCCCGGTTGTGTCCCCGTTGCCACCGACTGGGGTGTGGGGTGGGATGGGGATGATAAATCAAACAAATTGACAGCACGGCGTGCTTGGCCGGGTGGTGCGGCTCGTGTGTTGGGGTGTGCGTGGGGGTGCTGTCAATATATCTGTGCAGTTTTCAGTTTGTTAAGAAACGATCTACCGCCGCCCAGTCGAATCCTGGACAGCAGCAAGCGTGACAACATGCCAAATCACTGCACATAACATTTGCATTGCTTTGTGTTGGAAATCCGCGATCACCACCATGCCACCCCTCACACACCCTTGATGGAAACACATGCGAAGTGCTCAAGGTGATGCACCTCGAAGCATATTCCACCGTCAGATCGATCTCACATCTAACGGTGGCCAGGGCCATCCCAGTGGAACGCCTTGCAGTGGTCGTGGTTCGCCAGCGGGGACGCAACGAGGGTCGTCAGGCCAGCAGCCTCGCCAAACTCGTTGATCAGGCGGTGGCGCTTGGCACACAGGTCGAAGTAGCCAGACAGGAGGTGCGACGTCACCGACACACGGCAGGCGGGGGAGTCCCCCACCATGATGTCCTCGCCTGTGCGCCCGAACACCTCCCAAGGGGGGCAGCCCCACGTGTCCTCCACCACGTACCCGGCGTACTGGGTGGACCCCTCCCGGTAGTCGATGTGCCCGTTGGACGCAGCCCACCCGCGGATGCGCTGCTGGATCACAGGGAGTGCCTGCTCACACGTCGCACCCAGGTAGCTCCCCTCCAGCTCGCAGCGCACCTCGGCACGTGCGACTGCCACACACCCGACGAGGGCGGCAACGAAGAGCTTCTGCATCGTTGGGTGCGGAAGAGGAGGAGGAAGAGAGCCGCTGATGTCCTGCAGTGGGTGGGTGGGTGGCAAGGGAGTGGGTGGTGGGTGGTTGTGTGCAGAAGAGAGCAGCGAAAGGAGGCACCGTGTGTGGGTGCGTGGGTTGAGTCGAGACCTCCCTGGGGTGGGGTGGGGTGAGGGGGGGGCGCTGTGACATGCCACTAATCTATGGCGTGCGTCCGGGCCTGCCGGGCAGGCGGGATACCCTTGGGATTTCCTGCCACTGCTCCCACGGCAACGGGAGAGGGGGGAGGAGGGAGGGAGGGGGGAGGGGCGCTGCTTATCGGGCATCTCAAGGCAGATCGCTTCTTCTATGCGACGCTGGTTATCTGAATATCACTCAGACCCCTGACACCCCCATCATTCCCATCTCCGTTCAAAGGGCGTGGGGCGTGCACCCAGGGGAAGCCTATAATGTGCCCCTTTCTGTTTGTCTTTTTCTCTTTTGTCGCGACGGAGGTCGCCAAAAACAATATTCATCAGCCTTTTGTGGCCACACGCGGGCTGACCATGCGGCTACCGGAGAAAAAGCCGGAGCAGGCAATGCTGCATAGTGCACGACACCACTCGGCCTCTGCATCACCCCATCAGCCCGAAGGCGGGCTGCAGGCCGCAAGGCATTTTGTTTTCTGTTCCCTCCCCCCACAGCCTATTTGTATATCCCGGCGTTGCAAAGACCAGATGACCAGCCTCGACCCTCCACTCCACCCAACGTTTTGTCAGAGCGCATTTTTGTCATCGACACATGACCGCCGCCACCTGTTCATTTCCTGGAGGACCGGAGCGGCGGTGGGGGGCGGCTGGAGCATTTTATGCCGCACCCCTCCCGGTAATACACCTCGTTTGCTATGCCTTCTACTCCGTCTTCTTCCGCGCCTCAGCGTGCACCGTCGGGTTGAGGTACTCCGGGAGTGCGCCGAAGAAGAACATGCCGAAGTTAATGGCGTGGAAGGTGGCACACACGATGCAGAAGTCGTTGAGAATGTACTTCAGGACGTACAGCAGGTAGACCGAGAAGAAGATCCCGCCGACCGACAGCAGGAAGAGGCACGCATGGGGGCTCGGAAGCATCTTGAACAGCCTAGTCGGGTACAGCGTGTACACGAAGTAGTTCATGATTCCCAGCAGGGCCAGGGAGAGGTCCAGCGCATGGCCCTTCGGGACAATGCCCCACTGCGACAGGGGGTGTGCGTAGGAGCTGGAGAAGACCGCGCTGCAGCTGCCCCACGTCGAGTCGCAGGCGGGCTTGTAGAATGGCCCTGCCGTCTTCAACTTGACCTCGACATCCAGAGCGTAGCCGCTCACCAGCACCCCGGCAATGCCGAGGGCGACGATGATGTAGGCGGACCCCACTGCCATCGTGAGAACACTGAGCACGCCTTGAGGCCTGTGTGGTGTGGGCAGTGGTGTGGCGTGCGGTTGTGGTGTGCCCTAGCGAAGCTGCGCAGCTTCAGATGAATGAAAGCGAAACCCTGGCGAAAACAGACAAGGGGAGGGGTGCGAGGTCTGGGGGATTGGGGTTGGGGTTGGGCAGACGCATCATCCCTCCCCTTCATCAGCAGAGAAGGGCGGGCATCTTCCAGGAGGGCTGGGCTGGGCTGGGCTGAGCCGGGGCCTGATCTGACCTGTGCGTGCCCCGAAACCCACCACCCCCCACACACACCCCCCTGCACAGGCACTCTCTCTTCTTCCACCCCTCGCAGTCTTTAAGGCCGTGGCGCAGCACCACCCGCTGTCTCTGCTGCAGCCCCACCCTGTTGCAGACGAGCCTCAAGCTGGTCGAGGTGACGCTCCCTCTCGGCAAGCTTCCGGTGCTCCGACTCGAGGGAGGCGAGCCGATCCGCGGCGTCGCGCGACAGCTGCTGGTAGTGCGCCTGCATGTCCGAGACGGACGCCGCCTGCCTGCGCGCGCTGCTGTAGCTCCCCCGCCTCGCCACGTTGAGGAAAAGGTCAAAACCGAAGGAGATCGGGCAGTCCTGCAGCAGCTCATCCTCCACAAGCACAGCCATCAGGCTGGCCGTGTCGGGGATCAGCTCATCCCTCACCATCAGCCCGAACACAGTCTCGCCCTCGCCTGTCACCTCCTTCGGGAGGACACGCATGCAGAGGTTGGGCGACAGGTCGGGGCCACGCGCACCCTGCTGCTGCTGCAGGTAGAGATCGGGGCTCTGCTCGAGGTGGAGCATTGTGGTGGCGACGAGGTGGCGGCGCCACCTGTCCCAGGCTGACTCTGCGGCCTTCAGCTCCGCCTGCAGGGCCTGGAGCTCCTGGGGCTTCGTGTCGTCGTAGGACCAGACGATGCGGATCACGTTGCCCTCCAGCTGCTCCGCGTCCCTCCGACGCAAAGAGTCCTTCACCTCGTCCGCCAACACCTTATGCATGTTCAGCTCATCGCGGTACTGCGCGAACTGCGCAGGCGTCATGGGCGCCTTCAGCTCCGACATGCTCTGCTGCAGCACCGCGCCCCCACCCGCCATCCGCACCTTCATCTTATCCGCCTCCCCTAGGGAGGCTGCGGATTCGGCACCCCCTGCCAGCAGCACAAGGCGCCGCTTCTGCTTCTTCTTCTCCCCCGCCTCCGCCCCCGCCTCCTCCTCCTCCCCGCCCACCTGCAGCAGCTCGGCAGGCTGCTCCTGGCGAGGGGGCGCGCTCGGCGCTGCCTCCTCCACATCATCGCCTGCGCTGCCTGCGGCTTCGCCGTATGCCTGCATACCCTGCCCCTTCAGCTTCTGAAAGGCTGCGTTGCTGCGCTGCGCCTGCTCCTGATAGAGCTCCAGCTCCGCCCCCTGGGTGAAGCGCACCTCGAAGTGGACCCCGTCAGCCTCCTCTGCAGGGCAGACGAAACCGCGCTGCGTTGCGAAGGCCTCGAGGAGGCGGAGCCATGACCTCTGCCGCAGGGTGACCTTCCACAGCGCCCCGCCGTGCGACGCGACGCCGCAGGCATCCGCGTCGGACATCGCAACCCCCGCCTGCTCCACCACGTCGAAGGCGTCGAGCCCCGCCTCGCCCCGGTGGTACCCCAAGATCACACCGCTCCCGCTGTGCGCAGGAGGCTGCGCGCTGCGCAGCACCTCCTTCCCTTTGCTGGGCTGCAGGGGCACCAGGGGTGGCTGGTCCAGCGGAGGCGCCACGCCGTCGGCAGGCGCGGCGAGCGCCGCCGGCGGGGGTGCCCGGGCGACCCCAGCGGGGTCGCAGAGGAGGGTGACCTCCTCGTCGGTGCGCTGCGACACGGTCTCCGCGAGGGCGGCGTGGACCATCTCTGCAGAGGCGGAGGGGACGCTGAGGGTCAGCATGCTGCCGTTCAGCACCGCGGTGCTGCCGTTCAGCCGCACCGGTGATGGGGGCAGGGCCCCCATCCCCAGGGCGTCTGTGAGGAGCGTCATGTCACCGCCCTCCTCCAGCGCTGCCCGGGACAGGTCTTCGGCCCCCGGGCCCGGGATCCGCTTGGAGGCGATGTAGGGGAGGCAGGGGGCGTATTGGAAGAGCCCCATTTCCACAGCCAGGACGGGGCCCAGCCCCACAGCCCCGCAGTAGGCACGCTCGCCCGGGCAGAGGACTCGGGCCAGGAGGGTGGGGTGCGGGGTGCGGCGGTATTCGTGCTCCCCGAGCCAGTATTCGTCGTGGAGGGGGAGGGGTGCGAAGGCGACTGCCTTGACGTCGGGTGCGTCGGCGCCGAGGTTTCCGAAGGGGGCGACCTCGCCGTCGTCGCGGATGTCGAGGAGGTCGCCGGGGCGGACGAAGGCGCCCTTGTCGTTCATGTCTCGGATGAATCGGGCGACGCGTGTCACGACGGTTGGGATCATCCCCGCAGTCGGGAAGGGGTATTCGAGAAACCACGTGATCTCGTGCTGCATCTGGTTGCGGAGGCCGTCTGTTGTGACGGCGGCGCACAGCGTGTTCCGCGCGTGCTTGCGTGTGCCGTGGATGGCGACGTTGTCAACGATGACAATGTCGACGTCGTCGCAGAGAGGCAGCCGCTGGTGCCCCCACCGCACGGAGATGCGGAGCGTCGGTCTGGCCACAGAGGCTGATGCAGAGGGGCGGGGTGCGCGACATCGCGCCGCCACCTGCAGCCACACGCCCCGCAGCATGGTGGGCGGTGTGTGTGGCCTGGAGGGGAGGGGTGGTGGAGAGGGGGGGGTGGGGAAAGTGTCACTGCGCTTTGTTCGGCACTTTTTGCTTTGGTTTCTTTTTTGCGTTGACGCTTCCTCCCGGGGGAAAGATAAGAGCGTATCAGTTCTCATGCGTTCGTCTGTCGTGGACTTTTTCTGTACGATGCGGGGTCCGCTAATCCAACATAGCAAACGGGGAAAGCGGAGAAGTCGTGATTTCCTTCTTCACCTGTTTGATGCGTTGGCGCTTCTTCGGATTACACACCGGTTTATGGCGGTGTGGGCAGCACAAAAGGGGATCAACCCCGCACGACGCACAGCAGGGCAAAAGGGCGGTGGTGGGAGAGGGTGCGATAAGGGGTGCAGGGGTTTGGGCTGCTCTCCGGGCCGGTCCACTTTTTGTCGCTGTTAGTTTTCTTCCGTTTTCGAGATCTCTAATCGACTGAAACGGGTTTATGGCACCCCACCACCCTCTCTTGGGGAGTGCCGTGCACAGATTCTCGTTGAACTATGACTGAAAGCACATGCTATTGCTGGCGCCGGCAGGCAGGGCATGAGGGTGCCAGGTGGAAGAGCCATACCGGGAAGAGAGCAACGAGAGAGAGAACGCAAGGGCCCCCTTTCTCCCGTTCTCCTGCAGGGGTGTGTTCCGCGGCCTGCCCCCCATCGCACCTCACTCCCGAAAACTCTATTTCTAAGGGGCGTGGGGGGAGGGAGGGGGGGGTGGAATGAATGTGCAAGTGCGTGGTGATGAGGCCAACGGAGGTGACTTCACATGTCGAAAGTGGTTGCAGTGGCTGTTGTCTTGCGGCAAACCGAGGTGCCTGGTCGCTCGGGGTTCTGAACAACAGTGCACAAATCACAACAACAACGACAACCCTCCCTGAAAGCACCTCCCACCAGGCACGTCTCTAGCGGTATAATAACATTGAAATTGAAAAAGGCGTGGGAGGTTGGGAACAGGGATTCGGCACGGATTGATATTTTCCGAGCCAATTTTTTTAACAAAAAGCAGACAAGACGCCATCTCTACCCACCCGTGCCCCCCCTCCCCCCCCCGGCCCCTACATCCGCCTGCCGTCTGCCGCAGTGAAGTTCCGCGTAATGAAGGGGTGCTGCATGACGTCCTGCAGGCACATGCGCTTGCGGGGGTCGACCTGCAGCAGCCTGCGGACCAGGTCCCGCGCCTCCTCCGGCACCTGCGGGTTCTGCGTCTCCGGAAAGCTGTACTCCTGTTTGAGGATCTTCTCTGTCCGCTCGTTGTCATCCTCCGCCTGGAACGGCGCCTGCCCGTAGAGGCATTCATAGGCAAACACGCCGATGCACCAGTTGTCCACCTCGAAGCCGTACGTCTTGTCGGCAGCCATCTCCGGCGAGATGTAGTCGGGGGTCCCGCAGTAGGTCCGCCGCTTCGGCTGCTGGTCCAACACAGACCACCCGAAATCGGCCACCTTCAGGTTTTTCTTATAATCCAGAAGAAGGTTCTCCGGCTTGATATCCCTATGGATCACATTGTTCTTATGAGCATGCGCGATGGCATCTGCAAGCTGCGCGACAAGCTTTGCCGTCATCTGGAGGCTGAACCGCCCCTTTGTCTGGAGGATGCTCCACAGGTCACCCCTTGCGGCGTACTCGACCACCAGGGTGATGCATTCCTTGTCTGTGAAGTAGGTGTACAGCCGCAGGATGTTGGGGTGCTGCAGACGGTGCATGATCTCCAGCTCCCGCTCCACCTGGTGCAGGATCTTGCCCTCCACGATGCTCTGGATGTTAAGCCGCTTCAGCGCCACGATGGCATTGGTCCTCTTGTCGCGCGCGACGAACACACTCCCGTAGCGCCCCTGCCCGATCTGCTTCCCGACGTCGAAGTCATCCATCGTCACAGAGCGGGGGGCATGCCCCGGGATGTACTCCAGCTCCTTGGGGAGTGTGTGCTTTGTGCTTGTCATCTTACCTCCTGCAGCAATGCAGTAATGCAGCACACCTGCATGGGGTGAGGTGGTGTCGGGTGGTGTGGTGGGGAGAGCAGCGCAGAGGGTGGTGCCACGTTCACAAGGTTGGCGATGGGGTGGGGTGGAGGGGGGGGGGGGGAGCACACGGCAAGGCCTGCCCGAGCTCTATTGATTCTGTGCAGCCGATGGGGGGTGGGGTGGGGGTGTGTGCAAAGAAACTACTCAAAATAAAGCAATCGGCAGGGAAAAAACAGGCCCACAGATAAACCACACACGCGTTAATCTTTGCGTTTCGTGCAGGTCTCACACACCGAGTTGAGCCCGGGAGGGAGCGCCACAACGAGATGGCAACTCCGCCCTGGGGATCGCCACTCTGGCCTCAGCGACCTCAGGGAGTCGTTCTGTGTTCTGCGGTTGCCATGGAGGGCCGCGCCCAATAGCATGTGATCGGTGCGTTCGACACTGCTACAAAACCCTGCGTGTGCACACACGAAATGGGAAGAACGACTTGGCATATATACGGGCAAACCAAAGAATCAGTGGCAGCGGCAGCGGTAGCAGCAGCATTGGAGTGTGTGGGAGCGGGGGGGGGGGGACGCGCAGAAAAAAGGGGCAAAGTGTAAATGACCGCCCCTCCCTCTGCCAAGAAGGAGAATGTTTTGCACACCCACTTGCCAGTTCCCTCCAAACTTTCATTTGAAACAAGGGATCTTTGACATCATGGTGCCATCGAACCACCACAGGAGGAGCTGAGGTGCTGGCAACGGGAGCACTCGCAGCACTACACAGGGCACACACAGGGAACACACCCGATCCATACTTTAATATTATATCAGCAGGGGGGGGGGTGGGATTGCCGAAGGCAACACCAACGAACCAAAAAAGTGTGTGGGAGGCGGGGGGTGGGGGGGTGTCCTTTTATTGCACACCAAAGCTTCAACATCCCAAATGGGGGGGCGTGGCCGTGGGGCCTTGCACCCACCCTCCCCGACCCCACCCCACACAGCCTGGCAACAAGCCAGTGGTGGAAACACCACGGTGCTGTTGGCACGCAGGGGAAGAGGGCGGGGCGGGTGAGTGGGGGGGGGGGCAAGGGGGCATGTTCAGAGAGAGGGGGCGCTGTGGAAACGAGCAGGGGTATGTCCCTCGGGGAGTTAGAAGTGTAAGATGTCAGTGAGGAGGAGAGAGAGAGAGAGGGACGTGACGCTTGCTTTGGTCTGCGCTTGCGTTGGCTGCAGCTTCAAGGGGAGCAGCACGCCAGCGTCGCACGTTGTCACAGCACTTGAGAGGGTTGAAAGGCCGGAAATCCAACGAGAACGCGGATCCCACTAGCATGCCGTTTTGCTTTGGCTGACGCTTGCATTGGCAGGAGCTTCAGGGGGGCATCACGGTGGCGAATCGTTTGAGAGAGAGAGACGTCGAGAAGGTGGGGAAATGGAGGGGATCACGCATGCAGCCGAGAGCCCCTCGATCCTGGGCACCACCTGAAGGAGGCGCGGCACAGGGTCCTCCAACGGGCGAAAAATACGCGAGACGTCCTTCCAAGTATGAAGCTAAATGTGGAGTCCAAGTCCCGATTCAGGATTGCACTTTTTTTCTCTTTGGGTTTTTATAGGGAGGGAATTTTTTTTTCTCCTTGGGTTTTTTAGGTGGGATTTTTTCCCCACAGGTTTTCTGGGTGAAGTTTTTCGGGAGCAGGTGGTATTCTAGTGGGGGATGAGGATGAATCCTCCGGACACCCGCCCCTTTTTCGGTTGTTCCAGCCAAAACCCGGCGTTGTTCCCCAGTCAAGAGCCAGGCGTTCACTACCGTGGCCTCCGGCGGCTGGGGGGCTCCGCCCCCCAGACCCCCCTGTACCACTAGGCTGAGCGTGTGCCTGTCTTGTAGCCCATTCCTTTGGGTTCACATCAGCGAATGGGACCCAGACCACTCTCAGTAGCCTCAGGAGGACGCAGCCAACAATCTGTACGCCCGCAACTCCCACGCGCTCCCACTACGGCGCAAGGAACAGATACTCACTACCGTTGCCTCCGGCGGCTGGGGGGCTCCGCCCCCCAGACCCCCCGTATGTCGAGCAACCAAATCCTTGAGCTTGTGCCACTGGGCATAGGAAGGGGTCGTTACAATAACGCCCCGAAAACCCATTTTTGGCGCCCCTTGCCTGGCATGTTGCTGTTGTGTTGCCACTATCTCTCATCACACAGGGCGTCCAATACCCACACACCACACTCACACTGGTTGTGTGGTGGGGATGGGGGGATTTTCTTGCCCGCGAGGGGGATTGCGCGCCATTTCCCCCCCGAAAAACCCTTGGAGAAAAAGTGGAATCCCGACCCCTTTTTGGGCCCAAAAAGGCCAAAGTCCCAGGCATACTTGCGTCCTTCTGTCGATAACTTACTTGGCGCTATGGAAACACAAAAAATGGAACGAAAGAAAAATGTTTTGTTGACCGCTTCCACCTGATGCTACCCCTACCTTGTGGCACACAACGGGTGTGACTCAGTTCTCTCTACTCCTGGAGCAAAAACCTCTCCTACACCCCACCCCACCCCCACGCCCAACAATCCCACCAACGGTGGCTGCGAAGGGGCGATGCTACCGCGCCTACTCGTCACCCTCGTCGTCGCCCTTGTCGTGCTTATGTTTTTTGTGCTTCTTCTCCTTCTTCTCCTTCCGGGGGTGCCCAGCGGATTCCTGATCAAAGACGGGGTCCGCCGGTGTGCCTGTCGGGGTCGTATCCACAGCGCTGCTGTAGGTATGTGCGGACCCACCTGTGACCTCATGCGAGAGGGAGCGTGACCGTTTCCGCTCCTTCTTCTCCTTCTTGCGGAGCTCCCGCTTCGAGGGGTCCGCCTCCTCGGCCTCCCTGCGCGCCTGCTTCCTCGCGCGCCGCTCCTCCAGCTTCCGCGCCGCGGCTGGGTCGTCGATCTCCCCAGACTCCACCTTGCGCTTGTACTCCTTCTTCTCCTTCTTCTCCCTCCGGCGCTGCTCTTCGGGCGTCTCCTCATGCGCACCGCCCTCGCCCTCCACAGCCGCATCCCTGCTGTGTCGCCGCCGCTCCTTCTTCTCCTTCTTCTCCTTTCGCCGCTTCTTTTCTTTATGCGAGTGGTGTGACCGGTGTGACCGATCGTCAGCGGAGTCCGCGTTGAAGCTGCTCTGCCGAGAAGTTTCGTCATCGTCATCGTCATCATCGTCATCGCCTGACGTTGCCCTCGACAGGCGTGACGACTTTCTGCTGGATCTCTCCGAGGTCCGGCGCGACGCCTGCATCGAAGGCGCTTCCAGGTGCACGCTCTTCCCCTCGTCGTTAGGGTCGAGGTCATTAACAGGCGCGTCCATGCCTTGGATGGTGAAGGCGCTGGCATTAGACTCCTGCACATGCAGGGATAGTCCACCTGGCGTTGCCGCCACTTCTGTTGTCGCCGTCGACACCACCCGGGTGAACGGCACGTGATTCGCCGTCTCGTCGTTGTGGTGGTCAGAAGCAGTTTCATCCCCGCGCTGCGACATCACCAGCTCGTCATCCGGCGCAGCAGCACTGTGCTTCGACTCCTTCTTGGCAGCATCCGGCGACTCGGCGTCGCCATCGGTGTGGCTGTTGTCGTTCTCCACGCCCTTCCCTTCCGCGCTCTTCTCCGTGCAGTTGTCAGGGGCGCTCTCAGCCGTGCCTTGCCTGCAGAGGGGTGGGGTGTGGAGCCTGAAGGGGGTCCCAGTGGAGGGGGCGGCGGCGGCTGTCCCCCTTCTTGCAAGGCATACTTCAGGCAGCAGATGATGCCGAATATGGCGGCGATCACAACAGCTCCGCCCAGGGCACCCCATATCCACACCTGTTGTGGAGGCGTGGGGTGGGGTGGTGCTGGCGGCGCAGACACAGGAACCCTTTGTGTTGTGTTACGTGCTGCGTCTGTTGTACGGGTTGCACTCAATCCCGATGCAGCCTCCAAGGCACACAGGCAACATTTAGCATACCTGGATGTCCAGTGGCGAGGCCAGCGAGGCGGGCTCCACCACCACCGGGGGCAGGCTGGGGACAGGCGTCTCGGGCACCGAGCCGTCGACAGGCGGGTCTTCCGGTGGCGAGGGCGGTTCGGGGGTGTCCGGTGCGGGGGTTGTGGGTGCCTGGGACCCGAGGCACTCCTCGTGGCAGACGCGCTGCACGGAGATGACGGCGGGCTGCAGGTGGTGGCGGGGTTGGGAGGGGTGTGTCACGTTGTGTGGTGTGGTGTGTCGCTCTGTTCCGAACTGCAACACATCGAGGCGAGCGCCTTTCAGACACAATAAGATTTTTCTTCCTGAGAGATTTTTTGTGTGCACAAACACAAGGAAACTGTGCCCGCTTTGCAAATCCTTGCAGGGCGTCATCCCTTCTCCTCTCCTCTTCTTCAGATTTGCACCTCACGCAGCTTGCCCTTCTCCCCATCATCCATACCGAGTCCACCAGCATCCCGAGCGCAAACCGGAGCCCATCGTGCACAGCAGAGGACCCAAAGCGTGGGTTCAGCAGCACCACAAACAGGCGCCGCTGCAGCTCGTTGTCCGTCAGGATGTGTGGAGGCCGCGCCTCGACGTCAGAGCCGTACACCCTGCACTGCATGCAGCCGTCGCTCGGGGAGTCATCCCCTCCGAGACACCAGCAGCCGAGGCCACCGAGGAACCCCACGACGTCAGCATGCAGCATGCTCTCGCTGTTGGGGTTGCGTGGTGGCAGTGGAGCAGCTGTGACACCCCCCCCCCTTCCACAGCACATAGGTCTCATGCACCCTCGGCATACGTCACTTGCGGCTGCACCTCGCAGCGGAGGGCCAGCAGGTGCCAGGGCTCTGAGTCGACAGGCGAAGGGGGCACAGGCGGAACACACTCCTGCGTAGAACACACGGCAGATGTGTTCAGCACGCCAGGCTGTGTGGGTGTTGGGGGTGTGTGCATGGGGCGCATCCCGGGATCTGCTCAAAAGATCTAAAAAAAAGGGTGCAGCAAGCAGTTTTACAGGGGGGGGGTACCACAAAACTGTGCATTAGTGCAAATCTGGAAGGGAAACAAAGAGAAGAGCCGCAGGGTATTCGTCGATCGCGAGAACACCCCACGCGCCTGTCATGAAGCGTGGTGATGTTCTGCAAGGATCTGCACTGGCACAGTTTCCTGCGTTGTTGCACAACTCTCAAAAATTCAAAAAAACGTTCCGACGCCACCAAATATGCAACCCACGCAATATTGCATACCACAGCGGCTGCCGCTGTCAGCAAGGCCAGCATGGCGTCGCGCGTGCCCTCCCCCAGGCCTGTGAGGCGGATGCCCACCTCCACTGGGGCGGTGGCCGCCACCCCCTCCTGCCCCTGCTCCTCCTGCACTGCCGCCACCCCCTCCTGCCCCTGCTCCTCCTGCACTGCCGCCACCCCCTCCTGCCCCTGCTCCTCCTGCACTGCCGCCAACCCCCGCACCGCGCTGCCGTGCACGTGGAGCAGCCACAGCTGCCCTGGGGGCCGCAGCAGCAACACATGCTGCTCCGTGGTGTTGAGCGCCGCCGCGCCACCGCCACCACCCGCCATCTCCGCGTTCAGCGCGGCTGCAACGGAAGCCCTGAACCCCACCTGCCGCAGCGGCTCTGAGAACTCCGCCGCGGTATAAGCGAGGAAGGCCGTGACATACGTCACCGCTACCCCATCCACCACCGGGGCCCCCGTCGCCGGCACCGCGGTATACAGCAGCTCCGAGGGGACGCCGCCCGCCACCGCCGCCAGCCCCACCACGTGGCACCCCGGGCGGAGGTAGAAACACACCTCCACACCGGACGCACCGGCAAACCCGCGATCCGCCTCTGCATGGAAGTAGAGCACGCGCAGGTAGACATCCGCCCACTCCCTCGGGGTGGAGGGGAAGGAAAACACCACGCGCCGCCCGCCCTCCGCCCGCCACACCGACACGTCGGACGCCGCGAGGGTGGCGTTGGGGCAGGGGGAGTCTCGCAGAGGGGGGGCACGCCTGACCAACTCGCAGGATGCCAGGACCGCACCCACGCAGTACTGCGCGAGATCTGCGGTTGGGAGGGTGGCCCACACTGCGGTGCTCCCCTGAGGGAGGGCGAACACCAGCGACTCCACAAAATTCCGCGCCTCTGGAGGTGGGGCTGGCGTGTCAGGGGATGGGGTGCTCGGTGCAGCTGTCTGGGGGGCGTCTGAGTCCAGGTCGACAGGCGCGTCATCCGCCGGAGGCTCGTCGAAGTGGGGCGCGGGGGTGGCGGGGAGAAGCGCGCGGATCGACACGACCTGCACCCCGGGCACCCCGGGGAGCGCCGCACCGCCCCTCCCTCCGAGGAGCAGCCCGCCCGACGCGGCAGCGGCATACAGCAGACGGTGCTCCATACGGCGTTGGTAGTCTACCCCTCCGGGGCTCGGCAGCACCGCTGGGTAGACCATCACACTCAGCACCGCATCCACCCCATGCCCCGCCTCGACCCGAAATCCCGGCTCCGCCGGGCACAGCAGCGGGCAGGATCCAGGAGGCGTCCAGTGTGGGATACCACCGGCATCTCCAGGCCACTCCGCAGGCGGTGGCGGGGGAGGCAGTGTTGGGGGTGACGGTGTGGGCGTCGCGCTGTCCCAGTCGAATGGGGCAGCGTCTTGCTCCTGCGGTGGGGGCGTGTAGGGGAGCCCCGCGCACCAGCAGGGCGGGAGTGTCGCGAGCAGCGCTTCCTCCAGCTGGGAGAGGGTGCTGTTCCACAGGTGGTCGGAGGTGGTGGAGTTGTCGGGCGGCGGCGGCGGCGGCGGCTCCGCCCCCTCCGCCACCACGCGGAGCGTGATGTTGAGCGATGCGGCAAGCCCATTCCCCGGGAGAAGCCCCGGGTCGTCTCCGAGCCCCGGGGCTCCGGCACCCAGCGACACAGCCTCGGCGCACGGGATCAGAGCGAGGGGCGCGTGCGCCGCAGGGGCGGTGGGGGAGGAGGAGGAGGCGGTGGAGGCGGAGCTGTTCCCCCCTTCCTCCTCCAACTCCGGGAGGCAATACGCCCGCACCTTCACAGCCCTGCTGGAGGCTGTCGCCCCATAGAGGGCGTGGGTGAGGATGCCGCGCAGCAGCGCATCCCGCTGCGCCTCCGCATCCGTCGCATTCGGGGACACCTCCAGACCCCCATCCGCGTGGAGAACAGCGTAGGCTGTGAGGGAAGCCGCAGATGGGACGCCCCCACCCCCCACCTCCATACCCCGGGCCTCCCAGGCAGACGGGGTGAAGAACAGATCCGCCGCGCCGGAGATGAGGAGCGAGGCCCCCTCGCCTCCGGCGGCGGCGGCGGTGGAGTTGGGGGATGGCGTGGTGGGGTGTGTGGAGATGGAGGCATTCAGGAGAGAGGCTCCGGGGAACGCCTCCGCAAGCGCCTCCAGGGCGGCAGGGGTTGTCTCGGGGGCGTAGGCGATTGAGGTGGAGGTGCCTACCCAGCCTGCGGCAGCGGCGGAAGCTGCAGGCGACACCGCGCCCCGCAGAGCGGAAGGGGAGAGGACCCCACCGGAGGATGAGTTTTCACGGGAGACTAGCCTCGCGGGGCTGTAAACCGCTGCAAACCCGCGCGTCGAAATGAGGTACCCCAGCGGCTGTATTGGGGGTGGCGTTTCCGAGGAGGGGGCGGATGGGTCGGCCACCCGGACCTCGGCGTATTTCCTCCCCCCCGTGACGACGTCGATCGCCTCCGACAGGGCGGAGGCGGTGGAGGGGTCGACGAAGATCAGCTCGCAGACCCCCCCAGTGAGGCACGCATCCATCGCCACCGCGGTGGGGAGCGGCCCTATCAGGGTTGCGCTGGGCAGCTCCGATTCGAGAAACACCCCGTCGCCCTCGCTCATAAACCCGATCCGGCTGGAGGCCCCCCCCGGGGGGAGCCCATCGGGGTATTTCCCCTGGGATTGCAAACCGAGCAGCACACCGCGGGGCTGCTGAGGCGCAGGTGTTTCGAACTCCATAGAGGTGCTCCCGAGGAGGGGATTGCCGATCAGCACTGTGATGTTCGCAACGGAGTACGGTGGTACCTCGAGGTAGGGAACTGCAGCTGCAGCTGCATCGGGGGCGGTGACCCCATTCTCCGCAGATGCAGACCCCGGTGCTGCCGCAGCTGCCTCGCCCCACCCCGCGACGAGTCTATACAGTGCAGAGGGGTCATCTCGAGGTGAATCGAGAACCACCTCCACCATGCACCACCGAAGACCTGCCGTGCCGGGAACAGTCACCATGGAGGTGGCGGTGGCGGTGGCGGTGCCGGCGGCGGTGCTCCCACCCCCCGACAGAGCGAGGCCCCATCGTCGTGGCGGCGTGGGGTGGTGTCGGTGGTGTTGGTGTTGGTGTTGGTGTTCCGGAGATGTCGCCCGCCCCTCTGTGGGGTGTGTCGATGCGAGGGAGGCGTGCAGGGCTGCCCCGAGGCAGAGGGGCAGGAGGTGGTGGGTGCACATCGTGTCGGGGGTGGAGGTGAGGAGGAGGAGGAGAGAGAGAGACAAGTCTGCTGCGAGAGAGAAACAAAGGGCTCCCGTGTGCCCCCCCCCCCCCCCCGTTAGATGTATCGGCTATGTACAACACTGATGTGAATGAGGGGGGAAAGAGTGACCAGGAGAAGGGAGGGCAGGTGACTCCGGTCGTTAGCTACGGTGCCCTGTGGCAATGTTCCATGGGGAGGAAGAAGATCACTTTCGCTTTTGTTGATGTGTTGCTGTGATGCTGTGTGTTTCGGGGGGGGGGGGGGGGGGGGGGTAGGGGGGGTCAAATGGGGGTGACAAACACGATTTTTCAAAAAACCGGCGCAGAGGCCCCAAAGCCCCCGTAAACCCTCCAAACCCCCCCAGATCGGTCCGGAAACCCATCGAACCCCACTTTTCCACCATTCCGGGCACCTCAGGTGCCCGAATTGGGGTACCTAAATTTTGTGCCACCGTTTGGTACCGTACAGTGCCACTGTGTGGGAGGTTGGAAAAGAAAATGCCCCAACACACCACATCTGAGGGTTGCAATGCATGTTGCTTGCCAACCACGTCATCCGGTGGGTGTCAGGCGCTATGTAGGTGGCATCAGCCAGGTCTTCGATGTGTTCTGGCTTGTATATGTACCTCCCTGTCACCATGCACCGGGAGGCTGCCTGTAGGTACGGAACAAGTCCAGATGGTCGTGTGATTCCTGTGCAGCAGTGCTCCACAACCGGGATGTGTTGACAACGACTGTTGCAACACGAGCTGTACATTCCGGGAACACACGAAGTGCGCTGTCGTGGTACCCATTGTGCAGAATTGGTAGTTGCTGCGGTCTACTTTGCCTGGCCCAAGAGCACTGATACTGAACGGTGCAATATGCGTGGCGAGGTGAATACAACGGAAGCGCGCAAAGTCAATACAGCTCTCGGATGGCGGGTGGTGGTGCCACTAGTGTGTGACGTTCACTCGAGGATACAACGCATCACAATGAATCAGCAACCGTGGACCGAGTACAATACGCTCTCTGTGGCTGGTGTGGGGGACAAAGGCAGTGCCTGTGCCGCAGGCAGGGAGGTACATATACAAGCCAGAACACATCGAAGACCTGGCTGATGCCACCTACATAGCGCCTGACACCCACCGGATGACGTGGTTGGCAAGCAACATGCATTGCAACCCTCAGATGTGGTGTGTTGGGGCATTTTCTTTTCCAACCTCCCACACAGTGGCACTGTACGGTACCAAACGGTGGCACAAAATTTAGGTACCCCAATTCGGGCACCTGAGGTGCCCGGAATGGTGGAAAAGTGGGGTTCGATGGGTTTCCGGACCGATCTGGGGGGGTTTGGAGGGTTTACGGGGGCTTTGGGGCCTCTGCGCCGGTTTTTTGAAAAATCGTGTTTATCCACGTAAAAGGGGGGGCATTTGACCCCCCCTAGGGGGGGGGGGGGGCAGGGCTGTAAATAAGGTTTGGGGGTCAGGAGTCGGGAGTCGGGAGTCGGTTATTTACAGTCACCTAAGGTACCTGGGGTGGGGGGCTGGGGGGGACGGGCGGTCTCAAACCCTACTCAATCCTGCACGCATCCTGTAGTACGGCCACCTCTGCCGTGGAGAGTCCCATGGACCCTCCAGCAGTCGCCCACCATTCGGTCAGGGCGGACTGACTCGGCGCTTGCGGGGTCTTCCCGCGTGCGAGGTGGTCCGCGAAGAAGCACGCGACGCACAGCGCCATGTTGGCTGTCCCAGCCAACCCCCCACTTCGCCCGCAGCGCCCCACACGCTGCGAGCACCTCACTCACGGCAGCAGTATTTGGCTGCATAGCTCTCAGTATTTCCCGTGCATGCAGCGCATGCATCCACAAATTTTGTGGATGCATCCACACACAGCCTGGAGCTCCGAAGCCCTGCATGCAGGCCTGCCTGCAGTGGATGAATGCCTGTATGCCAAATCAAAAATCCATTTTTTGACATTTTCGGGCATCCCTGGATGCCGTGGATGCATGCATGGATGCATCCACACCATCCACGGCCCCACTGAGAGCTATGTTGGCTGTGAGTCAAACACTACTGCCTCTACCTGAGGCATGTTTTGTGTCGCAACAGTTGCGTCACATGTGTGACGCATCTGTGTGGAGTGTGTGTGGTTGTGCACGTGTGCGCTGCGGTATGCTCAACCACCTGATGGGGGCGGAACACAACTCTTCTTGGGAGCTGCCAGGATCTGGCAAAAGGGGCGGGAAAGGGGCGCCGTATTCACAGCAGTGGTTTGGCAATGAACTCACCCCAGTTCAGAGACCGGTAATGAAGAAGATGACTGGGAGGCACACACCATGTCCCACCCAGCGGGACCCCTACACCCCCACCCACCCATCGGGACCCCCCCTCCTCGGGTGTTCCAAAAACCCTTTCTTTTGAATATTTGGAGTCTGTGCGGATCGCAGTGGGGTCATTTTGGCCATGGGGTGCCTAATACCGCACATTCCCTAAGGGAAGCAAGGCAACCCTCCCAATCCCAAAAAATCCGGCGCGAGTCGGGAGTCGGGAGTCGGCCTTATTTACACCCCTGGGGGGGGGGAGGAGGTGGGGAGATTTTTTTTGCCGATTCTTGAAACGAATGTGTGTTTTTTTTGAAGGAATTCAAAAATTAACAATAGAGGAGCCAACACAATATAAGAAAATACAGCAGCAGTCTCTCGAGTCTTCCTTTCAGATGATTTTTGCATTGATCGCTTCCACCCTTTTTTTTTCTCGCTGGCGCTAGTGATGTCGGCTGGCAGAAAAAACACACAACAAAACCCCCCCCCCCCGCGTGTCGAGTGACCTTACCTGTCTGAAGTACAGAAAATGTGTCGGGTTGGGTGGAGCATACACACACACATACACATATGTTCACACAACACAGGGCAAACCGCACAAACGTGTTCACACATCCGGCATCCTATGCGAAATACCCGCCGCTCCCCGGGAGCTGTTGCGGGAACCATCTGCTCTTCCGACCCACCGAGACTCTTGCCGTATTTTCTCTACCACACGGGGTGTGTTTTACCAAAAAAAACCCCTACCCCCCTCAGGCGGGGGTGCCCAGGGAAACGGAGCCCCTCCCCTCGACGGGCCGGTGGCTGCTGTGTGTAAATGCCGCGCAACACCTCAAGGGTTGCGATTCCTGCAGGCAGGGGTGGTGGTGTGTAGTGGCATCCATGCGATGTCCTGTGGAGAGACTCGAGACCCACACATTGAAGAGCAAAGGGTTCGCATTGTAGATTGCAGATTGGGAAAGGCGGGGGGTTTTTCTTGCAGGAGACACTGAGAAATTCTCAGTGCGTTCGGCACGATGGCACAACAAGAACACATGGCGTGTGCAGAAGGGGGAGGCATTGATGGGACAACAAAAGGGATGTGCGTTGTGTCCTGCAAAAGCTGCAGCAAGGCAGGCGGGGGCTGGGGCGGGCGGGAGGACACCACGCTGAGCCGCACATCTAGTTCGGAGTGCCTGCCGTGACACACGCCACACCACAGCACCTGCTGCGGGTGGGAGGGGCCGGCTCTAAAGTTATACGGCGGGAAGCTCCCCAGCGGAGAGGGAGAGACGGGCCGCCCAACACACACACACCACCACCACCACCACCCCCGGCAGGTAAGTTACCTTGGGTGGTGCCCACCACACGCCCCTCCCCCTCCTCCCCCACACCCCTTTGGGCAGGCACACCTTTGTGATTGGCAGAAGTGAGCAAAGCCTCCACCCCACACACACACACACCCTGACACACCCTCTACCCCCTGCGTTCACTGCAGAGAGCGGAGTCCGTGGCGTACATCCCTGCGACACTCCAAGAGATTGAGAGCGCCAGGAAGCCAGTCAGATTCTGCGCCGTCGCGGCGGTGGTCCGCGGCACGTCTGCAAGCAGGGCTGCCGGGAGCGGCAGTGCGAGCAGGGTCTGTGCAAAGTATGCCATGCAGAACGACAGCCCCAGCGTGCCGCCCGTCAAAACCGCGGCATGTCTGAAGGTGGTGCGGCGGACATGGAGGTATACGGGGGCACACCAGCCTGCCGGGCAGGTCGGGCCACTCCGCACCGCGATGTGCCCGGCCCCCGCCACCACCGCCGCAGGTCGCGCCACCGCTGCGAGATAGGGCTCGCCCACCACACCGCCCCACCCTGCCGCACAGGCCTGGGCGGCGTGCAGGCGCGACCACCCCTCGCTGCCTCCCTCCGACACCGCGAGGGCCACGGCCCCCCCTAGCAGCATCAGCGTGCCCAGCACCGCGCTGGCAAGCGGGGCCAGGGCGGCGTCCAGCCCCAGGGTGGGCGCGTCGAGGAGGAGAAGGCCGAGTCGGCCTGTCGCGCAGCCCAGCACGCAGGAGAGTGCGACGGAGCTGGGCCAGAGCAGGGCGAAGCAGGTATAGGCTGCGCCTGCACGGAGGATGACGAGCAGTGATACCAGCGAGGGGATGGCGGGGCGCTTCTGCGAGAGGCATGACGCGTAGAGGAGGAATGCCGTGAGCGATACGATCCCTGGGGACACCCCGCCCCACGTGCCCTCGCATGCGGCCTGCCTGAGGGAGGGGTCGGCCCAATATGGCCTGTCTGCCGCGAGGGCGACCGCTGCGAGAGTTGCGGTGTATTCGCTGATCCCGGTGAGGACGAGCAGCGCGGATCCGGCACGGGCCGAGATGCCGACGGTGGTGGCGCCCCCGATGAAGTAGAGGCATGTGCAGATACGCGCGTCGAGGCCTTCCGCGTAGTGTGGGGGCGGGCACCAGCCCCCCTCCTGGTGCATGAGCAGCATGGGGGGAAGGGGGGGTGGGGAGGAGGGTGGTGCCCTGTGTGGGGTGGTGCCGTGTGGCGTGTGTGTGTGCAGGCAGCGTGAGTGTTTCGCGCGTCGGTGTACTTTACGCTTACAGAAAGGTGGCTGGTGGTGGGGCGGGGGGGATGTCGTGCACGCGTTGGCCGCACGGCAAAACCACGCCCAATCTTTTGAAAAGTGGCACACGAGTCCTGACAAGCGACCCTCCCGCACTGAGTGTGCAAACTGCAAAAACAAGGATCCGGTGTGCACAATGCGGTTGCTTGGCGCAACCAACGGACAGACGTGGGTGTTGCGTGGGTAGGGGACAGGGGCGGTGAAGTGGGCGAAGGGGCACATCACAGAGTCCCTCGTTTCATGTCATCCATGCAGGGCAATGGGAGGGGCGGAGGGGGTGGGTGGGGTGCATTGAGCCCAGCAGCCGCTGCAGCTCGTCAAACCCTTCATCCCGTCAGAACGGTTTCTTCTGCGGCGACAGCCCCTGGCGACTGTTTCCTCGTATCTAGCTGAGGAGGGGAAGGGGGTCATGATTAAAAGTGCCGCCCACAGTCGTAACCACAACAGCATCGCGTTACTCGTCTTTTTTTGATTGTTCCAAACACGCACACATATCAATTCCGCACTCTTCTGCATCAGCTTGTTCTGAGCGAAGTCACTCCAGAGAGAGACGGTACCAAGTGGTGTAGCCGGGACCAACCACCACCAATACTGCGTCCTATTATTGCAACCAAACACCCATATCTCGGTTACACCACAATCATGGTATCGTCGAAACCTCTATATTTCGTCCTTCGTTCGGAGTCAAAAAAAACTCCCCTTTTTCGGCTCCACCATGACTGGTGTCGTTACGTCCATGTGTGCGATACACTCCTTCTCGTTTTATTGGCGCAGTGCCAGTGTTCCAAACAACGGCATAACACAGCGTGGCTGTGGCGTGGCCTCTTCTGCTGGGGAGGAGAGGAAAAAAAAGAAGGGGACGGGGGAGAGGAATAACGAGCACGGGAAGTCCTGCCGACGGGTATACTCTAGAATAAGGGAAATGTGGGGTGGGGGGGCAGCCTGCAACCCTGGCTGTGGGGGTGGGGCTGGGCTGGGGTGTTAAATCTGGGGCATATGAGCCCCGACGAGACACGACATGGGGCTGACCTGCCCCGCTGGACACCCCCACCCCCCCACTCCTGCAGGGCAGGCCAGGGGCAGTATCCAATACCCCCTTAGTTGGCGCCTTCGCTACCAGGTGTGGCTGAGAGGGAGAACAAGCGAGTGGTGGCCTGCCGACCCCCCCCTCACTGGCTGTGGCTGTGAGGGAGGGGCCCCCAGCTGACAACTTCTTGACAACGTGCCGCCAGCATGACTACAGGACGACTTGAGAAAACACCTCTGCCGGTCTCACCCACACCCACACCCCACACCCCCCTCCCCCTCACGTCTACCCCATCTGCTGAGGGGCGCACACTGCACGGCGTGCCTGAGCCCACTGGAGGATCGGCCCCCACTCGGGGATCTGGCTGAAGACAGAGGCGAAGGCGCCCAGACAAACCTCCTTCTTCTTCGCACGGGTGAATGCCACGTTGATGCGCTGCGGGGTCCGGATGAGCTCCCCCACCGCATCGCCGGTGTGCTTCGCGAGGGAGATGACAGCGGCATCGACATCCTTCCCCTGGGCCTGGTCGATGGTGTACACCTCCGCGCCGTGCGGGAGGCGCTGGCGGCGCAGCAGCTCCACCTGGTTGCGGAAGGGGGTGATGATTGCGACGGTGCCACACCCGCCACCCTGCAGCAGCTGCTCCGCAACCAGCACCGCCATCGCTGCCTCCGCAGGGTTTGTGTTGGGCTCCATCCCAGCAGGCCGCGGCCCGCACAGCGCTGTCGTGTCCACCAGCAGCACCGCCGGGTCGGGGCTGGCTGCCAGGCGCAGCCACTCGGGGAGGTGTGCCGCGGCAGATGGGTGCTGTAGCCTCACCCTGTTCCCCAGCACCGTGCGGCACTGCGTCTCGAGCCGACCCTTGTATGTGATGACGTTGGCGAGCTCTGCGATGGGCGCGTTCATGCGGTACTGCGTGCTGAGCATCGCGACGGAGTGTGGGTGTGCCGTTGCCAGGCGCTCCATCATGCTGACCCGGGCCCCCTCCGCCGCAGCGGTGCTGCTCTGCACCACGGGGGGGAGCTGCTCGTGGTCCCCCACCAGGACGAACCTCGGGGCGAGGAAGAGGGCCCCCAGCGCCACCGGCTGCAGCATCTGCGCCGCCTCGTCCACCACAACCATGTCGAAGGCGATGCCCTGCCCCCCCTGCCCCTGCATCAGCACGGGGTGGTGGAGGTTCTGCGCTGTGGTGCATATCACCTGCACCCCCTCGAGGGCACGCCCGAACTCCGCTGCGCCTGCGAACCCACGGATGTCGGGGAAGACGGAGGCGCGCAGCGCAGGGGGCACCATCGTGAGCGAGTCGGACCACCCCATCGACGCGGGGAGGAGGCGGTGGAAGCGCATCCCAGGCACCTGCAGCAGGCGGAGGCAGACGTTGTCGACTGCCCCGTTGGTTCCCGCCACGACCAGGACGCGCTGGCGCTGCACCACGGAGACCATGTGCACCAACGCGGCGATCGTGCTGGTCTTCCCGGTCCCGGGGAGGCCCTGGATGATGGCGTAGTCCTCTGCGCTCAGGGCGTGCTCGATGGCTCCGAGCTGCTCCGCGTTTAGCGGCGGAAGCCCTGTGCACCCCTGCATCGCAGCCTCGAGGGCGTTGCTTATGGTGGGGATGTCGCGGTACTGCGGCTCGTGGAGGGACACGACAAGCTCCCGCAGGCGGGTGTGCTGCGGCCCGGCGAAGAGCTGCACGGCTGACCCGCGCTGCTTCGCCAGCAGAGTGCTGTGCGGGTTGTACGTTGCGGAACGCCTTGATTCGTGCAGCGCCTCCAGCGAGCACCACCTGTCCCACTGCTGCAGGTAGCGCCGCTCTGCTGGGGTACGCCCCAGGGCGGACCATGCGTCGACCACAGCATCAGCAGGAGGGTCCGGGCAGCCCATCGCCTGCACCTGCTCTTCAAACCCGTCGCTGTGGTTGCGCCTCAGGTGCGACGAAGCAGCATCCTGTGGGGGCGCTGGGGCGGCAGCGCTTCCCTTCCGCCGCAGCAGGACCTGGGCGTGGTGGTGGTCTGCAGGCGGTGCCTCCTCCGGTGCGAAGGAGCCCTTCACAGCGCCGAGGAAGGACGGCAGCCCTGCGGCGGGCACGGCGTCCCCCGCCGCCGCAGCCAGCGCGATGCACGCGTCGCTGCTGTTGCAGAACCTGCAGAGCGGCGCCCGAAACGCCGTCTCCGGCACGCGCTCCTCCCGGAGGTGAAGCGCCAGCAGGTTGCGCGCCTTCACGACGTGCTGGATCTCGCCCCACAGCCCGTCCCGCTCCACGCTGATGACCCTGCTGTGCGGCGACCCCTTCACCAGGTAGGCCAGCACCCCAGTGCGGACAGGGATATCCCCGAGCTCCAGCAGCAGCATATACACCATCAGCTGCGCCTTATGCTGGATCTTCAGAAGCGGGCGGTTCCTCTCGGGGGGGTGCTGCAGCGTCTTCAGCTCCAACGCCACAGGCACCCCGGCACTGCCGAGGAGGTCCTCCACGTCACCAAGAGGTGCTCCAGGGCGCAGCCCCTGCTGATGCTGCTGATGCCCGTTGGAACACCCCGCAGGGATGAACTGCTGCGGGCGGTGCGTTGCCCCCCCGCCCCACGCTGCCCCCGCAGCCGGGACGGGGTATCTGTCTGTCACAGCCAGGGCGTCTACAAAGCCCTTCAGCCCGTGGAACTCCCCTGCGACGCGGCGTTCCGCCTCCACCAGCCTGGTGTTGTGCAGGGCGAGGCTGTGCCGCGCCCCAAACGCATTCTCCGTCGTCGGGCTCTGCCGCAGCACCGACAGGCAGTCGCGGATGGAGGGGGTGAAGGGGCGCAGCGCCTCCAGCATGGACACCTCGTCCTGCCCTGCGAAGAACAGCTCCGCACCCATCCCGCGGGCGTGCTTCACGAGGCATGCCTCAATCTCGGCATCGCTCGGGAGTGCGCCAGGGTGTGCAGCCCCGCCACCCCTGGTCTGCCCCTCCCAAAGCTCCTGCACCACCGCGTGCACCACGGTGCCCGACAGAGCTGCGACAGCTGTCGTGCCACGCGACCCCCTCGCCCTACTGCTGAGCCACGCCCTCCGCGTGCACTGGATTGCGTCCGACACCTCCGTCGCCGACACCATCACCTCGGGGCAGAGCACCGCGAGGCTCGGGTCGCCGTCCCGCAGCACAAAGCACGCCGTGGGAACACCGCCCCCCAGATCAACCTGCTGGATGTGCAGCGGGGCGCCGTGGCTGATGAGGTTCACCCGCGTGGCGTGCCGCTCACCCCCGCGCCGGGAGGTGTTGGCGTTGGCGTTGGCGGTGGTGGCGGTTGTGTCGGTGCCCCTGTCTGACGGGGGGTCGGCGAAGCCGTCTCCTCGGAGGGAGCGAGACCCGCCCTCACCGACAGCCCAGCCGCCGCAGAACACCGCGACCACACAGTGCGGCGTGCCGGGGAGGCGGAGGCAGACAGGCGTTCCGCGCGTTGCGCGGCGCACCCCAGCCACCTCCACGCTCTGGGGCAGGGCGAGAGGGGTGGTGTTGGTGGTGGCGGCGGCTGGTAGCAGGACCTCCCCCCCACCGCCGTGCAGCTCCAGGCGAAGGACCGCGAGGTGTGGCGACGGGGCGAGCACAGCCGCGGCGACGCATGCCTCTGTGGCATGCCGAAGGCACGCCACCTCCGCACCCCCCTCCGCTGCGGCACCGGGGGGCAGGGGCGGGGCAGGGGCAGGGGCAGGGGCAGGGCTGTGTCGGGGCCCAGCACCCCTCCCCGGGGGGTGGGTGGTGGCGGATGAGGGTATCCCGATCGGCTGCGGCACACCTCCAGGGCCTCCAGCAGCAGCAGCTGCTGCTGGAGGTGGCGGTTGCGGTGCTCCCAGAGGCGTGGTTGCAGAGGCGCCCCCCCTGTTGTGCGGCACGAAGGGCCGCGGCTTCAAGGCACCCCCCCTCGGTGCAGACGTCGCCGCTGGGGGTGCTGCTGCAGCCGCAGCCACAGCCGCTGGCGGCGGCGGCGGCGGTGGTGCCACCGCAACCCCCCCTGGGATGAAGGGGCGCGGCTTCAAGGCACCCCCCCTCGTCGCAGCCCCACCGCGCGCATCGCCCAGACCTGCAGAGCCTGCTGCAGGGTTGCCTGCTGCGGCAGCCGGAAGAGGAGGCGGCGGCGGCGGCGCCACCCCACCACCCGCCACCCCCCCTGGGACGAAGGGGCGCGGCCTCAGGGCACCCCCCCTCGGGGCGGCTGCCGCCGCCACCACCCCACAGAGCAGCGCCGCAGCCGACGCGGCTGCGGCGGGGAGATCCCCGAGGGAGGGCGCCCGCACCGCACCGCCCCCTCCTCCACCGCCACCGCCGCCACCCCCTTCCAGCAGCCTCGTGATGCGGGGCCTTTTGGATGGGGTGGTGGAAGACCTGCCGCTGCCGCTGCCGCCACCCCCACCCTCGAGGATGGCACGCAGCCCCTGGAGCCCTTTGAATGCGGGGATCACCTGCGTTGTCGTCGGGGGTGTCGCTGCCGCTGATGTGGAGGAGGCGGAGGCGGAGATAGAGGAGGCGGATGTAGAGGAGGGGCCTCCCGCCTGCTGCCTCTGCTGCGCTTGGGCAGCAGGCGTGGCGTGTGCCGGCTGGGGCTGCGTCGCGACGCTGGCGAAGGGGGAGGCCTGCAGGGCAGAGCCCGGGGCTCCCGGGAGGTTTTTAAAGGGCGTGAGGCTGGGCGTCTGCTGCACCGACTCCACACAGCTCATGGGGGGTGGTGCCGGCGGGGCGGCGGCGGCGGCAGCCGCAGCGGCTGCGCGGTGCGGCGAGGCGGCGGACGGCAGCGACGGCAGCGAGGGAGGCATCTCCGAGAGCGCTGCGGTGTCGGAGGTGAGTATCGGATCCACGTCGGCGTCTGCATCGACATCGACGCACTGTGCGCTGGAGGCGCCTTCTCTGAGAGGAGGGGCGCCGGTGTCACTCTCGGAGTCGCTCAGGACTATCACATTCACCTTCTGCGCTGTTGAGGCGCGCCTGGCGGTGGGGGTGGCGGCTGCGGGGTGCGGCTGCTGCTGCTCCTGCTGGCCCTTCGTGAGGAAGCGCAGCATCACCGCCTTGCTCCTGGCGGATTCGACGGGGGCTGTTCCTGCTTTGGGCTTCTTCGTCCTGCCAGAGCGCGGCTTCTCTGCCTCGGCCGGCTCTGCTGCGGCGGATCGTTTTCGGCGAGGCATTTGACACCGAGGATGCTGCCCCACAGGGCTGCCGCCACCTGGTGGGGGCAGTGGGTGGGGTGGGTGAGTTGAGGGATGGTAGTGTGTACTCATGTAAAAAGTCCACGTCCCCTGGGGGACGAAGAATGTCCACTTCGCCTGGGTCATAATGTCCAGTGCTTGCCCACAGAAGACTGACCAGTCAAGTGGACATGGGCCAGTGGGTTGAGGGTGGTGGTGGTGGCGATGAGGGGTCGGAGGACACACAACTGAGTGAGTTGGGGCCGTCCTGGGAAGGGAGAGCTTCGTGGGGGGTAGTAGAGGGGGTCCAGGCCTGATGAGCAATCCCCCCTGCCTCATGTTGTGACTTCCTTTCTACCTTGCACAAAACATCCCATTTGCCCCTTTACTTCCTTCGACAGTGTTGTGACTACCCCCCCTACCCCACCCCTCGGGAGTGCCACTCCTCTGGTGGTTAAAAGTGACCCGCCGTTGTGCCTTCGGCATCTGTTGCGTGTGCCGTCGTATTCTTCCTATGCACTAGTTATAGCTATCCGACAATTGCTTTTTTGAGCTCCGTGCGGATCGGAGTGGGCCTATCAAATGCGTATGTGTTGCAGGGCCAGAGAGGCGGCTGCTTCAACGATGTTCCCACGTTGTGTCAGTTGAGTGCGGTGAGTTGAGGCCGTACAGCTGTTGTGGGGGGCAACCTCTCTCCTAGCTTGAAAAATCCTTTGCATGCGACTCCGGAAATGGGCGATTGGCAGCATCTATTTTCCGTTGAATCGCTGCCTCCTGAACACAAAAGCGAAAGGCCCCATGAGGGTGAGGCATGCTGAGACGCCTCCTGCTGAGCCACACATGGTGGCTCAGAGAAGCAACCGAGAAGGGGTAGTGCTAGAGAGAAGGAGAAGAAGAAGCGGCACAGAGTGTTGACTCCTGTTGCCCAATCAACAGCACTGCAGAATCGTGCAACCGCGCAGCTCTCAGCGGCAGAGGGCAACGCAACACGCCCCCTGATGCAGCCCTCAACGCAACACGATGAGCGGTCACAAAAACATGTGATAACTTGCAGCAGCAAGTATCTCGCGGTCTTCCTTCAGGCTGTCGTGTGCGTACTCGAGTGAGTGCCCATCTTGTTGAACCGCAGCAAGAACGATCTCACGATCACCCTTCAGGCTGTCGTCTGCGTCACGGAGTGAGTACCCATTTTGTTGAACTGCAGCAAGAATGAACTCACGATCACCCTTCAGGCTGTCGTCTGCGTAACGGAGTGAGCACACATTTTGTTGAACTGCAACAAGAACGATCTCACGATCACCCTTCAGGCTGTCGTCTGCGTAACGGAGTGAGTACCCCTGATGTTGAACTGCAGCAAGAACGATCTCACGATCTCCCTTCAGGCTGTCGTCTGCGTAACGGAGTAAGTGCCCATTTTGTTGAACTGCAGCAAGAACGAACTCACGATCACCCTTCAGGCTGTCGTCTGCGTACTGGAGTGAGTACCCCTGCTGTTGAACTGCAGCAAGAACGATCTCACGATCACCCTTCAGGCTGTCGTCTGCGTACACGAGTGAGTCCCCATTGTGTTGAACTGCAGCAAGAACGATCTCACGATCACCCTTCAGGCTGTCGTCTGCGTACTCGAGTGAGTCCCCAGCTTGTTGAACTGCAGCAAGAACGATCTCACGATCACCCTTCAGGCTGTCGTCTGCGTACTCGAGTGAGTCCCCATTTTGTTGAACTGCAGCAAGAACGATCTCATGATCACCCTTCAGGCTGTCGTCTGCGTACACGAGTGAGTCCCCATTGTGTTGAACTGCAGCAAGAACGATCTCACGATCACCCTTCAGGCTGTCGTCTGCGTACTCGAGTGAGTCCCCATTTTGTTGAACTGCAGCAAGAACGATCTCATGATCACCCTTCAGGCTGTCGTCTGCGTACTTGAGTGAGAACCCATGCTGAACTGCAGCAAGAACGATCTCACGATCGCCCTTCAGGCTGTCGTCTGCGTAGTGGAGTGAGTCCCCAGCTTGTTGAACTGCAGCAAGAACGATCTCACGATCGCCCTTCAGGCTGTCGTCTGCGTACTCGAGTGAGTCCGCATTTTGTTGAACTGCAGCAAGAACGATCTCACGATCACCCTTCAGGCTGTCGTCTGCGTACTGGAGCGAGTACCCGTATGGTTGAACTGCAGCAAGAACAAGTTCACGATCACCCTTCACGGTGGTGTGCGCATGTACGAACCAGTCTCGCACCCCTACCCCCTCATCCACTGCTTGAAGGACCTCATCGCGTGTCGTCACCCACAGCGGGACCTGCCACAGTTGCTTCTCCCCCTTGTGCACCGCATCGAGGTGACGGTCGGGACAGATGGTGACGTGAACCACGCATCCGGCTTCGACACCTGCATGGCCCAGAGGCTCGTCGTCACACACCGCTTTGCCCCCCACCGACAGATGCACGTCCTCTTCCTCCACACCATCAGGGTAGTGGAACGCCTCGCGTGCTTCGAGCTTCAGCCTGTCGGGCTTCTCGTCCATCCCGATGTCGACAGCGTGCGTCACGCCTGTCGCCGCATCCGTCAGGAACACCTCCATAACCATGCCTGTGAAAAGTTAGCAGCGCCCTGCAGGGTGGTGTGGCTCTGTGTGTGTGTTGCAATCAATCAGGAGGCTTGCGCCCGCTCAGCGGGGTGCATGGTCATAAAGGCGATTCTCATCAGGTGCACGTGTGTGATCCTACGTCGTGCGCAGTTTCACGACCTGGTGGACACTCCACTGCCTGATGGTGGGAAGATCTCCGAGGAGATCATCCAGGCCGCGATCGAGATTGTCGCAATCTCCCGACAACCGATCCGCACAACCGCGGATATCCCCGTTCCGACGAACAGGCACACTTAGGAAATCTGTCGATTCGCTGGCATTTTGCACGCATCTCCCAGAAAGGGAAGCGCAGATGGAGTGGGGATGGTGGGCGTTGTGGGGAGGGGGGGGAGACGACCTGATCGTGACACCTTATTTTTAACACAATAATGGAACTGCGGTGTCCCCACCCCCTCCAGACACACAACACAGCTACATATCACAACTGGATCTACTGCCATACTCTGTAGACTCCGCGACAGGGACATCTGCCCGCCCCCTCCCCTCCTTCCCTCCTTCGGATTCCTCATCTCAACACCGTGACACCATTGCCGCTTGGCGTGCCGCTCCCTCCTGAAGCCCCAGCCAAAGCAAAAAACGGCACACACACACAAGCCCTCAAGACTCTTGGAGCGGCCTGACTATTTAGTGTCTTCGTCGCAGCAAGGGGGCGATATATACCACCCTTTTTATTGATTTCACGTGTCAGTGTTCGACTTTTTCGCAACTTCATTTCTTCCTTTTCTCCCTCTCCAACCCCACCCGTGACACCACCAGGGTTTAGCTAGTCCTGGTCCGATTATCCCCGGTTCTTCGCTGAAGAGACGCGGCCGGGGGGAGGGGTACGAAGAGTACGCGTCGAAACCGGTGTCACGTCGTGTTGGGGAATCCTTCGGGAGTGCGATACTGAAGGGGAGGTGCTACTGCCCGTGCAGGGCGACACCGCCTTAAAACTTGATAACCACACACAAACCCTCAATTCCCGGCGTGGCTGTCAAGAGAGAAGCGCTATTTGCAGCGGGGTATGCGTGCCGCCATATTGTTCCCCTCTTTCTCCTTCTCTTCTCTCTAACCCTTTCCTTCTTCCAGGGGGACGGTCCGCCACCCCACGCATTGTGTTGGGGAACCTTGGCCTGGGTTTGTCACCACACACACACACACCCTCTTCGCAACTGAGCTAGATACCGCTTGAGAGACCAGACACATCACACACGGAGAGATCTGAGAGACTATCTTGCCAGGGGGAGGGGGGGTCCCATCCCTCGCACACACCGACATAGGGTGGGCTATGATCCGCGCAGGATCTCCCCACACAAAACGTGGTCACCACACACCGAGATATTCCTGCGCTTCTGAATTCTTGTTCAATGTTGAATGGAGTGTAGACACAGCTCCAGCTCCAGCTCCCCCCCGTCAGGAGGGGTCTTGTGTCTTAACGGAAGAGGTCATCCAGCGGAAGCAGAAGCGGGGGGCATCCCAGTTCAGTTCCACGTGTCGAACTGCACGCGGCGTGTCTTCTTCATGCGCTGGAGGTATTCCGCAGCCTCGCCCTCCTCCAACCCCATGTGCTTCATCAGCGACCAAACCACCGCGAGCTGCACCGACTTCGGCATGTCCTTCGCGCTGCCTGAGATGAACACCACGCCGTCCCCTCCCTCCGCCAGCGCCTCCGCCACCGCGCTGCTCAGCGCCTCCTGCTGCCTGATGACATGCTGCACGTACTGCTTTTCCCCCTGATCCCGCGAGAAGGCCACACCCAGACGCAGCCAGGACCCACCTCCACCCCCCTCGCCGACAGCCACACCCCCTGCGAGCTCCAGCATCTCACTGCCATAGAGGAAGTCGTTTTCCCTGTTGCGGCAGCCGAAGATCAGGGTGACCTTGCCGTGAGCCGAGGCGCGCGCCTCGGCGTCGGAATGCAGGGAGCGGAGCACAGAGCGGCAGGGGGCGACACCTGTGCCAGGCCCGATCAGAACCAACGGGCTCTCGGGGTCTGGGAAAACGGCGGTCGGCTCGTGGATGGAGAGGACGATTTTGGCACCCACCGGGAGGCCTGAAAGGTAGGTGCTGCACAGCCCTCGCTTCTTCCTGCCGTACGGGGTGTCGTAGCGGACAGCCGCGACGCAGATGCTGGGGTGCTCCCCGCCTGAGGAGGAGATGGAGTAGAGCCTGCTCTGCAGGGGGGGCACGATCTCCATCAGCACAGCCAGGTCGACCGACGCGGAGGGGAAGTCCTTCACAACCTCGACGTAGGTCCGCTTCTCCCGGGAGCAGTAGAAGCGGAAGTCCTCCATCCCCTGCGGGGTGCTGCTGCACAGCTCTTCCAGCTTCTGCCGCTCTTCGGACCCCTCCGGGCACCGCCCCGCCAGCACCCCGAGTGCACGCCGGGTCGGGATCCCCTCTATGTCCAGCCACTCGCGGAGCAGGGTGGACACCGCGACCTCCTTCCCCCCGAAGAAGTCCCCCAGAAAGGAGATGCCCGTCGAAGGGTTCACCCCGATGCTCACAACCTCCTCCCCGCCTAACCCGAGCCGGGAGAGTAGGAAGTGGACTGACCCCTCTGGGTTGACAGGCAGCACCCCCACAGAACACCCCGGCACCAGCGCCTCCAGGGCATGCTGATGTGCGGAGGCGACGTCTCCCAGGGAAAACCCGATATGCCGCACCTCCTGCCAGTGCGCCTCGGGGGTCATCCGGGTGTTCTCCACCACCTCCGCCACGACGAGATGCGGCGCGGCTGCGCGCTGCGGGGGGATTCTGCTGGGGTGGGTTGCCGGCTCCTCCCCCTCCTCCTCCACCCCCTCCCCAGACCCTGCTGGAGCACCCCCAGCATCAGCACTGCTGGGGGGGTTCCCTCCGTTGGGGCGGTTGGTCTCCGCCGCAGCGAGCTGGCGGACAGTGTATCGCAGAGGGGATGCAGCGGCTGCCTGACCTGTTGGCACCGCAGCGGTGTCCGGCTTGCGCAGTGCCTCCGAGGCGGGGAGGGCCTGGAGTGCGGACACCACGCTGTCGAGCCAGGGGTGGAGCGCGTCGTCCAGGCCGTTGGGGTCCTGGTCGTCGCAGAGGCCCTTGTCGCAGAGGGGCTGCCCGCCAAGGCCACGCTGGGAGGGGCCGAGGCGGTTGTGGAGCATCTTCCCGATGTAGTTGTACTTCTCGTAGGAGGAGTCCCCGAGGCAGAGGACGGAGAAGCGGAGGTGGGGGAGGCGCGGGCAGGCCCGGCGCATCAGCTGGCGCCACACGGAGGCCATGTTGTCGGGGGCGTCGCCCTGCCCGGTGGTGCTGACGACGAGGAGGGCGAGGTGGCAGCGCTGCAGGGCGTCGAAGCCGAAGGCATCGAGGCTGCCGACGGTGGTGTTGGCGAAGCCTTCGTCACAGAGGCGGCGTGCAATGAAGTATGACACGTCGCTGGCGTGGCCGGTCTGGGAGCCATAGAGGACCATCACGGGGGGTGCCGGTGGTGGCATTGTTTCGGCAGTCCCGTTCATCACGGCACCACCCTGCAGTGGTGGTGGGTGGGTGGGGAGGAAGGTTGTGTGTGTGGGGGTGGAGTGCGGGGTCGAAAAGGTGGGTTGGAACTATCGGAGTGGCACCCCTTGGCGGACCTCGAGGGAGGTTGCGCTGTGGAAAACCCGGTCCTGCTGGAATCGGCATCGGAGGCACAGGCAATAATAATGAGCAATGCGCTGCGACAGCATGCATGGTGCAGCCCGAAGGAAGTCAGCAGCAGGGGGGCGGGGGGTGACGGTGTGGGTGGGGGACACGGAGACCTCTGCCTTGGATCCTACTCTCGGGCCGATGTGGTATGCTTCCTTTGATTCTGTCGCCGGTAATTCGTGGTGGGTGGTGGGTGGTGGGTGGTGGGGGGGGATTCTTTCGAGCGTCACAGGCCGAACCACACGGGCAGTAAACGGCAGGGCCCAACCCCCAAGCCCCGCCTGGCCTCGGCACTCCTGTTGACAGGCCACGCACAGCACGCTGCCCGAGGGGGCAGAGCCATATGCGGTGAGCAGGTGACAGGGAAGCCGGGGCGACCACGGGGCGACCAAATTTGCTTTTTTTTGTGATCTCAACAGAGAGCAGCCTGACTTTCTGCATTGCAGCAGGCCTGCCCCCTTCCTGCCCTCTGTGCGTGCATGCGTGGGGGTGACCACGGCTCGTGTCGGCCCGACCCTACGACCCCCCACACGGGCTGTGGCCCCACCTTGCGGGGCGAGTGTGAGGTGCGAGAACTGGGGGGTTGCGAGCCTTTTGTCGCCCCGCAACACGAAGGCGACCCAGCGACCTTCCCCTCTGCTCTGCTGCTCTTCCAAATCGTGTCGGGGTTGGTGCAGGTGGTACCACACAGACATAATTGACAGAGAGCGGGCTGCCGCCTGGCCAACCCAGAGCGAAGGCCTCAACGTGTATGAGTGGGAAACAAAACGAGGGGACAGGGGGGTATTGTGGTGGCTTCCCACTCGAAGTACACAAATGAACACAAAAGACACTGCGGGGGGAGGGGGGCCCGTGCAGCCTTCAGACTATGTTGGTATGTTGAACAACGGAGTATACCCAGGTGCACAGGCTGGACTGCCGCAACCACTGGATATGCCAACCATGGGATATGTGTGAACACAATGCACGGGGGGGGGGGGGATAAAAACTGTGCCTGCAAATCAAAGGCACCGAGTGTGTTTTGGATGTGGGCTATGTCAGGACTGTGGGGGACTCTGCCCGTTCGTGCGTAAACTGTGTTTCAGTGCAAATCTGAAAGGGAAACGATAGAAGAGCCGAAGGGTATTCGTCGATCGCGAGAACACCCCAGTAGTAGTGCCCGTTCGTGCGTTAAAAAAATACAAGACCACCCGCCTTGAAGGTGTTCGGCAGAGTCGTGGTGAGGTGAAGCCCGCCCTTTGAGGTTGACAGATATCAGGTGGCAAGACTATCGTGTGTCCGTAAGGGAAGGGGGGCTAAAAAGGATTCGCTGCCAGCTTCCCCCCCCCCCTCTCTCTCTCTCACTTGGGTTTATTGGTTTATGCGTTGACGCTTCCGCCACACCTGTGTGAAGGTGATGGGGTGGGGGGTCGGATCACACACAGGTGAGATGAGCGAGCCCTGACGCCGACAAGCGGTCCTTCCTTTCTTTCCTCCCCACACGCACTGAGTGTAAAGATCAGGCCATGCCATGCCACGATAAATATAGAGGGGCACCACATCCCCAACAAGAGAATTCCCTCTCCGCGTAGCAATGCGCCAGTGTGGCATACGCGGGCAGGGGTATTCCTAACTTTCCAGGGTCGGGGGAAAACTGGGTCGATGGGGGGAAAAAGGGGGGGAGCTGGGCAAAGACTGTCAAAAAGGGAAGGAAAATTTTTTTCGCGCGCTTCGCGCGCGAAACGTGCGCGCTCAGCTAGCAGCTCCATGGTGGCCCGTGTTTTCTTCGCGCCCATTGCATCTGCAACTTCCTTGGGGTGCAGGACCTCCCCATGATTGACGGGGCGGGCACCATGACAGACGATGACGTAGCATCGACCCACAGGGCTTACACTTTTTGGGACTCCCCCTGAAACAGCTGCGTGATGAACTCATGTTCAAGATGGCATGACACGCAGGGTCCAATAGGCTACCTTTCAAACGGGGGTGCCTGTCCCTGCTGGACAAACATAGGGCACAGGGGGGGTCTGGGGGGCTCTGCCCCCCAGCCGCCGGAGGCCACGGTAGCGAACATTTATTCCTGGCGGGCGCAGATTCGGTGTGAAATGGGCTGCATCCTGAGTGGCCAGACCCTCCCCGATGTGACGATAAATTGTCGCGCAAAGACACGCCACAGGGGGGTCTGGGGGGCGGAGCCCCCCAGCCGCCGGAGGCCACGGTAGTGAACATCTGTTCACAGGTTGACAGGATCCATGTCATGTCAAGCCCCTGACCAAAGTCGTGGGTTGATGGGTCGACGGGGCGATCCCCTCAACCCATCAACCCATCGACCCACCGACCCAGAAATTCGGTGGGTCGATGAAAAAAGTGGGGGGGGGAAACCGGTTTTTGGTGGGTCGATGGGTCGATAGTTAGGAATTGCCCTGATACGCGGGTCCTGTGTGAGGGGGGGGTGGGCAAGCGTCTTCTACCGGCATCAAGGAGTGGGAACCGGTGGGAAAACCTGTTCAATCGAGTGAATCAAGAGAGAAGAAGCAAGAAACGAAAGGCAGCTTCTCCAGAACAGAACGCCATAAATACTGCGCTTTGTCTTCGTTGTTTGTACAACGGAGGGGGGGGCCTTTTGAAGTGTTAACAAGCCCTGCTCGTGGGTGTTCGTGCAGGGGTCATTTCGTCATGGTGGGGGAGCAAATGGATATTCCGATAAACCAGCACTAGGGGTCTTCGCTGGTCGTTATCCTTCGTCAATCTTCGTCAGTTTTCAGCTAATTCAACAGGAAATGCACCAAAATACACTGACGACCACCCCGTAGCGAAGACCCCCACTGGCTTTTATCCCCCCCCCCCCCTGTTGATCGCACGAAAAAAACACGCAGAAACAAAACTGCCTGTGGAAAGTGTGGTGTCAGAACTGGCAGGCACAAAAAGAGCTGCATATTGACGGCAAAACACCGAGCACTTCCTACCTGCCGATTCGTTGCAATGTCACCCCCCCACCTCCCCCTTTGGGAGAAACCCCACTATCAAGTGCAGAACGCTGAATACCTCATACAATATGGGCCACACTGACACAGCATTGACACGAGTAAAGAAGCCCCTCGACTCAGCTTGTTGATCCGATCAGCCTGACGACTCCACAGCACACCGAGGGGGGCGTGCTGTCCACCGAGTTTTTTTTTGTTGAGGGTCACGCACAATTGAATGCGCGCCCTGGCGGGAGGAATGTCGACTCGACTGCATTGAGACAGTGAGGCACTGGCGGTCTGGCGGACGCAATGCTGTGAAATATGGGCTGAGGTCCCTTTATATTCCCCTGAAGGAAAAATACCCACGGGAGGTTTGGCCCTGGTGTTTCAGTGTATTTGGCGGTGTTGCGGGGGGAGAGCAAGAACAGGGGGTTTGGTTTGGCCAAATCATCGACGCGGGAAAAAAAAGCAGATAAGAACAACGCCAGGAACAACAACAACAAACGTACAGACCACAAACCAGAAAGGGGGAGGGGTGGCGGGTTCGTTCGGATTTCCGGATCTTCTGGCAGAAGGGCATCAGGTCGGCATTGTGACACGGGCATCGCCCGCCCTTTGTCCACAACACCTCTGCCATGCCTATCTGCCACCGTCTTAATCAGCAGGTGTGCAGTGCGGCTGGGGGGGGGGGGGGGAAGAAGCATCTCTTCCCCACCCCCCCAGCCGCCTTCTGCCCCTGTTATTTAATTTGTTTTCCTGTTCGTTTTCGGATTCTGTTTTTTTACAGCTTTCGCTCTCTCTTCTCTGCCCCCTCCCCACCCCCCCTCCCACACCCGGACACCGCCACCACCACCAGGGGTTGGAAGCGATGCGAACACCCGGGGCGCCGTATATTCGCACTGTATAACTCCCCACCACTCCCCCACCCCCTCCACTCAGTGTAGGATCCCTCCACAAATAGAAAAGCTAGCAAGACGTCACTGGCCCAGAACTGGTGTCAATCCTTTGTTGGAAGCAACAATGAAGGATTTGAGTTTCTGAGGCAATTCCTCTTCGGGAGGCGGTTTTTTTGCCACGAAAATAACACAAACTGGTTGCGAGGGGGGGGTGGGGTCGTACAATACGTGAATAGGGATATGTTTGAATGGGGAGTGAGTGGAGATCGGGGGCAGGCCTTTGCTCAGAAAGGCCTGAAAAGGTGAGAAAGTGCAGCAGCAGCAGTCTCTCTCGGGGGCCCTCCACAGGACCTGTTCTTCTTGGAGAGAGATAAACCTCGCCCCCCCCTGCCCCCCCCTGCTGGACATGCCCCTCTATCCGGTTTCCAGCAGGGTTGTTGAAAAGCGGTACCGCCTCCTTCACGCCACCCACACAGTTCGCACCGCCCAAACCCTCCGCTTGCGGGAATCCCTTGGCATTGCACGCAGCTGCGCCGCAGAGGATGCCCAAACCTCCCCTGGAAAGTCACTTCACCATTCAGCAGCAACCGCTCTTAGCCTGTATTTTGTTTGTTTGATGCGTTGACGCTTCTACACACAAACCCTGAAATGATAATCACACCCTGAGCCTGATGAAGGGTGGGGTGTGTATACAGAAGTCCAACTAAGGTTGGTGGGGGAAATAACCCACCAAATTTTTCTGGGACCCCCAAATCCACCAAATTTTATACCCCACCAAACAATTTACCCCACCAACCTTTGTACCCCACCAACATTACTCGCAATGGTGCAGGCGACTTGGCGTGGGGTCGATCTGAGCGTGGGGGTACCAACCTAGAGGAGGGCGGATGTGCATAGGTGAAAAATGAACACCATGGTGTGTGCAACAGTGTGACAGGATTGGGCTGTGCTGCGTCCGCGCCCCCTGACTGGGCCACCCTCCAAAAATCGACAAGTCTCACGGGCCAACCGTTATAAAGGTTGGTGGGGTAGAAACCCACCAAATTTTTCCGGGACCCCCAAATCCACCAAACTTTGTACCCCACCAACCTTAATACCCACCAAACTTGGTTGGACTTCTGTAGAGCACGTTTGGATGCTTGCTGTGGTGGGTGACTTTCTGCTCACACGAGTGTGCGGAAAAAATATATTCCGGAATCCTCTCCTGCCTCTGTACTGTGGGAGTTGCATTGGACGCTTCCAACAACAACAAAGAAATACGGTTCGCTGTCAATCTCACCCTCATCACCTGGGTTTGGTTTGGTTATGCGTTGGCGCTAACCACACCCCCCCCTGGAGTGGACCTTCCTGCGTTCCCTCATTGCCCGCCCGAGAGGCAGGCAGGGCAACGGGGTGTTGTGGGGAAGAGTCCACCCCCACCCCAATCTGTGTGTGCGCATTGGGAACAGAGGCCGTGTCCTCCCAACCCCCCTTCTCGGGGGTGGGGGTGTGGGTAGCGGGGGGTGGGGTGTGTGTGTGTGTGTGTGTGTGTGTGTATTTTGCTTCCTTTTTGTTCGAAAAAAGAGTATGTGTATGCGTGTGGTGGGCTGCCTTTCAGACAACCGCCGACAAAGCAAGCTCTCTCTGACAGCGTGCCGCTTGGGAACCCCCCAAACAGCAGAACGGCACGCCAGACGGGGGTGTGGAGAAAGAACGGGCAACAAAAAAGAAGAACCCCGTTTTGTGTGGAATTTGAAAAAAAAACCCCCCATTCCACAGCACCACACACAGGCAGCTCTGTGTGTGTGTCGGAGATTCTGGCGTGCAGATGTTTTGGGGGGTTGCAAAAGATATGCAGTTGCAAGCATTTCGTTCGATGGAAAACAACAAGAAGGGGTGTGTGTGGGGGGGTGAAACCCTTGCAGAAGAGCCGGTGGGAAACGCTGATGGGTAAAAGGAAGTGGGGAGCTCTCTCCGACGGCCAGACGATGGTGCGGTGGTGTCTGTAAGGCTGCATGGTTCTACGATAGTTCGGTGTTCAGTGAATGGTTCGAATGGCGACAGCATTTTGGCGGCTAGATGCCCAAGTCGCCCCCACCCCAGCCACGGCCGCCCTGGCACTCTCCTTCTTCGAGGCACGTAGTTGATCAGACACACAGAGGGGGGCATGCCTTTCGGGACAACGTCGGGTTGCAACGGCTAGACTAGAGGGGGAAAAGGCGTGGCGCCGGAAACACTCCGTGTTTGAGCCGGAAATGAACGGGGATTGCTCCGTTTCGTGCAGCCCCCCCCTTCCCCGCCCGCCCCCAGCCAACTCATGCAGGTGCGGCAATCCACTGTTCTGTCTACACAAACAGAACACACTCACGCGCGTATTAGTGTGAACCTCGATTTGCGGCAGCGCAGAAGAGGGCCAATCATCATCACGCTCGCACATCACCCTGACACACTCGCTCTGAACAGAACCTCGTGGATAAGACGAGGCAAGGTGGGCAGGGCGCTTGGGGTAGATGTCCCACACGTCCTGGCCTGCGGTGCATGCAACGGGGAAAATGCCAGCAGAAACCTCGCGACTCCATTCTATCCACGTCGCGTGATGCTTGGCACATCGGCACAGCAAGGCATGGCCTAACCCTACCCGCCAATCACTGCAGATAGCTGTAGCAGAGTGCGAAACTATGCGTCTGCTAATCAGTGAGGGGAGAGAAGAACCAGCGTGTATTCGTCGATCGCGAGAACACCCCAGTGCGGTGACAGGCGCGGCGTGTGGCGCATGGTTTAATATACAACAGTGCCTCCGCCGTCTGGGGTTGTGGCTGGTGCCACAATTTTTGTTTTTTTTCTTTGCAGGCGATTTGTGTGAGGGCGCGCACACAACGCACAGCTCAATGTTCACCCACCTTTCTTCTGCACTTTCCTGAGCAAAAAAAAACCCCCCACAGCGCGCTTGCTTCGTGCAACCGGGAGGGGAGGGGGAGGGGCGAAGGGGAAGTAGTGTATGCGTTAAATCTGCAGAATGAAAAGGTAAATTGGTATCCCCCTCCCCCCCCCCCCCCTAGGGGCCGTCTTAACCCTTTTCCGACCACGGGGGGGTTAATTAATTTTCGAGATTTCGGGCACACCGCGATCGTGAGTAAGTTGGACGGATTTTGGTGTTTTTCAAGATTTCTTTTGATGGTGAAATCGGTTGTCGCAATTATATTCAAGACAACCAAACAAAGTCCCCGGAAAATTATTTTTTCCATTTTCCCAGCAGTGACAAAGTGCACACCGTGAAAACACCCTGAAATCCTGAAAAAATCGCGCGTGGCCTTGGCAACCCAAATATATTGGGTATCTGGAACCCACTCAGATCCTACTGTTGCTTTCTCGAGCACAGTGGTCAAAACCCTACTCTCGGTGGCCAAACAATCGTCAAATGGTGGAGTTCAAAGCATGTTACTGCTGATCGCAAAAACCAAAGATTTTCGAGGGTTTTCCAGGGTACGTATATGCAGGCTATATAGGGGCCTATATAGGTGGGTGGTCGGTGTGGGTTGGGGGGGCCAACTTGACCTCTGCCGTCCAGTGGGACGGAACAACGTCTTTTTTCAAAAAAATTGTTGTCGTGAAATGCGCTGTTCGTGCCATGTTCGAGACTGCCAGAGTTGTTGAACAAAAATATTTCCCTCCCTTGACAAACGCGAAAGCCAAGTCCCTGGTTAATTAGCATTCCTGGTCATGGGGTCTGGGTGTCGTCACCCCCACCGGGCCACTTTCAGCCTCACGAATCCGTGCGAAGCGGCGATTTTCGGACAGATTCAGCCCAGAACAATTCCAGGAAAAAAAAATCGATCAAAAAGTTCAAGTTCGCAACATGTTACTTGGCAGGTGTGGCTCTATTTTGGGGGTATTTTGGCCAATTTTCGAAATCCTATTTTGGTTTTTTTGCACTTTTTTTGGGTGCTTTTTTGCACGATTTCTGTGCCTCAGACACAGATTTTGGTGTGATTTTTGCGCTATTTTGATTCACTCGGCCTGACCGATGCATACGATTCGAAAAAATGGCGAAAAAATCGCTATCAACAACGGTGAACGAATGGAGGTAGATGGGGAAGTGGGAGGACACATCACGCCCTCTCACTGATCGCCATCTGTACACTACCTCTCTGTTCAAGGCGGTCAGTGTCACTTGATGGCGCTGCACACAAATCACTGCTACATCCCAGGGCGCCTTCCCTTGTGAGAATAGCGGAACTTCTGCGGTTGCAGTTTGGTGGTTGAGGCCGGCGGTGATATCACTTTGGTGACTGTGCTTCCTTCCCCCTGAGCTCGATCAGATCCAGGTCGACCTGGTGCTGCGTGGCTCCTGGTGTGCCATCTCTTGCATGCCACGGATGCCCACCAAGTCGAACCCGAAACATGACGACCCTTTCGAGATGTCATGGCCGCAAGCCCGCAAACCCGATCGCATTCGCAAGGTGGTTCGTCTCTTAGAGATCAGTGCTCGGGCCCAGCCTTCCACGAGGGTGCTGGAACCGCAGCCCCGTACGCGCAAGGACTTGGCTCCAAGACCAGGCACATGCCACAGGGGGGTGTGGGGGGCGGAGCCCCCCAGCCGCCGGAGGCCACGGTAGCGAACGTCTGTTGGCCTGGCTCCATAGTCGCATACGCTCAAGTACAACACAACTGACAGATAGCACATGTCGCATGGGGGGACGATAAATTGTCGCGCAAAGACACGCCACAGGGGGGTCTGGGGGGCGGAGCCCCCCAGCCGCCGGAGGCCACGGTAGGGAACATCTGTTGGTTTGAGCTCGAGAGCAAGCCTCTCACACCGCCCTCCGACCCCCCTCTCCACCCCCCAGGTGCAACATTTTTTTGCACCCGGAAAATGTGTTCTTTTGACTGTTTGAGCACATCCAAGACCGGGAACATAGAAGAATTCTGCCAATGCCAAGTAGGGTCACAATAAAACCCAAAGGAAAATGGTGCAAAAAAGTAGTGACCACCACCCCCATCCCCACCTCCGGGTGCAAAAATTTTTTTGGCCACGGAAAATGTGTTCTTTTGAATGTTTGAGCACATCCAAGACCGGGAACATAAAAATTTTCTGCCAATACCAAGTAGGGTCACAATAAAATCCAAAGGAAAATAGTGCAAAAAAATAGTGTAAAAAAATATTTTTCCCCAAATTCCTATTTTCATTCCGTGAAATAGATACACGCCTGTTACTTGGTCTTGACATTTTTTTCTCGTTTTTCCAAAAAATGGCCAAAAACCAGAATTCTCGGATTTTCGTGTTTTCCCCTCCGGTGGGAACATGAATTCTGTAAACCAACATGTCCAAACACGCACGTTCGTGGAATATTTTTCACCAGCCCTTTTCACCATAAAAAGAAATCTTCAAAAAGGTGACATTCTAAGGAACTTACCTCCCAACCCCAATTTTTTTGCATTAACCACGCATATATGCGTGGTTAGTCGGGAAAGGGTTAAGGTACCAAAAAACGTCAAAATAACGACATTTTTCGACATAGGCAACTTTCGGCCAGAAACACCCCAAAAATGCTGAAAAGGTGGCCAGACCACCCCAGAAACCGTCCCTGGGTGTGAGACACCCACTTTGGTGGCCCGGAACGGGGCTGAAATGCAATGCTGAAAATTTTGTAGTGGTTTGGTACCGAACCCCTCCCCGGCTGAGTCTCCCGATCACCCTGCCACCTGCATCATCAAAATCCCACTTCATGTACCACGTTCTGCCGCCTCTGATGAGGCATCTGAGCACTATCGAGCCAAAAAGGCGACGTTTCAGCGGGTGTTCTGTCAGGTTTTGCCCGATATTATTATCAACAAAGACCGGGATGTGTCCGCGCATGCAAGGGCGTCACTCGAGGGGGCTTTCTGACGTGCCCTCCGTCGAATGCATAGGGGTCATCCTGGTCCACTTCTGGACAAGGATGAGGTGTGCGACCACGGCGAAGCTGTCGCAGTCCCCGCGACTAATGGTTTCTGTGAGTCATCACGTGGGACCCTGTCGTACCAAATGGCAGCAGCTGTACGAGGGTGCAGCAGAACGGGCCACACACGGCGGCATCGAACATGCAGTCCGCAGCAAGGATCAGGTCGAACGGGCCGTGTGTGTGTTGTATGTTGGTGATGTCTGGCATGCCCCACGCCAGCAGCCCGATCACACCCTCCCCGCGTGATTGGCATGCAGGTTGTGACACGGCCTGCTGCCACTGCACCTGCGCAGCTGTGTCCGTGAGGACGGCCTTTGCAGCGCCGCACCCTACAAGGGCGACCAGGCTCGGTATTCCCACCCCGCAACCCAGCTCCAGCAGGCGCTTCCCGCAGATGCGGCGGGGCGGCGGCGCAGGGCCAGCAGGTAGGCAGCGAGCACCACTGCACACCCCCCTGATCTATAGCCACCGCAGCAGATCGTACAGTTCAAGCGCAACAAGGCACTCACCGGTGTGCCAGTGACCCATTCTGCTGAAAAATTGAACTTACAGTTCAGGCATGTTCAGGAAGGAGGCCACCCCATCTGCCTCTGCAGCGAAGGATGTCCACAGGGATTTGGAAGAGGCCGAATTCCGAACGAAGCCAGATTGAATGCCTGCTGCAGAAGCGTGCGCGCTTGCAGCAGAACACAACATCGGAGAAACTACTGAGAAGGCACTCCTTCACAAGCTTGTCACGTTCCTGCACTCCCAATTTGAACCGAAGGCATCAGTACCCACTCAGGAAACGAAAAGGCGGAATGTTGCGAGCAAGTAGGGCAGGACGGGGTCGGGAGGGGTGTTCAAATGAGGGGGCCGGAACCAAACCACGACATTTTTTTGAGCATGGTCACGGATTGGCTCAGAAGTGGCCAAATACCCCCAAAAACCACCCAGACCGCCCCCAAATACTCCCAGGGGCCGGGGTTTCAAGTTTACAGCCATTTTGTGCGTGTTCCTCGCCTATGTGAAAAATGCCGTTATTTTTACCCCTTAAGATTTTGCCTACCCCCCCCCCCCTCCCCGCTCAACTCAAAAACCAACCTAAGTATGTCACACATGGATCGGGGGTGTGGAGGGAAAAGTCGTTCAAAACATCTCCCTGCAACACCACCTCCTCCACCCCAACCTGCAACGCCTCAGTGTGTCGCAGCAGCTGCAACTGGCTGCACTGCAGGGACGCGATCCGCCAGCTTCTGAACCCATCTCTGGTAGAGCGTGGCAACGGAGAGCGGGAATATGTTGAGGACCAGCGTCTTTGTCAGCAGCGTGATGTACTTCCCATTCGCCTGCGCATCGAGGAAGGCAAGCTCGATAAGAAACCCGAGCGCTGCAATCGTGGCGATCTTCTTGAAGGGCCCCTTCTTGCCGCCCTCCTGCCAGCGTTGGATGTAACCCAGCAGCGCCGTTTCAAACGGGATACGCTGCAGCGAGGTCGGAGTCATACAGATCAGCCCGCACAGAATACAATACAACACCCCACGCATTGTCCAGGTCGCATCGAAGAAGACCACAACAGACGCCAGGGCGAAATACTGCACAGCCCTGTGGTAGACTCCCCAGAAGGCTGTGAGGGACACACCCCACCTGCGCCACCACCCCTCTGCGGCATCCAGGAGGGCACATGCGAGGCCGCCATCCTCCGCTTCTGAGTCAGCCCCCGCACCACCACCACGCCCCCCGTGGTGCGGCGGCTGCGCAGCCCCTTGCCCCGCGTCCTCCTCGTCGGTGCTGTCGTCGTGGCGGTGGGTGGCGTCCACCACCTGGGTGGGCTGTGACAGGAACCCCATCGCCCCGATCCCGACCATCGCGCAGCAGAGAGCCACCGCAAAGGGGGTAGAGTATTTCCCCGGGGATGCGTAGAAGGCAGCGGTGTAGATGTTGGCGACGAGGTGGAGGTCCAGCAGGGGGCGGAGGAAGGAGGGGCTGAGGCAGTTGTTCCAGTTCGCCTGGAGGTGGACGTGGGGCTGGAGGCAGATCCGGACCGTGATCCAGGCGCACCACATGATGTACATAAAGCGGAGGATCGACTCGCAGCAGCCGACGAACCAACCCAACAGGCCTGGCCAGCGCTCCCCAGTGGTCCTTGCCCCCTCATCACCGCAGGTGATGATGAAGCGCATCAGGCCAACAGCGAGGCTGCTGAGCTGCGGCACAAATGGGTAGATTGCGACATAGAGGGCATCGCTGGGGCTCGCGTTCCTCGAGGATGTTCTCCGGGTGGAGAAGATGGACGATGCCATGGAGCGCTGCATGCTGAACTCCTTGATGAGGTTCCTCTCGTGGCACATGATGCACACCGAGAGGCAGAGCCCCGTCGCAGCCAGCGTTGCTGGGGTGCAGAAGACCCGCGAGAATGCGGATATCTCCCCCCGGAGGGTGAGGAAGAGCCACGCCGTCACCGCGACGACGCAGGGCAGCATCAGCTGGCTGACCTGATCCCGGGTGAACTTCAGGGGAGAGCTCCCGAAGTCCCAGCGGCGCTTTTTCCACGCCTCCGTCATCTCCCCGTTGTAGCGGGTGCACCGCCCCTTCGAATAGTGGTGGAGGACCCTCCCCGCGATGCTGTCGCCGCACAGCATGCAGAACTGATACCCGCAGCGGACACACGTCATGTGGTTGCACCCATCGTGGAGCTCGATGATACTCTTACATCCGTGGCATGGGGCACGCATCACTTCAGGGGTGCTCCCGAGCCATTTGTCGCAGTCGGTAGAGGATGCTTCGGCGCAGGGCTTGCCCTTGTGTGGGGGCCTCTTGCAGGAAAAGCACTGCTCTGTGCTGCAGGAGGTGCAGCGTGATATCTTCGTCTCCACGTCGGATTCCCAGACGCGGAGGGCGCGGAATGCGCGGAATGTTCCGAACAGCGCGGCTGCAAAGCAGACCGCAGCGGAGAGGACGCGGTGGCGGAGGTTGGTATCCTTCAGAGAGGGGTCGAGCCGGTGGCAGAGCGCTGCTGCAAAGACAGCGATGGTGATGGAGACAAGGCTCTTCATGCCCACCGTGGCGAGGCTGCGGAGGCAGGCTGCAGGGGTCAGGGAGGAGATGGTGGCGTATCCGTGGACCGGCTTGCCGCAGATCGGGTTGATGCACCACCGGACAGAGGGGTCGGCTTCCAGGCGGCGCTGCTCGAGGAACCGCTCGTAGCGCTGCAGCACCGTGGGGTCGGAGATGAAGCCGCGGACCTGCTCCTCCGTGAGGAGCACGTCGCATTCAACCCCGACGCAGCCCAGCTGGGTGCGGCCGTCCTTCACGTGGGATGATACGTAGGCTTCCCAGCCGTCGGTGCAGCAGCCGTGCCCGCAGGCGAGTGTCACCATGCCTTCACATTTCGTGAGGCAGACATGACAGTCGTCGACATCCATAAGTCCAGAGGATGCCTGTGGGTGGGTGGGGGGTGGTGGGGGTGATGGAAGTGATGGGGAGTGGGGGGTGGGTTGTGGTGGCGACGGCACACCCGACACATATTCCACCGAACAACGGTGTCAGCCCTCTTTGTGGTGTGACATGCTGCTTGTTGATGGTGTAAGACTGGGATCGCGTCGCCCCCATTCTGTCTATGTGGTGCGGTGAAATCTGTCCGGCAGCAACACAGGGGCAAGGGCGGGCGAGGCGGTGGCTGGGGTGGGCTTGCCGCGACGAGCTGCGGTGCACTGCTGACTGTTGAGTGGATACCCTCGTGGGCTCTGGGGAGTGCCCCCAGCAGATGCGGAGAGCAGCAGCAGAGCGTCGGGGGGTCGCCCTCTTTTTAGTTTTCCTGGAGGCGGTTCGGATACATCAAGAATGATTCACGCACACAGTGCAACCCGTGAAGAGCTGTACCCTCCAGTTGCTTTTTTGCTTTTTGATTTTTCCTTTTGCTTTTGCTTCATAAGTCCGTATTCTCGCATCAGAGAGGGCCTCCACTCTGTGGCAAGTGTGTCGGTGTGCTCCCTAATTTGTGAGGGCGCACACTGATCTGCACTGCAGAGGGAAGGCCGCCCCATCTCGGGTAATATTGTATCGTACAAATCGCATCATCGCAGTGCTGTTCTCTTTTCCAGCCGCATCGATTCTCAATTCTGATGCGAACTCCGTGCTCCAGCCTTTTTGGGATTTTCCGGGGAAATCCCGAGACAGAGCAAAACATGAAGGGATATCCCAGGAAGTGGGGCAATGTGCCCGCGCGTCTGAAACAGTCCTTCAACATTTTCGCCACGACGACTGAGGCCACGGAAGCCTCAGGCAATTCGGTTGGGTTTTGTTTTCTCACAGGAGCGCAGGAGTGGATCTGGGAAGACAATATTTACGGGCAGTCTTCGTCAGATCAGAATATGGTCCTGTGTTCTGTTGAAATATTTTGCTTTACTTGATCGGCACCTTCGAGGAATGCTCGAGCTGCCGCAATGACACCCCGTCTCTGCAAGCAGGGCACGGGGCAGTGTTCAGCCTCTTCTCTGGCATCGACTTCTTTCTCCTTTTCGTACATCGACAGCAACAACCCTGACACGCCAAGACAACCGAGCAGGGTCGCCTACAACGCAGCCAGAGATCGTTGCCGCGAAGGGTCGAGTCGCATATGGGTTGCCTTCCTCTCGAGTTACGCCACACAACGGACGAATCACACTGAAATCTCCGGATCAACAAACATTGCTGAGCGAGTAGGGGGGGTGAGGTGGGGGGATGGACGTGTCTTGGCGTTTTGTTCTTGAGCAATGTCCAACGGGAAGTAGAGAAACAACAACTGTTTCGCGTCTGACAAGCCTGCCGTGCTGCTATATTGACTGATGGACCCACACGAGTTCAGCTCGACGATGCGTATCGTCTGCACAGAGCGACCTTGGGTGCTACCTCCACGGCCTCACTCACACCCGAGACTGAGTTCTGGCGTTGTGAGTGCGGAGCCCAACAGCACAAACGAGCACGTGGAACTTCTTGGCACTATCGGATTCTGTTGCGTTGACGCTTCCACCACCCTAGAGCCTGCTGCTTTGATGTGGGTGTGGAGCACATGTGAACACGAGATAGCTAGACACACAGAAAAGGAACAGGATCGTCGGAAGCACTCCTACACTTTTACGCATCATAAATGTGCTCAAAAAAGTGGAGTCGGAAGGCTGACGTCATGGACGCCACCACCGCTCCAAAAATATGGAAAAGGAACGAGGGACTTTCCGGAGAGACCGATCGCCACAGGAAGCATCGTCCTAGGTATCAGAGGGGAGGGAGAGAGCTGGAAGAGGCAGACCGGATGGGGTGGGTGGGTGGGTGGGTGGGTGGGACTTCATACAAGGCAAATGAAAGAGTACTGCAGAATGACAGCACTACAGAGCATGTGGCATGCACTGCATGAATGGATGGGAGGATGAGCAGCAGCAAGCCGCCAGGGTATGGCAGGTGCAGTGCTCGGTGCTGAGTGCACAGTGGGCACATCAGCAGATCACAGGCGGAAGCAGTTGGCGTAGAAGGTGGTGGTGGCAGGCCAGTCGGAGAAGAGACCGGTGACCTGCACAGTCTGTGCCAGGAAGTGGATGAAGTGCATGTAGTACTTGTCAGACGTGACGTACGTGCTCACGCTGTTGTAGTACCAGTCGCTGCGCTCCGCAGTCCACGAGATGATCTTCAGGCCGGCTGCCTTCGACAGCTTGCTGTAGTTTGTCTCGATCATGTTGTTGTTGCTGTCGAGTGCCACCAGCCCGTTCACGGCAGGTGCCACGTAGCGCAGCCCTGTCGCGTACTTCGCCTCGAAGTCGGCAGACGTCGCGACGAACTCGGGGTCGTTGTAGGTGCGGGAGTCCAGGAAGGTCGTCTGCGATGCAAAGGGGGTGGTCAGGAGCTCCTCGATGTCGGTCCACAGGAAGCTCTGCAGGAAGACGTCGCACGCAGGCACGTCAGCAGCAGTGTACTGAGCAACAGCCTTCTGGATGAACTGCGTGCGAGTGAACGCGGCAGGCATAGTCGAGTCAGGCCCCTTCAGTTCCGGGGTCATCTTCACGCCCAGAGACTTGAACAGCGCAATGCTCTCCTCGTGTGTGATGAGCGTCCCGTTCGTGGAGTACAGGTCGGTGCGCGTCTTCGGTGTCCCGTCCATGTACTCCGCCACAGTCTTGCCCTTCGCGTTCGCCCCGTCCATCTTCCCGCGCAGGGTGCGGAACTCCGCCAGCGTCAGAGCAGACGCACAGCACTTGGCCTTCGCGTCCTCAGTCTCGGTGGCAGGCGTGAAGGGCGTGGCGCACTTGGCGGCCAGAGGGGTCTCGAGGATGTTCGTCGTGGTGTGCAGGTCGCACTCGGCGTGGCGGCACACAAGCTCGTGGTCGGCAGTGAAGGTGACATCGCACTCGATGATCCCAGCACCCTGGCGGGCAGCCGCACGGTACGACTCCACGGTGTGCTCGGGGAACATCAGCGGCGCACCCCTGTGCCCGATGGACCAGTCGGACTTGCGCACCCGCTTGTTCTTGCACGACTCGAGCCTCTTCTTCAGCGGCCCCTCCGGCATCCTGTCCACCAGGTAGTACGGACGGGGGCCCACCTGGCTCTCCGTGCGCCTGCGACGAACGCGACGGCCCGCCTTGCCACGGCGTGTGAGCATGCAGTTGGCGTAGAAGGTGGTGGTGGCAGGCCAGTCGGAGAAGAGACCGGTGACCTGCACAGTCTGTGCCAGGAAGTCGATAAAGTGCATGTAGTACTTGTCAGACGTGACGTACGTGCTCACGCTGTTGTAGTACCAGTCGCTGCGCTCCGCAGTCCACGAGATGATCTTCAGGCCAGCCGCCTTCGACAGCTTGCTGTAGTTTGTCTCGATCATGTTGTTGTTGCTGTCGAGTGCCACCAGCCCGTTCACGGCAGGTGCCACGTAGCGCAGCCCTGTCGCGTACTTCGCCTCGAAGTCGGCAGACGTCGCGACGAACTCGGGGTCGTTGTAGGTGCGGGAGTCCAGGAAGGTCGTCTGCGATGCAAAGGGGGTGGTCAGGAGCTCCTCGATGTCGGTCCACAGGAAGCTCTGCAGGAAGACGTCGCACGCAGGCACGTCAGCAGCAGTGTACTGAGCAACAGCCTTCTGGATGAACTCCGTGCGAGTGAACGCGGCAGGCATAGTCGAGTCAGGCCCCTTCAGCTCCGGGGTCATCTTCACGCCCAGAGACTTGAACAGCGCAATGCTCTCCTCGTGTGTGATGAGCGTCCCGTTCGTGGAGTACAGGTCGGTGCGCGTCTTCGGTGTCCCGTCCATGTACTCCGCCACAGTCTTGCCCTTCGCGTTCGCCCCGTCCATCTTCCCGCGCAGGGTGCGGAACTCCGCCAGCGTCAGAGCAGACGCACAGCACTTGGCCTTCGCGTCCTCAGTCTCGGTGGCAGGCGTGAAGGGCGTGGCGCACTTGGCGGCCAGAGGGGTCTCGAGGATGTTCGTCGTGGTGTGCAGGTCGCACTCGGCGTGGCGGCACACAAGCTCGTGGTCGGCAGTGAAGGTGACATCGCACTCGATGATCCCAGCACCCTGGCGGGCAGCCGCACGGTACGACTCCACGGTGTGCTCGGGGAACATCAGCGGCGCACCCCTGTGCCCGATGGACCAGTCGTTCTTCCGCAGAGGCATGGACGTGCACTCCTGCAGCTGCTCCTTCAGCGGCCCCTCCGGCATAATGTCCACCAGGTAGTACGGACGGGGCCCACCTGGCTTGTCGTGCGCCTGCGCCAGCCCCCGAAGTGGCGGCGCCACTTCTTCAGCCAGCCCTGCGGCCCGCTGGTCTCGCTTCCCAGCCCGACTGCAAAGCGGCCCGGCGCAGCACCCTCAGGCGCAGCTGCCGCAGCGTCGATGTCGTCGTCGTCGTCGTCGAACACACCCGCACCCCACAGGGTGGTGGCCACCAGCGCAACCAGCAGCACCCCGATGATGGCCCCCATGATGGGCACCACGGCACTCCGCGTCGCAGGCACAGCGTGTGCCTGCGACTCCATGTCGCTGTTATCACACAGCTTGCCGGTAGGTTCGCTGCCCCGAGCCATCTGGATGTGTCTTACTCGTGGATACACCTGCAATGTGTGTGGGTGGGTGTGCGTCGATGCGACACAGGGGGGCACAAACAAACCGTCATCACATATCAAGCCACAGGGCAAGCGGCGTGGTTGGGGGGGCTTGGGGAGGGTGGGGGCAGAGGCTGTCTGCAAGCACTGGGTCATCCTAGTCGAACTTCAGATGCAGTGCACACTGCCTCCAACCAGCAGGGTCAGGAGTTGTGCTGGGAGGCAAGGGGCAACTCAGGGTACGGAAAAGCGTGGAAGCAGAACAGGATGCGGTTAAGTGCTGTCCTCACGCACCACGTCACACACAACACGCACATGCACAGAAAATCTGCTTGGTGTGAAGACCCACCTCCCGCAAGGGCTGAGTGCAATACCAAAGCCCTCTGACTCGACTTGCCCCAAGCACTGCAAGGTGCTCAGGTTGAACAACCTGGTCTGGTCGTCACAGGACATCGCCACAACATCACCTGGCTGTGACAGTGCTAGGAAGAAGGCACAAGGGTCGACATTTGCAGTGGTCCGGAGACAGCTGAGGGTGGCGGTGCACCACACCTTCAGGGACCCATCGCCAGACGACACCAGGTGCTGCTCGTCGTTGGTCAGGGCGACGGCATAAACCTGCTTTGTGTGTCCATACAGGGTGTCAGTGTGGGTGAGGGTGCTGACGTCATACACACAGATGGTGGTGTCCCGTGACCCGGTAAATATGCTTGTCGTTGAGACTGCAATCCCCAAAACAGCGTCGCTGTTCCCCGTCAGAACTGCGGCAGTTGGTGTGCCCTCCAAGTCCCAGACACGGACCACCCCACGATAGTCACCCGACACGAGACGTCCACAGTGTGTCCACCCGGCACCCCACACAGGTTCGTTGCCCGCTAGATGACACACCCGTTCCCACGTTGATGTGAGCCACACGCAGATGGTTTGATCGTTTGAGCATGTTGCCAGCCACCTCCCACAGACTGAGAATGCAGTGTTCCAAATAGGGTCATCCCCATGTGTGAGGTCTGCCAGCACACCGGCAGTCCTGGTGTCAAACACAGTGATGTGCCCTGTCACCAGCCCCAGGGAACACAGCGTACCATCCCTCGACAGTGTGATGCAATGGACAGCCTTGCCTTGCACAGGAGAGTAGACTGTGGGTGCCCTGACTTTCGGCCAGCGCGGGATCAGCTGCACACCAGCCCCATCCTCCAGACCGGTGTCGGCAACACGCTCTGCGTTGTCCAGGTCCTCCTCACACCCTTCGATGCGTGCCACCAGCCCTGCAGCCTCGCGGTCTGCGTTGACGGATTCCGGGAACATCTCCTTGACCGCATCCGTCTTCAGGCTGAGCACGGTCCCGCCTTCCGGAACACCGACAACACAGCTGTGCCCTGTCCCGGCATGCCGCACAGTCACATCCATGATTCTCTTCTCTTCCACCCGCAGCCGCACGGTGCTCCTGCACACCCACTCCTGCTCTTCTGCCGTGGTGTTGTGTGGAACTACTTCGGCGGATGGACAAGCAAACACAGGCACATGACGTGACAAGCCACAGGGCAAGGGACGTGGTTGGAGGGGCTTGGGAGGGTGGGTCTGCAAGCACTGCATCATCCTGTGCAGTCGCACCTCAGATGCAGCCAACCAGCAGGGTCAGGAGTTGTGCTGGGAGGCAAGGAACAAGTCAAGTGTACTGCAAGCACGAAGTAGCACGATGGCTAAGTGCTGTCCTCACGCACCACGTCACACACAGCACGCAGAGAGACAGCCACACATTTCACGGATGTGAAGACCCACCTCCCGCAAGGGCTGAGTGCAACACCCAGACCCTCTGACTCGACTTGCCCCAAGCACTTCATGGTGCTCATGTTGAACAACCTGGTGTGGTTGCCACAGGACACCGCCACAACATCACCTGGCTGTGACAGTGCTAGGAAGAAGGCACGAGGGTCGACATTCGCAGTGGTCCGGAGACAGCTGAGGGTGGCGGTGCACCACACCTTCAGGCACCCATCGCCAGAGCACGAGACCAGGTGCTGCTCGTCGTTGGTCAGGGCGACGGCACTAACCCGCCTTCTGTGTCCATACAGGGTGTCAGTGTGGGTGAGGGTGCTGACGTCATACACACAGATGGTGGTGTCCCGTGATCCGGTAAAAATACTCGTCGTTGAGACTGCAATCCCAAAAACAGTGCCGCCTTTCCCCGTCAGAACTGTGGCAGTTGGTGTGCCCTCCAAGTCCCAGACACGGAGCACCCCACCAGAGTCACCTGACACGAGACGTCCACAGTGTGTCCACCCGGCACTCCACACAGGTTCGTTGTGCCCCGCTAGATGACACACCCGTTCCCACGTTGATGTGAGCCACACGCAGATGGTTTGATCGTTTGAGCATGTTGCCAGCCACCTCCCACAGACTGAGAATACAGTGTTATAAAGAGCCGTCGCCCCGTGTGTGAGGTCTGCCAGCACACCGGCAGTCCTGGTGTCAAACACAGTGATGTGCCCTGTCACCAGCCCCAGGGAACACAGCGTACCATCCCTCGACAGTGTGATGCAATGGACAGCCTTGCCATGCGGATTTGAGTAGACTGCGGGTGCCCTGACTTTCGGCCAGCGCGGGACCAGCTGCACACCATCCCCATCCTCCAGACCGGTGTCGGCAACACGCTCTGCGTTGTCCAGGTCCTCCTCACACCCTTCGATGCGTGCCGCCAGCCCTGCAGCCTCGCGGTCTGCGTTGACGGATTCCGGGAACATCTCCCTGACCGCATCCGTCTTCAGGCTGAGCACGGTCCCGCCTTCCAGAACACCGACGACACAGCTGTGCCCTGTCCCGGCATGCCGCACAGTCACATCCATGATTATCCACTCTTCCACCCGCAGCCGCACGGTGCTCCTGCACACGGATGCTCTTCTGCCGTGATGATGTGTGGAGCTTGGGCGGATAAGCCAACACAGGGGTGGCGGTGGTGCGTGGGGGCAGGGGTGAGATACGGAACACACCTCGACGGAACACCGTTCCGAAAGACACACAACACAGAAACCCGAACAGGAAATATCGGGGCCCTCGCTCCCGGGTCAGGGAAAATGAAAAACGTCCAAAAAAAACTATCTGTGCCCCCGCTGGATCGTAAAGTGACAGCAAAACGAGACAACAAACCAATTACTGCCGAAAGTTGTTTTGTTGGAACGCAGACCCCACTCTTTGTGTACACCACTCCCCGGTCTGATGAAGTGGTGTGAGTGGGGACGCACGATCCAGCTAAAGGCACAGAAAGTTTCCCCAGTTGGCTACGCCGAACTAACAAAAAGAAGCGCAGCAACCGTGCTTCCTTTTTCCTTATGTAATGATGCGTTGACGCTTCCACCACCCAGAGCCTGATGCTTTGAGTGGGTGTGGAAGCCAGCCCTTACTCAGCACTTTCTTTAGTGACGGGGGGATTTGCCCCGCTTTGGGGGATTCCAAAGAAGACATAGCAGTTTCCTTTGGTGTTCTGAGCGTTTTCTGTGCTCCAGGCAGATACCCCCCACTGGCTGAACTAACTTTAAGACAAATAGGGGTGCGCGGGAGTGGGGTCGTCTCAGACGAGACGTGGCGAGGTCGCACCGGACACCCAACATCCGCTCCGTCAACACCGCCCCCCCCCCCCACCGGAGGGAGCCCTCCTGTGGTATGAGAGGCGTACCCTGCTCTCTCTTAACGGTTCTCTATCCACACGGGGGGAGGGGGTGGGGGGCGATAGGTAAGTTCAAAGACAAATGCTGGAGGGGGTGGGGGGGGGGGGGGGGGGAGGTGGTGCCAGAACTGCTCCAGTGGGGGGGAGGGGGGGGGGAAGCGTCTTCAGCTCAGAAGTGCAGGATAGTGGGAATGGCACCCCCAGGGGGGGGGGGGTAGGGGGGGTCAAATGGGGGTGACAAACACGATTTTTCAAAAAACCGGCGCAGAGGCCCCAAAGCCCCCGTAAACCCTCCAAACCCCCCCAGATCGGTCCGGAAACCCATCGAACCCCACTTTTCCACCATTCCGGGCACCTCAGGTGCCCGAATTGGGGTACCTAAATTTTGTGCCACCGTTTGGTACCGGACAGTGCCACTGTGTGGGAGGTTGGAAAAGAAAATGCCCCAACACACCACATCTGAGGGTTGCAATGCATGTTGCTTGCCAACTACGTCATCCGGTGGGTGTCAGGCGCTATGTATAGGGTGGACGACTCGCCCAACTTTTCAGCTAAGCTACTGTGACAAAAAATATTGGCTTCAAAAAAAGAAATTCCTGGGTTTCTCGGCCACTTTTGAGGTAATTGCGCGACAGTCCTGAAGTTGGGAACCCCAAATGTGGAAAAGCAACACCGAAAACTCGATTTTCGGGCCCCACACTGTAGACACAATGTGAATTTTCGGGGGTACCTGGGACCCCCCGTGTTTAAGTCCCCCCCCTGGAGGCGACTTTCGGCCAGGGGGGGGCTTAAACACGGGGGTGGCACGGTGGAGACCAAGAAGACCTCTTCCGCTTCCGTCGTATGGGGGTGATTCCGGTCCGGATGGACTTTTGGCACCCCACTTTTCGACTCTGACAGCACCTGGAGGGCACCAGGTGGCCTAGCGGCCACCTGATGACCCTCCAGACCAGCCCACTCCCGTGTTTAGGTCCACCTGTGCTTAAGTCCCCCCTGGGGGGACTTTTACACGGGTGGTCCCAGGTACGAGCAGTGATCTCGTGCCAGGGCTGGCATGGCCCGACCTCAACATTTTCCCATCACATGTTGTGGAGAGGCCAGACTATCTTCAGTAGACTTTGGGTTTTTGAGTTCGGCCGGGTGAAAATGCGGCGCAGCGTGCGAAAACCCAACGCCACCATGAGAGGCAGGTGGATGAAGCTTGATGACTCAGTCGCGCCGAATCGTACCCAAGTGAAGGACTATCCCCTGGAATGCGACACAGCACCAACCGGTGTGAGACGTGCCTTCAAAATCCTGAAGGATGTTCACCGACCAATAAAGCGACCAGATGGCGGTCCCAAATTTGGGACCGACCCATAAAGCGACCAGATGGTGGTCTCAAATTTGGGACCGACCGATAAAGCGACCAGATGGTGGTCCCAAATTTGGGACCGACCGAAAAATTGACCAGAGGGCGGTCCCAAATTTGGGACCGACCCATAAAGCGACCAGATGGCGGTCCCAAATTTGGGACCGACCGAGAAAGCGACCAGATGGTGGTCCCACAATTGGGACCGACCAAAAAAGCGACCAGATGGCGGTCCCAAAATTGGGACCGACCGAGAAAGCGACCAGATGGTGGTCCCAAATTTGGGACCGACCGAAAAATTGACCAGATGGCGGTCCCAAATTTGGGACCGACCAATAAAGCGACCAGATGGCGGTCCCAAATTTGGGACCGACCCATAAAGCGACCAGATGGCGGTCCCAAAATTGGGACCGACCGAGAAAGCGACCAGATGGCGGTCCCAAATTTGGGACCACCATCTGGTCGCTTTCTCGGTCGGTCCCAAATTTGGGACCGCCATCTGGTCAATTTTTCGGTCGGTCCCAAATTTGGGACCACCATCTGGTCGCTTTATGGGTCGGTCCCAAAATTGGGACCACCATCTGGTCGCTTTACGGGTCGGTCCCAAATTTGGGACCGCCATCTGGCCAATTTTTCGGTCGGTCCCAAATTTGGGACCACCATCTGGTCGCTTTCTCGGTCGGTCCCAAATTTGGGACCGCCATCTGGTCGCTTTGTTGGTCGGTCCCAAATTTGGGACCGCCATCTGGTCGCTTTATGGGTCGGTCCCAAATTTGGGACCGCCATCTGGTCAATTTTTCGGTCGGTCCCAAATTTGGGACCACCATCTGGTCGCTTTATCGGTCGGTCCCAAATTTGGGACCGCCATCTGGTCGCTTTGTTGGTCGGTCCCTAATTTGGGACCACCATCTGGTCCATTTTTCGGTGGGTCCCAAGTTTGGGATGAGGAACTCCGTGGGCACCATTGGTCGCCCTTCGGTCGCCACCTGTTCAGACCCCTTTTCAGGGGATTTGAGCCCCAGAGAGACCTCCTGGACCGGTTTTCTGGTGTTTTATGCTCTTCCCGACCCTGTCCTGGCCCACAATGTGGTCTGGAGCGAGGTTCTGCTGATTTCCGCCTGATGCGGACCCTCCTTTGGGGTCCTCCATTTATTTTGCGTCTGACCGTCGCCTTCCCCACCTAGTTCACGAGGGCAAGGTGAAAAACCGTTTTTTAACCCCAAAAATGGCATTTCCCGGGTGGCGACCTCTGGCGACCTCTGAAAAATGTGCCCAAAAAGTGATTTTTGGGACCTTGCGGACCTAGAAAACACAAAGGGAAAAAAATATATATTTTGTCACACCCCCTCTTGGGGCGGTACGCCAGTCTACTATGTAGGTGGCATGAGCCAGGTCTTCGATGTGTTCTGGCTTGTATATGTACCTCCCTGCCTGCGGCACAGGCACTGCCTTTGTCCCCCACACCAGCCACAGAGAGCGTATTGTACTCGGTCCACGGTTGCTGATTCATTGTGATGCGTTGTATCCTCGAGTGAACGTCACACACTAGTGGCACCACCACCCGCCATCCGAGAGCTGTATTGACTTTGCGCCCTTCCGTTGCATTCACCTCGCCACGCATATTGCACCGTTCAGTACCAGTGCTCTTGGGCCAGGCAAAGTAGACCGCAGCAACTACCAATTCTGGCACAACGGGTACCACGACAGCGCACTTCATGTGTTCCCGGAATGTACAGCTCGTGTTGCAACAGTCGTTGTCAACACATCCCGGTTGTGGAGCACTGCTGCACAGGAATCACACGACCATCTGGACTTGTTCCGTACCTACAGGCAGCCTCCCGGTGCATGGTGGCAGGGAGGTACATATACAAGCCAGAACTCATCGAAGACCTGGCTAATGCCACCTACATAGCGCCTGACACCCACCGGATGACGTGGTTGGCAAGCAACATGCATTGCAACCCTCAGATGTGGTGTGTTGGGGCATTTTCTTTTCCAACCTCCCACACAGTGGCACTGTCCGGTACCAAACGGTGGCACAAAATTTAGGTACCCCAATTCGGGCACCTGAGGTGCCCGGAATGGTGGAAAAGTGGGGTTCGATGGGTTTCCGGACCGATCTGGGGGGGTTTGGAGGGTTTACGGGGGCTTTGGGGCCTCTGCGCCGGTTTTTTGAAAAATCGTGTTTGTCCACGTAAAAGGGTGGCATTTGACCCCCCCTAGGCATAGTGCCCCAAACATATGTTTTGGGCCAGAATATTCCAGAATATTTTTTTATGTTTGCAACTTTCAAAAAATATTTTCAAAAATATTTTTGCCAAAGGGGGCCCTCGCTACCGAGTGAGAAAAAGTGAGAAAAAATGAGCGGAAAAACGCCCAAAAAAAGAGTGTGGGGAGTTGGGGGGTCCCTAGCCTGGGGAGCGTATTTGGACCCCGATTCTCGAAAAAGACGATCTCGGTGTGGCTCAGATCGAAGGGTTGACTCACAACATGGCGATTTGGTGCAAATTTCAGAGAAAATCCCACGTGCTACTGCGAACGACGAGACTCGGACGTCCCGTAGTGGGGCTGGGGAGGGAACCCCCTGGTCCCACGCATGCAGGTGTGTGGTCCGAAGAGCCAGTGGTACGGCTGGCCGACACCACAAGTGCAGCTCGTGGCGGTCGGACACAGGAGGCCAGCAGGGGCGCAGTACCGGAGGCACGTGCAGGGGCCCCTTGGTGGGTGGGTCAAGGCAATCAGTCACGGCGGAACGTGTTCCAGGCGGGCGAGGCTGTCATGGCGTTCGGCACTAACCTTCACCAGGTTTTTGGTTCCCCACACGGCCGCGACACCCTCTTCGTCTAGAGTGGGTCCGCGACTCGGAGTACAGAGCCGATCCACCCGCACCGATGTCCAACACCGCCGACTCCGGGCCACCCTCCAAATCCGCCCGTAGAGGGGCGCTGGAGGACGGCCCGGAGGTCGTCGACGCGCTACCTTCACCCCCCTCGCGGTCGGCTTCATGGAGAAGCTGGTGAAGGCGATGGCGGGGGTGCGGACACCAAGGCCAATGTGGGACATCGGTGCAGGAGACGGTTCCCGCTGCACGGGGAGGCGAAGTGTATTAAGGGACGACGTCGGAGGGGCTGATCCCCGAGGCGATGGTGCGCCTGGTCAGAAGCGAGCTGAGCGGCGCCACCCCGGGCTCACGGAGGCACGGAGCAGGAAGGAGGCACGGGGGACGGCTACGACGCGAGTACAGCAGGCCGCGAAGCAGGATGGTATCCGTCGTCTACGGGAGAAGCTGCGCCGCCTCAACAGGGAGGCCCACAACGGGGGCCCTCGCCGAGTGAGAAAAAGTGAGAAGTCAGCCATGTTTGGCTGAAAACTGACGACTCGTGACTCACAGTGACTCGGCGCGAGGACCCCCAACGTCCCACGACGCACTGTGGTTCCGGGTTGCTATGGCCCACGCTTACCAGGACAACCGACCGGCAGGGGATGTCCTGTCAATCCCCCCCGGGACATTGGTGTACTTGGTGGATTCCCCCTACGAACGACTTTAGTCGAGTGGCTTCGCCACGGTCAGGGAGACTTAGAATAGGGAGGAGCGCGCGCGAGGTTTTTGTTGCTGCTTGGTTGCTGTTGTTTGCTGTGTTGTTTCCCATCACTGTTGCTGCATAGTGCAGTTTCCGCCACGTGCGTTGCACGGTTGGACGGGGGCGCGACCACCACCACCCTTCATCAGGAAATCGGGTTGTGTGTGCGTTGGTGATCGGCCCCTCTCGCAGATCTTGACTAGGCAGGCTGGCCCCCCTCCCCTCTCCGGCCCTCTGGGCAAACTATTGCTTTGTTGTGCTTCTCGCGTCGCGCCAAGATACTTGCTCCACACTATTCACTAAATCTCCCGATTCCCCCCAGCACATTCGTGTACTTGGCGGATTCCCCCCGATTCCCTCCAGTACATAGTCATGCTTGGCGGATTTCCCCCGATTGCCCCCAGCACATAGTCATGCTTGGCGGATTCCCCGCGATTCCCCCCAGAACATAGTCAGGCTTGGCGGATTTCCCCCGATTCCCCCCAGTACATTCGTGTACTTGGCGGATTCCCCCCGATTGCCCCCAGTACATAGTCAGGCTTGGCGGATTTCCCCCGATTCCCCCCAGTACATTGTCATACTTGGACGATTCCCCCCGATTCCCCCCAGTACATAGTCATACTTGGACGATTCCCCCCGATTCCCCCCAGTACATAGTCATACTTGGACGATTCCCCCCGATTCCCCCCAGTACATTGTCGTACTTGAACGATTCCCCCCGATTCCCCCCAGCACATAGTCATGCTTGGCAGATTCCCCCCGATTCCCCCCAGCACATAGTCATGCTTGGCGGATTCCCCCCGATTCCCCCCAGCACATAGTCATGCTTGGCGGATTTCCCCCGATTCCCCCCAGCACTGGTACTGGGGGGAATCGGGGGGAATCGTCCAAGTACGACTATGTACTGGGGGGAATCGGGGGGAATCGTCCAAGTATGACAATGTCCTGGGGGGAATCGGGGGGAATCGTCCAAGTACGACTATGTACTGGGGGGAATCGGGGGGAATCAACCAAGGACACTAATTTGCTGGGGGGAATCGGGGAGTGCCCCTACAGGAGGTGGGGACCACTGTGAGTCACTACGAGTCACTATGAGTCACGTGACTGGTAGCGAGGCCGGTCTGGACCTCTGGGTGGAATTTTCTCATATTGTGCCAAGTCCCCACCCGGAGTTCCAGACCGGCCTCGCTACCAGTCAAGTGACTCGTAGTGACTCGTAGTCAGCCAAAAACCTGAAAATTCACCCTTCTCCCCAGGCCAGCCAAAAAAGCCCCCTGACTCACTGACGACCCGTGACGACCCGTGACTGGTAGCGAGGGCCCCCAAAAAATATTTTAAAATATTTTTTCTATTTTCAGCAAAAAATGGATTTTTTGCTGAAAAAAATTTCCGGCCAATTTTATGGCCGGAAGTGGGCCCACCCACGACGGGAGGAAAAAAGAGTGAACGGGCAGCATGCCGTTCCTCTTTTTTCCCCCGTGAGGGTGGGCCCCCCCCTGCCAGGCAAGGTGAAAAAATGAAGAAACGGGCAGCATGCCGTTCTACATTTTTCCTTGCAAGGCAGGGAGGGCGCCCCCCATGCCAGACAGCAGCCACCCCTGGAGGGGCAACAACTGACGGGCATGGGGGAACGAGGTGGGTCTGGACCCGACACCGCCACCACACGCGCAGTGCACCTTTCGGATACACTGTCGTGAGTGGGGTGCGGGCAGTTCCCCTATCCTGTGAGCTCCTTTCGGACGAAGAGGTGCAGCGGTTATCTGCAACCTTCGTCCTGGACTTGCCTCGGGGGGAACGCCACGGTTTACCGCGGGTCCCGACGAGGGCACTCAGGCAGGATCTTCACGCCACCCCGCACCGAGGTCCCTTCTCACGCGGCGTGTCTCCCAGGTTCATGGCGGCGTCATCAGGTCAGGCTTTGTAGTCTCTACACCATCAGTAGTAAGGGAAATCCTAAAACCATACATGGAATCCACCTTTTGGGCCGCTGGTGTACGAGGCTTGTTCCTCCAATTGAATCATGTTTGCTGTGTCAGGCAATATCAATACAGCCGCTGAAAGAAGTCGAGGTGTTGTGGATCTGCTGCTCACAGGAAGGATTCAGGGTGGATCACAAGACTGACCACCCTCTTTCCTTTGTCAAGTACCCTGTAAAACATCAGAACACCAAGTATCTTTCAACACTACATGTTCAAGAGTGGAATCAGTGGAATCGGAAGGGGTCACACCCGACCACACGGACACAGTTCCCGCGACTAATAAATGCCGAGAGTTCCGGTGTCCGACCACCTGGTATTACTTGGCTCCATCCACCCAGTCATTACGAGGGGGCGTCCCTTGAAGCCAGTTCCGCAGAACTCAGACCCCCTTAAAACCAATGTCCTGTGTAGACAACTACTTAGCCTGCCTGATGACGACACCAATTCGCTGGGAGAGACGCCGCGGTCCAGGACCCCAATGGGGATGACGTGGCATTGTTTGACCGAATCGGTTGTGTAAGTGTGTAGCCCCCTCCGCCCTCTGTCCCTCCCCCCAGGGTGGTGTGTGGAGGCGAGAAGCGCAAGCATGCACAGCAAAAAAGTGCGGAGCCCTGCAATCAAGACAACAAGCGATGGGATGGGGCACATGACCTTGCACGGGGGTGGGGGGCAGAAGAAACCAGACAAATGATTTGACCAACTGAATCGTGCTAGCTAAACTCCAGAAAGAAGTGTCTTTTTTTCGTTGAACGCAGCCAAATGAAGAGCGTAACCTGTTTTTTGGCGCACAAAGTGCTAGCACGAACATGATGATGTTGGTCTTCTGGTTATGTCTAGTTTATTAGACTTACCCCGAGAGAATGTCACCCTCGGCCTCCGCTTGGGGGGTGACATTCTCACGAACATGATGATGTTGCTCTTCTGCTTATGTCTAATTTATTCGACTTAACGTGTATGCAAGCAGGCTGGGGTTTCGGGCAGAAAAATGGCGAACATTGTCTGGAAACCCCGAAAAACCACCCAGAAATGGCCAGAACCCGGTTTTTGGTCCCATTTTCCACCCAGGAACACGTTTTTGGGCCTCTGTGAAAAATCGATATTTTTGGGATTTTTCGCGATTTTCGCCAACTACTCGCCAAGCCAAAAAATCGATTTTTGGCTGGGAAATGCAACAAATCAACGAATTAGGCCGTTTTAACCCCTTTCGTGCACTTTTTGGTCCCAGAAGGGTTTACGGGGTGTCCATAACGGCCCTTGGCACAAATCCTTTGGACCCAGACCGCAGCTTTGGGGGTCATTTTTTGGCGCGAATTTTTCGGATTTTCGTCCGGACCGGTACCGCATTTCAGGGGCAAAAATCTGATTTCCGAGGCCCGGGAATGCTCGCAGTGGCTTCAAATGGCCAAAAACGTTCAATTTACCCCTTCCCCAAAAAAAATTCGAAAAGGGTCCCCCTATAAATCGCCGGATTAGGAAGGTTTTTTCCAACATATTTTTATATTTTGGGGGCCCTCGCTACCAGTCACGGCTCGTCACAGCTCGTCAGCCAGTGAGGGGAAGTGGGCCGTGGCTCACTTTTTCTCACTCAGTCACACTTGGTAGCGAAGGCCCCCTTTTGAAAATATTTTTTTATGTTTGGAATATTTTCAACATATTTTTTTATGTTTGGAATATTTTCAAAATATTTCCAAAATATAAAAATATTTTGGAAATATTTTCGAAAAATATAAAAATATTTTTTTATGCGAAAATGGGGGTATGGAAAAGTCGGTGAAAAAAAATGAGAAAAAATGAGAAAAAATCGGCCGAAATTTGCTGTTTTTCGCTTAAAAAAGAGTGTGGGGAGTTGGGTCCAGTTTAGCAAAGTGAGCTTATTTTTCGAAAATTGAAAAATTGGGGACACCAAAAGTCCCCAAACAAGTCTTCGACTTGGCGCGCAGAGTGATTTTTTTTGGTGAAAAAATGCCCCAAAAATTGTCGGGTCAAAAGTTGCTGTTGAAGACGGTGCAAGATCTCTGCAGGCTGGGTGGGCGCTACGCTGACGGACAACGACAAGCCGGAGGCTGCGACTGTGAAGAATCCAAAGAACGGCCCGGGTCCTCCTCGAGATGGCGGTGCTGGCCCCTGTTCCCACCGGTGTGACACGGGGCATTCCGGGACGCGATAGCGCTGCTGCACGGATGCCAACGAGGAGGGCCACTCCGAACCCTGAACACCCCGCCAGACCTGCTTGTTACATCACAAACAGCAGACCCAGAGTGGAGTGCCTCGCCCCGGTAAACTCAAACCCTGCCAGATTGACGAGGCCACCACCTCCTGGCACTGCCTGCCCGTGCACGACAGGAACGGGTGACCTGCAGGTCGTCGTGAGCAGGACCATGGCAAACCACTCGAACCTGTGTGGGGTACGGCTGCTACCGCAACTCGTCATGTGCGGTGTGCAGCGGGTGCGGGTGCGCCACGACCGGGTGGTGCGTACTCCTCCAGGAGAAGTGGGCGAGCTCATTCCCGCAAACGCCTGAGTCGGGGATGAACTACCTCGGCGGAGCCCCCCACATGGGGGGTCCGGGGGGCGAAGCCCCCCGGAAAATTTTTTTTTCGGCCAAAATTTTTTTTTTTTCGACATGTCGAAAATCCGGCCACCCTGGGGCAGCAGCCTGGACTGGTGGCCACCCCAACCAAAAAAAATCGAAAAAAAATCCGAAAAAAATCCGAAAAATATCGGTGTGGCACCCCAGAGGGCCCGATTTTCGGTTTAGTCGGCCGAAAAAAAAATTTTTTTTTCGGCCAAAATTTTTTTTTTTCGACATGTCGAAAATCCGGCCACCCTGGGGCAGCAGCCTGGACTGGTGGCCACCCCAACCAAAAAAAATCGAAAAAAAATCCGAAAAAAATCCGAAAAATATCGGTGTGGCACCCCAGAGGGCCCGATTTTCGGTTTAGTCGGCCAAAAAAAAAAAATTTTTTTTCGGCCAAATTTTTTTTTTCGACATGTCGAAAAATCGGTAATTCAGTACCCCGGGGGGGTATGGAATCTGGGAACCTCGACCTGGCGACTACGGGTGACTACGCGCGACTACGACACAATGCGATTTTTTGCGAAAAAATCGATTTTTTTCGAAAATCTTACTCTCTTTTCCCCAGCCGAAAAACCGCGCGTAAATCGCCTAAAAGTGACTAAGAATGACTAAATTTCCATACCCCCAATGAAACATATTTTTGGCAAAAATATATGTTTATGAAAAATATGTTTGGGGGCCCATGCCTAGGGGGGGGGGGGGCCCTCCCTACCAGGTGTGACTGAGTGAGGACCAGGTGAGACACCCACTTTCCCCTCACTGACTGACGAGCTGTGACTAGTCGCGAGGGCCCGGTGATTTTTTATATTTTGCTTTGGCACAGTTTTACTCTTTGTATCGACACACCCCCGTCGGATGCCATCCGGTCAGTTTTGTGAGAAGCTCGCGGTGGGTGGGTGGGTGGGTGGGGGTGTGTGTGATTTTATTGTTGGAAGAAAAAGCGGCCAGCTTCTTTCGCACTAAAATTTTGGTGGAAGCGTCCAATGCAACACTCAGTACAGAGGCCAAAGAGTATCTTGTAGTATTTTTCGGATATCCCGGCGCACACAGAACGCCACTAGTAGGGGAGGGGAGGGGAGGGGGGAGCGGGACACCGTTCGTACAAACAACACAACAAGGGAGAAAGCACCTCCACCACCACCCCCCCCCTTTTCCTCTTCTCCCCTCTCCCGTCGGTTGGAAAACCCACCCCCCGTCCCCCATCCCACCCCACCCGCACTGCCCCACGCCCTGATAACACTTTGAGTTTCAGTATATCGAAGTCGGCGCATCCACCCCCACCCCCACCCCCACCCTCCACCCCCATCCCGCGCCTCCGGGGACTGCGGTGTGTGGAACACTCCGCCGAGACTGTTTGCACCCCCCGCTCGATTCGCCCTCCCTGGCATGGCCTCCACTGGCGCTTCCATCACTGTCACAAGGGGGCCAATATTGCGTGGCGTCCCCCGTGGTGGGTGTGTGTGCGTGCGAGAGAGAGAGAAGAGGACGGGTGAGGAGGGGAGGGTGGGGCATTTTTTGAGGCAGTTCCTTCGTTGCAGATCAGATTGTGCCGCCCACCGTTTCCGATGCACCTCGTCGGGTGAGGCATTTTGGCCTGCCGTTGGCTTCCAGCCAAAGTTCAAAAAGAAAAGGGTTTGTGTGTCAGGTGCATGTATGAAGGAAGGGGCTGAGTCAAAGGGAAGGATATTCGTTGCCGCAAGAACACCTGCTGTCAGCACTTTTCTTCAGGTTTGGTTTCCTGTTTTGCACTGCGTGTGTGCAACAACAAAAGAAACCACAGCGATCTGGGTTGTCTTCTTTGATCCCGATTTCTGCGTCAGAGAAGGAGGCTCCAACACACTGATCGGGTGCCACAGACGTGAACCTTTGTTTTTTGCTTTGGAGGAATGCCATGACAAGAAACAGCACACAACGAGCCCCACAGCCCCACTGCCCGACACACCGCCCACGGGCGTGAGGACACAGGAGTTTCCCAGAGAACCCCGGAGCTGTCGGCCCCGTGTTTGCTGCCAGAAGGCAGCGCGATTTCTCTGGGAAGGCACATCACCGCCCCACCCCATACACATCCACACACCCCCGACCCCCAACCCCGTCCCGCCAGCAAGCTCTAGCAAATCACCTTCTTCTCGACGCTGCTGATCTTCGGGACCTGTGCGTTGTCGACGATCTGGCAGTATTTCTTCCCGAAGCCGATAGCGCGGTTGTTGTCCTCGACTCCAGCAATGCCCACTGCGGCGTGGACAGTCTTCCCCTTGATACCTGCCGGGGTGGGTGGTGGGGAAAACCATCAACATAAACCCCCCTCACACCTATTGTTTACCTACAGCTATTGTTTACATAAAAGTATTTACATGTATTGTTTACATACGATTATTATTTACATTGGTGCCCCTGACGACCCCATATTGCGTAGTTTGTGCGTAGTGAAAAGGGGGGGGGGGTCTCATTTTTTGATTTACTCAGCCATTCTCTGTCTCTATGCCGGGACCCCAAACTCAAGGAGTTCTTGCTGTTCCGGGGTCAGTGAGGGTGCAGGCGCTTCAGGTGCTGCAGGTGCTGCAGGTTCTTCAGGTGCTGCAGCGCTGGCAGCCTTCGGTGCGGGTTTCGACGCAGTCTTTGCAGGTCTCTTTGGGGGTGCCCTTTGGCGCGGTGCCTGCTTCAGCTCGTCGGGTGGAAGCATCAACGCATCATTAAGCGGTGCCTGCTTCAGCTCCTCCGGGTGGAAGCGTCAACGCATCATTAAGGAAGAAGGAAGCACAGTTGCTACGCTTTTTTGCAGCTGCAGGAAACGACACCATACCCAACAACAATCCCCAGACCGTCGAGGGAGAGTGGGCGCCTGGATCCCGTGACACAGATCTCTAGTGCCGTTGTGATCCCCTCGGATAACGTCTCCTGGACGTTGTCAGCGGAGGTTGCCTGTGTGGCGGTGACCTCCGTATACCCCGCGGGATCCAGTGCCAGTAGCGCCTTCTTCAGCTTTTCGTCGACCCCTCGGCCGACGCTCTCCTTGATGTCAAGGGCCACCTTCAGGGTGGCACCTCGCAGCGCCCTGAAGGCTGTGATCGTATCATCATTCACAATCTCGAGGGTGTTCTACGCGGCTCCTGGAACTCACTTCCTTCTCAGGTGTTTCTGGGCATGGGGCAACCTTGCCCAGGTGTTTCTGGAGTCCCGCCCCACATGTCGTGCGTTCTTTCGTACGGTGTATAGTGAGTTCTGGCAATAATTTTTTGCTCGGTCAGCGCAGTGCCTCCAGTCCTGTCTCAGTAGCCACACAGAAAGGGGGACCAAAAAAAACTGGGGGGGGACCAAAAAGCGAGACCCCCCCCCCCAGATTGCGTAGTTTGTGCGTAGTGAAAAAGGGGTAAATCAGGGGCACCATTACATGTAATTATTTTTTTTGGTTTTTCGAAAATTTTTTGAAGGTGTTCTAAAGGGCCAGACTTGGTACCTCGGTCACCAAAGTGACCCCACCACGATCCGCATGGATTCCAAACAATGCAATGGGGGCCTTCGCTACCAAGTGTGACTGAGTGAGAAAAAGTGAGCTCCAGCCCACTTCCCCTCACTGACTGACGAGCTGTGACGAGCAGTGACTGGTAGCGAGGGCCCCCAATGGAGAGTTTTTTTTTGTCGGCAGCCAACTGCCTCCCGGCCCCCCTCGGCCAAGTGGCTTGTTTTCCTTAGAGCATTGTTGCTCAGAGCCCGTAGAACTGCCAACACTATCGACACATGTCACTGAACACGGCGGAATGGGACCTTCGCTGCATGAGGCGCAGGCACTGGAATCCCTCTTCTCAACTGCCTGTCGTGGGAGACGACCAGCCAGTGACGCGTACCTTGACTCCCTATCTCCTGCAAGGGATCAATGGGTTTTCCCTGGGTTGCACTTCGGGCCCACTGGGTTGGGCCCGAAACCTTTGCTTTTGCACTATGTACGACAACCCCCCTCCACATTTTTGCTTGCCGGTCGCCCCCCCCCCCCTCCCCCGCACCTCTTTACCCCCCTCCCCCGCACCATGCTACCTCCTCCCTAGCAACCTCTCCCCACAACAAAACTGGAATCTCCCCACCAACTGCCAGATTATGCAAACCACATGGAGCAGACCTTAGCAGACGTACAAGAAGAGGTTGCTCGAGAACGTGCGCTCGTCACGGAGGAGGTCTGCCTTCAAGACGAATTTAGCGATGATGTGACCACCTACGACGAGTCCGATGAGGGGGAGAAGGATGAGGCGCTGGCTGCGTGGCTTTGCGGTGGCGGTGCCGCGCAAGGTGTAGTGCAGATGGAGGAGAGCGAGGAGGGTGACGGTGACAGTGAGCCGGGGACAGTGAGCAGGAGGACAGCGAAGGAAGCGAAGACCACCCTGCTGACCCTGCTGCTGCCCAACCCGCTGCCGCTTCCCAAGCCGCTGCCGCTGCCGCTTCCCAGCCCGCTGCCGCTGCCGCTTCCCAACCCGCTGCCGCTTCCCAAGCCGCTGCCGCTGCCGCTTCCCAACCCGCTTCCGCTGCCGCTTCCCAGCCCGCTGCCGCTGCCCAACCTGCGGGGCATGAGAGGCACTTCCGCGGCAGCCGGACCAACGCCCTCGGCAACACCATCCGCAAGGAGAGGTAAACAGAGCATTTTATAGGGGGTCTAAAGTGAGGCCAATCCTCACATTTAAGGGAAAAAAAAAAGATTTCCGGGAAAAATCCGGGGTGGTGGTGGAAAACTGGTGGCGGCTGGCAGCCTCGCAGACGAGTGGACTCATGTTCAGTCAGACTGCGAGCAACTTACCCGACCGTTTTTCTGTCCAGTTTCTTTGTCAAACCCCGAGAAAACGCAGGTCGCGAAGGGACGGACGTTCACTACCGTGGCCTCCGGCGGCTGGGGGGCTCCGCCCCCCAGACCCCCCTGTGCCGTCTGCCTGTCTTATACCCAACACCCTTTGGGGTCAATTGGGGATGGAATACAGACCACCCCGGGAGGATGCAGGCAGCTCACAGAATCGTACGGTTACAAGGAACAGATGCTCACTACCGTGGCCTCCGGCGGCTGGGGGGTTCCGCCCCCCAGACCCCCCTGTGCTGTATACCTGTCGTGTACCCAAACCCTTTGAGGTTACATCAGGGAATGGAATGCAGACCACCCTCAGTAGCCTCAGGAGGACGCAGCCAGCATGCAGAATCTGTACACCTGCAAGGAACAGATGTTCACTACCGTGGCCTCCGGCGGCTGGGGGGCTCCGCCCCCCAGACCCCCCTGTGGCATGTGCCTGTCTTGTACCCATGTCCTTGTGCACGGGGCTGCGGCATATTGGTCCCGGAGGCCATTTTTTGGACAGCCTCCGGCGCCCGAGGCCTGAATCCGAGCACTGGTCCCTGAGAGAGGAGCCGGGAGGTGACCCATTCAGTGCAAGACTCACTGGCCGGGGGGTCCGTCAAAAAATCGGGGAACGCCTCACATTTAAGCCCAAATGAGCGTAGATTTCGCCCCTATAAAATGCCCTGGAGGTAAAGGTGCAAAAAAAACGCATAAATACGTAAACAATATGTGTGTAAAAAATTATTTACATGTATTGTTTACATGGAATATTATTTACAGCTATTATTTACATGCACATTTACTATTTACATAAAGCTAGGTAAACAATAGCTGTGACCCCCGTTTAATAAGATAAGGTGTTGGCCTGATGAAGGTTGGTCTGAATGTGAGCGCAGTTTTGTTGTGCGTGAAAAGCAGATCAGGCTGGAATTCGAGCGCTGGGCCACAGTCAACTGGCTTCTCTGAGTAGCGGGAAAGAGCGCCCCAGCTCTATTTCCGACCGCCCGGCTCCCCCAGGATGCGGCGCTCCGCTCAGTGGGCTTCCACTGACCACTCCGAGGACGAGATGCTTGGCGGGTGGTTCTCGCAATCCACCCCACCCTTCCTCCTGATGTCACAGGTCTGCACAATTGTGTTGACAGGCCGACAACGATCTTCGCTGTGGTGGTTGGCCCAGCTGAAGCTGGGGCCCACTCGCACTGGTACTGTGCCTTGTGCGAGAACAACGGCAGAACGGGTGTGCTGGACACGGACAGGGAAGAGTTCTATCTTGACTCGCTCGACAAACTGACAGCACTCGTTTCTCTCCGTACAACCGACGTCCCTATTGCCAAATCATGGCATCCGGAAGAACGGCACGAAGGCCGCCTTGGAAGCGTTGGAGAAGAACACCAGCGGCAAGATTTTTTGCGGAGTCCGGCCTGATATTTCGAGCATCATGCTCGTGTGGGAACGAACGAAGAATAGAGGAACTTGCCTGCCCTGTAGATTATATTGCGCTCAAGGGTGCAAGATGCAACAGGACGGTCACCGTGCCTCCCCGCCCTGTATTTTACACCCTCACCACTTCCCCCATTTCTGAATACTGAGCCGAGTGGCTGTGTGTGTCGTGCCTGGCATACCAGAAGCCTCGTCGAAAGCCATCCCCTGGTACTCGCCGTTGAAGAACAGCTGCAGCGTCCCATTCTTCGTGTCCAGCAGGCACCCGAAGCGCCCTCCTGAGATTGGCACGACTAGGCGCCAGAGGCGGCGCTGCACACCCTCTGGCTTCATGCGTTCGAGCCGGTCATGCTCGCACTCGCCAGTCTGGATGTACACCGCCCAGGTCTTGTTGTCGAAGCCCATCTCTGATGACGTCGGGGCGTCGCGCAGCGCGACGCCAATCTTGAAGTTGTCCTGCGCAGTCGTGAACTCCCAGTAATACTTGCCCGTGTCAGGCTCAAAGGACTGGCTCGCAATGGCAGTGTGGTACATCGAACCCGGCGGAGGCCCGGTCTGCGGCTGCGCGACAAACTTGAAACTCAGCTTCTTCCCCGCCTCGTCCACCTCATACATGTCGGAGAAGCTCTCCCATTTAAACGCGCAGGGCGTGACATTTGCCATCTTTCACACCACAACACACCCACACCCCACCCACGGGTTAACCCTCCTGTATACGCTCCTCCTCTCGGTGCCTCGATCACCTCTGATGCCCCTCTACGACCCCCCTCCCACAGCCCCCCCACCTACCCTACTTGGGGAACGCGCACCACCCAACAGACGGGTTTAGGGCGTGAGGCTGTGGAGCAGTGAAGAGGCTAGGCTAAACGAGAGTCGTGAGTTGAGAGGCTCTAAGAGAGTGGTGGGGTTTGAGTACCGCACTGTGTGTGTATAGGGGAGTGGGGGAGATGTGGGGGGTGATCACTCCGCCGGGTCGCACAGCAATGCAATGACTGTGGCCACTCTGCGGGGTATATAGTGTATTACGGCCTGGTGGGGGGTGGGCGTGAGGTGGTGGAAGATTTCCCCCCTTGAGTTGCAGTTCCAATTATGGCGATGGCGGGAAAATTTTCCCGGGTGGTTCCTCCAGCCCAAATCAGACGGAGATACGGAGGGGGGGGCGGGAGGGTGGGAGCGGGGGGAGGGGGCTGGGTGGGAGGGATGACTCACATGTCACATTGCCCTCTCTCCCTACTGCGGAGAGAGGCCCTACCCCCCCCACCCCCACCCCCTGCCCCACCCGATCCCTCTCTCGCCCTTCTTTGCAGCACAAGACCCGCCCTCCCCTGCCTCCCCATCCCCAACACTGAGAATGGGACGGGTTGCGCTGGACAGGAAGAAGGACGATTGGCGCCACCACCCCCACCATCCCACGACCTCCCGTCTGTTTTTTTTCTGTTTTGTGCGCACTGATGTGTGTATGGGAATGTGTGCCCATGAAAAAGTGCAGTGCAAGAGGGGCAGCCCCTTTCCCTTTGCCAGCAAATCCTGTGTGAGGTGGAGGCAGGCCGGCTTGCCGAGCGGCAACCCGCACACCCCACCCTCCCCTTTTTGGGGAGGTGAATGTTTTAAGAGCAAGGTGCAAAGTTCTCGGGGGGGAGGGAAACGGACCTGCGGAGAGCCAGATGTCGTTCTCCCAACCGCAGAACATACACATCCACACGGCTCCCAATCCCCCGGAACCTCCACCCCCCCCCGCCCCCGCCCCCCCGCGACGCACCCATATACAAGAAATTCAACGGAACCTACGGAACGTAACGGTAGTCCTCAGGCAAGGCAGGAAGGGTGGGCGTATCGGCAGAGGAGGGCGCGGGGGTGATTTTTTTTCACCCGGGGATACTATTTTTTTTTGAGAGCTGTGCCACAGCGCACACGCGGGCCCCTCAGAACCCTATGCAGAGCATCACCACGCTCCACAATCAGGCGCGTGGGGTGTTCTCGCAATCGACGGAGGGTAGGCCTGCACAGTCGCACGGTAGCAAGACCGCCAGTCAATCGGGCGTGCTCGGTAGGGGATGCTTATTCGATGACATTCCCTTCCTGGTATCTCTCGGTGACCCGCACCCCGCTAAGTAAAAAAGGTTCGCGACCCGACCTCTTTCAAAAATTGGGGGGGGGGGGGTATTGAAATAGAAGCAGAAGGAAGCACAGGGGTGATCTCCTTCAAAATTAGGGGGGGGGGGTTTTGGCTTGTGCGTTGACAGCTTCCACACGCACACACACCCCTCGACCCACACATGCCTGTGAACGGCGAATGGGGTGGTGCGCAGCACCGGTGAGTGGGTCTGGCAGCAAGCGACATGTTCCTCTCTCCCACACCGAGTGTGTCTAAAAATGAATACAGGCAAGCAATTGAGATAACCAGACAGCAGCACCACCCTTTGAGGGTGGGTGTGGCCGGCTGCCGCACACACACTGCACATGCTGGGCGCGTGAGTGTGGTTTCGAGGGTATAGTCAGAATCATTTCCCATCAGCCAGCCCAGCCCCGGGAAGGAAGAAAAGAGGGAGGGGAAAAAAGGGCTGGCCCACCAAGAGCGAATCACCAAGAATGAAAAAAAACCGCCCCTCACCTACCTCTCCGTTCGGTAAAAGTATTAGTCTTCAAAAGTGACGAACTCAGGCCTGCCAGCCCAGCCTCCAGACATGGCGTGCGTCCCTCATCTTCGTTTCCGATATGGCGCTTCGTTTCTCATGATATGCCGGTGGTGTGCGTGCATGTGCTGCTTTTCCGAAAACTGCTGGAAAATATTATTTACGTGAACTGTCTTCTTCCCCCAACCCCGCTACATTTCCTTTACTTTTTTTTTGATACATTCCGCCCGAAACACAACAGGGTCATCGCCACGCGCCAAATCTATGCAGCCGACCAACAGACACCATCAAAGCCAATGGGAAAGAAAGGCATGTCTCATCTTCTTTTCCAGGGGAGGGGTTCCGGGACCCCGTTTCGCCCTCTGTCGTCACAAAACCGCGTCAGTTTGACACCTCTTCGGTGAGGAAGGATCCCTATCTCTGCAAACCTCAGAGAGCGGTTCGGTTCGTTTCAGGGGGAAATGGCTATTTTACACGGTGGACTCCAGCGGGGGTAGGGTAACCCTTTTCGGGAGTCTCAACTAGGGGGAGTCCAACTCCCGCTAGCGGGAGTATAGACTCCCGCTAGCGGGAGTCTATACTCCCGCTAGGGGGAGTCTGACTCCCCCTAGCGGGAGTCTTTTCACCTATTTTCACTCATTTTTCCCATGATACCTATGCAATGTGGCACTCGTCACTGAAGTACAGCCACACCAAACGAAACGGACGTTTCCACCCATCCCAGCTCGCAGACCTGATTCACAAAAATGGGGAAGACGACAACGAAGCCGGCAGCGAAGCCGGCGGCAAAGTCGATTAAGAAGAAGAAGAGCGCAGAGAGTCCCGAGGCTGCGGAGGCGACGAACATTGTGCATGATTTTTGCACGGCCTTCCCTGTTAAAAAAGGGGGCAGTGTGCTGACACTGGGATCCATTAGAAGGCTCCTAGCAACGGTGTTGAGCAAGGAGCTCCACCAGCACAGCACCCAGGTGGCCAACGCAATCATCGCCATGTCTTCCCTGACATGGATAAGTTCGCTGTCAGGGAAGTCGCAACGATGCGGAAGGAGGGCGCTCTCCGTCATATACAAGGTGGAGGCGAAGTATGGCAAGGTGCAGGATACAAACGTGTCGTCGGGGGCAGCCTGAAGCCGCGAATGATCGCGACACGGGCGAACGGCTTGGCACCGTGGGTCTGGATAGATGCTGGAGTTCGGCCGGGTGAAACCGGAAGTCGCAGCAAAATTTGCCCCCCCAGATTTCTTCCTCAAACCCACCCGTGGGCTGATCCGGCCTTGCACGGTGGACTCCAGCGGGGGTAGGGTACCACTACCGGGTTTAACCCTTTTCGGGAGTCTCAACTAGGGGGAGTCCAACTCCCGCTAGCGGGAGTATAGATCAGCAGTGGGCAACAATGAGGCGATGCGGGGGGCGAGGGCACCGATGCTCACTGTGCGACATCCCAGAAGAACGCTGGTATCAACAGGTGCATCGATACCCGCACCTGACTCTCTCTGAGATGAAAGAGGCTGGCTACCCCTCCCTCTTGGCAGGTGTGCTTCCCAATGCCCGCTACGTCACCCCAGCACTCCATGACTGCAAGGGGCTCGCCATGCGGCTGATCAGGGTACTGGATGACAGGGGTGGAGCTTGGGGGTTTTTTCGGGTCAGCTGACCTGATTTTCTGCAGGCCCTCACAAAAAATCAGGTCAGGGGTAAAAAGAAAAAAAAATATAGATTTTCGGGAAACCGGAAAAGTTGGCTCCTCGCCTTGGGGCCTCAAGGTGACCAGGAGGCGTTTCGTGAGCAAAGTGACCCCAGCGACATGAGCACAGGCCTCAAACAGTCACAATAGAGGACAAATGAAGCTGCCCAACCCGTACCGTGCAACAGACGTTTACTACCGTGGCCTCCGGTGGCTGGGGGGCTCCGCCCCCCAGACCCCCCTGTGGCATGTGCCTGTCTTGTACCCAAGCCCTTTACATCAGGGAATCTCAGTATCCTCAGGAGGACGCAGCCAACTCACACAGAATCCGTACGCCCGCAAGTCACAGATGTTCACTACCGTGGCCTCCGGCGGCTGGGAGCTCCGCCTCCCAGACCCCCCCTACGGCATGTGTTTGTCTTGTAACCAAGTCCTTGCGCGTCCGGGGCTGCATATCGGTTCCGGTACCTCGCGGGAGGCTGGGCCCGAGCACTGATCTCTGAGACGAACCGGGGGGGAACCCATAAGAAAAAATTGGCTGACCCGATCTGACCCGATCCAGCCCGCAACCCCATATTTCAAGCTCCACCCCTGCTGGATGAGACAACAAAAAAATATTCGACAAGACCTGTACAAACCTTGCACTGAATGTGTCGCAGCATGGGACAGGTGCTCAGTTCCGGAAGGTCGTGCTTGCCTGTCACAGGACACACCTACAAGGGCTTGTTCCGCTACCTCTTTGTCTCCCTTGCAGACCTCATGCATTTCCGGTATGCAGACATCCCCTGGCGCTTCTGGGGATGCAAGGATGAGTCAGCCCGGATTCCCTTCTTGCGTGCTCGGATCTCAGGGCATATATTTCACTGGTTGATGGAGCATGCCGAAAAGGGATCAACGCGCAATGCCTACGTACACAGTCTCCATCATTGGTGGGCTCCAGAAGATGCAGTGCCTCTGCAGAACAACGACGAATTTGAAGAAGCAGAGAACGGACATCGCAAGAAAGATGCCGTTACAATCGCCAGCTCCGCAACTTACGAGAGAGATCTTGCGATGGCAGAAGAGAAGCGGCGCGCATCGGGCATGCCTTGGAAGGTTGCGCACCTGTCGCAGGACGGGATCCTCGGGTATAGAGAAGTCATCCTGTGTCCGTGTCTGCACACCCGACACGCTCATAGATTGGCTGTGTATGTTCTTTGCACACAGTTGACACAGCTGCAGAAGGGGTTTGTGCACTGCAACACACAGGACTTCGTTGAACCCATCAGCGCGCCCTACTTCCTGTTCCGGTTCCCCGAAGGACACCGCAAATTATCGCTCTGCTTGTGCAAAATGCCAATCCCGCTGGGGGCGACTTTCACACCATTCGTGTCATCCGAGGCGACTTTGAGCACGCTTGACCAACGCGCACAGCAGGAGGGGGATGACAGTTCTGACGAAGAAGATGAGGCCTGCAGGATGGCTTGTCTTGCCCAAGGTGTAACACAACTACGACAGGCGATGGCCGCACTTTGACACCTCAAATTCTAACCGCTCACCTCCGCAGGTGTAGCCGCTACCAGGAGGATAGGTAGGTAGTCCAGAGTCCGGGGAAACTGACAGAAGCAAAACAAGCCCCTCCCCATCCCTCTTCCACCATGATTTTACCCCCCACGCCAGTAGACTGTAACTATATCATGGGAAAAATGGATGAAAATAGGTGAAAAGACTCCCGCTAGGGGGAGTCAGACTCCCCCTAGCGGGAGTATAGACTCCCGCTAGCGGGAGTCTGGACTCCCGCTAGCGGGAGTCTTTGACACCCGCTCAGACTCCCGCTCCCAGACTCCCGCTAGGGCCGCTGGAGTCCACCGTGTACAAGTGTCGTTTCGACCCACGCGTGGAGAAATGCAAGCGAGCCTTGAAGGACTGCGAACAAGATATAAAGGGTGCCTTCACCCCTGTGCCACACTGTGTATCAGAACTGTGTCACTTTACATCCAGTTCTGTGAGGCGGGCCGCTAATTTTCTCACATCTCTGCACTTCTTCTGAGAGAAAAAAATCCCCCATGAGGTTGTAACACTCATCACTCAGCACGACGGTGCCGAAAACGGCGCGGTTTCGTCCATTTTCCTCCGACCGGGTTAGGAGGTGAAAATCGCCGAAACCTCTGACGAAAACCTGCTTGCTCAGAGCGAAGACCTCAAAGAGCGAAGCAATCCTCATCGATGTCCTGCTCCTTGAAGTGTGCTGCCCTGCGGTCGTCCTGCACCTTTCACCCCCCCCCCCCCCCCCATTTCCTTAGATGCGTTGCCGCTTCCACACGCCCACAGCGCCAGCCTCTGGCACCACGAGGAAGAAAATCCCCCCCAACTCCAACCCCAACCCCCACCCCGCCATGAACGCAGATCGAGACGCAGAAAACAATATACTGACACATCTCCGGCACGCCTACCCACCCACCCTGCAGACCGCACGCAGGCGGCGGGGCAGCGTCTTGCTGAGTGCGGAAACACACGAGGCACTCTGGGTGAGGGCTAGAGGAGGACAGGGGGGGGGGGGGGGGGTCGGGAGACACACAGACAGGATGGTGGTGGTGGTGGGGTATTCCAGAGGGCATGGCCACCCAATACTCCATCTCTTTCGTTCTGTTGGAGTTGCTTTGTTTCGTGGGGGAGAAGGTGCATGCGGCAGCAGGTATCCCTGAAGCCAGAAGAAAGGGGGGGGGGTGGTGGGGGTGGTGGTGGGGCTGGTGTTCGCCGAGACTACCGCACCCCCCACTGCCCTCTCCCCACCCCCCACCACCCCCCGCACAACACGCGCGCGCATGAAACGCATCACAAAGGGAAAGATGAAGAGAAGGTGCGCAACAGCGGGAGGCAAAACTGTTCTTCCCGACATGAGTCAAAATGCTGTAAACACAACCTGCGTCTCGGCGGCGAATCGCCCCCCCCCCCCCCCCTCACCTGCACCCCGCGCCTCCGCTCCACCCCCACTCGATGGACTGCTGAGAAACTCGTCCTCATCCAGTGATTCACAAAGACGAGATTACACGCGCCAGACAGGGTGAACAGGCTGGGCACCCAAACGGCTATTGGCAAATAGGGCCTCTCTGTGCGGGGCTCTGAGCAGCGGTAAGGCCACACAAAGGATCACATAGGTGGCGTATGTGTGATCAGGCGCAGTGTCGCCTATTTTTTCGCAACCATGACGATGACAACGACGCCGACTGTGGGGGGGGTGGGGGGTGTGTGGAGTGTAGGGAGATGTGTGATGGGGGGTGGTGAGTGGCAGGGTGCAGCAACACCGAGCAACGCTCTTTGATGGTGTTTCGCAGCACCGGTGGTGCTGTCGCAGAACCCTTGCATTGTGACCCTCGAGGGGTGGACGCGGCGCGGCGCGATGCCAGGTTTCTGGCCAGAAATCGCAAAATCGCAACACTCCCTCTCCCCTTTTTGAGGAGAGACTCGCGGTCGACAACACACGGGTGCAGCAAAGCACCCAGAAACACACTCAGTCCGTTTCCTCCTGCTGCCGGTGAATAGACACGCTGCGATATGCCACCCCATGCAAGTCTTCCAACACATACTGATGAGGAGGAGGAGGACCAGGGCACAGCACATGTATTTCCTGCTGGACTTGGCGTGTTTGTTCGCCCTCTGCAGCTGGCTGACGCCCTCAGCGGTCTTGTCCCCAGCATCCTTGACGTTGTCATGCGCGGCGGTGATGTTGTCACCCTGCTTGTCCACAAGCTCCGCAAGGGTCTTCTGGCACTCCGCAATCTCATTCACGCCTGCCTGGACATCCTCGATCTCCACACGCTTCTCAATGGCAATGGCCTGCAGGCGCGGTGGTGGTCATGACGGTGTTGGCGGTGGCCGGGCCTTCGCCGATGAACTGCAAAAAGACCGACCCACCCCACCCCCTCACAAAACAGTATACGAAGGGACAAGGTGTTGACACAGAGAGCAACGCCCTGACCCATCTCCACGGCGGGGGCTGGGAGCACGCGAGATGAAAGAGACAAGGCAGAAGAAGGCGACAGATGAGACACGAGGCACGGGGTAAAGGGCAACCTGAAACTGCACACCCCGGTCCATACCTCCTGTGTCTCCAGCCCGGCGGTGTCGTAGTGGCGGAGAGTCGTCCTCTCCTGCAGCAGGGCAGTCGAGGTGTTGTTCTTGTACAGGTCGTTGTTGCGGTAGTTCTGCATATTAAGCCTCCGCCCTCGGCGCCTGTGTCCCTGATGGTGGTGGTGCAAGATTGTGCGGGGCGTCGCAACGCCTGGGCAAAGAAGTCCAGACGTGTGAGTGCAACGCAAAGCGGCACACCGCGCAAAAGATACTGGTGGGATCCCGTGGGCGGCGGGGAGAGGTGCTCGCACTGAAGGTGCAGCCTGCGCGTGCGTGCCTGGCTCCGCGCCCACTTTGGGCGCGGACCGTGATGCTCTTCTCTGCCTCCACCCGCTGTGCCGCCTGCCCGTGTGGGCGGGCGGTGCAGTTTGGGCAGGCAAACGGATGCGTTGGGATGCGGGGAGGAAGCGGTGGGGGGGGGGGGCTAAATAGAAGGGGGGAGGGCCTATTAGAAGGGGGGGGGGGGTCTGAAAATTCGAAATCCATAAAATGCGGGGGTGGTCCATCGAGAATGGGGGTCGGAAACCCGGGGGTCGGAATCGAGGGGTCGGATATGGGGGTCAGAGGGGGTCGGCCCCCTCCCGACCCCCTTTGTTCTCGGGGGTCAGAATACGGGGGGTCGGAGGGGTCGGAAGGGGGTCAGAAAATAGGGGTCTGAAACTTGGGGGTCGGAAATTTTGCACTATTTCTCAGGGGTCGGAAAATGGGGGGTTGCAAACTCGGGGGTCGGAGAATGAGGGGTCGGCCCCCCTCCCGACCCCCCCCACACAGGGTTTGCAAAACCCCGTCTTTTGAATATGTGGGACTTCTGCGGATCGTAGTGGGGTCATTTCGTGGATAGAAGTATCCGACACGAGACGAACACGAGTGAGCCAACACTACGAACGTAGTGCACAAGTGGGGAAGCGGGTACCGAGTTAAAAAAAATACGCGTACTAGACGTCCTTCTGTCGATATCTTACTTGGCGCTATGGAAACACAAAAATGGAACGAAGAAAAATGTTTTGTTGACCGCTTCCACCACTCCTCTGCACAAATCTCACGACCGGCTATTGTGTGTTTGTGTTGTCAATGAAGTACAGAAGGTGTGGTGGAGCACGAAGAAAGGGAAACATGACAGAGGTGATGACGCCAGTCCTTTCTAGTATCGTATTTCCTCCTATACACAATGCTGCGCTGTGTTTTGGATGGTATAAAAAAAAAAGAAGTACCAAGCTTCACTCATGAAATGTGGGTCTGGTCCAGAGATAGTCATGGGAGGAGATGCCTGGGAGGCACACACTACCCACCCACTCAGCGGCACCCTCCCCGACCCCCTCCTCGGGTTTTTCAAAAACCCGTTCTTTTGAATGTTTGGAGTTTGTGCGGATCGCAGTGGGGTCATGTTGGCCATGGGGTGCCGATGAACACCCCTTATTGGTGGTCCTCATTGGCTGCGGTTGTTTGTTTGTTTGTAGGCCACACGTGGGGAGGGGGGGCTTTTCGTGCACCTGGTGTATACGATGGCTGTTGCCTCATCGTCATACAGTAGCATTGCTGGTTGTGTCTACGTTTCGAGCAGTCCGTACTACGTCCTCCTCTCGCCTGCTCTCATCAGGTACGGGGCGAGAATCTGGGGGGATCAGTTCCCAAGCAGACACAACCAGCACTGTGCTCACAACACTGGGGTGGGTGGGTGGTCCGGCCTCGCCAGTGTTCCCCCTCGTATCAAGCTTTTTTTGAAAGGAAAGCTAAGGAAAAAAAGTAGGTCTACGCCTAGGCATAGGGTGCGGGCGATTCGGTTATCGCCCAAATCGCAAAAATTATCGCCCTCATTATCGCCCATTCTGTCAAGGCGATAAGTGGGCAATAATTTTTCCGTCGTATTTTGGGGGCAAAATGGCGGCCAGGGACGTCAGATCACTGCTGAGGTGGTGAGTGGGCCATTGCCTCAGTGAAGACCCGGTTCCTGACCTAGATCAAGCCCTCTGCTCCAGTGTTCTCAGTGGGTCATGACTCTGTGACCAGGGTCAGAACCGCCCCAGGTCTCAGATCAGCCGTGAAGCTTCCTGTGGGCTATGCAATGAGTCATCTCAAACGTACGGAGTTCATCCTCCCATTCAGACCGACTACACTAGAATCACGCATCTCCTTCAACACTAAGGTGTACCCGCTTCATGCTCACGAGTGCTCCTAGTAACGTCGAGTGAACAGGTCCTGAGCGAGGTCAGGATCTGGGCCAATGCCCAGTTCCTCACGGGTTTTGACCGAGGAAGTGACCCACCCACATGACGTCAGTGGTCAGAAGCTGATTTCTGATGCAGAATCCTAGGTCTTGGCCCAGTTGTTGACGAGGTCACAGGGCCCTGTGGGACCCAGGGTCAGTAGAGCGGTAACCCACTCACCACTAGCTGAAGACCCCTTCAGAAAGTGTGAAAAAAACGGGCGATACTGGGCGATAATTTGGCGATAATCGGGCGATAATGGGCGATAAGGCGATTCGATACGCGATAATCGGGGCTCGAACCCGGTTGGGCGATAGGCGAATCGCCCGCACCCTATGCCTAGGGGGGGGGGGTGGAGGGGGAAGAGAGTAGAGGGAAGAGAGCAAGCTGAGCAAGCAGAAGCTGTGGGGGGGCGCACCACGCACACAAGAGTGTGGCGTACACACCAGTGGGCCCGGGCCAGCGGGTATCAGTGCACGTGGCATGCCCCCCCCTTGGCAACTCTTGCAGTCGAGTTGTACGTGCTGCGGATGCAGTTTTGTTTTACTGCAACACCACCCGTTGCTTGGAACTTCAGCCCCAGCCCCGCGAAGGGCTGCAAGATCCGCTGTCCCCTGGCATTGGTCCGGACGGGTGGTCTGCAGTGCGGCAGCGGCTGCCGGTGCGAGTGAAGGGTGAAAAGGGATGAAGCGAAAGGGAAGAGAGAAGACGTGCACCTGAGCACATCGTCACCACCTGCGCGTGACCCGGTTGCCGTGAGGGCTGCGCGGCATGGCCACTGCGACGGCGACGGGGGCCTGTGGCTCCCCATCGCCGCCAGGGCCCAAGGGGTTCGGGCGGGCCTACGACTGCTCCAGAGGGGCGACCCGCTCCCTGAGGGGAACGTTACGGTGCGGGGTGAGTGCTCTTTCGCCTGAACGGGGCCTTGGGGGGTAGACTGCGTCAACGGACACGCCGTTGGGAGGGGAGGTAGTAGCAGAGGGTGCGGCCGGGTCAGCGGCGCCCAGGTCAGCGTCAGCGATGGAATCGACCCTCGGCCTCTGGGCAGGCAGTACCGGGGTAGAACTGGTATGCGCCTCGAAGGCAGCGCGCTTCAGCTGCACCACAGCGGGGATGGACGGCCGGGTGCCGTCGGGTGAGAGCCTCCCACGAGGCTGCATCAGGTGGCGGTGGGGTGAGCCCGGGGAGCACACGGTGTAGGCCAGCCCCTTCAGCACAGCTGGAGGGGTGGCGGGCTCGGGGACAGCGGTACACGGGGTTGCCTCAGGGGAGGGCTGAGGCACAGGCACATGGGGTGGCGGGGCGGAGGGGAGAGCCTCCACATGCGTCACGTGCGGCGGTGGGGTGCAGGGGATGGCTTCCACAGGGCTGCAGAGGCAGGCGCGGTGGTCTCTGGGGAGGACGGGGTCGTAGTCACAGGGGGCGCCGGGATCGAGGTACACACACCACGTGCATCTTTACAAATTAGTGGAGACACACACCGAGCACTTGCTCTTGATGTGATCTCCACTGTCACATTCACCCTCCCACCGCCGTCGAGGTTGATGGGATTCACCGCGCCTTCCGCAATCTCGACGCCCACCTCCCCAGAGCCCAGGTGTCGAGGCATTAACTATTCCCTCCCAGAACCGCAGACAATTGGTTTTTTGAGCTCCGTGCGGATCGGAGTGGGGCCTATCAAATGCGTATGTGCTGCAGGGCCAGAGAGCCTAGAGCCCACGGCGGCTACTTCCACAATGTTCCCACGTTGTGTCACTTGAGTGCGGTGAGTTGAGGCCGTACAGCTGTTGTGGGGGGCAACCTCTCTCCGAGCTTGTAAAATCCTTTGCATGCGACTCCGGAAATGAGCGATTGGCAGCATCTCTTTTCCGTTGAATCGCTGCCTCCTGAACACAAAAGCGAAAGGCCTCATGAGGGTGAGGCATGCTGAGACGCCTCCTGCTGAGCCACACGTGGTGGCTCAGAGAAGCAACCGAGAAGGGGTAGTGCTAGAGAGAAGGAGAAGAAGAAGCGGCACAGAGTGTTGACTCCTGTTGCCCAATCAACAGCACTGCAGAATCGTGCAACCGCGCAGCTCTCAGCGGCAGAGGGCAACGCAACACGCCCCCTGATGCAGCCCTCAACGCAACACGATGAGCGGGCACACCATTACATGTGATGACTTGCAGCAGCAAGTATCTCGCGGTCTTCCTTCAGGCTGTCGTCTGCGTACTCGAGTGAGTCCCCATCTTGTTGAACTGCAGCAAGAACGATCTCACGATCACCTTTCAGGCTGTCGTCTGCGTACTCGAGTGAGTCCCCACATTGTTGAACTGCAGCAAGAACGATCTCACGATCACCCTTCAGGCTGTCGTGTGCGTACTCGAGTGAGTCCCCATCTTGTTGAACTGCAGCAAGAACGATCTCACGATCACCTTTCAGGCTGTCGTCTGCGTACTCGAGTGAGTCCCCACATTGTTGAACTGCAGCAAGAACGATCTCACGATCACCCTTCAGGCTGTCGTCTGCGTACTCGAGTGAGTACCCCTGATGTTGAACTGCAGCAAGAACGATCTCACTATCACCCTTCAGGCTGTCGTCTGCGTACATGAGTGAGTACCCGTGATGTTGAACTGCAGCAAGAATGAACTCACGATCACCCTTCAGGCTGTCGTCTGCGTACTTGAGTGAGTCCCCATATTGTTGAGCTGCAGCAAGAACGATCTCACGATCACCCTTCAGGCTGTTGTCTGCGTAACGGAGTGAGTACCCCTGATGTTGAACTGCAGCAAGAATGAACTCACGATCACCCTTCAGGCTGTCGTCTGCGTACTCGAGTGAGTACCCCAGATGTTGAACTGCAGCAAGAATGAACTCACGATCACCCTTCAGGCTGTCGTCTGCGTACATGAGTGAGTACCCGTGATGTTGAACTGCAGCAAGAATGAACTCACGATCACCCTTCAGGCTGTCGTCTGCGTACTTGAGTGAGTACCCATTTTGTTGAACTGCAGCAAGAACGATCTCACGATCACCCTTCAGGCTGTTGTCTGCGTAACGGAGTGAGTACCCCTGATGTTGAACTGCAGCAAGAACGATCTCACGATCACCCTTCAGGCTGTCGTCTGCGTACTCGAGTGAGCACCCCTGATGTTGAACTGCAGCAAGAATGAACTCACGATCACCCTTCAGGCTGTCGTCTGCGTACTCGAGTGAGCACCCCTGATGTTGAACTGCAGCAAGAATGAACTCACGATCACCCTTCAGGCTGTCGTCTGCGTACTCGAGTGAGTCCCCATACTGTTGAACTGCAGCAAGAATGAACTCACGATCACCCTTCAGGCTGTCGTCTGCGTAACGGAGTACGTGCCCATATTGTTGAACTGCAGCAAGAATGAACTCACGATCACCCTTCAGGCTGTCGTCTGCGTACTGGAGTGAGTCCCCATTTTGTTGAACTGCAGCAAGAACAATCTCACGATCACCCTTCAGGCTGTCGTCTGCGTAACGGAGTGAGTACCCCAGATGTTGAACTGCAGCAAGAACGATCTCACGATCACCCTTCAGGCTGTCGTCTGCGTAACGGAGTGAGTACCCGCAATGTTGAACTGCAGCAAGAATGAACTCACGATCACCCTTCAGGCTGTCGTCTGCGTACTGGAGTGAGTCCCCATTTTGTTGAACTGCAGCAAGAACAATCTCACGATCACCCTTCAGGCTGTCGTCTGCGTAACGGAGTGAGTACCCCAGATGTTGAACTGCAGCAAGAACGATCTCACGATCACCCTTCAGGCTGTCGTCTGCGTAACGGAGTGAGTACCCGCAATGTTGAACTGCAGCAAGAATGAACTCACGATCACCCTTCAGGCTGTCGTCTGCGTACTGGAGTGAGTCCCCATTTTGTTGAACTGCAGCAAGAACAATCTCACGATCACCCTTCAGGCTGTCGTCTGCGTAACGGAGTGAGTACCCCAGATGTTGAACTGCAGCAAGAACGATCTCACGATCACCCTTCAGGCTGTCGTGTGCGTACTCGAGTGAGTCCCCATATTGTTGAACTGCAGCAAGAACGATCTCACGCTCACCCTTCAGGCTGTCGTGTGCGTACTGGAGCGAGTGCCCACATTGTTGAACTGCTGCATGAACAAGTTCACGATCACCCTTCACGGTGGTGTGCGCATGTTCGAACCAGTCTTGCACTCCTACCCCCTCATCCACTGCTTGAAGGACCTCATCGCGTGTCGTCACCCACAGCGGGACCTGCCACAGTTGCTTCTCCCCCTTGTGCACCGCGTCGAGGTGACGATCGGGACAGATGGTGACGTGAACCACGCATCCGGCTTCGACACCTGCATGGCTCAGAGGCTCGTCGTCACACACCGCTTTGCCCCCCACCGACAGATGCACGTCCTCTTCCTCCACACCAGCAGGGTAGCGGAACGCCTCGCGTGCTTCGAGCTTCAGCCTGTCGGGCTTCTCGTCCATCCCGATGTCGACAGCGTGCGTCACGCTTGTCGCCGCATCCGTCAGGAACACGTCCATAACCACACCTGTGGAAAGTTAGCAGCGCCCTGCAGGGTGGTGTGGCTCTGTGTGTGTGTTGCAATCAATCAGGAGGCTTGCGCCCGCTCAGCGGGGTGCATGGTCATAAAGACGATTCTCATCAGGTGCACATGTGTGATCCTACGTCGTGCGCAGTTTCACGACCTGGTGGACACTCCACTGCCTGATGGTGGGAAGATCTCCGAGGAGATCATCCAGGCCGCGATCGAGATTGTCGCAATCTCCCGACAACCAATCCGCACAACCGCGGATATCCCCGTTCCGACGAACAGGCACACTTAGGAAATCTGTCGATTCGCTGGCATTTTGCACGCATCTCCCAGAAAGGGAAGCGCAGATGGAGTGGGGATGGTGGGCGTTGTGGGGAGGGGGGGGAGACGACCCGATCGTGACACCTTTTTTAAATTTTTCTTGCTTGACCAAGTTGCTCGCCATCTGCACACTACCTCTCTGTTCAAGGCGGTCAGTGTCACTTGATGCTGCACACAAATCACTGCTATATCCCAGGGCGCCTTCCCTTGTGAGAATAGCGGAACTTCTGCGGTTGCAGTTTGGTGGTTGAGGCCGGCGGTGGTGATATCACTTTGGTGACTGTGATTCCTTCCTCCTGAGCTCGACCAAGTCGACCTGGTGCTGGCTGCCCGCGAGGGTGCTGGAACCGATATGCCACAGCCCCGACTTGGCTCCAAGACCAGGCACATGTCACAGGGGGGTCTGGGGGGCGGAGCCCCCCAGCCGCCGGAGGCCACGGTAGCGAACGTCTGTTGGCCTGGCTCCATAGTCGCATCCACTCGAGTACAACACAACTGACAGATACGTAGCACATGTTAAGGGATAAGAGTAAGTTGTTGTTTGACGGTGGGACCGAACTGGAAGTGGAAGCAAAAACATCAAATACGGCAATAACAACAACCGCCAAAGATAAATTGACGGAAGCAAACGCGGGGATGGTGCCGATGCGGCTGCAGGGAAGCTCCGCTGCTGCCTAAGTAAGCGAATACAACAAGCCTGGTCTCTTGCCCCGCCCCCCGCCGCCGCATGCGCAAGGCAGCGGCGCGCGGAGAGCCCGGGAAGAGACACAGAACCGCAGCAGCACCACACCCCAACATGTGTGGCAGTGATGAAAGGTGGGGGGTAAAATATGGCGTGGAGGAAGCGCGTCTGCGGGGGCTGAAGGAAGAAGAAGCCCCACACACACACACAGAAACGAGAAATAACCCCAAAAGCCAAAGCCAGCGCAACACCACACGCCGCACCATGCACGCGGGGGCATGGAGGTGGTGGTGGAAGCGAAGGCAAACGCGAGGGGGGTGGCCGTGGACGTGGGCTTGCACGTGCACGTGTTATCAAACAGGATTGTGTCTCTATATATCGTCCCGGCGTCCCTATCTACCTGTCGGCCTCCTGGAACCCGGCCTCCTGGAGCTTCCACGCAGCAACGAAGTGCCGCTCGAACTCTGCCCCGGTCCTTCTTGAACTCGCGCACAATGGCGTGCAGCCGCCTGTCCTGGCGCATCACCATGTCGATCGGCAGCATCACAGCCAGCATCCCAGGCCCGCCGCGGTACTGCAGGCCTGTCGGACCCCGCATCGCACCCTTCTGGTCCCACCTGCCCTCGTCGAGGTTGTGGAAGTACTCGTTCCCGAAGACGAGGTTGTGCTCTGTCCACTGCCCCTGGTTCCCGCTCACCTCCAGGTGCATCGCCCCATGTTGTGCCCGCCCCCCAGCAGGCTTACCATCTTGTGCAGCGCAAACTTGTCCGTGTCGAGCGAGATCCCGAGCTCCCCGAACTTGTCGAAGAAGTACTGCAGCGTCTTCTGCGGCAGCCGCGCGTTGTCCCCCACACACAGCCTGTCCGTCTCTGCAGGGGCGACGAAGTCACGCCGCCCGCCGCGGAAGAACAGCGGTGGGCTCCCCATGTACTCCAGCGCCGTGTTGCCCGCCAGCACGTACAGGTCTGCGTGCGACACGGTCGGGTGCGCCGCCTTGACAGCCGCAAGCGCACGCGTCGCCACATCCAGCCCGCGGTGCGTCCGCACGCACCCGCCGACACTGCCGCCGATCGGGAGCAGCGCAGGGTTGAACGTTGACATCGTGTGGAACGCCAGCCGCACCAGCAGCGGCCTGAAGGTGGGCGGCTGCGACTCAATCACTGCCACGATGGCGTGCACCACAGGCATCAAGCCCGCGCGCTGCTTCCGCAAGATGCCCTGGCCGGGAGGGGTGAGCGCCTTGCCGGACCCCGACGCCGGGGCGGGGGTGCTGCCCAACCCGCCCCAGGTCGGAGAACCCGACATGCGCGGTGTGGGGGTGCGCGGAGAAGGCGTCGGCGGTGATCCCCACCACGTGCCCGTCGGTGCCGGTGCCGGTGTGCGTGCGCCGCCCCAAGTCGGGGTCGAAGGGGTAGGGGTGCGCCTGGGTGCGGCAGGGGGCAGGGTCTGAGCTCCTCCGCACCACACCCCTTTATCGCAAACCTACCCGCGCTGAGTGAGACACGCGCTGTTGCATGGGCATCCGTCCTGCCTCTTGAGAATCTGCAAGGACGCAGTGTCCACACACACACACCCCACAAGACCAAGACCACCCTGGGCAAGCGGACAGACGGGCAGAGAGAACAGAAAGGACAAGACAAGGTGATCCGCGTGTGTGCGCAGACCACCCCTCAGAGACAAGCGGACAACACCTCGCCTCTGCGAGGCGCGTGTATTGGGGTGCGCCGCACAACAGAACCCCGTTTGCAAAAGCGCCGCACATTTTTTGTTCTCACACTAAATGAATGCCACAGGGCGAAGTGCCCACACACCCCACCCCATCAGCCCACGTCTGCCGCCTCCATCTCCCTCACGAGGAGCGGCTCCAGCGCCCTGTGGTTACACCGCAGGTCCAGGTGCGCCAGCATGCCCGGCAGGTCCTGCGCACCACTGAGCAGCTGCGTGACGGCTGCCTCCGCGAGGCGCTGCTCCGAGGGATCTGCCGCCTGCAGGGCATGCGCCGTGGCTGCGGCAAGCCCACCGCCTCCCCCGAGGTAGCACTGCTGCAGCTGGGTGGCGGGGAGGGAGGTGAGGTGACGCAGCGCCGCGACGCGCACCTGCCTGTCCTTGTCGAGGAGGCGGTGTGCCAAAAGCTCGGCCTCGCATGGCACGCTCGGGAAGTAGACATTGCACGCTGCACGTCGCGTCTGTGCTGTAGGGTCCAGCATGCACAACTCACGCACGGCACGCAGCAGCCGCGCGCGCTGTGGGGGATCCAGAAGAGGAAGCGCACCGGGCACCGCAAGCAGGGCGGCGTGCCTCAGGCTGCCTGCCCCGTCGAACAGCACGCCGTGCTGCTCGTCGGCCAGCACACCCATGATGAGGGTCGCATCGCCTCCGAAGACTCCGAGCAGCAGGCGCAGCGCGGCGCCACGCTGCTGCGGGGAGTGCAGCGCAGCACACCCGCCAGCAGCCTCCACAGCCATCGCGGTGTCACGGAGGTATGGAAGCAGCACGCCGACACGCAGGTCGTCTGGGAGACGCGTGTAGACCTCTGTGAGGCACCGCAGCATGCCGGCGTGGAGGCTGTGCTGCGCGCGTGCCGATGCCGGTGGCTGTGTGGCCTGCACGGCCTGCAGTGTGGTGGAGACGATGCAGCTTTCGGTGGTGTCGCGGTCCGCTGCGTGCAGCGCGCCGATGCACTGTGCGGTGAGGCAGAGGGCTTCAGATGCATCTCCACCAGGCACACCGACGCACTGCAGCACACACTGCAGCAGGCATTCGAAAAGCTCTTCGACTGCAGCGGAGGAGGAAGTGGTGGTGTTGTCGGGAGCAGCAGGCGGTGCGGAGCACGTCAGGCACTCCACGCAGCGCCGCACCTCCTCCAGGCAGAAGCGCGCAGCGTCAAGCTCCCTGGGGCTGCCACTGCTGGACTCATGTTCAGGCATGGCTGGGTGGGCTTGGGTGTCCAGCGTGGATTGCCTGTGCAGGAGACGTTGGGTGGAAGGGGGGTAGAAGGGAGAGAGAGCCGCGTGCGTTGGGGGTGTTGTGCCGGGGCTGGTGTGCTGGCAAGCAGTCGAGAGAGGGGGGTCTTCGAGACCCTTCGGCGAATGAGGTGGGTGGGGGCGGGGGGGGGGGGGTGTGAGACTGTGCCTTCAGGGTCGTTGCCGTCTTGTCGAGATTGCTTTCTTTTTTTTTCCGAACCGAGTTTGCAAAACACAGCCTGCCATGCCGCCCCCGGGGAGGGAAGTTGTGATGTGTTGGGTGTCGGGCAAGCGCCCCCCTGGGGTAGCTTCGAGAACACACCACGAACGCTCGCAGAGAGGTCGATGTGTCGGAAAAAAAACCCCCCCCCCACTTGCCTGCATGATTCATTCATGATTTTTGAAAGTGCCCGAGCAGGGTGTATCACAAAACATCAGTTCAGGGCGGCGACCCGCAGCGCCTATGCTGCATTTTTCGATCCAGCCTTTGGTAGACAAGGCAGGACACCTGGCATCTAACTGGTCCGGACACTGATTATTCCTCCCAGGATCTCTTCCACTGCCACACACACACACACGTGGAAGTTGGCCTGGCGAGGCAGGAAACTACCGACACATCCACAGGAGTCACATCACTCTACACACCCACACACACAGGTATTTATGCACTAGATAACGCGCGCGTGAGACACGGGCTAGCTGACACAAACATTGCATTGTGCAATGGGGGTCACTGATTGTGCACACCAAATGGGGCTCGCATGACTGCGCACCTTTGGTACAGATTTTAGTCGGTGGTTAATCGGCGGGGGGGGAGAGAGAGAAAGAGAGGATGGAAGAAAGAAAGAAAGGGTGGTGTGGGTGGTGGTGGTGCGGAGGGTGGGGGGAGTTATCGCAAGGCAAAAGCTGCGTACAGTTTGCACGTGTTTGAAATCCCACACCTCGGGGGTGGATGGGGAAGTGGGCAGTCAAAGGGAGTGCTTCGTGAAAAAGCGGGGACGCCACACACACTCACACCCCTCACCACCCTCCCTCCCCCACTAAAATACCAAATACAAAAAAACAGCCCATCTAGCCGGGCGAGGCACCACGGGGGGCCACTGTTTGGTTCTCTTCTGGCGCGAGGGGCCAGGGAGCAATCTTAACCTCTCATCTCATGGCAGAATCATCCACCACCACCGCTACCCACGACGACTGCCCTCTTCAGACTCTTTCAGACCCTTCAGAGGTCAGGGTTCGACCGCACCCAACCCTTCACCGCCAGGACCGGCAGGATGATCATATTCCATGTGTTGAACACATCCATGTTGATCAGGTTGTACCTCACAGACCCTGCGGTCGTCACCCCATTCCGGAAGACAGATTCGAACATGGCAAGCACCTCATCCGCCGGCTCCGCCGGGAAGGCGCTGGCGAAGAAGTCCCGGAAGGCCTTGCGGGTCGCGGTGTTGCTCCCTTTGAAGATGAGCTGCACGATCAGCTCCACGATCTGCTCGCGCGACCCGAACAGAGTCGAATTCATCGCCTCCAACACGCGGGGGAATCGCACGATGCGGTTCAGCCTCTTTGAGGCCGGCGACATCGATGCATACCCCGCTGTCACCGGGTCGGATATAAGCCACCAGAACCCCTCACGAACCGCCTCCGATGCGAAGAACCCGCGCAGCGTGGCGCGATGCGCGTCATGCTCCTCCACCTCCTCTGCAGTGAACTGGCACCCCTCCGCCGCCTTCGGGATGAAATCCTCCACCTGCAGCATCCTCTCCAGAAACGGGCCAAACGAGTCATGCCCCAGGTACACCTCCATCCCCGTCTCCAGGTCGTCCTCCCCGGTCTCGCTGCAGTCGAGAAACACCTCCCACAGCTTGCCGCACTGCCCCTCTGTGAAATGCGTCACCTCCGTCACACCCCTCCGCAGCCCACCGTAGACAGCGGAGCGCTGGTTGTCCACCGCACCGTCATCCTTCACCGCCGCCTCAAAGTGCCTTGCCAGAGCCTTTTTGACCCGGTCGACCGCACCACCCCCTGCAACATCGTGTTCGATATACACCAGGGTGCCTCTGCACGGGCTGATAAACGTCACGCTCTCCCCGGCAACCTCGCGTGTGAAGAACCCCACGTCAGGAGCAAGGAGATATCCCGGGTCGCCTGGCTGGCGCTTCCTTTGCGCGACCCGGAATGACCGCGCGTCGCAGGCAAATCCACCCATGCTGAGGTCGATAAAGCTGCGCTGCCTGTCCCCTTCCGTGACGTGGGGGATAAGAGGGACGATCATCTCATGCTCGCAGTAAGCGGGGAGCTTTGCGCTGGGGAAGAGGACGTTGTCACACACCCACTTCACCCTCACGCCGTGCCCCTCGCACCGCACCAGCATCCTCCCCGTGAGGGCCTCCGGCGTGCGGAACAGCAGAGCAGCCTCTGCGCCGCTGCCGCTCTCACCCTTGAGAGGGAACAGGTCAAACGCCTCAGAGGAGAGCGGCGCCGCAAAGGCGAGCGCCGGAGGGGCGGTGAGGAACGCCTCCCTCGTCCACTGCCCGGGGTCCGGGTGGTGGCGGCGGTCCTCCTGCCACGGCTCGCGGGAGACGGAGGGGGCGGTCACATCGGCTTCGAAGATCTCCCCCTTGTCCTCAGGGGCTCGGACACGCACGTCTACACTGTACTCCACGCTGGAGCCAGAGTCGCTGTCCATCCTTGCAGATGACGAGATGTGTGGGGAGCGGGGGGAGGGGGGGCGAGGGGGGCTTTGGCTGGGAAAACTTAATGGGGGGGGGGGGGGGGGGTAGAGGTGTGGAGTGTGGGGAGGGTGCGGTCAGAGAGGGGGGGGGGGGGAGAAATAGGAAGGATGGGGGGTGGTGGGGGTGGGGTGGGGTGTGTGTGTGTGTGTGTGTGGCAAAAAGGGTGCGGCACCTCCCAGCTCCCCAACCCCGATCCTGCCCCCCCCCCCCCCTCCTCCCTTTGCCTGTTGCGCCTCGCTCGCGCCTGGCCTGGTGGTGGTGGTGGTGGTGGTGGTGGTGGTGGTGGTGGTGGTGGTGGTGGTGGTGGTGGTGGTGGTGGTGGGAATTTGTTGTTGCTCCGATTCACTTAATTGGCAGAGAGGTGGGGGAGGGGGAAGAGTCTTCCGAACTAACTGTTACGTGCGTCGGGGTTTGGGACCCGCCCAACTTCCAGGTTACCGAGCTGGACAGGCCAAAGGAGGGTAGGAGGGTGGGAATGCTCCACCACAGCAAGAAAGCTCCTCAAGAGCAGAAATAAATAAGGGTTAACACCAAAGGGTACAACCCACCACGCCCAAAGGCACCTGACATAAGGCACGCCTGGGAAAGGGTGGGAGGGAAAACAAAGATGCAACAACCACCCAGGGTATAAAACCTGATGAAGGTGGTGTTGTGTGAGTGTGCTCTGCCTCTCTCTCCGCTGCAAATTCCCAACGTAAACTCAGATGGTGGTGGTGGTGGTGGTGGTGGCGGAGCGAGGAAGGAGGGAATCTGCTGTTGCTCTCTTTGACTCAGTCAGAGGGGGGAGGGGGGGGGTGGAATTCCGTGGGAAGGCGGGTTCCTGCGCAAGCTCACCACCGGAATGGCCCTGCCGCGAATCCACTCTGTATTCCACGCGACTGCCACCTTCACCACACCACACCGACACACGATACCCTCCCTTGCAGCGAGGTACCGACCCACACACACACAGCAGAACCTAGGGGGCGACGCTCGTTTTCACAACAAGAGAGCAGGTCTATCTTCCGCCCGCGATATCACCAGCCCAGCACACTAACCCAAACTACAATACGACTGAGTGAGAAAAAGCGAGAGCCGGCCGACCCCCCTCACTGACTGACAAGCCGTGACGAGCTGTGACTGGGAACGAGGCGCCCTCAGGCGAGTAATCGTTTGAAATGTGTCGCCTGGAAAGGTGACATTAAGGACCAAACCTGGGACACAGGAGTGTTAATCCGCAGGTCGCACCAAGTGACCTCTGACGGGTCCCCTCCACACACACACGCACTGGGGCTGAGTGAGAAAGTGAGGAAAGGTGTCCACGGCAAAAAGCGAGGTAAGGTTTCTCGGCACCCCGAACCCCTCAACAGTAACAGCATTTTTCACCCGGACGGCTGCATGAAAGAGACCAGAGTGAATAGCGACACGTCTGACGGTACCCACACACCACGCACGAACACCCGCACTATGAGCGGAAGCAACGCGTCCTGATGCAGCCGCGGAATCAACTGCGGGCGCTGCACAGCAGCGTTGCGGAGGCACTAGGGGGTAGTGGCCGAAGCGCGGCGGAGGACCTCGGATGATTGTCAGCTACGGGTCGACAGGGGTCAGCTCGCTGCGCGGCACGACGGAGGTCAGCGTGACACCAGTGCCGCAGTGGTGTGGTGCAGTGCGCGCCGGAGTCAGCCCTCACTGTATGCGACAACAGCACTCCGGAAGTTCCCTCCGAGCACTGCGACCGCCATCAAGCAACCTGCAGACATCGGGTGGCGTCACAGTGTCGAGCCCTGTACACGGAAAGGGCACAGGCACACTAGGCCCAATGCCAAGCACAGCCCCGGAGCACCAAGAAGCGGGACAGATGGGGATCACGTTGTCCTCACAGGCGGGGTGAACCTTAGTTCCGCCCGACGGCGCACGAAACCTATTCACAGCTTCGGTCTTGCCATCCTGCGTCTGATAACCGTCCCCTGTTGATGCATCCCAGACACGAACGGTCTTGTCGCGAGATCCTGAGATGATCTTCGATCCGTCTGCTGTGACAGCAACGGCGTACACAGGGGCGGTGTGGCCTTCAAGCTTCTGCAACTGCCTCCCTGCTGATACATCCCAGACGCGAACGGTGTTGTCGCAAGATCCTGAGATAACCTTCGATCCGTCTGGTGTGACGTTCACGCTGGTCACAGAGTCGGTGTGGCCTTTAAGCTTCTGCAACTGCTTCCCTGTCGATGAATCCCACACACGAACGCTCTCGTCCCTCGATCCTGAGATGATCTTCGACCAGTCTGATGTGACAGTCACGCTGGTCACAGAGTCAGTGTGGCCTTTAAGCTTCTGCAACTCCCTCCCTGTTGATGAATCCCATACACAAACGCTCCTGTCGTGAGATCCCGAGATAATCTTCGATCCGTCTGATGTGACAGTAACGGCATACACAAAGGACGTGTGGCCTTCAAGTTTCTGCAACTCCTCCCCTGTTGACGAATCCCAGACACGAACGGTCTTGTCGTCAGATCCCGAGATAATCTTCGCTCCGTCTGGTGTAACAGTCACGGTGTTCACATCTCTGAAGTGTCCATGAAGGTTCTGCAACACCTCGCCTGTTGATGAATCACAGACACAAAGGCCTCCGTCCCAGCCCCCTGAGATGATCTTCGACCCGTCTGGTGTGATAGCCATGGCATCCACCTGGACGCTGCTTGTCAGCTGACGCAATTGCTTCCCTGTTGATGCATCCCAGACATAAACGGCATCGTCCCAGGATCCTGAGATGATCTTCGATCTGTCTGGTGTAACAGCAACGGTGCTTACAGATGAGGTGTGGCCTTCACCTTTCTGCGACTCCTTGCCTTTTGATGCATCCCAGACACGAACGCTGTGGTCCCGGGATCCTGAGATGATCTTCGATCCGTCTGCTGTAACAGCCAAACCTATCACTAAGTCGGTGTGGCCTTCCAGATTGTGCAACTCCTTCCCTGTTGATGCATCCCAGACACGAACGCTCTTGTCCCCAGATGCTGAGATGATCTTCGATCCGTCTGATGTGACAGCAACGGTGTACACAGATTCGGTGTGGCCTTTAAGTTTCTGCAACTCCCGCCCTGTTGATGCATCCCAGACACGAACGCTGCAGTCGCCAGATGCTGAGATAATCTTCGATCCGTCTGGTGTGACAGCTACGGTCTTCGTAGAGCCGATGCCATCAAGCTTCTGCAACTCCTCCCCTGTTGATAAGTCCCAGACACGAACGCTCTCATCCCCAGATGCTGAGATGATCTTCGATCCGTCTGGTATCACAGCAACAGTCGTCACAGAGGAGGTGTGGCCTTCAAGCTTCTGCAACTGCTTGCCTGTTGATGCATCCCAGACACGAAGGGTCTTGTCCTTAGATCCTGAGATAATCTTCGATCCGTCTGGTGTAACAGTCACGGTGTTCACATCGGAGGTGTGACCGTAAAGCTTCAGCAACTGCTTTCCAGTCGATACATCCCAGACAGAAATCCTGTTGTCGCTACGGAAGAAGAGCTGATCGGTCCCAGATGCTGAGATAATCTTCGATCCGTCTGGTGTGACAGCAACACTGTTCACATAGGCGTCGTGACCGCACAGCTTTTGCAATTGCTTCCCTGTTGATACATCCCAGACACGAACGCTCTTGTCCCACGATCCTGAGATGATCTTCGATCCGTCTGGTGTAACAGCAACAGCGTACACATTGGAAGTGTGACCCAACAGGGGAGGGAGAAGGGCACCGAAGGAGCAGCCCTGCCAGTCAGAGCGTGTGAGATTGACGTCTGTGAGTATTGCGTGCTCCAGCCAGCAGTTGTGGAAGCGGCTCTCCTTCAGCACAGTCCCACTCAGGCATGCGTGGCGCAGGTCGCTGTGCTGCACAAGCACACCCGTGAGATCGCAACGGAAGACATGACGTGTGCGCGCGGCGAGTGCCATGGCATTCGAAGCAGAAGCGAGCGACACCGCGTCACCGCCAGCATCACGGCTCGCCAGGACCAGCGGCAGCAGCTCGTCCGCCACCTTTGCGTCACGCAAGTCGCCTCCACGTGCGAGCACTGTGTCCGCAAAGTACTGCAGCACGTTCGGCTCATCCTGGCTGAAGGGTCTGCGCACTTTGCACCCAAACGTCTCTGCCACACCGCCCTTCCGTGCCAGCCGCCGCGCCACAAGGAACTCGCCAAGCGTCTTGTGACGGAATGTAAACGCGCTGGTGTCGTCGTCGAAGTTCTCAACACGGAACGGCAGCACCCGGAACGCCTCGTCTGCCTCTGCACGGTCCACCTTGTCCTCCTTCAACAGGCGCACCCGCTCTGTGCCCAGTACTCCCTGCCAGGTCTGTGCCTGCAGCATCGCACACGCAATCAGTTCGCCCACACGCAGCACCTCCTCCACGCGCGCTGCTGCAGCCGGCCCCTGACGCAACTCCACCTCCACATACTTCTGCAGGTACGCCTCGTACACCGCGACATCACTCATGCACTGCTGTTCCTGTGTGCTGGACGATAACAGCTCGCGCTGCGCGTAACACGCCATGTGAAGCAGGAATGGGTTGCGCAGCTGCGACAGGACCGCCACCTCAGCCTCTGCGACTGTGTGTGGAGGAACTGGCTCCGCCGCCAGCTGCTCCAGCGGCGCGGTGCTCTCTTTGGCCGCACGCAGCGCCGCCTTCCGCCGTGCCAGGAACCCCGGCAGCTGCGACAACACCACAAGCACGTCACGCAGCGACACAGATGACCATGCAGCATGCGGTGTGCCGCCAGCCTTGCCCTCCAGCTCTCCCATCACCGCCTCGGCTGCAGCCTCCACACACCCGTTATCGTGACCCCACACTGCTTTGCCTGCAGAAGCTCCTTCGACAGCAGCGTCTATTTCCTCTGCATGTTGGTCCGCTGCCGCGGTGTGTGTCACCTCGCCGATGCTTTCGCGACTGGCGATATCACCACCAGTCAACTCCCACGCGTGTTCCACAATCGACACCACCAGGGCTCGGCTGCTGAGTGGCACCGTTGTATCAGCTGCACCGCAGATGTCGCGCACCGTGATGGCCAGCTCCCGCTGATGGTCCGCAGTGAAGCACGTGTCCACCCGCTGCTGCTCCGCCTTCGCCACCTGTGCCGCACGCACCTTGCTGATGTACGTCACCGCGTCTCCCTGTGTGAACGGCTGCATGTAGAGCGACCTCGTCTCTTCGCCACACACCTGCGACGCCGTGTGTCCCACGCTCTTCAGGTACTCACCGCGCGTCGTCACAATCACGCTGCACTGATTCGCACACCACGGGTGCAGCCGCAGCACCCCTTGCCCGCCACTGAGTTTGTACGCCCCACTCAAATCCGCCTGCGTCAGCCCCACCTCGTCCAGCGAGTCCAGGATCACCACAACGTCGTAGACGCTGCTCAGGTACTCCAACGCAGCCTCCTCCAACCCGAACGAATTCCGGATGAACTCATCGATCCCGCCGCGTCTTGTGATAGTGTCCGCGCCAATCGCCGGGAGCGCCGCAAAGACAGGGAACACGGGCTTCTTTCTCTGTGGCACCACCCCGCCTGCATCCTCCTTCTTCTCCTGCAGCAGGTGGCACAGAACCGCAACCGCCGCAGATGTCTTCCCGGTGCCTCCGTCCCCGACCAGGCACAGCGGGTCCCGCTGCGTCCCCCTCGCCCCCGCCCCCTCCTCCGCATCCCCGTCTGCCGCCAGCCACTCGTCCACCTCGTGCAGCAGCATCCTCGTCTTCGACTCCGCCACATGTGTGTCGTCCCCGACCCTGCCCTCCACGTAGCCGTCCAGGAACTCTGCAAAGAGCGACGCCGTGTGCTGCAGCACCTTCCGCACCGCCTCAACCTGGTCCGCCACTGCATACACGTTGACTGCACTGCTGGTCAGCAGCTGTGGATGTGCCTGCTGTGACTCCGGCTGTGTCTGCGCGGCGGTGCTGGCGTCAGCGTCGTTGTTGTTACTTTTGGTGTTGTGTCCAGGCACCTCCTGCATCACAATGACGTCGAAGGGCTGCCCCACCATGCGCAGCAGTGTCGGGGACAGCTTCCACTGCACCCGGAACTCGATGTTGCTGTCGTACAGCAGCTCCGCCTCCTGCGGGAACACGCTTGCGAACCCCACCTCCGCCGCACCCTCCTTCGCCACAATCACAAAGAACGTCCCCGCCTTCCCGTACATGAAGTCCTTCGCCACATCCTGCTCCCGCGTCGTCGACGTGAAGGCGTTCCACACCACCGACGTACCCACCTTGTACTGCGCCGACACGTTCACGTTGATCCCGCGGAACACCGTGGTCAGGCTCGGACGCCGGCTCCGGATCAACCCCGTCAGCTTCGCGATCAGTGGCTGGAATGTTCTGATGACGTGCAGCTGTGCCGGTGCCGGATCAAGCTCGAACACGCTGCGTGCCGCAGACTCCCGCGCTTCCTTCGACAGCCCAATCGTCCGCATCGCCTGGTTCATCCCGAAGTACAGTGCCGGCCGCACGTAGCCCGCCCCGTGGTTCCTCAGCACATCCGTGTCGCTGAAGTTCTTGTGGTACTCCTTGACAATGGGTGCACCGTCTGTGTTGCACACAAGATCGCACGTCGCACTGTCGACCTGGTAGTCCACGCAGTCACAGGTGAAGAGGTAGCCTGCGCACAGATGCTCGAACCAGCCGCCCACCGCCATCCAGTCCTCGATCTCGTCTGGCGCCTTCTCCACACGCTGCAGCACCCGCTGCACAACAAACCGCAGCCCCAGCAGCATGCTGTCGACGTGCTCTGCCCGGTACCCGAGATCCGGCTGCACAGACAGCAGCTGCACCAGCCACTCCAGCAGCGGTGTCTCTGTCTTGCACGCCGCGTCGTTGTTGCGTGTGAAGCAGATCTTCCGCCCGTCCACGTGGTTCTGCAGCCGCTCGCTCGTGTCCTTGTCTGTGGGTTTGTGTACATGGACCTCCTGTGGAGCCGCCTGAGCCTGCGACTGCGACTGTTGCTGCTGATGTTGTGCGTCTGATGCAGTGCGGGCTGCAGCAGCAGTGGCAACACGTGCTGCCAAGGGTGACCACTCGTCTGTGAGGAAGTGCCGCAGTCTGCTGGCCACCTCTGTTAGCATCTTCTTTACGTGCTTGCCGAGTGCCGCCAGCAGCGCACTGCGTGTGTCGCCATCACGGTGCTGCAGCGCGTACCATACCGGTGTGCGCCCCTCCCCGTCCGCAACGCTCTCTGCTCCGCACTCCTCCACCAGAAACTTGACTGCTTCGGCAGCAGCGGGAACCCCCCTGCAGCCGGGCTGCAACACCTCGTGCAGCAGCATCCGCCCGGTGTGTGGATCCGCCGCATTCACATCCGCCTTGTGCTGCTCCAGCAACTCCCGCCATCTCCCGCCCTCCAGTGCCTCCTTCACAGCGCGTGCACTGCCCCACCATACCCGCCCGTGCTCCTGCTTACTCGCATTCACCCCCATCCCACCCCCACTTGTTCTTCACACACCGTGTGTCATACGTTGTGCCTGCATGTTGTGTGTGTCTCAAGCAAACCACCAGCGACAAGACCAATCGATGCAGCAGGGCGCGCAGTGACCTTCCGACGCCTCGAGACTGCTGCGGCGCAGGTGTTTGGAACCCCTGAGGCCGATCCCTGTGCGGGAGCAGAGTGTCGCCTGTCAGGTCTCACCCGAGGGCGGGTACCCGAGGGCACCCTCGGGGGAGTCCTGACAGACGGCACTCTACCCCCGCACCGAGTGAGTCTCGCTCCTCTAGAAACAAGGACCCCGCGTGCGTAATGCAGTTGCTTGGTGCGAACAAAAAGACAGACGTGCGGGGTGCGGTGGGGGTGGGTCGGTGGTGAGGGACAGGGGCGGTGAAGTGGGGCGAAAGGGGCCCAGCACGGAGTCTCGCTGCACTCGTCATCAATGCAGGGGTATGGGAGGGGCGGGGCGGGGGGTGGGTGCGTCGAGTCCAACAGCCGCTGCAGTACGTCGAACCCGCCTTCGATCTAAACAAAGCAGAAAAGTCAGCCGCTCTGACAAGGCCGGTGGCAACACTGGCACAGTTTGAACACGTGTGGTGTGTGATGCACTGCGTTGCTGTGCGCCAAACCTGTGGCACTTTAGTTTTTTTGCAAACCGATTCCGGTTAACCTTGCTGTGAGAGAAGGCACCGCTGATCCCAACATTTTTGCTTCATATGCGTTAGCACGCACACCCTTACAAACTCACTTGCCTGATGAAGGGGTTGTGGTGTGTAGAGCACGTTTTGGCTGGGGCCGAATGACACTTTCATAGATGGCAGGAAATTAATTTTTGTAATTTTTAATTGCCATCTTCCCGAAAATTAATTTCCGCTTGAAAAGTTAACTTTTTAATTTTTCGGAGTAATTTTGATTAATTTTGCTGTTCCGGCGAATAATCGAAAATTAATTTTTAATTTTTGGAAATTAAAAAGTTAATTTTGGAAAATTGGCCATTTTTGGCCCTTTGAACACAAAAACGGACAAGTCGTAGGGGGACCCCAACACCCCATATACCCCCTTCTGGGACCAAAAAGTGCACGAAAGGGGTTAAAACGGCCCAATTCGTTGATTTTGTGCATTTCCCTGCTAAAAAACGGTTTTTGTGTGGGCGAGTAGTTGTAGAAAATCGCGAAAAATGTCAAAAAATCGAAATTTTCACAGAGGCCCAAAAACGTGTTTCTGGGTGAAAAATGTGACCAAACACCGATTTCTGGCCATTTCTGGGTGGTTTTTGGGGGTTTCTGGCCATCTTTCAGCGATTTTTCTGGTCAGCAGAACCCACCCAGAAGCCCTAAGAAAATGGCTGGTGGCAGTTTTGGGTCGAATTGAACAGAAGGACGAATTGCTCGCCAACTCTTTCGATACACGAAACTTTGGGCATTTTCCGTTACTCTGAACACATTTGCACACCATGAGAAAATTTCGAATTTGAGAGGCTGTGCCAAGCTCATCCCCTGTCTGCATCCCGGACCGTGGCCTATCGAACTGCCCGATTTTTCCCACTTTTCACCTTGCGTAGCTGGGGAGGGGCGATTAACTGCAATTAATTTCCGGAATTAATTTTTTGAAAAATTAATTCCGAAAATTAATTAAAATTAATTTTTTTTTTTTTTTGCGTATCCGTCAGGTGGACCACCGGGTGGGGAGAGATCCGGTGTGAGGCACTTGGGTCCGTCCAGGTGGGCAGGGGGAACCTGGGGGCGGGGGGCCTCAAAACCCGTCTACCAGTGCCGCTTCTAATCTCGTCGGTCTTGTCCCAACCACCACCAGCCAGCCCAGAACGCCCTGACGCTGCGACCTCGTCGATTTTTCCGTTTCGCCCATCCGCCCAACTCCGCCAACCCAACCAGCCCTACCCTTTCTCCCAGTCAGGGCGGTACTCACACGAGCGGCAAAGCGCTGGGGGAGGGGGGGGGGGGACATCAATAGGGGAGGGGAGGGGAGGGGAGGGGAGGGGAGGGGAGGGGAGGGGAGGGGAGGGGAGGGGAGGGGAGGGGAGGGGAGGGGAGGGGAGGGGAGGGGAGGGGAGGGGAGGGGAGGGGAGGGGAGGGGGGAGGAAGGGAGGGGAGGAAGGGGGGGGGGGTTATGTTGTTTCTAACCCAGACCTGCTGTGCAGAGCCCGGGGGAGGGGGTGGCCAGCCCCTGTCTAACCATTCACAACGGCCACCTGCACACATCTATGAAAGGGGGGGGGGGGAAGGTCCCGGGGGGGGGGGGGGGGGGTGGTGGGGGTGGGGACGCTGCTCCGCCTACTCGCCCCGCTCCACCTCCGTCTGCAGCTTGCGCATGTAGACGCGCAGGCTGACCCCCGGCTCCCTCGTCTGGTTCCCGGGCTCGGCCTGCGCGCCCCCTTGCAGGATGCGCGCCTGCAGCCACTCCGCCGCTACGTCACCTGCCACCCTGGGCGAGAGGGGGCAAAGGCCATAGCTGGGGTGGAAGCAGTGCCTCCACGCCTCGACGGTGCGGGGGATGGCTCCTCCCATCGAGACGCAGGGGGCCATGCCGCGGGCCCGCGCTACCACCCCCTCGGCCCAGACACGGGACGCCGCAAGCTCCTGCAGAGCGGGGATGTTCGCCGCGGGCGTCTCGTCGTCCCCGTAGGCGTCGATGGCCTGGAGGTCGTCCTCGGGCTCCCACACGTTCGCCGGGTCGTCGTCGAACTCCATGGGGCCCGCCGCGTCACCCTGACGCAGCTCCTCCAGGCGTCTCGAGGACGCGGCCGTCCGGCTGCGGCGCTGCCCGTCCCGGCGGGCCTGCGCGGCGTTGCGCATCATCGTCGCAGCAACCCCCTGGATCCCGCCAGCCCCACCGGGGGCTGTTCCGCCAGAGGTGCCAGAGGGGGCTGTGTTGAAGGTGTGGGAGCCTCCGCCCTGGCGGCGCCGCGCGGCCTGAGCGGGGCCAGACGGCTGGGCGCCTGCCGCCGTGACCGGAGCCGCAGAGGGCACACCAGAGGGGGCTGTGTTTGAGGTTTGGGAGCCTCCGCCCTGGTGGTTCTCTGTGGCCCCCGACCCCGACGGCGGGCACTCTGCATGTTGGGCCTGCCCCTGCATGGGGGCTGGGGCAGCCCGGGAGGCACTCTCCGCCGGGGGCACGCTGTGGCCGTGGGTCGCGGAGGGCGCACCAGAGGGGGCTGTGTTTGAGGTTTGGGAGCCTCCGCCCTGGTGCATCTCCACGTCCTGGCCGGGAGCGACCGGCTCCTCCGCCACTTCCTCCTTCACCCGCGTTGGATGGTGCGCAGCCCCCGACGAGTCGTGCGGGGCACTCGGCTGCCTGGGCCCCATCGGCGTGTCGTGCATGCGGCTCGGGATGGGCTTCCGCCGGCGGGGGCGCGCCCGGGCGGACTCCAGGACCTCCCGCAGATCCGGGGTGACCGCGGGTTGCTCCGCAGGGTCTGGAGCGTCGACATCCACCGCCACCCGGTCAATGTAGCCTGGGCACCGCTCACCCCGCACTGCGCATGACGCGCACACTTTGCGCCAGCATCTGCCACACGCGTGATGCCTCGCGGAGCGGTCGAACGGGCGGCGGCACTTCTCGCACTCCTCCACCTGGCCCGCCGAGCCCCCCTGACGCACCATCTGCATGGGACTATCACCATCGCACCCCGTGACATCCGCTGCCATCGGCTTCGGGGGAAGACCCGCCAGGTGCTGACGCATGGGCTCCGGCATAACTAGGGGCACGTAGTGCCCATGTTGCCCCCCCGTCCTCCGCAGACAGTGGGCGTCCACCACTGCACCCGCACCTACTGGGGACAGAAGCATCGGCTGGTGGTTGTCGATGAGCACGAGGACGACGCATCTGGTCACGCGCGCAGCCGCCGCCAGGGCGATGAAGTCCGCCCAGGTGCGCACGTCGTCGCTCCCTGCGCGCATCATCTGCTCGGCCCACTGGTTCGGACCCTCCTCCACCCGCATCCGGAGGTCCGGGTCGCGCATCGCCCTGCGGACTGCCTCTTGGCGCAGCCACCCGCTGGATTGCTTCACCGATCGGGCACCCAGCGTGGCCAACGCATCAAAAGCACAGTCCCCCACCCGGAACGACCACCCGTCCGGCTCGACCAGGCCCAGCCGCGCCTGCTGCTGCAGGGACGACAAGCTCAGCCTCCCGTCCGTCTGGCCGCGCCACTCCAGCAATTGGGCCAGGGGGTCAGCCGCCACCCCACCCGCCGGCTGCGGGAGGTCCCCCTCCGCGGGGGGAGGCGGCGGGCGTGGGCGGCGGGGAGGGGCAGGTTCGGGTTCAGGGGTCGGCTCCTCGGGGCCCGCCGCGTCATCCGGGTCACACATGAAATCCTCCGCGTCCATGTGCCCGTCGAAGTGTGGCGCGGGGGCCAGGTCCGTGTCAGGCGCGAAGAAGTAGTCCGGCTCCACGCCCACCAGCGGATCCGGCAAGACCCGCTCCCGAGTCTGACCAGAGCGCAGGTCCGTGCACAGCGCCCCCCTGCGGAGCGACGACCGCCCCACCGCCCGCATCAACGGCACCACTATCCGCGCCGCCCAGGAACGAGTGAGCTCGGCCCTGTCCCCCAGCTTGTGGTCCACCGCGAAGCTGACCAAGTGCCTGAAGAGCCGCACGGCCTCCGGACCCATCCCGCCCGACTGCTCCAGGGCGAACGCGGAGAAGGCGATCTCAACCTCCTGACACCGCGCCCCGTGCTTGCGATGCTTGGATGCTTCAGCCCGCGACGCGGTGTACCCCCGCGCTCTCGCCGCACCCTGCCTCGCAGACTCCGCGCACGTCGACCACACGGTCACGTCGATCGCCCGGCCCCGCGACTCACCTATGCCGCACGGGAGGAACACGTCAGCCGGCTTGCCCCCGCCCAAGAGGAGGTGGTTGGGCTCCAGCTGGGGGCCGAGTCCCGCGTCCCGCGCCAGCCCCAGCACCCCGAGCTTCACCGCGTCGTGGCGCTTGATGCGGTCCGCCGATGCCTGGCAGCTGAACACATGGGCGCCCAAGACGTCCATGGCGTCCCCGCACTCGTGGCACCGCGACCCAGGGGCGAAGACGACGAGGCCCAGGCGCAGGCGAGCCGCCACTTGGTACTCCTCCCTCCCCATCGCAAACTGTTGTTCTGGCGTCACCGTCACCCACGCCCCTGCGCCTGGGAGGGACGCGGACAACTGACGCCCTTTACTCAGCACGTCAGCCTCCGCCAGTAGGGTCTCGTGCTGCCGGCTGATGATCGCCAGGGATAGGTCGCGCTGGCGGAGGGGCTCGCCCGGGCGCTTGTGAGGGTCCACCCAGTCCGCCTCCGCCACCAGCTCGTTGTGGGCGGTCGCTGCCACGCGCCACGCATCCGCATCCCAACGATATCCGCTGTCCAGCTGCACACATAGGGGGAAGAAGGAGCTAGCCGCCGCCAAAGCCGCAGCGGTGATGTGGTCCTCCGACCTCCGAATGCCCATACCCCCTAGCCTGACGGGCAGGGCCGCCTGGTCTCGCGCATCGTCAGGGAGGGTCCCGTCCCTGTCCCCGAGCACAGATGCCAGCACCATCCCGATTTCCTTGTCATACTGGCGAAGGTATTCTCTCCCGGCGTACCCAATTGCGCGCATCTGGAAGACCAGCTTGCAGAAGCCTTCACAGTGTCGCAGGAGGGTCATGGCCACTTGCGCGTCTTGGAGGTGGTGAAGCTGGCGCAGGTTCGGGATGAACTTCTCTCTCAGTTTTGTATCCATCACCCGCTCGCAGAATTCCGCATCCCCCACCGGAGCCCCGAGGAACTCGAAGTTGTGGTGGAGGAGGTCCATGCGAGTCGCGCGCTCCTTTTCCGTCGCGGCTACATCAAGGCCCGCTCCCCGGAGGCCCTCCACCGAGTGCCCATTCAGCGAGATCACTTCGCATTTGCGGCGTGCCACCACCAGGCCCAGCTCCGCGCTCCGCCGCTCGAGGATCGCGAACGCGTGGCCGACCGCCCCGGGGGAGCCCATCAGCGTGCCATCGTCCAAGTACCACACGCTGCCCTCCACCCCCGGCAGCTTGCCTAGGTCCTCGGTCAGCTGGCGGATGGCCAGGGAGAACAGGAGCGGCCCGAGGGGGTCCCCCTGCTGTACCCCCCTCTGCGATTCGAGCACTTCGCCACGGTATATCAGGGCTGAGGGCGACGCGTAGCACCACTCGACCCACGCCGACAGCTCCGGGAGGTCCCGCCTGACAGCATCGATGAACGCCTGCCTGTTAACCATGTTAAAGGCGTTGGCATAGTCGATCTTCAGCAGGACCTTGTCCGCCCCCCTGTTGCGCGCCGCGAAGTCCTTCACGACCGCCGTGGCCGCCTCCAGTCCGCCGTCCACCGCCACTCCTACTTGCCTCCCCTTCAGGAGGAGCTTCCCAGCCTGTTCCCTGACGTCTGCGGTGAGGGTTTTGGCCACCAGGCGGCGGAGGGTCTCCCCAACCGCGATCGGGCGGATCCCCGCGTCTGGCTTGGGGAGCGCGACCAGAGACGCGCCCGCGATGTGCCGGGCCAGCTGCGGGGGGGCCTCGCCTCTGCGCAGGACATTCACCACCGCCGTGAGGGCCGGAAGCACATCCACTCCCTCCACCTGGACGAGCTCCCGGAGGTGGTCCGCCCTCAGGCCTGAGGGGCCGGCGCCCGTGCCCCTCGGTAACCCCTTCAGCGCTTTAAACACCTCGGCGGGGGTGGCATCCGCGGGCACTACCCGCGTCGCCGCGGAGATGGCTGGGCTGTCCGCTTCCGGGTGCATTGCTAGGAGCTTCGCTTTCGTGGCAGGGGTGGCAGGCGCCAGGCCGGCGCTCCTGGTGCGCGCCATCGCCGCCGAATACCGCCCTTGTCTCGCCGCTTGCACCACCGCTTCCTCCGTCTCCTCCCATGTGGGGGCAGCCTCCACCCGTCCCGGGCCCGGGGCTTCCGTCCGGGCCCGGCGCCAGAGCTCCGACGCGCGTCCTTCCCGCCAGAGGATGATCGCCTCCTCCCGGGCCCGCTTCGCCAGCAGCTGCTTCTTCTTCCCTCCACGGTAGGTGCGGAAGAGGGTTTTGGGCACCAAGAGGAGGCGGAGCCACGCCGTGGTGCTCGAACTATTCGCTGCGACATCCCACAGGGCCTGGCTATAGGCTACCGCCGCCGGGCGGAGGATCGCCCCGGGGACCGACAGCGACACCCCCACTCGCTCCGTGTGGATGCTCTCAAGGGGAGGGAGGCGACCCGCATCCGCTGCCTCCGCCGCAGAGGGTGCGCGCCTGTTCGGCACCACAGGGGTCGCGCCACGTGGGCGGCACTTCACGCAGGAGTCCAAGGAGGTGCTCATTACCTTCGAGCACCACATGCACTTCTTCATGCCCAGCAGACGAAGCGCGCTCGGCGGGAACTCCTCACCCTGGTCTGCGTGCGCCTGGGCGTGCTTGCGGAGCGTCTCCTTGGACGAATACGGCGTATGCCGGTGGAGAGCCGAGCCCGCGCAGGCCGTGAGGGGGCAGAACCAGCGGCGACGCACATCCCCCAGGCCCGCCCCTTCTGCCTCCTGGGCACCCTCCCCTAGGGCCGCCGGGCAGGCGTCTCGACACGTGGCTGGGCTGAGGTGGGCCGGCGCCGCGCTCTCTCGAAGGGCCCTGCGTCGGGCAAGGGGCAATTTTTCAAAAAATTAACTTTTCGGATAGCAAAAATTAAAAGAGGAAACTTCATATTTGCCAGAAATTTATTGGAAAATTCATATGTTGACAGGAAGTTTTGGGTTTAACCATATGTTGACAAAAACTTTTTGTTTCAATCATATGTTGACAAAAAGTTTCCTGAAAATTCATATGTTGACACGAACTTATGGACTTAACCATATGTTGACAAGAAGTTATGGATTAACCATATGTTGACAAAAACTTCTCGTTTTCACCATATGTTAACAAAATTGGGTTTCCAGCTGGAACACCCTTTTTGGTGGATTCCCGACCCCAGGGCACCCACACCTGTGGCTGATGAAGAGGAGGGCGCTTCGCAAAGGCCGGGACCCCCAGCCCCCCTCCCAGCCCCAACCTCTCATCCACATTTTGACGTGAACCTGTCGGCTGAAGCTGGAATCACTTGATGGCATTGCTGTGGGTGTTGTTGTGGACCTGGGTCCGGCCGATTAGTACTCACGCTGCTGTGCCTGTGATTCAAAGAACCGTGGAGTTCGGAACCCACCTGGAGAGAACGATCCACCTCGAAGAAGCCACATGCCCGATGCACCCCGGTAGCTGCGTGTACACGTGGTAAACCTGTGACCACTTCGGTGGAGTGGTCTTTTGGCTCAGTTTCTGGGCCGGAAGTGCTTGATGTTGGTAACCATCTTTGCTATGGGGCTTTCATCATGCATTTATCACGTACAGGCCCATGATCAGTGGTTAGCCGGTGTTAACGGTGTGCGGTTCTCTGGCCTTGTGGTATCTTAATCCAAGGGAATGAGGCCCCATGGAACTGCGATGAAGTGCACACTCTGTGAGAAGCTAAGTGCCGATCTGGAAAGCGATCTGGATACCCCGGAATGTCAGTCAAGCGGCTCCAGCCGAAAAACCGATTTTGTGAACATATGGTTAAAACGAGAAGTTTTTGTCAACATATGATTACTGGGGGGGGGCAAATACAAGGGTATACTCTTCTATTCACCGTGCCAGCTTACGTAATTCAGGGTTTTCAAAAAATTGTTTTTTTAGCTGAAAAGTTGTCTAGTATGCAAATACAAGAGTATATACTCTTGTATTTGCATACTAGAAATGTGGCCTCCGGGTGGGCCCTCATGGGGCAGCGGCGCCGAAGAGACAATACGAGCGTCCTCTTGGCCTTTCCCACCCCGAGGCGACTCCCACCCGACCGTGACGACTCCAGACAGGAGGCCCACTGGCCTGGGGGAGGTCATTGGAAGTACAAAATACGATGAAAACCCCACAAAAGTTCTCCAAAAGTCTAGTATGCAAATACAAGAGTATACTCTTGTATTTGCTCGGTGAACTTTTTAAAATCGCGATTTCTGGAGTACTCTTGTATTAGCATATACCATGAATCTGCCCCGTTAACGGGTAACCGGTATTACCGGGTATTACCGGAAACCCGGTAATCGGCCTCCATTACCGGGTATTACCGGGTCAAAAACGGGTATTACCGGGTAAAATTGGGGGTATTACCGGGTCCGGTAATACCCGTTTTCGTATTACCGGGGATTTTCCGTGGGGATTTCCTTGGTACAGGGATGGTTCGTGGGGTGTCGCAGTGAATCAACTGCAGGGTTCTGGCCATCTTCCGTCTGGCAGTCCAAGGGAAGGTGCGCGGGGGGAATGTCAGGTGTTAGGTGACCCCCCTGCGTTATTCTGAAGGCCAGCCTCTGCAGCCCCTCCTGTCCCACCCCTCACAGGGGCGGCCCTGGGAACACTGGGAGTGGGAACGGCTGGGGAACACCCACGTTCAGTACAACCAAGATCTACGAGGCAGGCTTTGCGGCATGGCGGTGGGGGGATGTGTTGGCGTGGCGTGCCCCGATGATTACACAAACAAAGGTCGAGATAATGAGCCCAGGCCCTGATTCCAACACCTGTTCGTTCAACCAAGATCTATGAGGGACACACCCCTGTCTGTGCCTGTGTCCTCCGTGTGTTGCCTCCTCTCCCTCTTCAATGCACTTCATGGCCTGGCCCGCTTCCACGGAGGCAGAGCGTGTCGTCACACAACCGGCCGTCCACGAGGCTAAGTTCTTTGAAACATGCATCATGACTTGTCCCGACTCGAACCAAGCTGATGATTTATCAGAGGGACCAGTAGCCAAGCAAGATGACAAGAAGCAGGCACAACTCGTGCATATATTGAGGGCCTGGTCGAATCCACGTTTTGCTGGGACTTCTCTGGATTGCATCATATCGTAAGGGGTCGCTAAATACCTTGCCGCACCAGCTCGGATCTTAGCTGCAGGTCCGGTACAGAGTGCCAGAGGTGCTCTTGTCAAGGGTGTCGCCAGAGAGGCTTCACATGGACGTCTTGCTGTGGAGCGTATCACAGAGAATTTCTCAAAATGGAAACGTGTCGACACCACAACTCGAGAACCAGCTCTTCCCGTCCACCTGCCCAAACCAGCCGTTGTCTGGGAGTCGTGAGGCCACCACGTGGGTCGACTGCAGGCTGGTTAGCTTCCGCTCATCATACACAGGGCGGATACCCTCAGCGTCCCGAAGGCAGGTGCGATTATCCACCTTGGTTCGGGGGCAGTCCAGCGGCGAGCCCGTGTTGAAGCCACCCCAGCAAATACAAGTCCGCTCACCGTACTGTGACCTGCTGTGGCAGGAACCACAAGCCCGGCCACGCCAAGAAGCACCTCTCGGTACCATAATGCTCGTTGGCTGCTCGCAGATAAGTGCTGCGACAAGCACCCAGCCAGCAGAGCGATGTGACCGAATAACGGAGCTGGCGTGACCAAGCACTCGAGCCTGGGGTAGGAGAAGATGCACGCCTAGGAGGTTTACCTGAACGAAGGACCGATAATTGAAAACGAGGAGCCCTTCGCTCTGTGCCACTGTGTGCCCAACTGTGCCACTTTGCAACCAGTTTGGTGACGCACCGTTTCTGCATTTCTGAGCCAAGGTCCTTAAATGATGGAAGCTATGGGAACAGTGCCTCTCTGTGATGGAACCTTCATTGGTTCAGAATGTGCCTGCCCCAAGACCCTGTTGGCCCAGGCAGTCACTGCCCCAATGGAATGGGGCTCGCAGACTTTGGGAGAGGAAGGTGGCCCTGCGATCACGCCTGTCTCATGTTATGCGTGTGTGTGATCGACTGCCTGATCTGAAGGCACCGCCGGCTCTGGAAGGGCTCAGGTGGTGTGTGGGCACCGTGCAGTAGTCAGCACTGCTGCGACGGAAACTCGAAAAGTCTGCAATGAGCCACACAAACCAGACGTGAACTGCGGAACCCGGCTTTCGATCACCCCATGCGCCATAGAATCCAATGTCGACCACAACACACTGCTAAGGGGAAGGGAATCAACCCAAAAAACAAAGGGAAATTCCCATGGAAAATACCCGGTAGCGCTACCGGGCTATAACCGGGTATTACCGGGTATTACCGGGCAAACGGGTATTACCGGACCCGGTAATACCCGTTTTTCGACCCGGTAATACCCGGTAATACCCGGTAGCCGTTAACGGGGCAGATTCATGTTATACCCTTGTATTTGCATATACTCTTGTATTTGCCCCCCCCCAGTAAGCCCAGAACTTTTTGTCAACATATGGTTAAAATCAGAAGTTCCTGTCAAAATATGGTTAAATTCATAACTTCTTGTCAACATATGGTTAGATCCAAAACTTTTTGTCAAAATATGGTTAAAATCAAAAGTTTTTGTCAACATATGGTTAAACCCAAAAGTTCCTGTCAACATATGAATTTTCCAAGAAATTTCTGGCAAATATGAAGTTTCCTCAAATTAAAAATTACAAAAATTAATTTTCTGCCATCTATGCACTTTCCCGCACGACAAGGTCATGTGCGCAACAGCTGCCAGAGCCACGAAATATAAATAAAAGCCACCCACACAGCAAGATCATCTTGCCGTGATCGCTTCCACAGCTCAACCCACCGCCTCCTCGCATGCCATCCGCCACTGCCACCACCCCCCCTCCCCCCCGCAGGCAGCGTCGATCGATTTTTTTTGAACCCCATCGCGGAGACCTCTGAGGGGAGTTAGGGATAGAGAAAAACCAGCACCTCCGACAGCACTTTCCTCCGACAAAGCACTGCAGGATGGCTAGGACAAACACCACATCGTACATCGGGGGCCCTTCGCTACCAGTCACAGGCTCGTCAGTCAGTGAGGGGAAGTGGGCCGTGGCTCACTTCTTCTCGCTCAGCCACACCTGGTAGCGGGGGCCCCCATCATACTCGTTTTACTTTATTGCCGTGGCGGGGCCTCCGCTCTGTGCCACACTGTGTGCCAAACTGTGTCACTTTTTGTAGCCAAGTGTGTTGTGAGGCAGGCTCACCTTTTTTTTCCCCCCTCACTTTTCTGCACTTCTGAGCGAAGGCTACCCGCCCCGTATGTGCGCTTCATGCGATCACCGAACAGAATAGAACGACAAGTTCTAGCGAGCTTGAGGTGGTAAGAAGAGGGGGGGGGAGGAGGGGCGTGTGTGGGGGAAGCTAGGGTGCGCGAGGGTGAGGAGATTGCGCCGCGAAGAAGGGCCGAAGGGGGGAGGGATGGGAGGATAACACCCCCAAACCCCCTCAGACCCCCCCCCCTCCCGATGCATCTTTTGCAGAATTATTGCCGTTGCTGGGGGGGGGGGGGGGGGGGGGTGTTCTAGGCGTGTGGGTGTGTGTGTGTGTGTGCTGTCGCGTTCTGAAGATCAAAAGAAAAGTGCCAAAAAAATGAATGCGGGGGGCTGCGACGGCAGACGAAGAGCCGCGATACACCCCACACCGATGCTACAATATCCCCACTGATAACAACAGGCAACACACCGATCTGCCAGACTGAAAAAAAGGCCCGACAGGTTTGCGACGAGCGGGAACATAGTTCCCGCTGTCGTGATGCAGTGCGTGCACTGCATCACGACCCACCGTTTGCGCGTGTGGGGGGTCATGGGTTTCAGGGATCCTGGCGGAACCAGGGGCAGGAAGGCCCCGCCCCGAAGGCCCCAGCCAAAGGTTCCCAAGTTACGCTGTGCTGGGTTGGAGGGAACGCAGGGAGAGTGTGCACTGGCACACCAGATCCGCCAGAATCCCTCCACATTAGGCGGAAACTGGGGCAGATACCGGGTGTGGTTTGCGTTGGGTTGGGGTTGGGTTGGGTATGGGAGGGGTCGGCGGTGGGTGAGGGGCATCATGGACATGGTGTGAAATAAGGAAGGGCGTTCGGTAAATAATGCGCCCGTGGCAACTGTTGGTTCGTGCTGGGCTACCCACACGCGGGGAGAGCGCAAAACCGCCCCAACAAAAGCAACGAGATGCATGCGCATCAGAAGGCGATGTGTCCCTGTTGCCATGCAGGATACACCGCATCTGGTGTTTGGTGCAATCTGCACTGTGAACATCACGCAAAAAATATAGGGTTTATTCGAAGGTTCATTTCCACCTGTTCATTTTGTTTGCATGTATTTCGAGTGTCGATAAACACAGAAAACCGGGAGACTGTGTGGGGACGTCACGTCATAAAAGAAGGCACGGCTGTGGAGACGGATCCTCACAACAGCACAAAAATGCGACAGAGATCAGACATGGACGGCAGGCCAAACCTGCCAACAGCGAGGATCTTAGAAACGACGGAAGCCACGGCCACATCTGTGCGCGTGCGAACCCAGCACCCTTGGAACGCACATGCCTGTTGTCTCGCACACGCTGGCAGCGCAGCCACTACCCCGGTGTCCTAATATTCACGGCCAGTGGCTTGGGGGGAGTACGCTCCCTTTTGCAACAGCGGGTTCTATCAACGATGGTGAAATGTTAAGGATCGCACACATCCACGTGAATACTGTTTGGAGGAGTGTCAAGCACACCCGAACCTCTCTGTTCCTGGTGTGATCTCCACATCACACACACACGTGGAATAGTTGCGTGTGGGTTCCGAGCGCCCGATGTTGATCGGTCACAACTGTACACCACACACGGCATAGCTTTGTGTTTAGTGCAGGGCGCACATGAACTCACGAGCTCCCTGTTCTGATTGAGATGAGTTGAGACAATGTGTTGCATGTGTGTTGTAGGCCGGAAGGCGTTCGGAATACCTTGTTGGGCCAGCCAAGCGTTACTTATTGTTTTAGAACGATTTTCTGCCCCGTCCTCTCAGCAGCCCCCCCTGCGAGAGGGGGGCACTGCCTCTTCTGCTTTTGGTTTTCTTTTTGGCATCGCAGTTCCATTCTTTCTGATATAGAATGTGCTCGAGCCAACCGACAACAGCTGCCAGCAGGTAGGCCCATTCCCCCTGTTTGCCAGGAGATGTCAGGATAAACAAAAAGTCAGTACATGATGGTTATGAAGAGACACTCGGTGATGTGCGTTGCAAGCCACCACCTGCCATAATATGCGCAGACAGCGGGTGTACAAACAAGTGTATTTTCCGTCGTGCGTTCTTTTTGTTGAGATGTGTGCCGTTCCGACCAAGAATATATTGGCGGTCCGAAGGCAGCCAGCTCTGGTGCACACAAGGTAGTCAGGATGTATGTATGCCGCTGCTGACAGCAAGCTATGGCCGCTGGGGAATGGGCACCCATCCACCACTCCCTTCTTTTGTATTGGGATCACGACCAAAACATCAGCTGACCGGCCTTGCCCAGAATTTTCTCCCAGGCACACATGTTTCTAAAGAGAATACAAAAAGGGGGGGGGGGGACGTTCGATTTTGACACACGGGGGCAGACGCCACACTGTTTTTTTTGGTTTTCACCACTGCCCATTGCAAAAAAATGAACAAGTAATCCCTGATATCACAGCCACAGATTACCTACCGTGGCGGCAGCCATGAGGCAACAGGGTGCAGGTTTGGGTGAGGGTCTGGGGGCACTGTCCGCTTCGCCCTTGAGGGTTCGAGCAATACTGAGCCGTGACCTCATAAAGAAGGTCTGGACAGCCGAAAGGGGGAGGTGCATGTGATATCATTTCGAGCGGGTTGATCCTGCAGAGAGGCCTACTTGCCGTCATGCCCGTCACAACAGATCCCGCTCGGGCTAGAGTGTGTGGGCCACCTCGGTGTGTCCAGCGGGAAGCACACCAGCAAAACCTCGGTAGCAAAGAGGATTTTCATCAACAATACACACAATGATCTGGACTTCGGCGTTTGTCCAATCCGTTTGAAAAATTAGAAGCTCTCGGACACCCGTATTTTTTTAGACGGCCTCCAAAGAGAATCGCAAGGAAACCACGTAAGATCTCGCAGAAGACAGCTCCCTGGCCAGAGAACACGACACCGACACCGACACCACCACCACCCCTCCCTCCTCCGAACACATTGAAACCAAGGTGGAAGCCAATCTTGGGGATGCCTTCGTCTGTGCCAACCCTGCACCGACATTGGCACCAGCGCATTCCTGGCATGGTCACAACACCGCCAGAACGAAGCAGGTCAACGTTGCACCGAGGGAGAGAGTGGGAGGCCATCCAATGGACCAGGGATGCCTGAAAACTGGGATGCGCCAGAGGTGTTTGGCTGGGATTTCCGAGAGCTCCCGGAAGCAATCCGAGGGGGTGTGGGCACGCCTGCAGGAGGGGGCGGGGAACCAAGGTCCAATAAGAGAACCCGAAATAAGTAGAACCTGGTTCGCCCGCCACTGCCGAGAGAAGCCCCAAGAGAAGAACGGGCGCAAACGAAAGTGCGTTGTTGTTTTGTTGGCAGCAACAAGCTTATCGCGTTTCCACATCCACTGTGCATCCAAGGTGTGACTCGCGCGTTTAATGAGAAATCCGGATCGCTTTCTTCAGGAGCAAACTGCGATAAGCCTCTATTTCTGTCTGTGCAGCAGGGCAGTAGGACCTGAGTCCATCTTATTGCATTTGACGCTTCCGCGCACAAGCTCCCTGAAGTGACAAGCAACCATTCGTCTTGATGGAAGGGCGGGGCACTGTATGTGAGACGACATTCTCTCTACTCTAAAGATAAAGGGCGGAACAATGACACGCCCTGATAGCCCGTGGCGGGGGTGGGGGTGGGGGCAGTCTTCTGCTCACAGGGCAGGGTTTTTGACCTAATCCACCTCGCCTCCGGGCGAGGGTGGTCGAAGGTGGGCGAGTGTGGGCGAATGTGGGCGAACGTGGGCGAAAGTGCAAGAGTGCGGAAGAGGGTGGGCGAGGGTGGTCGAGTGTGGGCGAGTGGTGGTCGAGTGTGGGCGAATGTGGGCGAGTGTGGGCGAATGCATGTGTGGGCGAGTGTGGGCGAACGTGGGCGAGTGTGGGCGAGTGTGGGCGAACGTGGGCGAGTGTGGGCGAGTTGTGGGCGAGTGTGGGCGAGTGTGGGCGAGTGTGGGCGAGTGTGGGCGAGTGGTGGTCGAGTGTGGGCGAATGTGGGCGAGTGTGGGCGAATGTGGGCGAGTGTGGGCGAATGTGGGCGAATGCATGTGGGCGAGTGTGGGCGAGTGTGGCCGAGTGTGGGCGAGTGTGGGCGAACGTGGGCGAGTGTGGGCGAGTGTGGGCGAGTGTGGGCGAGTGTGGGCGAGTGTGGGCGAGTGTGGCCGAGTGTGGGCGAGTGGTGGGCGACCCTGGGCGAATTAGTGGAGGCGAGGCGGATTAGGTCAGTTTTACGAAATAAAGCAGGTATTATTTCAATCATTGTTTTGGCGAGAGTTTGAACATCGTCGGTGCGCCACAGGAGGCGCGAATGTTCAACATTCAACGCGATGAACACCCCTGCACTTTGCAGTTAGGCGTGTGTCACACGTCTGGCCGCCTGATCAGCACCACGAAAGCAGACTGCCAGCCACGTGTTTTCCATCCACCCTCCAGCGAGAACGCAACCGCTGAGTTAAGCCGGGCCAAATACAAACGAGAAAATAACGAGAATTGTGAACGATTGGACGTATTGCTGTGTCCAGACATTACCACACCACAAGAGAGGGAACCTTGGGATCTGTGCGGGGAAAAAATGGGGGCTCCAAAACCCATATCACGCACCGCAGTCGAGGGGTGGATAGATAGAGGGCGCGAACGCGCCTTCTTCACGGGGGTAAACGCACTTGAATGATCATGCAAAGAGTTAAAAGGCGTCGCATCCTTTGCAGACCCCCAGAGAGAGAAGACAGATGGCAGCACGAACCGATCGTTGTTTTAGGAGAGGGGGGCCCGGTGCCTGCGCGCATCCCGTCGTACTGTGGCTGCTTGGTGGGGCCAGCGCATCAAGTTCTCGAACCGATCGGGGGGTCTAGTCTTCTTGGGAAAAGGTTCGGCGTTAATTTTCTCACAAAAATATAGAGAAGAATGTTGTTCGCACCGCAGCGGAAACCACCCCCCTCCCAGTGACGCCATACTACGGTGTTGTCTCGCAAAAATATAGTTGGGTGGGAGTAAAAACAGATTGTTGTCAAAAAGCGTGGGGAGGCCGGACACACACGCCACGAGCGAGACGTGGACCTCAGTTTTCCAACTAACGACTTTGAACAAATTTTGGCCGTGTCTCGTACTGCCTCCGTTGAGAGGCCGATGTTCTTTGTCGGGTGCATGCCAATCCAGAATCGCACTCCTTTCGCCTTGTTGTAGACACCCTGTCCAGCAACTGTGGGAGAACAGTTCCGGACTACTTTTTTGTTGAGCGCACATGTCTCAAGGCTGTGTTGAGGCCCTGTGAAGTGGCATGAAGGTGCTAACCCAAAAGCTTCAGTCGTACGATTTCCTTGGTGACTTCGTTACTTCGCTACGCTTCGCAGCTCGTAACTAGTAACAAAAAAAACCCCTTGTGATCCGGCAGACGTGTCCTGTGTTGGTGTCGACGACCACCAGCCGGGGTCGGAGGAGATGCCGAGGGGGCAGTGGCGCACACCTTTGTGTTCCTCTGGGCTGCCAAGAAAAATAGAAATAACTACAACACAGAATCTCTGCTGCGTGGCAATGGGCGCACACGGCAACGCACGCACACGGCACCCAGTAAACGAGCGACGGAAGCAAGCCATCCACACAACTCAAAAGGCGGAACATTGTGCCCCCTCCAGTGTTGGATAAATACAGGGGTCTGGCGGGAAAAATACAGACCGTCGAAAAATACATGTACTTTTCGAAAAATACACGAAAAATACATGAAAAATACATGAAAAGTACGCTGCAGGCGTCTCAACCAGTGGCCTCGCTGGGCGTCGGGCAAACCACAAAAAGACGCGGTATGATGCATACCAGGGTCGAATGCACGGCCGCAGAACGTTTTCCCCCAGCAGAACTGACGAGTCCTGTCGAATTGCACTTCGAGAGGCATCGGATGTTGCTTCCTCAGGTCGCCCTGCTGGACCAATAACTCCGTATTCAGGGGTTCTTGGATTGCCTTTGAGTATTTGCAAACCTGCAAGCCCGAGGAGAACTTTGCCAGCACGCAGTGTTCAGGAACGTCAGCACAGCTCGGCTGCGATGAAGTCCCGCGGGCCAACCGCCCGAAGAGCCTCATATCGGAGCTGGTGTCTATGAAAGAGTCCAGCTCTGACATAACGTCCGAGGAATCGCTTGCATTTCTGGGTATGAATGGGTGCGAACAGTCGCGGACGCTCAAGGACTTGGTCACGAGACAGGCACATGACAGGGGGTCTGGGGCGCGGAGCCCGAGGCCACGGCAGTGAACAACCTGAAAGTAATCGAAGGCTAGTCCCCACACCGGTTGGTGCTGTATCACATCAGCGGGGATGGTCGTTCAGTTGGGACATGAGGCGCGCTTCGATGAAAGCAAGCCTCCAGCGTCTGATACACTGCCCATGATGACGTTGAGTCTTCATACGCTGCGGAACATGAAAACCCGGCCGCAAAAAAGCCCCAAAAGCTGAACCCGCTGTTTCAGTGACTGCGCGCTGGAAGTGGACACTTTCATTTATTGCGCCTGTCTCTGTAAAGTGAGCCTTGCTCATGCAGGAAGCCGGCAGTCCAGTGGAACCTGAACAGCGGTGCAGTGCAATGGCACCGGAGTGATGGCACTCCCGCACCCGAGGTGTGTGCGGCAGGGGCGTGCCGCTGTGGTGGCGAGGATTGGTGCAGACAGCCCCGCTGTGCCTGGACTCTGCACCGCTCCCGAGGCAGTGTGCAGCAGATCTCCAGTGCGCCCTACTGTAGTACAGTGTATTTTTCCCTGTATTTTTCGTATTTTTCCCCCTTGGGAAAAATACGAAAAATACGAAAAATACATTGAAAAATACACTGAAAAATACAAAGGAAAAATACACCTTGCCAACACTGGCCCCCTCCCCCCCCCCCCCCCCCCCTCCCCGTCCCGTGAACAGGAGGAGGGGCGGGTGGGAGTGACGGTCCCATCGCTTTTGAACGGCAGAGAGGGGGAGAGAAAATAGAAGAGACACGAGAGCTACAATGATCCGAGAAGTGCAAATGCTCATTTTTTTTGGTTCGCACGGACAGGGGGGGAGGAGGGGGGGGGGAGGGGGGGGCTTTTTTTGGTTGCCGCCAATCCCTCTCTCACTTTGGGGATTGGCTTATGCGTTGGCGCTTAATTCCACACATGCAGGCACCCCCCGCCCCCCCCCCCCTCCCCCACCCCACGCCTTGGGGGGGTTGGGTTGGGACTGCTTGACAAGCGACGATTTCATCTCACACAGATGTGTCTCAAAAGACAACACCAGGATATGACATGTGTTGCCGAAAAGTCCAAATTGTACACCGCAACGGAATAACGAAATAGGCAGAGGAGGAGATAATGGTGATGATTAGAGCCTGCGAGCAAACCAAGGGGGTGTGGTGGTGCCGCTGGTGGTTCCTGATCCGAGCCGTTTGGATGAATGGTAGACACGCTCTAAAATGCAGGCCGTGTGCCCCGAGGCGTTGTGACAAAAGATGATGTGGAGGATGTGTGGAGCAAAATGTACCCTGCGAGCGGGAAGGGGGGAACAAGCAACTTCCTGGCTGCAGGACGTATTATGCGCTGCCGGTGCCTCAGCAAGCCACAGGTATGTTACATGATACGCCGTAATCAAAACCTGTTGAAAAGCGGTTCACCACCACAGAGGGTTGATCCACACAGGAGCCCACGGGCCAATCACCCGCACACCGGGGCGACGCAGCGAGCTGCTTCAACCTGCCTCAGCCCGGAATAAAGTGCACAAAACGGTGAGGGGTGTGTGGGGGGAAAAGGTAGAACGTGCGAAGTGAGTCTTCCACAGGGGGGTGGGGGGGATGATCTCCGCCATCGGCAAAAAAAAATCCGGCAAAAATATAATGCACTTCGGCTACAGATAGGAGGAAATGCGCCAAAAAAAATGCGCCGTGTTTTTGTTGGTTGGCACCGGAGCGAAGACCTTCCCCCATCCCCTTGAAGAAAGGAACAGATACAAATCATGTGAAACGAAAGGAGTGCGTGGTGGTGCTGGTGGCGGTAGTGAGGGAGGTCGTGATATCGAGAAACGGGGATGGGGGGGATTTGTTTGCGGATTTTTTTCAGATGCAGTGTGTGTGCTGAAACCAAATTTTGAGGCGGTATCTGCCTCGCGCGACACCTCGACAGAAATACCGTCCCCTCACGCCCTTCACTTAGTGAGGATTCGCCCGATGTGACCCACCGGTTTCTTTCGTACTGACGTACCTCGTCCACTGGTCAATCAAATGATGATGATGATGATGATGTGCGTGGGATGGTGGCGGTGCCTAGCCAAACCCAAGGCACCCCAACCCCCCCCCCCCCCCCCGCAAACCAGGGCAGCCAACGGGGCCGAGCTTCCGAGAATGTATCGGGCATTGCCTGATCTTGATGCAACCCCGCCGTAGGGATTGGACGATTTGAACAAAAAAAATTGCCCGTGGCTCGGAGCAGCCCCGTGAAGGATGTGTTTTCGGATGCTTCTGGCCACACTCAACACGGGTGGTTTTACCACGGGCATGGCAGGACTACATTTGCCAGAATTCCAGATTCTGCAGATTCTGACCGGATCTTGCCGCCATACCCCCGTTGATCCGTTGCTCTCCGCACAAGGGGGGTTTTCCCCGAGAGATTCTTCACTCTCCTGGACGGTGCCTTCGTTCTTCGGGCGCATCAAACTTTATTTTTGCGGATTTTCCGGTTCAAAAATGAAAGAAGGGGATCACAGGGAAATATCCAGGAGTGTTGGGTTTCGTTTGTTCGGAGAGGTGGGTTTTCGGGTTTCGAGCTACCGATCCAAAGAGAGAGGTCAGCAAGAGATGAAGCAAACCAGATATTTTCGTTCCTCCGATGTTCGGCAAAAGAAATCTGCACCGGAGCTTGTGCGTACGTATTGCTGATAGAGAAGGACCGCTTCGTATCGAGGGCGAATCCGTTCACACAGATGACAGCTAATGCATTTGAGAGAGCAGGATACATGTTGAGGTGAAAGTGACCCCTGAAGCCACACACACACGTGAATCTGTTGTTACAATATTGTAGTCGTGTAGAAACATACCGAGCAGCTCTGCTCTGTATGTGTTCTCTTCTGCCACGCGGGGCACACGCATCCGGTGGAACACTACTTCCCACGGTTGCGGCCCACACCCAAACCAAAACTGATGACATAAGACTGTGAGAATGCGGAAACAGAGCCAGGGAAATGTACACACTTTGGTGCCCCAAAATAATGGCCGGTTTTTACGTAGTTCCGACGAAATGTTCAGTTCATTGGCTTTAGGGGGGATCTGCGGTGCTGGGTTTTCGGGTGTTGCGCTTCCAAACGGTGTTCCGTTGTCTGGTGGAGCGCGCACTGAACACTGCTTCGAGCCATTCACGATTTGACAAGCGGCGTCACCCACACACCCCGCACAGCCGACGAAGCTGCTTTTGTTTCCTTCAAATCGTTCCCAAAATTCGTCTGGAAGTTGGGAGGGGGGGCGAGGTTCACGGGAGGACAGAATCATACGCGACGACCACCAGAAAGGGCACGCCTTAACTGTGCCGCCTTGCTTTTTTTTTAAACGTTTCTTTTTTGGAAGGTCCGAAACATGGCGACAGATAGATTCTTGGTTTTCTTTTGAACGACGACGGCCCGCGGGATCACTCGCTTCGCAGCTCTGGCTGCCCAAAAGCTCCCTCGTGGGTGAGGGCCAAGGCTGATGCTCGCGATTTCTGGCGGCAGAAAGGGCAGCCACATCGCGGCCCCACCAACCAACCCCTCGACGAATGAGCAGCTCAGCAGCAGGACCAACAAGACACACGGATAAGAGCATTACAAGGGCATCTGCCCCATGGGGTGTGCAATTTTGTTGCTTCGGCAACCCAGCGAGAGAGGCGTAAATAATTGAAACGATGATTCATGGTGTTATCGACCCCCTGATATTTCGTGCCCTGTTCGTGCCCAAAAACCCGTTTGGGCCCCGTTTTTTGCGGCCCCCGTTTTCCCCGTTCCAGGAGCTCGTTGCCACGCAGTGGCGCAGAACGCACCCCAGAACACTCAATGCCGGGCTGGATACGGACAACTACTCTCCGGATTCGCTTGATTTTGCCCGTCGGTGGACCACCAGGGGTAACTTGAGAAGATCAGGTGGGCGGGGAAGCTGGGGCGGGGGCGGGTGAATCAACATTCAGGTTTCGGGCCCGGTGCCTGCGCGCATCCTGTCGTACTGTGGGGGGCGCAGCAGGTTTCTCCCATACTTTTCCAACGGGCTCTTCGCACGATGATATGTGCTCCACGAACAACAACACAACCAACTACAAGAAACCGCGCACTGGCCGGGGTAGAACTTGGTGGTCCAGGACCACGAACAGGTCCTGGGGCCATCTCATCACACCACCATCCACCATAGGAAATGGACCTTGGGGTCTTGCGGAAATGCCTCGACTCGTGGTCGAGGTTTCCGTGATCACCAGCGCGCAGCGCCGTGTGATCCCGGAGGATCTGCCCGTGGGCATGACTGCACAGCTTGTGCAGACGACCCTCACAGAGGAGGGCTACCTCCCGTCCACTCCGGGATACCGGTTGCTGAAGCGGAACGACCTCTGGACGACAGAGTTTAAGGAGGTGGGTGAGGAGGTGCTCCCGTTCCTGCGGGAGAGCGACGTGGTGCTGGTGCAGTGCACCGAGCTGCCGAGCCCGTGGTCGCGGAAGGAGCTACGCCATAGGGTGTGCTCCCTGATCCGCAACGGGATGCCGTGCTGCAACATACCGGCTGCTCCGCAATACAGCAGCAATAACCCCAGACTGAGGCAAAAGGATATGCGGGTGGGGCGGGGAACGGTCGGCATCGTGTTCTCTTGCGCACACTGGGGGAGTTTGAGTCCCCCTGCCAAGGTTGCTCTCCCCACCTGTTTGACGTAGATCATATATCGGAACCCTCTCCTGGTGTTGGCCCACCAACGTAGAGGTGTGGAAAATCCCGGGGCAACCTCGCAGAGGTGTGGAAAATATCGGGGCAACCTCGTAGAGGTGTGGAAAATCCCGGGGCAACCTCGCAGAGGTGTGGAAAATGTCGGGGCAACCTCGTAGAGGTGTGGAAAATCCCGGGGCAACCTCGCAGAGATGTGGAAAATCGCGGGGCAACCTCGCAGAGGTGTGGAAAATGTCGGGGCAACCTCGCAGAGATGTGGAAAATCGCGGGGCAACCTCGCAAAGGTGTGGAAAATGTCGGGGCAACCTCGTAGAGGTGTGGAAAATATCGGGGCAACCTCGCAGAGATGTGGAAAATATCGGGGCAACCTCGTAGAGGTGTGGAAAATATCGGGGCAACCTCGCAGAGGTGTGGAAAATATCGGGGCAACCTCGTAGATGGTGTTATCTTTGGTGTTGGCCCACCAACACCAAAGAGAAACCCTCAGCGAGACGGCACTCCTTTAACGTCCTCCAGCCGACCTAAACAGGCCAGAACGGGACAATACATGCCTGTCCGGGTCTATCCGGGCCGATACATGCACAAAATTCACGCGAAATTTGGGTGGTTCATGAAAACCACAGGCAATACGTGAAAAATCCCACCAAGAATAAAAAAAAAAAAGGGGCCCACCCCAGGCTTGCTCCTAACATGGAATACGGAATACACTCTCCGAGATTTCCCGATTTTTTTCTAAGGATTTTTAGGAGGGGAAATTTATTTTTTTCTAAGGATTTTCCTTAGGAAACTTTTTCCGAGGGGGGGATGAGGATGAGTCCTCCAGGCACCCGCCCCTTTCCTGTTTCTTCCCGGCAGCCAAAAATCGATGTTCTTTCCAGCCAAGACCCAGATGTTCACTACCGTGGCCTCCGGCGGCTGGGGGGCTCTGCCCCCCAGACCCCCCTGTGGCTTGTGCCTGTCTTGTCACCAAGTCCTTACGCGTACACCACTATGGCATGTCAAGAAGGGGTGTCGTTGGAAAAAACGGTCCCGAAACCTATTTTTTGCTTTCATCCGGCAGCTGATGATGGCGGGATCACTGGCCACAGGAGAGATGAGCCGTGGACGCCGGATACCCCATCTAGCGAGTCGAACCAGTGGGAACTGTCAGATGGCGCCGACCCTGTAGGAGGTCATCAGGCCGCTCAGCGCCTCATGCTGTTGAGGCAACCGTCGCATGCATCGGTCGTACGCGCCTTACAACACAATGAGAACAAGGCGGTCATTGCCGACATTGTGTTTGGCCGCGGATGGCGAGCTACCGGACCTGGGCTGCCAGTGGTGGTCTCGATCGAGGAGGCCTTCACCATGCGGTTCCGGTTGCGGCGGTCGTGCCGAAACGAGCGCCCATGAGTGAGTTGTGACAGAATTTTCCAAGGCAGTGCACTGCGTGAGGTTGTGGGACTAGCACAGGGAACTGCTGGGTCCGAAATCCAAGGCAAAAATCCTTAGAAAAAAGCAGGAATACATTTCCGGGATTTTGGCTATTTTTCAAGGAATACGGAGCAAGCCTGGCCCACCCTGATATTTCGTGCCCCGTTCGTGCGAAGTTGCCCCTATTTCGATAACACCAATGATTTTTTTCATTTTATTATCGAGGGTCAACTCCAGCTTGTTGATGTTTCGGATCTCTCGATCCTCAACATCCTTTACCACACACGTAAGGTTGTTCCAACATATTGATAGACATCTTTTGGTATGCTCGCATATACTTCACATCCATCAAGATGATACACATGCGTTGGCATGCACCTGAGACCTCATCTGCGATGGGACATATCGAGAAGCCAGGCGGTCCGTGGATTGTCATTAGTTGCCGCCTGGCTCGATCGATATTGAGGACATGCAGGTGGCCCATAGAGAGGACTTGTCATCCCGGGGGAGGGTGGTGGGATAACCCGTAGATGCAGTCCTCTCGGAACGCTTTGTTATTTATTTGATCCCGAAAGGTCATGTGCCACGGATCACTACACATGTGAAATATTTCCATCTGTGCTTTACATCAGACTATTGGAAAGGACACATCGGGGCTTTCGCCCAAAGTTGCGAAACGGTCTGTAGAGTGAAGCAAGCAAAGCCCCTTCCTTCCGTCATCATAGGTGGGCGGTCAAAAACCGTTTTTTAAAAAGGTTCGGAGAGTGATGCCACGACGCGTGAACACTCCGAGAGCTGCCGAGCTTTGTTTGTTTGGAATACGTTGGACTCCTGCATCAGTTCTTGGTGTTACAGAAGGGAACAGATCCATCATAGGAGGAACGAAGTGTCGGTGAGTTCACAGGAACCTGCAGGGCGGGTGGGAGGTCGAAAAACTATTTGGTTCTGTACCGAGGTACGTTGATCGAACCAAATGCGGGTTCTCCAACCCGGTTGTGGAGGTTGACTAGCCGATAATAAAAGAACCTTCAATTCCGGCTTTCCCTCAAAATGTGGGTGCCTGCATTGAAAGTTACCTTTATTATCGAGGGTCAACTCCAGCTTGTTGATGTTTCGGATCTCTCGATCCTCAACATCCTTTACCACACACGTAAGGTTGTTCCAACATATTGATAGACATCTTTTGGTATGCTCGCATATACTTCACATCCATCAAGATGATACACATGCGTTGGCATGCACCTGAGACCTCATCTGCGATGGGACATATCGAGAAGCCAGGCGGTCCGTGGATTGTCATTAGTTGCCGCCTGGCTCGATCGATATTGAGGACATGCAGGTGGCCCATAGAGAGGACTTGTCATCCCATCGCTGCTCTCTATGGGCGACCTTATCCCATCGCAGTCTCGCTCGTACAAGGGAGTAGCGCAGTAGTCACCAGGTGTTGCCAGGGTCGAGATCTGGCCTTGAGATATCCGATCTCCAGAAGTCGTAGTCGACGGTGGTAACCCAGACCCAGGTGTCTCAACACAGGAGGCAGGAGCTGTAGATATCATACTGCGCTGTGATATGCGCACTGATCGCGTGGGTCACGTCGTCGGTATGTACATCCGTGGACAGTTGGGGCGGCTGATGAACTCGGTGGTGGCGAAGCGGTAGGTCCACGATCGTCCATCGGGGCATGTAGGAGGAGATATGGGTATCATCAATCTGGGCCCAGTCGAGTGTATTAGCGTGACCGGGTCTGCTATCTCCAAGCAGAACGCTGTTGTCGGCCGGCTGGGGAGCGGCATTCTCCGCGCATCGATATGCAGGAGAGAGCCGACGGGCTCGTCGGCATATTACGTATACAGGGGTTATGGTAGTCTGACGGTCATATCACGTGGGGCCGATCTGAGAGGTCTGTTCGTCCATGTGACCGAGTTGATTCCTGCACCGTTGCCCAGGTCCCTCGCAGGCGCCTCAGATAGCAGGAAGCCCCCACTGTGGATGAACTGTCAACGGCAGACAACTTCGCCACTTCGCGCCAGGGGTGGGTGCGATGGTTTCATCAGCTTCTGATTATCATGATGTAGTGGCGGTAATTCGTACTGTATCGCTACTCGGCTTCTTGCGCCTGGGCCACTTCGTAGACAGCGGGCGCGTGTATACGGAGGGCGGAGTTCATACCGGATACAGGGTTGTCGAAGGCCACCATGAAGGCATCTCCAACGGTCTACACCTCATAGCCTCTGCAGGCCTGCATGACGCAGCGGATTGTGTGGGTTGCCATGGCACGCTTCACGCCTCTCATGTCAGCATTGAAGAGCGCACATCGGAGAACACGATCGTCACATCACCCAGCTTTGTATCGGGTGCCACGACACGAGCAGCGCTGCCTTCGTGAAGGCCGGCACCATCGGCTGTTTTGCGAGATTCCACTTAAGCTGAATGTGTTTGACACGGTGACGAAGGGGGCAACACACGTAGGTCCGCTTCGAGTCCTTCGCGACAAGGCCCCGGGCGCGGCGATGCGGAGTATCTGCTCGCCTGTTGTCTATCCTCAGCACCTCCGTGCACCCGAGGCGTTCCTTGCAGAAGCTCGGTACACAGCGTATCCAGATGGCGCAGTAGCTTGGTATGGAGCACGTCGCTGTGCCTGCCAGCCACTCCCGGCGGGCTCTTCCGCAGGCGCCGGGTTGACCTGTTCGCTGTCATCCGCAGCTCATCCGGGCTTGTCGTGGCCAAGAGTGCCCTTGTGGTGGAACTCGCGAGTGCAGCGGGTGCACTGGCTCAAACTATCAGCGCGAGAATTTGAGGTTATACACATAACTGGGGGGCGTCCATCTCCATGCCCTGTCGGATGAGGCATTTGTCGGTGGAAGGGAGAGAATCCGGGTGTACGCGTGAGACAGTTATCCTCGTGTCTGATAGTCTGGAGAGTTGCTTCGAGGTCGATGTGGGGACGAGAACATACCTGCCGGGAAATGAGGACGTCACATCCGTGTATCGGGTACTATCAAAAGGAGGACGTCACCTCCGTACCGGACACTCATAATGCGAAGGGGCATCACGTCCATGCCTCGGGAGCCATCGCGAGAGAGAGGCGTCACATCCATGTACCGGGCGCTCTCAATAGGACTTGACGACCGCACCTCGGGCGTTCATATTGCAAAGAATGGAGGTCACCTCCGTGTCGCGGGCACAGTCACAAAAGGATGGCTTCACCTCCGCGTTCCCGGACGGAAGTCGCCTCCGTGTCTCGGCATCGGAACAAAGGAGTCATCACCTCTTTGATTTCTGACGCTTTCACCGAAGGAGGTCATCATGCACAAGGATGCGTCGACAGTTGCTTTAGGGAGCTGATCTGGCCGTGTACAGGTTCCGGTCCTGGGCTGCACACGAGGTAGGTGTTGAGGGTCTCCGTGATTTGAAGTTCCTTCGTTTGTTGATACGCGGCCGGCTCGACGGGTGCGGTTCCGCACCGGAGTTCTGGTGTCGAGGGGCGTTGCTGTGCTACAGCGCCACATCTGCCGTCCCTGGCGTAGGGCAGCAAGCCGACCTACGTCAGATCGTCAGCATCCGTAGTGCGCTATACGCTGCGCCATGCGTCGAGGAGTGGGCCTCATCGGGTGTGACGGCTGTCTGCTGCATCGACCGCTGTCTTTCTCGCCTCGTCTTTCGTGCGTGTCGAGCGCACCCGGCGGCTGGAACGTTTGAGCGGTCTACCGTCATCCGTCATCGGCGTACTCCAAGGCGCGTCCCAGCAGCTTAAGATGCGGCATCACGAAGCCTCTGCCTATTCCTTCTTCAGGTGTGAGGGTGAACATCGAAGTGCATCGGAGTGAACCCCACGTTCTGCTGGGCATCGAGGCGAGCACCGCCACCCTGTCGCCTCTAACGCCCTACCGTCCTAGAGAATCGCCTCGCGTTGGATCTCCGCAGCCCCAACCTGGTATGCACACGGTGCTCTGCACGTCCATACGCTGCGCCTCTTTCGTGGCGGAGACCTTTCGCGCAACTTCCCTGTCAGGCCTGGGGTTGTTCGAGGTCCTCGTCCGCCTGGCCGCGAAGGGTATCCATCACGGGGCTTCTGGTCCCCGTCGGAGGGGCCCAGAGGTTGCTGATGCCATGACAGATCACGCGACCTCGCGGAGCCGCTTTATGCGAACCCTGGGGGCGGCGTGGATGAGGTCACTATTGAGCATCCGGCCGCAGGCGATGAAGGCCACAAGGGAGGCCAGTCCCTGCGGATGAAGACGTCGTGAGAAGTCGTGCGACAGCCGTGCAGAGGGCGGGGCCACCGCGGATGGCCACGCATCTGCGTCGCGAGAACGGCGGATATGCGGCGATCGAGAGGGAGTCGGGGGCGTTCTCCTGCAGGGATGAGTGTTCCTCCATACATGTCAGCACCTCAGCGTCTTTGGGGTTGCGAAGCGTCTGTTGTGTTAAATCTGTCCTTCGCACACCCATGGTGTGTGGCGCCCCTTAGCCCTTGCGGCGTTCGATCACCCTATCGGAGATGCAGCTGATGTCGCAGACGCCTTTGGCGGCAGGTGACGTGTCGGTAAGAACAGAGAGGTCGCTGTCAGGAACAGCGCGCCGGCGATGCCCGGATTTACCCTGTGGCATGATGGTTACTTTCCAGTCCTGCGGCCACAGAAATTCAGACACGGGAAGAACACGGCATGAATCTTCGTCAAGCAGCGTAGACTTCACTGAGCGCCTGCTCGTGATCGCTACTGTCTCAGCACGGGGGTAGTCTACGTCAAAGCCTGGAGCCACAGGCTCATGACGTCGTGGCACAGCCCTATCACTGGTCAGCTGATAGGCGCTTGTGACGAGAGCTCGCAAAAGGCTCCCATCTCACTTGCAGGGCGTGAAGACGGGCTTACTGACCGAGCCGAAAGGAGATTCATCAATGTGACAGGCTGAGAGGGCGTGGCGATTCGGGTTTCTATACGTGGGTGTCGGAGACATCAGCGGCCCGCTAGGAACATCAGAGGTAGTGAGGGAGTCGAAGTGGAGTTGTAGGGGGGGGCGCAGCAGGATGGTAGCCAGGGAGTAGGCTCGCCATATCGGGCGATGAACTTGTGGTGTGGTTCTCCAGACGCCTCCGGCAGGGGGCGGGGGAGGTCGTTCTGTGACACAGCAGCTGCTATCGACAGCAAGACCGGCGTAGCTCTCCAGTGTGTACATATCAGACATACTCATGTGGCCGGGGTAAGGCGTGCCGAGTGTTGAGTAAACGCAGCCGGTAACGACAGGCGGACCGCGGGTTCGGATGCCGGAGAACGGGGAACCGGACGCGTCTTTCGCTGCCTGCCTGCCATGGCCCTTTTCGACGTCGGGGCCAAGACGATACCTTCCGGGCTGCGCTGTCAGGCAGACCACTGGCATCTCCCTACCTCGGGCGTCCGAGTACAAGGAGGGAGTCTTCTCGATGATCTACCATGTATACCCAGAAGGGACTCGTCAGGCCGGCTTACGGGCACTCACACGCCAGGCGGGTGGTACTCCTGGGTGTCCAACGATTGTGACGGTGGTATGTGCTGACAGCTTCTCATCCGAAGACTTGGGACACAGCCGTTATTTATGGCGCTTGCTCCGGAGACCCCAGATCGTGTCCAGCCGCACGATGGTGTGCACTCGGCGTCCCATGATAATAGCACTTGATGATGTGTCCATCACAGGCGTACTTGTGACATAGGCGGGCGCGGCCTCGGCGTCCCTTTGGTGCGTCCCCGACCGGGGGGGGGGGGGGGGGGGGGCATTACACTCCACGGTGGCCTGGTCAGACCCTGACCAGGTCAAAACCTGGTCAAATCTTGACCAGGTCATACCTGGTCATTGACCAGGTATGACCTGGTCATGACCATGTCATACCTGGTCATGGCCAGGTCATTTTCACCCATTTTAACCGGGGGGAACATGTTGAGTGGCCAAGCAGGGGGGACAATTCGCATATTCCGGACTCTCTCCGGCCGTTGTGGAAAGTATGAGTCAAAAGGGTTCAACCATACCCCGAGTCGAGAAAGAAGTCGAAGCTTGAATCATGTTGGGCACAAGGGGAAAATGGTCAAAATTGGCCCAAAATTACCAATAAAATATGCTGCAGTGCAGGGGGGTGGCGGGGGAGGGGAGGGTGGGGTCGGCGACGAAACTTGATGATCAGCAGCTTTCTGCCTTCTTCCGCTTCTTCACATTCTTCTCCTTCTTCCTCTTCTTCGGGATCTTCGTTGTCGTCGTCGGCTTCACAGGCCAGTGCTGCCTTGCGTAACACGCCGTCCTTCGCATCCTGGGTGTGGATCGGCGGCTGCTTGTCGCAGAGGCAAATACGGAGACCACGCGGTTTGTTGCAGGCAGCATCGCCAGTCAGTAACCAGCCATCGGAACACTTGCCGAGCGAATCGATCGGGCCGACAGGGGTTACTCGACTGCTACCGAGAGCCCTGAGACGGTGCCGAAACGAATCGAAGTTTTTCATCCATACGGGACCCGCTGTCATGCACTTCCCGCACAACGATATGACATTGTATTGCAAGAGGGTACACGAAGATTCTTGCGGGGTCGTTGCCGAAACTGGCATAGTTTGCCAGCTCGAACACCATCAGGTCCCTCTCCCGGAAACAAGCAGATGTTGTCCTGGCCCGCGATTTCCTCTCCCCATTCTCCCTCTCGAACGCTTCGTCGGAGAGGTGGCAGTTCTGAGGATCCTGAGGGTCCTGAGGCATTCAAGGCAGGGCACTCCCTTCTCCATTCTTTTACACTCTTTGAAAAGTGTCACAATCAGATGTGGTCAACCGTTACGGCACTGCCGATGGGACTCTCGTCCTCTGGCACGCCCGCTGGTCGGGCTTCTTTGTCACCACCGCCTGCCTCATCACCGCGTTCACCAACTGGATGTCGATGGTCACGACACCCTGCCCCTGCGTTGCCTGTGGTGTTGCCCCCACCGCCACAATGAACGGATCCGGAATGTGAAACGTTCGGGCGTGCAGACCATTCGGAACCTCGCTCTTGTAGGGCAGGTCCCTCATGACCGTGACAGTCATGACCGATCCGTCGAGGACAGGTGGGTGCTCGTCGGGCACGTCAGCTCCCGGACCTACCTCTACGATGATCCGGTAGAAGAGGACGTCTGCTATCGAATGCCTCCCGATCTGCGTGATGGGGGGGAGTTCGGGGTCAGTTGTTTTTCAGCTGCCTTCGAAGAAGTACTGCCCACCGCGCTTTGAGCGGTGGGCAGCCTCTTCATATCGGTTCCCAGCACCTCATCCGAGCACCCCGCTTCCGTCAGCACCTCGTACTCAGACGAGTTCTTGTCGGCTCGTGAGGCGCTTCATGCCGCCTCCGACGCGCGTTGCCAGAGACACGCATGGAGTAGACTGCGGGCAGTGTCCTGGCCTTCTTCTTGTCGGCCTCTTCACTCCGTGTCAGCTTCCTGCCCCACTCCTTGTCAAAGTGGGTGGTGCGATGGCTTTTCAAACAGCGCCGCGAGGCTGCTGTGAAACAGCTCGGCGCCTTCTGCGTGGCCTGGGATGATGCAGACCTCCTCGACATTTTTTTGGGATACCACCAGGGGGAGGGACCCGGTGTGAGGCACTTGAGTGCGTCCAGGCGGGCAGGGAACCTGGGCAGGGGGCAGGGGGCCTCATTCCTTTTTGGTAATTTTGGGCCAAAGCTGCTGATCATCAAGTTTCGTCGCCGACCCCACCCTCCCCTCCCCCGCCACCCCCCTGCACTGCAGCATATTTTATTGGTAATTTTGGGCCAATTTTGACCATTTTCCCCTTGTGCCCAACATGATTCAAGCTTCGACTTCTTTCTCGACTCGGGGTATGGTTGAACCCTTTTGACTCATACTTTCCACAACGGCCGGAGAGAGTCCGGAATATGCGAATTGTCCCCCCTGCTTGGCCACTCAACATGTTCCCCCCGGTTAAAATGGGTGAAAATGACCTGGTCATGACCAGGTCATACCTGGTCATGACCAGGTCAGATTTGGTCATGACCTGGTCAAATTTGGACCTGGTCAAAACCTGGTCAGTCAGCTGACCAGGCCACCGTGTCGTGCGTGGTGAGCCCCCGAGAGCCGGACGGGCATCCACATCGCCGAAGGGTTGCCGTCTACATCCGCCGACCATATGGACACAAGGCGATGACATTTCCTGCTTCCAGGGTTGCCATGAAGGGATCCCGTCTTCGAATACTGAACGCCCACATGCAAAGGAGAGTGTCGTCTCCGAATACCGAGCGGTCACACAGGGGGGGTGCCGTCCCAGACGCTGGGTTCACATACCATAGGAGGGCGCTACCTACGAATACCGACACGGTGGGATCTTGTAAATTTTACATGTATAACTACAAGTATATACATGTATTATACATGTATAATACTTGCATGTCAACTATTATACATGTATAATACATGTATATGCCTGAAATATACATGTAAAATACATGTATATCAAGTAAAAATACAAGTATAATACTTGCATGTCAACTATTATACTTGTATTTTTACTTGATATACATGTATTTTTGCATGTATATTTCAGGCATTTACATGTATTTTACATGTATAATACTTGTCATGCAAGTATTATACATGTAAAATACTTGCATGACAAGTAAAATACATGTATAATACTTGCATGACAAGTAAAATACTTGCATGCAAGTAAAATACATGTATTTTACTTGCATGCAAGTATTTTACTTGTCATGCAAGTATTTTACATGTATAATACTTGCATGACAAGTATTATACATGTAAAATACATGTAAATGCCTGAAATATACATGTAAAATACATGTATATCAAGTAAAAATACAAGTATAATAGTTGACATGCAAGTATTATACCGTAAACGGAAAAAGGGTGGACCGTAAAAATGTTCCAAGTTCCCAAAAAAAGGCCAAACGTTCCATCTTTTTTACGGCCCACCATTTATTGGGACTGAATATGGAAAAGACAATGCGTTTTTCGCCCGCGGGCTGGTGGGTTGCGGGGCGCGGACTGCGGCCTCCACGCCGCAGACACCCACACGTAGGCCTCCCGACCTCCCAGCTTTGGACCCTCCCTCCACCACCGCAACCAACACCAGCAAGAGAAGTAAGTCCTCCCTGCGTGTGGAAAAGGCACGATCACCACCACTCACCTCGAGACTCACCCACCACCACACCTCGAGAAGTGTAGTACCATGCAAGGAGCATTCCGGTAGAAGTAGAAGTAGAACCTGCTGCACGAGCCCACAAAATCAGCCACAGTACGGCAGGGCGCGCAGACAGAAGCTGAGACCACCGGGCTCCCTCCAGATGTGAATTCGTGAATCAGTGCCCGGAAAATTCAGGGAAATCGTACTCCTTTAGTGTAGTACACCCTGCAGTAACTGTGGGAGAACAGTTCCCGGACGATGGTGAGCGCACACTCTGTGCTGAGGCCCTGTGGTGTTAATCCTGCAGCTTCAGTCGTACGATTTCCTTGGTTCCTTCGCGACTTCGTCGCGAAGGAACTCGTAAAAAAAACCGCCAAGTCCACGATCCCAACCGTAAAATAGGTGGACCGTAAAAATGTTCCAAGTTCCGGAAAAATCCCATTTGTTCCATCTTTTTTACGGTCCACCTATAGTACGGTTCACCTTTATTACGGTCCACAATATTTCCGTTTACGGTACTTGTATTTTTACTTGATATACATGTATTTTACATGTATATTTCAGGCATATACCGTATACGTAAATATTATGGAACGTAAATATTATGAAACGGGCCCATTTTTGGCCGGTCCGTTCCATAATATTTACGTTCCAAAATATTTACAGGGCCAGTTCGGGACTCGGTGGTGAGGACGGCTTGCGTCAGGAATCGCGCGAAAAGTGCACGAGTAGGTCCCGTCAGGGACTCTGTACGCCGTCCGATCACCTGGTCCAAGTCCCCGAGTCGCAGAAAGCCCTGTAAATATTATGGAACGAAAAAAATCTGGAACGCCAACCCACCAGCGTTCCAAAATATTTACGTTCCATAATATTTACGTTCCATAATATTTACGTTCCAAAATATTTACGTATACGGTACATGTATTATACATGTATAATAGTTGACATGCAAGTATTATACATGTATAATACATGTACCGTATACGTAAATATTTTGGAACGTAAATATTATGGAACGTAAATATTATGGAACGTAAATATTTTGGAACGCTGGTGGGTTGGCGTTCCAGATTTTTTTCGTTCCATAATATTTACAGGGCTTTCTGCGACTCGGGGACTTGGACCAGGTGATCGGACGGCATACAGAGTCCCTGACGGGACCTACTCGTGCACTTTTCGTGCGATTCCTGAGGCAAGCCATCCTCACCACTGAGTCCCCAACTGGCCCTGTAAATATTTTGGAACGTAAATATTATGGAACGGACCGGGCAAAAATGGGCCCGTTCCATAATATTTACGTTCCATAATATTTACGTATACGGTATATACTTGTAGTTATACATGTAAAATTTACAAGATCCCACCGTGGAGCGTTCTCACACAGGGGGGGGGGGGGGGTGACGCCTCCAGCCGCCGAGCGTTCACATACCAAGGAGGGTACCGCCTCCGAACGCCGAGCGGGCTCATCAAATCTCCGTGTCGCGGAGACCCGTATTCGAGGGAAGGCGCCACTTCCTTACGTCGGGAACTAGGAATTGTGAGGGCGTCACCCCATTTCCTTGGGCGCTTCAGGACGCGTCAGGAGGGCGTGACCTCCGTGCCCCGGGAATTATGATATGTGAGGGCGCCACCTCATTAGCTCGGGCACTTGCGTTAGGGCGTCACCTCATTGCCTCGGGCACTTGCGCGTTAGGAGGGCGTCACCTCCGTGCCTCGGGAATTATAATGTGAGAGGGCGTCACCTCGTTGCCTCGGGCACTTGCGCAGTAGGAGGGCGTCACCTCCGTGCCACAAGAAATATGATGTTTGAGGGCGTCACCTCATTGCCTCGGGCACTTGCACGTTAGGAGGGCGTCACCTCCGTGCCTCGGGAATTATAATGTGAGAGGGCGTCACCTCGTTAGCTCGGGCACTTGCACGTTAGGAGGGCGTCACCTCCGTGCCTCGGGAATTATAATGTGAGAGAGCGTCACCTCATTGCCTCGGGCACTTGAGCAGTAGGAGGGCGTCACCTCCGTGCCTCGGGAGTTATGATATGTGAGGGCGTCACCTCATTAGCTCGGGCACTTGCGCCTCAGGAGGGCGTCACCTCCGTGCCTCGGGAATTACGATGTCTGAGGGCGGAGCCTCGTGCAACATACCTTGCGTGCAGAAGAACGGGGGGGGGGGGGGAAGGGGGAGGGGGGTAGTGAAATAGAGGGGGGGGGTGGAAGAGAAGCGGAGTTGACAGTTGCGGGATGGGGGGGGGGGGGGGCAGCACCAGCAGGGCATCCACTCCGTGCTTTGGCTATTCCCACAATGGGATCCATGCCTTGCGCAACAGCACTAAAGGAGGGCGTCACCTCCGTGCTCTGGGCATTGTGAAGTGATCCATGCCTTGTACTTAGGCACCAAAAGGAGGGCGTCACCTCCGTGCTCTCGGCATCCATACCAAGGGATCCATGCCCTGCGCATCTGCACCTAGGGAGGGAGTCGTCTGTGCTTTAGGTATCACAATAAAGGGGGGGTAGTTGGGGGGTAACGAGAACGTGGCTAGCCCCCAAAACCGTCCATGGAGAAAAACTATTTGGTTCTGTACCGAGGTACGTTGATCGAACCAAATGCGGGTTCTCCAACCCGGTTGTGGAGGTTGACTAGCCGATAATAAAAGAACCTTCAATTCCGGCTTTCCCTCAAAATGTGGGTGCCTGCATTGAAAGTTACCTTTTTTTCTCTTCTTCTTCTGCTAGCTGCGGCGCGAAAAGAACAGAAAGCCGGTGTAGAAGTTGCTGCCCCAATAAATCAGAAAAATAAAGCAAAAACGGGCGTTGTTTGCTCCCACAGAGTTTAACTTGAGATAACGAGAGATGTGAGAAAAGTGGCACCAAGGAAATACCCCCCCCTCCCGACCCCAAGCCCACACGGTGGACTCCCACACGTCAGGGTGCACCTTTTTGGGATATCGGAATAGCGGGGGTCATACCCCCGATCGTACCCCCGCTCGCGGGGGTCTGGACCCCCGCGGGCGGGGGTCTGACCCCCGATAGCGGGGGTCCAGACCCCCCCCGCTGGGGGGACCCTTTTCGATTTTTTTCCGGGGGGGGTCTATTTTGGACGTTTGAGCCCGATTTCGAAGGAATTTTTGAGTTTTGAGCCTATTTTGGGCCCTAAAACGCGTTGAAACGGGTCCCTGAATTTCCGGAAAATGGCCGTTTTTTGGCCTTGGCGAAATTTCGCCCAAAATAATGACCCAAACTTTTCTGTGTCCAAAATCAGGTTCTGGTGGTCTGGAACTGTTCATTTTCGAAGGCAGTCGTGAGAAAATCGCGAGGTTTCACCCCCCGAAAGATCATATTGTATATTATCGGCCAGATGCAGTTGCATCTGCATGCGGCCTGGCGTTCCTCAATATGGTTTGCCGAGCTGCTGCCACCCTTTGGACACTCCCAGTTCCCCCGACGGGGTCTGGGGCCCCTAAGAGACCTTCTTCCTCAGGGTTGCAGTGAGTGATACCCGGCCTTGCTCGCAACCTGCCTGCCACCACGGGCCTGGGGATGGAGTCCGTGAACCCCGAAAAATTCGAGGAAATCCCCCTGGAACACCCGAATACCCGGACAATCCCACCCCCATGTGACCACACCAAGGGTTTGGAATTATTCGGGGGGTCGGCGGTCCGCAAAATGGCTCAAATAAAAAGGGGTTGTTTGGGAATGACGGGATTATTTGGGGGTGGAATTGTTCGGGGGGCCCTTTATTCAAACGCTATACCCCAACCGCAACCCCACCCCCTGCCTTCTGCCCCACCCCTGTGCAAGGTCATGTGCCCATTTTCAATTTCAGGTGACCCGATGATAGGGATGTACCCCGAGGGTCAACCTGCAGGGATCCACTTTTTGCTATGCCTGCATTGCCGCTGTTTGCGCTTCTCGCCTCCACACACCACCCTGGGGGGAGGGGCAGAGGGCGGAGGGGGCTACACACTTACACAACCGATTCGGTCAAACAATGCCACGTCATCCCCATTGGGGTCCTGGACCGCGGCCTCTCTCCCAGCGAATTGGTGTCGTCATCAGGCAGGCTAAGTAGTTGTCTACACAGGACATTGGTTTTAAGGGGGTCTGAGTTCTGCGGAACTGGCTTCAAGGGACGCCCCCTCGTAATGACTGGGTGGATGGAGCCAAGTAATACCAGGTGGTCGGACACCGGAACTCTCGGCATTTATTAGTCGCGGGAACTGTGTCCGTGTGGTAGGTGACCCCTTCCGATTCCACTGATTCCACTCTTGAACATGTAGTGTTGAAAGATACTTGGTGTTCTGATGTTTTACAGGGTACTTGACAAAGGAAAGAGGGTGGTCAGTCTTGTGATCCACCCTGAATCCTTCCTGTGAGCAGCAGATCCACAACACCTCGACTTCTTTCAGCGGCTGTATTGATATTGCCTGACACAGCAAACATGATTCAATTGGAGGAACAAGCCTCGTACACCAGCGGCCCAAAAGGTGGATTCCATGTATGGTTTTAGGATTTCCCTTACTACTGATAGTGTAGAGACTACAAAGCCTGACCTGATGACGCCGCCATGAACCTGAGAGACACGCCGCGTGAGAAGGGACCTCGGTGCGGGGTGGCGTGAAGATCCTGCCTGAGTGCCCTCGTCGGGACCCGCGGTAAACCGTGGCGTTCCCCCCGAGGCAAGTCCAGGACGAAGGTTGCAGATAACCGCTGCACCTCTTCGTCCGAAAGGAGCTCACAGGATAGGGGAACTGCCCACATCCCACTCACGACAGTGTATCCGAAAGGTGCACTGCGCGTGTGGTGGCGGTGTCGGGTCCAGACCCACCTCGTTCCCCATGCCCGTCAGTTGTTGCCCCTCCAGGGGTGGCTGCTGTCTGGCATGGGGGGCGCCCTCCCTGCCTTGCAAGGGAAAATGTAGAACGGCATGCTGCCCGTTTCTTCATTTTTCCCCTTGTGTGGCAGGGGGGGTCACCTCTCACGAGGGAAAATCGAGGAACGGCATGCTGCCCGTTCACTCTTTTTTCCTCGAGGGGGTGAAATATGCGGAAAGGACTAAAATCCCGCCTATTTTCTCCAGCCAAAAAGTATGGCCAGCGGGGTCTAGACCCCCGATAGCGGGGGTCCAGACCCCCGCTCGCGGGGGTCAGACCCCCGCCCGCGGGGGTCCCAGACCCCCGCTAAGACCCCCGCCCCAGACCCCCGCTCCAGGGGGTGGGAGTCCACCGTGCAAGCAAAAAATAACGGGGTGCCCCTTCTTTACTGACTTGGATTTCCTGTTCTGAGCCATTCAGGCACAACAGACAACACACACGCCCTCCACAAAGTAATGACGTGTGTCAGTATTTCTGCGCACTGCATTCTTTGTGTGATTTTTTTGGTTCGAACTCTTGCTTCAACATCAATTCAGCACCCCAGCCCCAGTTCCCTCCTCCCATAAGGGGCTGTAAGATTGTTGCCTTTGCTTTTTTGCGGATTGTGGCACGGATTCTTCTTGCTTACTTTTTTGAGAGAGGGCCCGGTGCCTGCGCGCGTCCTGTCGTACTGAGGCTGCATGGTGGGGCTCGCGCAGCAGGTTCTCCTTTTGCTGGCATGGATTCTTCTCGCGGATTCCCACCACACCCCTCTTCCTTTCCTGCTTGGCAGATCATCACATTGCGGCAGCCCGCGGATGGGATCGGTGGAACCCAACGACAGCACAAGCCTGCCACAATCTCCATGATAGATAGGCTGGCGCTGTCGCTGGTTGATCTTCCAACCGACGGCTGCTGCGCAAAGAAAAGACCAGCACTTCCGCAAACCGCTGCGAGTAACCTTTGGTCGCCGTATTTTTTTTAAAGGCAGGTCAACCTCGACGACCGTAACAACAACAGATGACGTACGTAAATATTTTCTACCGTTCCTGGCATTCCGTCGATGTGGTTCCTCTACGAAGGAGCGAGACACAGTGGAACGCTACCTGGCCCGGTTCCCTTCATGGGGCTGTTCGGTGACGGAGTGCTATGGCAGCGTGCGGGATACTCCGTTAAATTCGATCTTTTTGATTTTTTTTTCGCTTTTTTCGATTCGTCGTGTTGCAACTCCGGAACAGAAATATAACATCCGAGTAAAAAAAAGGGGGGGGGAGAGAGGGTCGTTCGAGAAAAAAAACAAAGATAAAATGGTGTTGCTGAAAGGCCCAAATTGCGTAGTTCGTGCGTAGTTTTGCGTAGTTTGTGCGTACATTGTGCATAAGCAATAATGCCACTTTTTTATTCTTTTTTTTTTTGCGGCCTGTGTGGTTGTCTTCGTCGTTTTTCTTCTGCGACCGGACATCCCCTTCTGGAGACACCGATCTTCACTATCAACCGCTAGCTGATGCTGGAGCTTTCGGGAGCCTCTGCGAGTGGGTGGCCACGTTTTCTTTGGTGGACGCATCCAAAAGGAAATAAATAAATAAATAAAAAACCCGAAAAGAGGTCGAGGCACCCGCTCCACACCAGCATCTTGGGGCTGGGGGTTCACAGTTCACACAGGTGAGGATCAGTCCTCTGTGAGGCGCTTATCCTGAAGACGTTCCAGTTCCCCAGTCGGTCTCCAGAAACTCGGGCCGCGTCTGGCGCTGTATCGCCTTGGCGGGGCTGTCGTCCCTTACAGTCTTCTCTGTACGAGGTCATCCACAGGCTGCACACCTGCCCCGCGGCTGTGTGGCAGTCTTCGCGGAGTGCAATGCGAAGGTCTGGCCTGACGTGGTGTGACTATTTAGACTCCAGGTGTCTCCACCCTTCCTGGTCTGGGGAGCCTCGGTACCCAAGCCGTTTTAGGTCATGCTCCGGACCACGGCCGTGCTAGACTCCTGGTGCAGGCACCCGTCATGGTCCGGGGACGGCCCCCCCAGGACTAACTATTCTCTCCTGTGGGAAACACGCTACCTCCAATACAGAGCCCAGACTGCACCAACACTACCACCGGCCTCGTCCCAGACCTTGTGGTGCCCATTTCCTGATGTAGGGGGCCTCCATGTGGCCCAAATATCCACCCAGGCCCTCTGGTTTGCAGGAAGTCATCCTTCTGACTGCTGCGGAAGGACCTGTCTCTGGAGGTTCTAGGAGCCTGGCTCGAGACTCACCAAACTAGGTTGTCCGAAGTCTCAAACCTCGGACGTCGGAAGACACATCAGTCAGCCCTCGCCCAGCTGCAGCGTTTGTTTGTCTGTACCTGGGACCAACAGATGACAACGCACCCTCAAGACAAGCCATAGAATGGGCTTACTTGACAGTGGCTGAAGGCTAAGGACACTGCCTGCGAAACCCCTTATCACTACAGAGCCGTGATTGTACCAAAACGCCTCCTAAAGGAGCCCCCTACTCGGGTGTTGCAAAACCCTGTTCCTTTGACTATTTGGAATCTGTGCGGATCGTAGTGGGGTCATTTCTGTGGTCGAGCTGTCAAGCTTCGTCCGTGAAACGTGGGTCTGGCCCAGGGGCTGGTCATAGGATGTGACTGAGAGGCAACCACACCAGCCCACCCAGCGGGACCCCCTCCTTGGCTGTTCCAAAAACCCGTTATTTGGAACGTTTGGGATCTGTGCGGATCGCAGTGGGGTCGTTTTGGCCATGGGGTGTCCATTTACACCTCTTACTGGGAACACCAATTGGGTGAAACCACCCCCCCCTCATACCCCCCTACCCCTCGAGTACTCGGGGGGTAGGGGGGCCTGTGGAGGGCACACATTGTGATTTTCCGGCAAACAAACCCGTTTCTTTGCACGATACAGGTGATTCAGAGTGGTCCCTGACTGGGATTCGAAAATTTTCGGCATTTTTTCAGCCTTTTTGAGCTAATTACTGGTCCCGCCCCAGTACAAAATAAAAAAGTGACATTACGAGGCCATATTGCGTAGTTCGTGCGTACTTGTGCGTAGTTCGTGCGCACATCATGCGAAGCACTTTCAACAACACCATAAAAGTTTTAAAAAAAGAGGTTCTTCTTTGGACAGCACAGGATCAGAAATCATCGGGGCAGCTCCTCTTGAATAATCACACCACCTCTGCTCCGCACCACCCCACCCACCCCCCCCCCCCCCCGCCCCCTTCCGCGCGCAAGAGACCTGCGCAGCCATTCCCCTCGTCTGATCAGCTCCACATCACCACAGTCTCCTGCCCATTGTTGCATGCCAGTCGAGGCAGCCTCTTGACCCCACCACCAAATGTGTGAGGGGGGTAATCGCCACGACGATGACCCCCCACCCTAACAGTATGCGGTATGGTGTGCACGCCCTATAGTGCCCTTTGCTCTGATCCGCACTTGAGTGCGACATGGCCAGGATGCCAGAGGCAAAATCTGTAAAATAAGACGTAGGGGGTCTTCGCTACGGGGTGGTCGTCAGTGCATTTGAGTGCATTTCCAGTTGAATTGGCTGAAAACTGACGAAGATTGACGAAGGATAACGACCAGCGAAGACCCCCGTAGTGCATCAGGAGAAAGAGCTGACAGAGATATCATAACATTTCCCACCGGTTGGGAGGGAGGGTGGGGCCCTTCCGCTTCCTCCGGGCTTCTTCTGGCCGCACAGCGTTTTTGACAGGCATCGCCTGATGCCCGTCTACGCCTGGCAAGGATAGCGGCACAACCTCCCCTCATATCGGTGAGACTCACGTTTCCCCCCCCCCCCCCTTTTTTTTTGGTAATCTCCGAGCCTGGTGAGTTTATTGCGACCAGAGCAGGTGATGTACACAATGTTATTTTGATGTGATGTGACTTGATAAGGAAAACATACGAGGGCGGGTGGGCGTGGCGCTGCGGGGAGGGGGGTGGGGGGGAAAGGGGAGTGACAGGTGAGAGGCAAGGCGGACGCAATCCGGGAGGGGATGGAAGGCCCCACCGGCACAACCAACGACCCCACCCCCCACCCCCCCTGGTTCGCATCCCTTCCTCGGTCCTCCGCGTTCCTCTCCTCCCGTCTCGTCGGCAGTGTATTTTTATTGCTGAGGCCCTCTGACACTTGGACCAACCTTGGAAGCCCAGTGCTTTGCGGGGGACAGCAAGAGCCACGGGTTTACAGAGCCTGGGGGAACTCGGGGGAGGGGCGGGGGATAGGGTTGCCTCAGTGAGGGGTTCTCCGTCTTCTTCGTGCACCGATGCCCAAAAAAACGGTGGTGGGTGCCCCCTGAGAGGTAGGCTGATTTACGTAGTTCCTTGACGCGGCAACTGCGGGGGAGCAGTTGGTGTGCTACTTTCTTTGTTGTCGAGCGCACACAAATTTGTCAAAAAAAACGCAAAACAAGATAAACCCCCCACACCACCAACACCACCAACACCACCCCCCTCCCCCTGCGAGAGCGAGGAGTGAGGCCACCCCTCAAGCAGAGAGTAAGGCAAGATGCAGTGAGTCTGGGCCTTCACTCCCCTTCACTCTAAATGCAGGGGAGTGTGCCCGAGATCTAGTGACGCATGCCCCCCCGGCTAGCTGTGTTGGGGGTGGGGCTGGGTGTTCTTTTGGCAGAGAAGTACAACTCGGCTAGAGAATAGGGCAATGATTTTCTTTTTCGTTGATCGGCGCGAAACACGCAGGTTAGATTTGCCTGCGGAAGTGTTTGGCATGTTGTGATTGGCAGGCGCGCATGAGGGCTGTGTGGAAACAGAAAACACTCCCGCACTTCCCCGAGCGTTGCATTTCTGCCTGACAAGGTACCTTTTTGGGAGAAGCTTTGCATCTGCAAATCAGTGAGGGGGGAGAAGAACCAGCGGATATTCGTCGAACATGAGAAACACCCCCAATTGGAAAAAAAATGGGGGGCCATTTCGACACTGTTTCGGTGCGCTGGAGCACCCCGTTTCGCCGAATGATATTTTATTTCCGAATCTGCTCCAACCCTTGCCTCCCTCCCCCCTCCCTCCCTCCCTCCCTGTGAACTTCTAACAAGGGAAAATATCCAACACAGATGACGGGTCGTCACACAGCTCTCTGATTACAAACCAGGAACACACCCTCATTCCGCACCCCCCCCCCTCTCTTCACAACCCGTCTTACTCAGGAGCCGGCAACTGTGGCTTTCTCTCTTTGGAGAGAGAGGATATTCTTCGCTGGTCGTTGATGCTTCGTGATTCTTCGTCAATTTTCACCTAGTTTCCTGAGGAAATTCACCGAAATGCGCTGACGATCACCCCGTAGCGAAGACCCCCTCTCTTCGTATTGCAGTTTGGGCTCGCATGCTGGGCATCGCAGAGTGTCCCCTGGAGCACACAATGAGGTGACCGGGCCCCCCGCTAACCACTCTAAAGTGCAGGAAATGTGGGCCGTCCCCCTGACAGACTGGGAATGCCACACTTCCACACAGCTTTGACATGACACAGGGCGGAACACCCCCCCCCCCCCTCCTTTCTTAGAAGCGTTTCAGCCTCAACCCACTGGTTGGCCTCACGGAATGCTGGGGTGTGAGTGGGGCGGCGAAGGGTGCACCACGGACTAGCCGCCCGGACGACTTGTCGGGACGACGGGTGAAATGACGGATGCCACCCATGCCCGCAGTATTTTCTCGTTCTTCGTTGGGGCCTATGCACACTCACTGAAACCAGAAGACAGAAGGTAGGGCATGAAAGAAAATGAATGAGACAGAAACACAACATGACTGTGTCGGGTGGAGTAGGGGAGACTTGAGTGAGCACGTGCATGCATGATGGCCCGTGGGCGTTCGTTCGACGAGGTGGGGACGGGAGGAGAGGAGGAGTGGAGGAGTGGAGGGGGTGGAGAGAGGACGCCCAATATAAAGGGGTTGCGCCAGCACCTGTCCTCCTCTTTGGGGGGAAAAACCCCCGGTGCTTTGGAAGCGCCCCGAGTGTGCACTGTTTGCGCACACCCCGGGAGGGGGAGGGGGTGTGCCGTCCACACACACCCTGCCTCTCCTGTCACGTTGCACCCAACCCCCTTCACTCCCCACACACATATCGAGGCGCAACGACTTCAGTTGAGCTGAAATGTGACAGGCCCATGTCTTTAACCCTAAAGTATGCATAGGTAGCGCGTGGCTGCATGTGATGAAGGACCAAAATCGGCCTGACGAGTTTGAGAGGGAGACCGCTGTCAGAAAAGACTCGCAGGTTGTGACCCTCCTGAACTTGCATTGGCCCTCGCCACGTATGCCGACACACAAACCATGCGCAGAGACACACCGTATTTTCTGATTTTTCTTTTGCCGTTTTCTCGATTTTTACACAGCGGAAGGCCGCGCTGCCCGGCTGATGGAATAACAACGCTGACTGAACAGCGGCATCAAGAAGAAGAAGTTAGAACTCCCCCGCCCCCACCTCCCACCCCCCCCCCACCAACCACCACAAGAGAGGTTCGGCGCCCCCTCTTCTTTGATACAATCAGCGTGACCCCCCCCCCCCCCCCAATTCTTGATCTCGCCTCGGGGTTGGTTGATGCACTGCCACTTCCACACACCCCAGCTCCGCTTGGTGAATCCAAGCGAGCCTCCTGCGACATGTTGCCACGAAGGCCCCTCAGGACGTCACGACCACACACACTGCCCTGTCCGGAGGGGGGGGCTACCAACGACTGGACTGCTCCAGACCCCTTGGCCTCATCAAGGTTATACCACCATTGCAATGGTTGCGTGGCTTCTGCACCACGCCGCGACGTGGTTTCCAGATCACAGCTCGGCCACAGGCGAGGATGTGGGGGCGTGGACGAAGCTCCCGCTGATGCTGAGGGCGCCAGGGAACCCTGTCCTGCTGCCCCCGCTGCTCCCGGAGCCACGGAGGGCAACGTCGCCAGAAGCTTGCACGGCGAGAGGTGTCACGGGGGAGCTGAGCAGCAGCCCGGTGGACCTGTTGTGTGGGGTGTGGGGTGGGCATGTGTGGTTCAAAGAACATCTCTATCAACACCACGGACTAGTCGCCCGGACGACTAGTCGGGACGACGGGTGAAATGACGACGGGTGAAACGACGGGTGGCACCCGTCGGCACGACGGGTGAACCTGCTGAAACGACGGGTGTTCCAGCCATTTCCTGTTGATATGGGCCAATTTCCATTGAAAACTAGGGGAGTACCTTGCATGGCATCAGGTTATTTTTCACGCCGAACTATCTTCCCTGCACAGACCCACCCCCCCATTACTTTCCATTTACAATTCCTAGTTGGTGAAGGGGCTGCCCACCGGTGGACCACCAGGAGGGGGGTGAGCCATCCAGGTGGGCAGGGGGCCTGGGGGTGGGGCCTCAAAACAACTCCCTCCCACGACGTCACTCCGCTCTCGAGGACAAACAAAATCACCTACGTACCTGAACTGCCAAACACCCCCCCCCCCTCACTTACGGGTGCGCGGATCTCATGTGCTCGTCGCGCTTTACAGTGGTTTTAAAGAGCTCGAAACAAACACAGCAACGCTTTTTCAGCACGCGCGAATGGTGACTGAGGTAGTGCTGGCTCAGTCCCTTCGGTTGTCCGTTTGCCGCACTCCTGGCATGTGACAGTGCAGGTCTGACACGGCGCGTTGTTTTGCGGCCGATGTGCAGCATCATAATGCGCAAACAGTGCTTCTCTCGTGTGGGCAACTTTGGAGCACACAATGCAGATATGCTGCTGCACAGGCACTGTACCGGATGGCGTTGGTTCTGGCACTTCTGGCACATCCTCGCTGTTGCCCCAGGATTTGGACTTGCAGATGCATGCGAGCAGCGTTGCCTTTGGAGTGGTGTTTTCCGGGTCGCCCAGAAATTGTTGGCCCCATCGCCCCCTTTTTGTGACGTGAGATCCAAGGCCGAGGGACTCGAGTCTCCGCTGCAGTGCTGCCGTTGCTCCCTTCCAACAAGCGTTCCTCGCAGTGACACGGCGGCAAAGCTTTATCGCGCCGAACTTCAGGAGGGTCGGTTGGTCCAGCAGGCCGCACCCCTTGCCTTTGGTCCTCTGCATTTCGAAGAGCAGCAGGTCCCGTTCGGCGGTCTGCTGCGATGTCACCCTCAGGGCATGGCGTTTGGAGACGCCATTCCCCCTCTCCAGTTCCTCGTCACTCAGGGCGAGGGGGTGTGCATCTTCTGGATCAAACCAGTGGCTCATCGAATATGGATATATGTAACACCACGCCCCTCGGATGTTCTCCCAGGTGACACCCACTCCAGGACAAACACAAGGATGTGCATTGCGATGAGCGAGAAGATGAACTCTTTCGCGCACTTTCCCTCCTGGTGGTACTTGATGGGGATGTCGTTGTAGCGGAAATGCACAAGCATTTCCATTACAATACAGAGTAGATGCTGCACCCCTTCGTCTTGGCAATGGTGAGTAAGCGACTCAGAACATCTCTGACCTGGTTTCCCGTCATGTTGGAACACGTTGAGCTGCCAAGGACAGCCTTCTGCACGGCAGGTCCATCAGGCAAGATCTCTGCGAGTATTGCGATGAACCCGTTTATGTCGTGCAGGGGGTGTGATCGTGTACGCTGTGGAGGTGAACACCCCTGCGTACAGGCTCTCAAACCCAGCTTCATGAAGTTCCTGGATGCTAGCCCTGTGGCAGGCGTGGAGCTGTTTCAACCAGTCATTTCGTGGTGTGGTACAAAACGCGCTCCTGTGCGAAGATGACCCCATCTTACTAAATGCCGACCACAGCTCAAGATGGTCCCCTGCTACCCTAAGCAGGCGAGCCGAAACATCACGTTCGCCTTTTCGAAAACCCCTCTCTGCACTCTTGCGATTTGCTTCAGGAAGTTGAACGTGAACCACGTTCTGTACTCATCCTTCTGCTAATCGGCAACTGTCACCAACCGTGTTGCGAAGGCACCGTCGAAAATTCCTACGGCCAGCCTGCTCTGCTGGGTCTTCTGTGCCTGTTTCTTCTCCGCCTCGTACAGCTTCACCATAGCTGCAGTGCCGCGGGGCAGGCGTCGGCCATCTCCTTGAGCCCTGTCGGGTGGTCCTTCCCGTTGCTCTTCCGGAGGCCCAACCCGACAAACTCGATGTCTGACCCGCTATTGACACGGGCAGCGTACATCGTGCGACCCTCCTTCGCGGTCGACTTGCTGATCACCCCACCCCCCAGCTTCTCATACTTTTTGTACAGGGCAAGACTGATGATGGGATCAGTCGACTTGATGGTAGTATCCGCCAGCTTGCCGAGAAGCTGCTTCAGGGCCATGTGGCTCAACCCATCAGCATCACGCTCGACAACATACGTGTTGATCCAAGCACGTACAAACACCGTCATGTCCACAGCGCTGGCGAGGGCCTGCGCTGCAGTACGCTTTGCCGCTGGCATTGATTGGTGTGGCTCGTCTGGGTGGCCTGGGTGGTGATGATGGTATCTTGGGGTATCTTGGCCTGGGTGGTGATGAGGGTACGGTATCTTGGAGACTGCCTTGTGGGTTGTGCAAGGGTTGGGGGCTGGGGCAAAAATTTGCCTGGCAGAAAAGTGATCACCTTCATGAAGTAGGTTGCTCTGTCAAACTGACACAGTTTGTCAGAGTCAAGATCCCTCGAACAATGAAAATCCACGAGAACAGCCGTCGCACATGCACTTGAGGCCCCATCACCAACTAGGAATTGTAAATGGAAAGTAATGGGGGGTGGGTCTGTGCAGGGAAGATAGTTCGGCGTGAAAAATAACCTGATGCCATGCAAGGTACTCCCCTAGTTTTCAATGGAAATTGGCCCATATCAACAGGAAATGGCTGGAACACCCGTCGTTTCAGCAGGTTCACCCGTCGTGCCGACGGGTGGCACCCGTCGACTCGACGGGTCCACCCGTCGAGTCGACGGGTGCCGCCTGTCGAGTTTTCACCCGTCGTCCCGACTAGTCGACCCCACCCGTCACTGCCCGACTAGTCCGTGGTGAAAGAGCGTTGGCGGCCCCCCCCCCCCCCCCCAAAGAGCCTGAGGAGGCGAATTGAGGGTCGGGAAAAATCACAGGGGTAGTCGTCGCTGTGTGCCATCACGAGCATCCTCTCTGAGCCAGGCCCAACTGAGGAACCTTCCCACCAAGGAGAAGAGGGGAGCGGCAACAATTGGGGGCAGTCAGACACGCGGCGCAAAACAAATCGCTCAGTCCCTTCAACAGGGTGGGATGGATTCTTTCAGTGATTCTGCTGTCCCACAATACAAACTCATTTTTACCACAACAGGAACCTGTCAGTGTCAAAAAGATAGTAGGCAGCGCTTGGGCAACAAATTCAACCTCCTCATCAGGCTGCGGAGTTGCTTTTGTTTTGCCCGGATTTGGCGCACAAACAAATCCTCGAGTGAACCCAAACCGGGCAGGAGGACAAGTCAATCATTGTTTGCATACGGAGACAGAGGATGAGCCTTCCCCCGCGACGGGTGCAGCGGGGGCAGGGGCCGCGGCGACTGGTCGTTCTCCTTCCTCGCGTCGGGCTCATCCGTGAACGTCACGCCCTTCTTCTTCCGCGACGGCGGGGCAACCCTCGCCGTCGAACCCTCCAGCAGCGTCGCATCCATGCAGCTCACCGTCTGCATCACCGAATTCCCCGAAAGCAGCGACGACCCGGACCCCCGCGGCTCCATCCCAGACGACCCGCTGTTGATCACCAGAAGCGACCCCCTCCGCGAGGGCGTCGAGACACGGCACTGCTCCGCAGAGCACAGCGACGGCAGCCCCGTCAGGCCACCCCCACCACCTGCCACCGCTCCACGCTGTTGACCCGCAGCCGCACCGCTGGCCCCACCGGACTCGACATCGCCCCCGCCCTGGAGGGATTGTGCCAGAGCCTCTGTGCTCCTCATCTCCTCTTTGGAGAAATGCCGGTATCTGAAGCTGCAGTAGCACACACCCATCATCAGAAGCAGCGCAAAGGTCCCCCCGATGACAAACGCCTTCTGCCCGAGGGTGAGGGAGAAGAATCCGCCACCACCATCCCCATCTCCGCTGCCGCTGCCCTGCTCTGGAGCAGGCGTCTCATAACCCCCCGGGGGAGGCGGGATGGGCGCAGCGGATGTGGAGTTGGTCTCCTCTGCCACGACAGTGGCGCTGAGGAGAATGGCAGCGACCACCACCCTCAGGATGCAGAGGGACATCGCAGGCACGGAGGAGGAGATGAATCGCCGAGGCGCAGCGGAGCAGAGAAAGCGGGGTGAAGCCCGCAGAGCCCTTCCTGAAGGAGGGGGGCACCGCAGCGCCAAGCCACTCTTCAAAGGAGATGCGTTGGAGGAGATGATGTTCAGCTTCGAGAGAGATGCAGGTTTTGCACACCCCTCAGAGGAGTCGAGCCGACATCCCGGCAGAGCTGCGCCCTCCGCTTCCGACTTCTCCTGCCGGGTCCCCAGGGGAAGAAGGGCAGTGCAGGGCAGAGGAGGGGAGGCGCATGGGTGCTGTAGCCAGGGGTTGCGCGAGGGAACCCCCATGCTCACCTCCGACAGCAGCGCAATCCCATCCAGTCGCAAGGCCTGGCTTCCCCTCTTTGTGTGGGGGGGGGAGGGTGGGAGGGGAGGGGGAGAAGGGTTTAACAAAAACCCTCCAGAGAGAGAGAGAGAAAAGGTGTATTTATTTTCTAGAGCTGATGAGGTTTGCTTGGGAGAGTGGCAGATATAGCGAAACGACACCGGGGGAAGGGGGGTGGGGGGGAGGGGGTGGGTTGGGGTGGGGTTGCAAGCTATATGAGGGACAACACACGACACAGGATGGGTGTGTGGGTGGTGGTGGTGGTGGGGAAGTGGGAGGGGAGGGGACTACGACGAGTTGACGAGGCCTCACCTCTTGTGTGGATACGCAGAGGGGGAGAGCAGGACCGGGGTCGGGGTGCCGGTGTGCTGTGCGTGTGTGTGGGAGTGGGGGGGTGGGGGGGTGGTGGAGGGGGGAGGGGAGGGGAGCACTCCTGCAGTGGCGTGTTACTGGGGGGGGGGGCAAATAGTTGTGGGGGGGGGGGGGCAAATAATAGCGGGGGGTCAAATAATAGAGGGGTACGGAAATCGGCGGTTTTGGCGGCGCACCTGGCCGAATAATTGAGGGGGGTGTGAGTCCCTTTTTTGCATCCGTAAGTGGTGCTCGCAGACACCCCATAGCCAAAATGACCCCACCACGATACGCACAGATCCCAAACGTTCAAAAGAACGGGGTTTTGGACACCCATTACCAGTCCCTGAACCAGACCCAGGTTTCATGGGTGAAGCTTGGTACCTCTACCACCATGACCCACTACGATCTGCACAAATTCCAAACGTTCGGAACATCGTTTTGGAACACCCAAAGAGGGGGTCCCGCTGGATGGGTAGGTGGGGTGTTCGCTGCCCCCAGTCACATCCTCTGAGGACCAGCCTCTGACCCACATTTCTAGATGAAGTTTGACACATCGACCCAGCTGATTTGGAAAATCGTGGATTTTTTTGGCACATAAGACCGCTCAGCCCCGCCAAACTCGGATCAAATCAGGTGGTCGACCGACAAAACGACCCCACTCAGAGCCGCACAGATGCCAAATTCAAGAGCGCAAAATTTCCACCCCCCAAAAAGCAAATAGTGGAGGGCAAGTATGAAGCTAAATGTGGAGTCCAAGTCCCGATTCAGGATTGCACTTTTTTTCTCTTTGGGTTTTTGGTCTGGCTGACGCCCAAAAAAAAGTCAAATTTGGGTACTTCTTGGGTACTTTTTGGGTCACCGAAAAAGGGGGAGGGGTGTCAAAACTTATTTTCTTGGGTGGAAAAATTCGACCTCCCAGAATCGTGATTTTCTTCCCCCATTGTACTTTTTGGACTCCGCGCGGATCGTAGTGGGGTCATTTTTGTGGTCTAGGTGACAAACTTCACCCGTGAAATGCGGGTCTGGTTCAGGCAGTTGTGCCTGTGAATGCTGGGAGGAGAGGAGTGGGAGATCAGTTCAGGGGCACTTTGCTGGTTGAGGGTTACAACAAAAAGGGACGCAGGGAGGCAGGAAGTGAGGGGAGGGTTTTGGGGCTGTGGCACCCGCACTCTCTACGGCTCTACTGACTTACTCCAGCCTCTGGACCGTCTACGCTCTACTCTCCTTCTTCAACCGCTGGAATCTCGATGTGTTCCGTGTCGTGGTCCTGAAGCTTCGCGAGTAACTCTTCCTGCCACTCTGGGCGGACTACGAGTTCCCTCGCCTCCGCATATTCCCTCAGTTCCGACAGAGTAAAACACCGGTCCATACTCTCAATGAGTTCAAGAATAGCGGGTTTGTTTTTACTCTGGCAGTTGAGGATCCCGCGTGCCAGGGCTTGCTGCATCAACACCCCCTTTAACCACGACACATCACAGTCTCAGATTCACAGTGGAATACAATGCAAATACTGTCAATCAAGGCAGTCCGCTTGCGCTTGCGTTCAGATGCGTTATTGTCTGCGATCCTCGCGACTTCGAGTTCCGCAAGTCGCAGCTTGCCAATACGGAGCTTCCTCTCCTGCACCGCCTCCAGCTTTCCCCCAGAGAAGAGATCTGGGCCTCTGTGACACCTGGAGAGGTGCCATCAACCCAATGCTGCATGCAACAGAGCTTGGCGCGGAGGACACCATCCCGGATAGCGACCCCATTCATCATCAACACCCTCCGCATCCTGCCGCAGACCCCTTCCAGGACCGCAGGTCCCAGTGCGCCTGTTCTCTCTGCAGCCATCCCTTCCGTGGACTGGGAGTATCTCTTGTACTCGGAGTAGCAACCGGAAGCAAAACGGTGGATGGATGTGCGGAGAAACTTCTCAGCGTCGGCCTTGTATACCTTGGGGCAGAGGGTCGAACCCCTCGAGATGCCCTGGGCACCATAGTATTTGGCGACACCAGATTCAGCGAGAAGAGTGGGGACAACCTCGTTCAACTGTTCCTCTGCAGTGATCTGAGTAGGTACCGTACCAGGTACCGGGGGGTAGTACCCCCTGGTACCCCCAAAATGGTCGTTTTCAGTTTCGCGGAATTTGCATTTCCGGCGTTTTTCAGAGCTGTGGTGGGGTCACTTTGCTCTGGGAGATGAGTTTTTGGCCAATCAATTTTTTTCCAATTTTCCTTAGGAAATGTGGACCTGCCCAAAATGAAAAATGGCGGGGGGGTACTTCGGACGTGAGGTCAAAAAAAATTTGCGACCAACCAAACTCATCTCCCAGAGCAAAATGACCACACTACTGGCCGGAATTGATCCGGAAATTCCTAAGTTCTGAGAATTTTTGGGCTGGGACCCAAGTCTGGATTTTCGAAGTCCCGGGGGGTACCGGGGGGTAGTACCTGGTGCGGTACCTACTCAGATCACTGTCCTCTGACACCTGTGCGGCGAGGAGGATAGTCAAAATTTACAGTGCAAGCAATTGTACATGCATTTTCCATAGTCATCGCCAGTTCCTCGGGAACACTGCCCTTCAGTGTGCACGTTGCAGACTCGAACGAGAGGCACAGGGACTGGCCGAAGCAGTCTTCCTGGTGATCTCTCCAGCTCTGGAGCCAGCGGAGGTACCCGTCCTCTGCATTCGCCTCCGCTTGCCACAAGCGCCAGGCGAGGAAGCGGAACAACTCCGAGGAGAACCCGAGCTGGCAAGTGTCACTTGCCTGGGCCTCGCTCTTCGAGAACCGTGACACAAACAGAATGCAGGGGTACACGAGGTGCGCGAAGCAGATTCCCATCCTCCGCACAGTCTCGCGGTCCCCTTCCAACTCCATCACAGCCTCGTACGTCTTCGTATCCCTATTTGCAACTTCACGAAAGAAGCGCAGGAGGAAATCGAGGACGGTATCGTCGCCGTCAACGAGCTGCGAGAGGGAACAACAGGCGGCCGCAGTGGTGCAGAAGCGGCCGTTCGAAGCTTTTTGCCACAGTAGCCCAGACACCTTGATTACATGCGGACATTCTCTTGCGATGAATGCGGCGAAGGCGGGGTCATGTGCCGCATAGTTGGCGCACACACGGACTTCGTCTTCACTGCACTGGAATCCATGAGGTCGCAGGTGCAGGTGGCAGTGCAGGTCGCAAGCCGACACACTGTGCTGTTGGCCACATGTGGCAGAGGCGAGAGAGCCGTGTACTACGGCATGCTCGAACAACAGGATTGGCGGTACAGCATAGGCTGGCGGGACAGTGCAGGGATGGCAGGACAGTATAGGATGGCGGTGCAGGTGCAGGGTGTGTGAGGTCGCCACCCGGCAGGCAGCTCGCCGCCCCACCCCAGCCAGCGGGACCCCCCTCACGAATTTTCCATAACCCCGTTCTTTTGAACGTTTGGGATCTGTGCGGATCGTGGTGGGGTCATTTTGGCCATGGGGTGCCTCTGACCACAAATCCAGGCTGAAACCGGCAGAATATAAGTTTTGACACCCCCCCTTAAAAAAAGCCAAATTTGGGTACTTCTTAGGTACTTTTTGGGTCACCGAAAAAGTGGGTTTTAGCCATACCTGGGACCCCCCGTGTATAAGTCCCCCCCCCTTACCCCCGTGTTTAAGTCCCCCCCTGGGGGTCTGGCAGGGGGGGGACTTAAACACAGGGGGACCTAAACACGGGGGTGGGCTGGTCTGGAGGGTCATCAGGTGGCCCCTAGGCCCTCCAGGTGCTGTCTGAGTCGAAAAGTGGGGTGCCAAAAGTCCATCCGGACCGGAATTACCCCCCTACGACAGCAGAGGAAGAGGTCTTCTTGGTCTCCACTGTGCCACCCCCGTGTTTAAGCCCCCCCTGTGTTTAGGTCCGCCCCCCCCGTGTTTAAGTCCCCCCCGGCCGAAAATCGCCTCCAGGGGGGGGACTTAAACACGGGGGGTCCCAGGTACCAGTTTTTATAGGGAGGGAATTTTTTTTTCTCCTTGGGTTTTTTAGGTGGGATTTTTTCCCCACAGGTTTTCTGGGTGAAGTTTTTCGGGGGCAGGTGGTATTCTAGTGGGGGATGAGGATGAATCCTCCGGACACCCGCCCCTTTTTCGGTTGTTCCAGCCAAAACCCGGCGTTGTTCCCCAGTCAAGAGCCAGGCGTTCACTACCGTGTCCTCCGGCGGCTGGGGGGCACCGCCCCCCAGACCCCCCGTATGTCGAGCAACCAAATCCTTGAGCTTGTGCCACTGGGCATAGGAAGGGGTCGTTACAATAACGCCCCGAAAACCCATTTTTGGCACCCCTTGCCTGGCATGTTGCTGTTGTGTTGCCACTATCTCTCATCACACAGGGCGTCCAAGACCCACACCACACTCACACTGGTTGTGTGGTGGGGATGGGGGGATTTTATTGCCCGCGAGGGGGATTGCGCGCCATTTCCCCCCCGAAAAACCCTTGGAGAAAAAGTGGAATCCCGACCCCTTTTTGGGCCCAAAAAGGCCAAAGTCCCAGGCATACTTGGCCAGACAGAGGAAAAATCTGAAATTCAAAATCATGGAATCCGGACCCCGAGTTAGGAATAGCTCTGGCCCAGACCCCGCGCTTGATACTTTTTTGAGTTTCAGTGGAGTCGTGCAGCCGCAGCTCATCAGAGCTGCCAGCTAATTTGCACACTGAGGGTGCACCCGAGGGAGCTCGTCCTGCACCGACCCCCGCTCCACCACCGTGTCGCGCGCTTCAGTCGGGAGGCTCCCGACCACCCTCACCGCGGAGTCAGCGGTGCTGGCGCCCTTGTCCTGCAGGAACTGCAGGTGTCCCTGGGGCGTTGGCTTTCGATGGCCACGGTAGTGAACATCTGTTCATTGCGGATGAACAGATTCATGTAACTTGAAAGGAATTGGGCACCAGACATACGCCACTTTACTAAGTCACACCACACGGGCGCGATCTGCTCCTTTCTTTTGTTAAAATAGGGAAAGGCACGTGAACACTGAAGGTCGGAGGCTCCACCGAATGAAGCTCGGAGGGTGATACCTCGGCCGCGCGTTGAAAATAGCGCGGGACCTTCCACTTACTGGGAAGGAAGTCTGATGAACGCCTGATCTGGCGGGGGGGGTCAAAAGGGAAAGCCCGGGCTCGGAAACGTTTCTGCCGATGAATCTTCGACAGACGAACCTTGTGGGGAACGGGATCAATCGCGCAAGGGGGAAGTAACCACCTCCATGCCTTGACTTTAGCTGTAGTGAGTGGCCTGCTTGGCGCATCAAACAGGAAGCCGGTAGCCACTGCTGGAGGTTTCGAGTCAGATTGCCCAACGGCCTTTGTTTTCGAAACAGGGGCGCCCAGGGGGCGGGGTGAGAGGAACGAGGGGCAATGAGTACCCTTGCAGAGGGGTAGGGGAAGTAAGCCTGGGAAAGGCCGGACGTCCAAGGCGCTAACCGTTGCGCAGGTTGCAGGTGTTTTTCCCGGTGGCGGGATGTCGGGCGCGCCAAGGGCATCCGCCTCTCTCTTTGCGGCAGATGGGACATGAGGGGGCAGGAAGGTGAATCCAGGTTCAGACTGCGACGACAGTGCGCTTTGATGAAAGCACCTTTGCTGATTTGCCGAGCCCGCCGGCTGTCTGTGTACCCGGGTCAGTGACAAGACGAAAGGGAGGTGGGGTGTTCTCCGGCAAAGGGGGAGGGGATGCCGCGTTGGGGAAAGGTCTAAGCGACGAGATATCAGGACAAGGGCCACTCAAGGAGCTGACTACGGTGCAGGTAGCTTGTCTTTTGTTGAAAGGCGCGGCATCAGCCACGTCCCGCACGTCAGCCAGCCTCTTACTGGGGGGGGCAATTAATCGTAAGTAGTCGAATAATCGTAAGGGGGCGATTAATTGTACAACATTTTCTGGGCCATTTATACGTAAATTTGTTTTGAATAATCGTAGGGGTTACGATTATTCACTTTTGGCCAAATTTCTGACTTTTCCTCAGAAGATCAAGCAACAGGAACAGCAGGGATCCCACTCAGGCTGTACAAAGTGGAGAATCGGTCGTCATAGACCAGTGATTGAGTCACCCCACATGTCGGAGCACACATGCCCCGAGTTTAATGGGTGGAAGAGAGTATGGTTTGAGGCCCCCCCGCCCCCAGGTTCCCTGCCAGTGAGGTGAGCCTGGGGGGGGGGGGGGGGGCACCAAAATTCTGGGGTGGCCCATACGCAACCTCAGGAAGATGGACACAGTCCAGAAACTGTACCCCACAAGGAACAGATGTTCACTACCGTGGCCTCCGGCGGCTGGGGGGCTCCGCCCCCCAGACCCCCCTGTGGACTCTCTTTGCATTCTCTGTACCACCTCGAAGGGTGCACCCGAGCCAAGCACCCAAGCATGGGAACTAGGCTGGAAACTGATACAGTCATTGAAATAGATCGGGACAGCCAGGGCTCCCAGTCACCGTCATACGAAGGGACTATGCGAACTGGAGACGGCGCAAGAGCAGGTGCAGCTGTGCTGTATTCTTGAGGGCTCCCGCTACGTCAAAAACCACGCCCTCATCCAAACGTAAGGACTGAGCCAAGGCGTCAATCCCTTCGGACCTCGTCAGCGCCCCAGGAACACAGGCCCCGTCATCGGTATTCGACGCGTGCCCCGCGCACGCCAGCCAACGACGCTCTGGTGCTGGGGATGGGGTCGAGGGGGTGGTGTGGCAGGCAGGGAAGTGCACGGGACCAGAAAAACCATTCGACGGTCGAGCGCGCACTGGGTGTGGAGGGTACCTAAAAAACGGGTCACAGGGTCCGACATCGGGTGTCGGACCCCACCGTGTGCCCATCTGGATGACTCAAGCGCCTCACACCGGGTCCCTCCCCTCCTGGTGGCCCACCGGGGTGCTATGGCCAGTTTCCACCGGTGCTGTTGCTGTGTGCACGGAATGCCGGTGAGACAGGCCGAGAATGCGACCCACACCCACCCCCACCCCACCAATTGACATTCTGAACAGCAAAACGGGTAAATTTTTGCCAAAAGTGAATAATCGTAACCCCTACGATTATTCACCACCGTTGAAAATTTGTAAATTTTGGGACACCCGATTTATACAGACCGCGTCGCTAAATAATCGTAGGGGTTACAATTATTTGACCCCCCCCAGTAAGCAGACAAGGAGGAGGCAGGGAAGAGAGAGAAGGGGCTGGCGGTAGCTCCAGGTCGCAGCATGCCACAACCTCGTCCACACCAGGACAAGACACATCTGAACAGAGGGGCTCCACCCTCTCTGGCACTGGGCCACTCTCATAAACATAACTGGCGGCGCTCTCAGTGGCAACCTGTCCCAGTGCGGTCTCACATCCCTCAGATGGGGGTCCATCATCATCACCGTCGGCGGCTGAGGGCGCGTCGGCGGTCTCGTCGCGCTCGCTGTCGTCGGCACCACCGCCTCCGCCAGCGGCAGGGGGGCTGTCCCCGCCCGCGTCGTCGTCGCAGGAGTCCGTCTCCTCGTCGCCGCCGCCCGAGGCGTCACCCGCGGAGTGTCCTCCGTTGCTGCCATCATCATCAGCAGAACACATCTCGCTGTCATCATCATCGGTGGGCTCGTGGTGGCCCGCCTCACAGCAGGTCTCCGCCTTGGCGCATGTGCCACACCTCGTCATCTTGTGCTTCTCACAGCACATGATAGACAAACCGTCGTCATGCGAGTGGTGCGCGCGACAGCACGCTTCCAGGAGCGTCTGGTAATTGCGCTCCTGGCCCTCGCAGACGTCACACCTCGGTTTGGAGTGCGCGTTGCAGACCCGCGTCTTATCGTGCATGGCCAGGTGCTCAGGCACAAGCACTGGAGAGGCGCTACGGGTAGGTCCAGGCCCGGGGGTTTCCCACGCTGCGGCACGCCCCGCTCTGTTGATCCCGGTGTAGTCCGGGTACACGTCACTTATATGCTTTGAAAAGTGACTTACCCAACTCCCCCCGACTGGGGGAGCAGGCAGCGCCACTTGGTCCCGTGTCGTTATCGCAACCCCCACATCCCACGGAGGGTGCGATCGCCGCTCTTCAGGTGGTGCTTCTTGCAGCACTCCTCCACCTGCACCCTGCGTGCGCCCGTCTTGCCCTTGCATTTGTCGCACAACTCCCTGTTGTGCTTTACGCATGCGTGGTGCCTCTTGCAGCAAATCGCGGCGGACGTCCCTGCCCTCAGGCAAGCCCCGCACGCTGTCTTGCTGTGCCTCTCGCACATGTCGACAACCTTCGCACACCGCTCCTCAACGTCTTCGTCTGGGTGGTGGTGCGCGCAGCAGCATTCAAGCATCTCGACTTTGTTTTCGATGCAGTCCTCGCACCGCACTCGCTGGTGTTGCCGGCATGCGCGTTCACCCGCTACCTTCCGCCTCGCATCTGGCACCGTCACCGGGTCGCCCACTGGCAGTTCGGTGCTCGTTTCCCTCGCGCTGCATTCATCCACACGATCCCTCCACTCCGCGCATTTCCTCTCCCATTGCTCAGCTCTCTGCGCACGGCCGGGTGCGTGTTCGACCACCGCGTCCTCACCCCATACGTGCGCCGCCTCCTTCTTTGCAGTTGCTTCCCTCTTTAGAAGGAATCTCGTCTTCGCAGAGGCCTGCACCCGTCTCAGGATGTCTTCTACCTCCTGTGTCATCGTCAGCTTGGGGCGCGACGTGAAACCCGCCAGGGGCGGAGCCCCGAAAGTCTTCAGCGTGTGAATGCTGCGATTATCCTCTCCCTTGCGCACCTCGCGCCCGTTGCCCGCCGCCCCTGCCTGCCGCAGCAGGACGCCCATCTTGTCCGCCCGTTCCTTCAGACTCAGACTCTCCCCCAGGTCCAGGCCCGAGAAGGCCTCGAAGTCCAGCGCGAGCTCGAGCTGCGTGATCCCTACCGCTGTGTCATCAGACCAGCTCAACGCAGCGAGCCACTCGCGGAACGCCCAGAACATTCCTTCGTCACCCGCCCAGCGCCGTTTGAGGTATTTGCTCCAAACCGTGCGCTCAAGCGGGTTCAACGTGACGGTAGGGCCTGGAGGTGTCCAGCCCCACGGGAACCCCGATCGCTCACGCACCGCCACTTTGCGTGCCTTGTCACCTGCCTTGTCCTCGTCAAAGCGCGCGATGGCAATGTCAGCCATCAGCCTCTGCACCCTCGACACGATCCCAACCCGCCGCTGTTCCTGTCCGATCACAGCGGTGAGCCACCCCTTCTGCACAATGCCACACCTGGCAAAACACGCCGGCCACGTGCGTGCCTCCCGAACCAGGTCTTCCGCACCTCGACGCAAGTGCGCCCACCTGGGGCACCGCCACCACATGTGCATGTGGGTCTCCACCGAGTCTTCGCAGTAGTGGCACAGTGCGGTTATCCGGATCTTCTTCTCCGCCAGATGTTGTCCCGTCGCAGTCGCCCCCGCGATGTTGCCCCGAATCACCCCAGCGACGTAGATGTCCGTCCCCCGGTCCTTCCACAGCGCGTTCGTCGCCTCTCTGTCGATGCCGCGTTCGACACCCACCATCGACTTGCGCTCCTTGGCCACTTCCGTGAAGTATTTGGCCCGCTGCGCCTCCCGCATCTCATGACCCCACCTCCCGGCATCGAAGGTGTCGATGTGCACCCGGAGGCCGCACCTGAGGCCGATCATGTCGAAGGCGCTCCCCCAGTCCCAGCCAAGTCGTTCGAAGTCTCTCTGCAGCAGCGCCATGGGGCCCTGCGTCATGTTGTCCACCCTCAGCTTGTTGAGCTCCCATACCTCCCTCGCAAGGTCATGCGTCTCCCTGTCCTTGACGAGGCGCAGGAATGTCCGAAATCGCATTTGCGGCACAGCCACCTTCGTGTCGATCACCGTCGGCGCCAGCACCTGGCCTACAATGGTGTGCGACCGCTGCTTGCGCTTCTCCCCCCACACACTCTGCACGCAGGCCAGCGATGTATCCCTCTCCAAGTACGCAGGGATGTCCGTCACCGTGCAACCATACAGCATCATCGAGTGCGCTAGCGAGTTCACCAACTTGCACTTTTCAGCGAATCGCAAAGGCGTTTTGCGGATTCGCTTCAGCACCTTCGTCGCCTTCTTCACTCGCGAGCAGAACGTCTCCTTCTTCTGTCTTCCCTGGAAGACCATGTCGGCGCCGAGAGTCTTCAGCGACTTCTTGTGGGGGAACACCCCGTGGCTCAGCCCGAAGGAGGTCACCCCTTTTTTATCCGTGGTGAAGCCTGCGCACTTCTCAGGCTTCGCTTCCATATCCGTGAGGGTGATGAAGTCTTCCGTGATCACCGCCGCCTGCGCCACCTTCACCTTGTCCTTGTGCAGGGCATAGATGTCGTCGGCGTAGGCCTCGCCCTTCACCCCCGCCTCGCGCTCGATCGCGTGCGTCCAAACCGCGATGATGGCATTGAGGAGCACCACTGACAACGGACATCCTTGCAGAATGCCGTTGGTGCAGCGGAAGGGCTCACCCACCCCAACACCACCGATCTTGAATCTTCGTTCGAGGGTGCTGTACCGGGTACACGTCACTACCCCAGGTCAGGTCGCCCTTCTGGACTCGCGCGGCACGCTTGGCGCTGTTCTCGATGGCGGTGATCGTCTCAGCGCCTCCGGCAAAGATGGGTCTGGGGACGACGCCACCCCATACTTCCCCTGCGCCGACGGAGGAGAGGCACCCCACTCGGTCCTGCCGCTCGGCAGGCCACGGCTTACCGAGTTGTGCACGTTCGCAGAGCTGCATCACGTGCTTCATCGACGTCCATAGGGCACGTCCACGCTCCCTGAGTGGCGGGAGGGGGAGGTCGCTGGTCCCCTCCGTCGCCCTGGGGAGCTGCATGCCTGTGTACACCTCGAAGTCGATAGCGAGCTCAATATTCGACACTACGCCACGATCCGTCCAGCGCAGGGCCTTCAGCCAGCCAGTGAACGCACGCAGGAGCGCAATGTCATTCTTCTTCCAGATCCGTTCGCCAGGAGGTACATCGGGGATGCGGGAGAAGTCAAAGTCATGAGGTTCCGCAGGCAGCGAGAGGGCGGCTGTCCAGGGATGGACGAGGGGCTTTGCACCACGGCTCTTCGCCTCCAGTTCCCAACGCTTCAGCACAATGCGACCCATCAGCGTGTGGAGCAGCGTCACGTCGACGTCGAATCCCTCCGGCACGACGCCATAGCGCGCAAGGCACGGGGGCCAGTCAGAGCGGTCCGCGGCAAGTAGAGGCGCGAATTGGGGCTCAGACCGGACACAGTCGAAGGCACTGCACACCCACCAGAGGTAGTCTGGTGTGTCGTCCAGCACGTCCGCACAGTGTACGCACTTCTCAGGAGGGGGATCTGCGCTCTCAGCATGGGGGGAGGCAGCATCAGGATCGTCATCGGCTTCCGAGGCAGCGTCTTCCGACTCCGCTTCCTCATACTCCTCGGCTTCTTCATCCTCCTCGCACTCTTCCTGTGTCGCCGCGCCCTCATCGGACGGGTCTGGAGGGGAGGAGGGCGCGTCTGAGGCATCATCCCTTTCACCACCAGAGACGTAGGCGTTGTTGCGGCCCCAGCGCGTCGCGAAGAAGATGCCTCCGATGAGAATCACCGTCAGAGCATGGGCCATCATGGGGTTTTTGGTGGTGAGGCGCAGCTCATTCGTCCTGAGGTAGTCAACACCATTCTCGATCCCAGCGAAGGAGGGGCGAAATTCGGCGAGCTTCCGCCAGGCGTGCCGGCGCAGCTGCTCCCGCAGGGCGTGGTTGCGGGATGAGCGGTCTTCCTGCACCAAGTTCATCTCTCCCAGCGCGCAATCAAGAATGTTGTCGCCCCAGTCAAGGCCCGCTGCGGGCAGGGCAGTATTTTTTTTTTTTCATGTCGCTCCCGTTGGTCACTTCGCTGCTTTGAGTCAGCCACGTGGCGGAAGCCGGACCGCAGGGAGGGGCGTTGCGCCCGTTGACGCCTCTCACTCCTCATGTGCCTTGAGTAGCTGCCAGGTGGGTCTGCTTTGAGGCGGGGAATCGCGTCAGGCCAAACAGCCACTGCGAGGACGTCTCCCCTAAAAGAAAAGAAAGAATGTGGGAAGGGGACGGGGGTGGGATGGGTGGGCAGCGCAAGCCGGAAGGAGCGCCTCCCATGGGGCGGAAGCTCACCCGACAGCATAAAATGCTGCGAAAACAACAAAAAAAGGGAAAATAAACCACGCACACCACAACATCAATAAAACCAAAGCCGTGCAGAAAGGGCCCCTCCGCATATATGAAACAGGGCACACAGCGGAAAAAGAGTTACCAGAGCTTGCTTTAGTTTCCCCTCGGAGGAGGGTAATCACAGGGGGCGCCACGTGAAGGCAGCAAGTTGGATTTTATCCCCCCTGGTGGAGAATGAGGAGTATGCAGCGCAATACCGACTGGGCCAAGGGCATCTTTCGGGGATAGCGTGTCGTGGTCCTCGTACTTCTCCTTGATGGAGTTCAGGCGACTCACCAGCCCAGGCCTCCGCGAGCACGTGTCGAAGAGGGTGCGGAGGATGGTGTAGGCATTCGCAGTCGCGGGGTCGGTGAGGTGGCTCTTGTTGATGATGGAGAGCGTTGCACCGACACTTCGCGACGGGTGCTTCACACCGATGATCCCGGTCGTCAGCTTACTCCTGTGTCGTTTCATCGCCGTGTCAGACACCGGAGCGTAGGATCCTCCGTGGATCGTGCGCGACACCACGTTGCTTACAACAATCTCACCCCGCTGTCTGGTGCCCAGCGGAGAGGACGGTAGGCGGTGCAGGAGCTGCTCGCACGAACCGAGCTTGGCGTTGTTGCGCCTCTCCCTCAGCTTGTCCGAGATGCAGGTCTTTGCCCCAAGGATCGGGGCGGCCTTCTTCGTAGGGAACGTGGCGTCGCCTATCCCAAGGGTGCCTATGTAGGGGCGCTTTCTGCGGACTGCAGAGGAGCCCTTAGGAATACCCATCGCGATCGTCTTCTTGACGTTCAGCGCCATACCGGTCATGTCGCAGAAGCCAGCCACGACATCCACAGCTTGTTGCACCGACGCCTCATCCACCTGCGAAATCAGCGTCGCATCATCGGCAAAGGACTGCGTCTCGACCTGGGGCACACGCTGCTCGATCGCACGGAACAGAACGGACAGCAACGCATTGATGAGGATGACCGATATCGGGCACCCCTGCAGGATACCGTTGGTCACCTCGAAGCACTTGCCGACGCCCAGCGGCATCTTGAAGCGCCTCTTCAGCCCTCTGTACATCGTGCGGAGGGGACGCAGGATACGCTGGTCCATGCCCATGGCTTCCGCCAGCCCTAGGACGAGCTTCTGCGGGACCCTGTCGAAGCACTTCTGGAAATCTAGCGCGAGCAGGTAAAGCTGCTGCGTGTCATCCAGAAGCGTTTCCTCGATAAGCGTGGTCAGCTCCATCAGCACGTCATCACAGCGGTGTTTCGGCCGGAAGCCGTGCTGCGTATCCAGCGCCCAAGACTCCTGCCATTCCATGATGTCGAGCAGGCGGCGGCAGGCCCACAGGCGGTACACCGAGCTGGTGACGGTGATCGGCCTGAGGTTCGTCGGAGATAGGTCTTCACTCTTCGGGATGAGGGAGACCAGGGCCGTCATCAGGCCTGGAGGCCATTTCCCTGTCCGCTCGACCAGGTTGAAAAAGGTGGCAAACCCTTCCAACAGAGGCAGCGGCAGCCGTTGCAGCTCATCCATACGCCAGCCGTCCACCCCGCACGCCGCAGACTTCTTCTTGCGGCGCTTCAGCAGCTCCAGCAGGTCGTCCCCGGTGATGTCGGCAACACACATCGGGTGGCACTCCACCAAGTCACCGAACTCCTGGATGAACGGCTCCAGCTCAGGCTCAGGCTTGTCTGGGGAGTACATCCGCAGGATAGGCCCCCACGCACGCTGCAGGATTGTGTCCATCTCGACCATCTCAGCCGTCAGCGAGCCATCTGCACGTTTCACCGTATCTGCAGATTCTTTGGGGCTCCCTTTCAGGACCGTGACGAGGCTCCGGCGGTCAGATGTGAACATCTTCGCAACCGTGGACCTCCATCGCTTTCGCCGGGCCGCTGCCGCATCCCGATTCAGTCGCTGGAGGGACGCACGAACCCGGTGCAGTAGCTTCTTCACCGTCGTAACGTCAGGCAAGGAGTTCAGCATGGTAGGTGTGACACCTGCGTCCGAGGGGAGCTCCTTCAGCACCTTGTGGCAATTGCGCCAGCACCGCACCAGCTCTTGAGACACCGACCCCTGTCCCCCGCGTGTGCTGGAGCGCGATCGGACGTAGTGCTCAAGGCGGCTTATCACCCCACTGTAGCGGAGCTCCTTGCCGGTCGCCACGGTGCCTACTGAGATACATGTCGGCGCAGCCACACGAACCTTCTTCGGCTCGCGCGCAAGACCCCTTCCCATGTACGGCTTGGCGTCAGACTCCACGATCTCACTCCGTGTCAGCAGATGCTTTTCACACGCGCTCGACAGATGTAGCCACGCGCCCTCAACATCACCTGCCTCTGACATCGTGTAGAACGGCGTGAGGTCGGGGAGGTCAGGCGGTTCAGGTGGTGTCGGTGTACCCGCTGCCGGCTTCGGGGGTGGCAGGGGGGCAGGTATCTCCCGGGGGACCTTGTAGCGTAGGGTCTCCTGCGTGAAGGCCATGGCATTGAGGGTCACACTAACCAGCCAATGGTTCGGCACTCCTGCCAGGGACGTGGAGCAGCTGACGAAGCTCTGCGCCGCGACATGGTTCAGCAGGACGTAGTCGATGCGGGAGGACGATCGCGAGGTGGTGTACGTCGGCTTGGGGTCCTCACCGTCTTCCGCCGCCTGCAGGACCGCCGCATCAACCCAAGAGTTTTCCAGCGCCCTGCGTAGGGTGGGTGAGCGGTCAACGTCCGTGTTTAGGTCACCTAGCACCACCGCTGGGGCATCGCCGATCTGCACCTGCGCCTCAAACAGGACGGCGTGCAGTAGGGCTTCGCGCGCCGCGGCAGCCTTCTTATCAGGACCCGTGTGGGCGTAGACCACAAACACGTGCAGGAAGGTCGATCCCGAGCCGAGAGCGACCAGGCTGTGCATCACCCGACCGTCCTCAAACCCAGCGGTCAAACACGTATCCTGCACTGTTCGCGATACGCAGGGCTGGCGCACGAGGGTAGCCACACCGCCTCCCCTGGAGCCCTTCATGACGTTGCCGGTTGGCGCATGCTTCGATCTGCGTGGGGGGCGCGGCTTGCCCCACAGGGCAGCCCACTCCGGAGGTTTGCCGTCGTGCCCCTTCAGCTGCCAGTCGTTGGCCTCCTGCTCCGCTCTTGAACAGCACGTCTCCTGGATGCCGAGGACATGTGCAGGAACTTCGAGGACGTCATCCCAGTGGGCTGCCAGGGAGGTCACATTCAGCGAGGCGATGACCAGGTTGTTCGTGGGACCTGGGTTCGTCTCAATATCCCCACTCAGAAGCAGAGACATACGCGCGGCGTCTGCCACTGAGCGTGGCGTGCGGAGTCACTGGTCCACCAGGGAGTTCTTTGTGCACGCGGCACAGGCGTGCAGTGTGCAGTTCGGCTCCAGGCAGGTGCGGCGCTTTCTACCAGCCTCAAGCTGCTTCTTGCAGAGGCCACACGTGAAGGGGGTGGGGTGCGCCACTGCCTGTCGCAGGAAGGTGTGCGCGTGCTCCATCCCGTCGCCTCCGGTCGAGGGCGTCGAGCGCGACCGCAGCGGAGAGAGGCTCGCCAGCACCTTGCCCATCGCTGAGGCAGCCTGGGACATCATGCCAGGCCCCTCGTCGTCCTTCCGCTTGCGCTTCCCCTGTCGCCTCATGTCGGAGTCGACTTCCTCCTCCTCGTCATCCATGCCTTCGAGATCAACTGTCTCGTCTGCGGCGGTTGCGGCGGCTGCTACGGGGTCAGTCGCCGGGCCATCGTCAGTCTTCGCTGCAGAGGTTGTCGCAGAAGGCACCGCACCACCCAGCGGGGGGAAGTCCTCATCGGAGAGGTCTGGGCGCGGGGGGAGGCGGATCCTGCCGTCTCGCCGCGCACCCTTCTCCGGAACGAAACACTTGGCGGGGTTACGGCGTGTGTCCCCCCGCTCTGCCAGCCGCACCCACAGCGTGTTCTGCCCCTCTCTCGACAGGGCGTTGAAGGTGGGCGGCTGGTCCGCCGCCACGATGCAGGTCAAGCCACCCTTCGCCACGAAGGACGACTTGACGACTGCCGGCCACCCAGCGCGCTGCAGCTCCGCCTCCACCTCAGCCGCATGCTCCCGTGGCTTCGCACCCTGCACCACGTAGCGCGGCACGGCGACCTGCTTCTCCTCAGCAGCATCTCCGAGCTTCGCGCGCAGCTCCTCCACAGCGTCTTTCCGCGCCGCACGGACAAACAGCGCGCGCGTTCCCACAGCAAGGCCAAGGGCCAGCTCTCCAGCCCGCTGCACCGCCTGCATCGCCTCCTGGCGCGTCACCTCCGAGCGCAGCTTCACCACGAGGTGAGACTCCCCCCCTTCACGGAAGGTCAACGCCCTCCAGAAGCACCCGTCCTTGCCGGAGCTCCTCAGCAGGCGCTCAACCGCCGAGGTGGGCACACGCACCTGGATGTCGCGGCGCCCCTGCTGGGAGCGCAGCATCCACATGTGGTGGGAGTCCACCCCCAGCTCCGCGCACGCCGTCCGCACAGCGCGCCTGCACACCTTTTGCATCCCCAGGAGGGGGTGCTCCACCAGGCAGTCCCACACGCCGTCGGATGTGTGCCGCTTCACCACCGTGAAGGTGAGCACCTGCGTGGCTGGGGCGGGCGCTTGCTCCTGACGCGCAGCGTGCGCCACCTTCCCCGGTTGGGTGTGTCCGACCGCGCCAATCTTGCACACGTAAAAGGGGCGGATCCCTCCTCCCACGAGCCGCACCAGCCGCTCCTCGCCTCCCGTAAAGGGGCTCGTGGAGAGGACGGCGTACCCGACGGCACCCTCCACCTCCTCCGCCGCGTCCCGCATCTCGCCACAGGCGAGCTCCGCCTCCCGCGCCGACAGGGTCACCTTGAACCCCATCTTCACGGAGCCGAACCCCGTGTCACCCGTCAGGACCGGCATACCCCAGTCCTGCTCCAGCACCTGCGGGGGCTGGCGCGGCTTCCGGACGACCTCCGTCCAAGCGCCCGCCTTGGGCTGCTGCGGCGCCTTCCCCTTCGCCGACTGCGTCTTCGGCGCGGGCTGCTGCTGCTGCTGCTGCTGCGGCTTCTGCTGCGGCTGTTGTTGCCGCTGCGGCTTCTGCTGATGTTGCTGCTTCTGCTGCTGCTGCTGCTGCTGCTGCTGTTGTTGCGGCTGCGGCTTCTGCTGCTGCTTCTGCGGCTTCTGCTGATGTTGCTGCTTCTGCCTCTGCTGCTGCTGCTGTTGTTGCGGCTGCGGCTTCTGCTGATGTTGTTGATGCTGCTGATGTTGCTGCTGCTGCTGCTGCGGCTGTCCCCCCTGCGCCAGCAGGAGACCCATCGCCATCTCGAGGATGGACAGCACCGCCTCTAGGCGGTCACCCTCCAGCCCGCCGCCGTCGACCTGCGTCTTCGCAGACTGCAGCAGGGCCTTAATGCGGCCCGTCAGGTCGCTCATGGTGGGGGGGGGGGGGGGGGCCGCACTATGGGCGGAAGCAGGACGCTGCTCAGAGGGTTTGTCCGTTCCGACGCCATTCAGAGGTGGCAACAACTCAGCGACCTCGATATCCCCCAAAGTGAGCCCTTGATGCCCTGCTCTCATTGAGAGTAATCAACTAGCGGCCCTTGCCATTCTAATGGGGCGGCTACGCCCTCAAATAATTGAAGGCAAATGACAAGGAACCTGCTGGCGAGCTGAGCGCCACTCGGATCGAGAACGTTTTCCTTCTCGAGGATAAGCTCGTCCCCCTCCTCCGGGAGATGCACCGGAGTGGCTGGCGCAGTTCATGTCGTGCCAGCCAGCATTGGGGTACGTGAAAAAGGTACGGTGGCACGCCAACGACGATAAACACACCTTGCCGATCTTAAAACCTGTGAAGGGGGCGGAACACTATCGAAGTGGCTCAATCATGACTACATTGATGCAATGGTGACATATGACGTCAAGCCGCAGTGCCTGCAGAAAGGAGTGCCCGCCGGCTGTTTTTCTCGGGCCATTCAGGTACCGCATCTGGTACCACATCTGTGCCAACTGAAAAAAATCGCGTTTCTGGGCCTCTCTGGGCCACACAGGTCACCAAAACCCCCCAGAAACACGTTTCTGGACTGGTTTGGGTCGGTTTGTAGCATTGATTTCATGTTTAGGGGTGCTCCCTGAAAAAGTGGGGTTTACTCCCGTTTTTTGGGTTGAATTAGCCCCCCCTACTGGGGGGGGCTAAATAGAAGACCCCCCCCCTTGTAATAGGCGTATAAACGCTTTTTTTGGGGGGTTTTCAAAACCCAAAATTTTGGGCAATTTTTGCAGTGGGTGGCCAAATACAAGGGGGTGGCCGAATACAAGGGGGGGGGTCTTGTATTCGGCGGTCCGTGATTTTTCCAAATTTTGGTGAATTTTGCTCCAGGTGACCTCGTGGAATCGCGATTTTCGCCTTCCATTGCACTATTCGGAATCCGTGCGGATCGTGGTGGGGTCATTTTGTGGGTGGAGGTGCCAAGTTTCACTCATGAAATGTGGGCCTGATTTGGCTCCTGATAATGGGAGGATATTCCCAGGAGTCAGCCACCTGCAGGGACCCCCACACTGGTGTCCAAAACCCTGTTCTTTTGAATGTTTGGATTCCGTGCGGACCGCAGTGGGGTCATTTTGACCATGGGGTGCCTGTTAGGACTGAAAAAACAGGCTGAAAATTTGAAAATTGGCCAAAATTCACGGACCGCCGAATACAAGACCCCCCCCCTTGTATTCGGCCTAAAATTTTCTGGATTTCGAATTTCCAGATCCCCCCCTTCTATTCGGCCACCCCCTTGTATTCGGCCACCCCCTTGTATTCGGCCACCCCCTTGTATTCGGCCACCCCCTTGTATTCGGCCACCCCCTTGTATTCGGCCACCCCCTTGTATTCGGCCACCCCCTTGTATTCGGCCACCCCCTTGTATTCGGCCACCCCCTTGTATTCGGCCACCCCCTTGTATTCGGCCACCCCCTTGTATTCGGCCACCCCCTTGTATTCGGCCACCCCCTTCTATTCGGCCACCCCCTTGTATTCGGCCACCCCCTTGTATTCGGCCACCCCCTTCTATTTAGCCCCCCCCAGTAGGGGGGGGGGGGGGCGAGCCGGGGAGGCTCTTACCAATACGGTGTTGGGGCGGTGCCCCAGGGGGGGTGTCGAGAACTCGACAGAGGGGTGTTATCTCCTGTGATGGGCGGGGACCCCACCGGCCGCGGAGCGAGGGAGAGTTGCGCGACCAATGAAGTACAGAGTACAAAAAATCGCAAAAAATCGCAAAAAATCACAACTCCACAAAAGAGCCCGATTTCATAGATTTGTGATTTTTCGTGATTTTTCGTGCCTTTTCGGCTTTTCGGAGAAAAGCCGTGTTTCCCTTACCTTTCCCAACCACCTGAACACCCCACTTCAAGGGGGCCTTCGCTACCAAGTGTGACTGAGTGAGAAAAAGTGAGCTCCAGCCCACTTCCCCTCACTGACTGACGAGCTGTGACGAGCAGTGACTGGTAGCGAGGGCCCCCCAAATTCCTATTTTCATTCCGTGAAATAGATACACGCCTGGGACCTTTTCGAATTTTTTTTTTCGGGCACTTTTTCAGGGCATTAGTTTGACCTTCCCGACGGAGCCTGAAACCTGGTTACCCTGGTTATTACATCACCAAATTTTTTCGCTCGGGCGCTTCGCGCCCGAGCGCCTCCTGCGCCGTTGTGACCGCGGCGTGCTATTATCTGTCTCCCCACCCACAGGTTATGTATAGTCTCTACTTCTCCGGGTTTGTGAGAGGTGTCAGACACAGCACACAATTCGCGCTGGTGCCTGGAGGATAACCCATCTACACGCCGACAGGCTTCCTGGCACTTTTCCTGGCACTCCGCGAGCGCCCGAAGCTGGAATGGCTGCGGCACGACGCCCAGAGCGTATACAGGCACTGGCAATCTTCGCGTGGAGTTGCGCCCACCCATGGTGTTGCACCAGTCAGTGGCGAAGGACACGACGCGGTTCCAGAAGCTGTCCCCAGAGATTCTGTCTGCTCCAGCAGAATGCTGCAGATGTTGGCCGCATTCCGGCTGTTGCAGAGGAGTGCAATGCTCCAGAGCAGCTCTTGCGGCACGTTACGGGTCGATCACACACGAATCCAGGTCGCATGCTGGCTCACCTTCGTCGTGGCCTGGGTTTCGTCAGTGAGGGACGGCGCAGAAGGGGGCTGTACAATCTTGGCCTGCATCTGCCGCCGAATGACAGATGCAAGTCGTGTCGTACTATGGCTGCTTGGTGGGGCTAGCGCAGCAGGTTACTTGGGAAGGGAAAACCCCGGTTCCGAGCCAGAATTTTGACTTTTTTTTATTTTTTAAAATAACCAGGTTTCTCCAAATCCTGGTTATCATAACCGGATAACCAGCCCAAACTAATGCCCTGACTTTTTCCACAAGGAAATGTCCGCCCTGTCCGCTACTGTCCGCTACTGTCCACTACCGATTTCAAGGATCCTCCCCAGAACCGCAGACAATTGATTTTTTGAGCTCCGTGCGGATCGGAGTGGGCCTATCAAATGCGTATGTGTTGCAGGGCCAGAGAGCCTAGAGCCCACGGCGGCTACTTCCACAATGTTCCCACGTTGTGTCAGTTGAGTGCGGTGAGTTGAGGCCGTACAGCTGTTGTGGGGGGCAACCTCTCTCCGAGCTTGTAAAATCCTTTGCATGCGACTCCGGAAATGAGCGATTGGCAGCATCTCTTTTCCGTTGAATCGCTGCCTCCTGAACACAAAAGCGAAAGGCCTCATGAGGGTGAGGCATGCCGAGACGCCTCCTGCTGAGCCACACATGGTGGCTCAGAGAAGCAACCGAGAAGGGGTAGTGCTAGAGAGAAGGAGAAGAAGAAGCGGCACAGAGTGTTGACTCCTGTTGCCCAATCAACAGCACTGCAGAATCGTGCAACCGCGCAGCTCTCAGCGGCAGAGGGCAACGCAACACGCCCCCTGATGCAGCCCTCAACGCAACACGATGAGCGGGCACACCATTACATGTGATGACTTGCAGCAGCAAGTATCTCGCGGTCTTCCTTCAGGCTGTCGTGTGCGTACTCGAGTGAGTACCCATATTGTTGAACTGCAGCAAGAACGATCTCACGATCACCCTTCAGGCTGTCGTCTGCGTACTCGAGTGAGTACCCATTTTCTTGAACTGCAGCAAGAACGTATTGACTTTGTTTATAGACTGACTCATCCAGAGGATCCAGGGAGCCCGGCGCAATTGCCAGACCCCCCAGACGGCCAGAAGACGCCGGTCTTCGCCGGGGCGGACCCAGCTAAAAGCTAACAGCAAGAACAGCAATAAAAAGGGAGAGCGTGCTCCTATCTCTGTGGGCTGGCAGGAAAAGGCTAAAAGGTAGAAAGGAAGGAAGCAATGTGCAACAAAATACGATTAATGCACTCGTTTGTTAACACCGCGCCGGTCGCATAATGCTGCGGTCGGATGAACGATTGACTGATCAACTCCAACCCAGTAGGCGTAAAAAGGAGAAGACGGGAACAACGGCTGGTGAGTCCCCATGGTGTTGAACTGCAGCAAGAATGATGAACTCACGATCACCCTTCAGGCTGTCGTCTGCGTAACGGAGTGAGTCCGCATATTGTTGAACTGCAGCAAGAACGTATTGATTTTGTTTTGAGACTGACTCATCCAGAGGATCCAGGGAGCCCAGCGCAATTGCCAGACCCCCCAGACGGCCAGAAGACGCCGGTCTTCGCCGGGGCGGACCCAGCTAAAAGCTAACAGCAAGAACAGCAATAAAAAGGGAGAGCGTGCTCCTATCTCTGTGGGCTGGCGGGAAAAGGCTAAAAGGTAGAAAGGAAGGAAGCAATGTGCAACAAAATACGATTAATGCACTCGTTTGTTAACACCGCGCCGGTCGCATAATGCTGCGGTCGGATGAACGATTGACTGATCAACTCCAACCCAGTGGGCGTAAAAAGGAGAAGACGGGAACAACGGCTGGTCTAAACAGGACGAACGGACACTCACCACCACAGGGTATTCCAGAGGCGTTCCTGGTCGCGGCTCGACTGATCGAACAACAGGTGACGGGCAAAAGATCGTGGTGAAAAGAACTAAAAGTAGGAAGGCGAAAGAAGGCAAAGCCGGGGGATCCACGTGTGCGTTAAACTTGTCCCACGTGCGCGTGTGCGGTAAACTTGTCCCACGCGCCCCGGTGAAAAACACGTAACACGGTTGCCGCCCACAGTTTCTTCTGGCCACGCGGCGCGCTTCATGAGCGCCGCGTGCAGCCTGACTGGTCTTAGCGGCCTAAGCGAAACACCGGGTCTCCAGAGGGATACATCCAGCCTACACGCAATGCGCTACCTTAAGCCAAAGCGTGCAGCGTAGCTTACCTCAACGGTCTGTTCGCAAAGGCCCCCAGGGTTCACCACGTGGAGGTGCCAGCCGTAGTCGCCAGGTCCGCTCCCCTGACGACCCATCACCCCTGAACTGCAGCAAGAACGATCTCACGATCACCCTTCAGGCTGTCGTCTGCGTACTGGAGTGAGTACCCCTGATGTTGAACTGCAGCAAGAATGAACTCACGATCACCCTTCAGGTTGTCGTCTGCGTACTGGAGTGAGTTCCCATTTTGTTGAACTGCAGCAAGAACAATCTCACGATCTCCCTTCAGGCTGTCGTCTGCGTAACGGAGTGAGTTCCCATATTGTTGAACTGCAGCAAGAACGATCTCACGATCACCCTTCAGGCTGTCGTCTGCGTAACGGAGTAAGTGCCCATTTTGTTGAACTGCAGCAAGAACGATCTCACGATCACCCTTCAGGCTGTCGTCTGCGTACTCGAGTGAGTCCCCATATTTTTGAACTGCAGCAAGAACGATCTCACGATCACCCTTCAGGCTGTCGTCTGCGTAACGGAGTAAGTGCCCATTTTGTTGAACTGCAGCAAGAACGATCTCACGATCACCCTTCAGGCTGTCGTCTGCGTACTCGAGTGAGTCCCCATATTTTTGAACTGCAGCAAGAACGATCTCACGATCACCCTTCAGGCTGTCGTCTGCGTAACGGAGTAAGTGCCCAATTTGTTGAACTGCAGCAAGAACGATCTCACGATCACCCTTCAGGCTGTCGTCTGCGTACTGGAGCGAGCGCCCATCTTGTTGAACTGCTGCATGAACAAGTTCACGATCACCCTTCACCGTGGTGTGCGCATGTACGAACCAGTCTCGCACCCCTACCCCCTCATCCACTGCTTGAAGGACCTCATCGCGTGTCGTCACCCACAGCGGGACCTGCCACAGTTGCTTCTCCCCCTTGTGCACCGCATCGAGGTGACGGTCGGGACAGATGGTGACGTCAACCACGCATCCGGCTTCGACACCTGCATGGCCCAGAGGCTCGTCGTCACACACCGCTTTGCCCCCCACCGACAGATGCACGTCCTCTTCCTCCACACCAGCAGGGTAGCGGAACGCCTCGCGTGCTTCGAGCTTCAGCCTGTCGGGCTTCTCGTCCATCCCGATGTCGAAAGCGTGCGTCACGCCTGTCGCAGCATCCGTCAGGAACACCTCCATAACCACGCCTGTGAAAAGTTAGCAGCGCCCTGCAGGGTGGTGTGGCTCTGTGTGTGTGTTGCAATCAATCAGGAGGCTTGCGCCCGCTCAGCGGGGTGCATGGTCATAAAGGCGATTCTCATCAGGTGCACGTGTGTGATCCTACGTCGTGCGCAGTTTCACGACCTGGTGGACACTCCACTGCCTGATGGTGGGAAGATCTCCGAGGAGATCATCCAGGCCGCGATCGAGATTGTCGCAATCTCCCGACAACCGATCCGCACAACCGCGGATATCCCCGTTCCGACGAACAGGCACACTTAGGAAATCTGTCGATTCGCTGGCATTTTGCACGCATCTCCCAGAAAGGGAAGCGCAGATGGAGTGGGGATGGTGGGCGTTGTGGGGAGGGGGGGGGAGACGACCCGATCGTGACACCTTATTTTTAACACAATAATGGAAGTGCGGCGTCCCACCCCCTCCAGACACACAACACAGCTACATATCACAACTGGATCTACTGCCATACTCTGTAGACTCCGCGACAGGGACATCTGCCCGCCCCCTCCCCTCCTTCCCTCCTTCGGATTCCTCATCTCAACACCGTGACACCATTGCCGCTTGGCGTGCCGCTCCCTCCTGAAGCCCCAGCCAAAGCAAAAAACGGCACACACACACAAGCCCTCAAGACTCTTGGAGCGGCCTGACTATTTAGTGTCTTCGTCGCAGCAAGGGGGCGATATATACCACCCTTTTTATTGATTTCACGTGTCAGTGTTTGACTTTTTCGCAACTTCATTTCTTCCTTTTCTCCCTCTCCAACCCCACCCGTGACACCACCAGGGTTTAGCTAGCCCTGGTCCGATTATCCCCGGTTCTTCGCTGAAGAGACGCGGCCGGGGGGAGGGGTACGAAGAGTACGCGTCGAAACCGGTGTCACGTCGTGTTGGGGAATCCTTCGGGAGTGCGATACTGAAGGGGAGGTGCTACTGCCCGTGCAGGGCGACACCGCCTTAAAACTTGATAACCACACACACTGTGCCTTATTGGGTCGATCCCCTCTCTGGACTCCCCCCCTGTCCATACAACCGCCACACCTCCTACTGGGGGGGGGGGCAAATACTAGAGGGCCCCTCTATTATTCACCGTGCCAGCCGACGAAAATGGGGGTTTTCGGACCCCCTCCACCAAGTAGGCCTGGGACTTTGGCCTTTTTGGGTCCAAAAAGGGGTCGGGATTCCACTTTTTCTCCAAGGGTTTTTCGGGGGGGAAATGGCGCGCAATCCCCTCGCGGGCAAGAAAATCCCCCCATCCCCACCACACAACCAGTGTGAGTGTGGTGTGTGGGTATTGGACGCCCTGTGTGATGAGAGATAGTGGCAACACAACAGCAACATGCCAGGCAAGGGGTGCCAAAAATGGGTTTTCGGGGCGTTATTGTAACGACCCCTTCCTATGCCCAGTGTCACAAGCTCAAGGATTTGGTTGCTCGACATACGGGGGGTCTGGGGGGCGGAGCCCCCCAGCCGCCGGAGGCCACGGTAGTGAGTATCTGTTCCTTGCGCCGTAGTGGGAGCGCGTGGGAGTTGCGGGCGTACAGATTGTTGGCTGCGTCCTCCTGAGGCTACTGAGAGTGGTCTGGGTCCCATTCGCTGATGTGAACCCAAAGGACTTGGCTACAAGACAGGCACACGCTCCAGCCTAGTGGTACAGGGGGGTCTGGGGGGCGGAGCCCCCCAGCCGCCGGAGGCCACGGTAGTGAACGCCTGGCTGTGTGGGGGGCTTTTCCCCACAAATGCAGGGGGTTGAGAAAGGGCGGGGACTGCCCGTCACAGAACTGGCTGTGTGAAGTGACACAATTTGACATACAGTGCGGCACGGAGCAAAGGCTCCCGGTGATCATTGAGGGGCGGGCGGGGGGTGGGTCGTGGTGAGTTGAGACCCCAACGCCCCAACCCCAACCTTGCTTGGAAGTGCAGGCAAGCGGCGGTATCTCGCACAAGGTGGGGGAGGGGGGGGGGGAGGGCGGGCGGAGAAAATCCTAGGGGAAGTGAATCCCTCTGTTCGGCACACACGGCCAACTCTTCCATCTCTCTTTTCGTTCTCTACTTTTTGTGTATTTCAGACAGGGGTAGACAGATCCGAAGGGCTAGTAGTGCAGCAATCGTAATACTGCGATTTGTCTTCTGGCGGCTGCGGGGGGGCCTCCCCTCCCCTCGGGCCCAAAAACACACACCCACAAACCCTCCGCACGGACGGGGGGGCGTGAGTTGCCCTCGCCAGGGATTCACACACCAACACAAGAGGGGCGTTTTGTGGCAATGGGGAAATCGCACTGAGAGAACACCCCACTCTTGATGCCAGCTCGACGGTCATGTACGCGAAGAGGACCAGGTCCTGGGTAAGACGTTAAACTGCCTGGGGGGGCCGTCCCCGGACCATGACGGGTGCCTGCACCAGGAGTCTAGCACGGCCGTGGTCCAGGGCATGACCGAAAACTGCTTGGGTACCGAGGCTCCCCAGACCAGGAAGGGTGGAGACACCTGGAGTCTAAATAGTCACACCACGTCAGGCCAGACCTTCGCATTGCACTCCGCGAAGACTGCCACACAGCCGCGGGGCAGGTGTGCAGCCTGTGGAAAACCTCGTACAGAAAAGGGTCGGCGACCGCCCGCCCCCAGTCTGAGAGGCATCAGCCGAATCTCGGTGGAGGCGGGCACAAAACAAAAGGGAGAGTCGTCACTGTGCATATCAGCACGGTCCCGCCCTCTGTGCCAGACCAACACACCACCAAAGGAAAAGAGGAAGAGGCGACGTAAGGCAATGCCTCCGTGCGGCCAGGAGAACACGAAATAGCGACCCCCTCAACGGGGAATGCTACGAGCACGGCCAAAAATCGTTCAAAATCGTTCAAGACCTGCTTGATATCGGCAGTCATCCGCCTCAGAGCAAAATAAGAACGGGTGGCCGAGGGGGGAGAGTGAAGGGGGCTGCTGCAGGCAGGCAAGGCAAGGCGGGTGAAAAACAGATCCAGGCTGATTTTCCTCTATAGAACACTACAGGAAAGTGTCCCGTGATTTGTTCGTGCCTTGGTCTCCTCACCCAAGACACCATCAGCAGGAGTGTGAGTGTGGAAGCGTCAACGCATCAAAGAAACGGAAGCAAAGGTGCATGTGACACCATTTGTTGAGCGCAATATTTGCTGCCTCCAGGCTCTTTTTAGTGTTCATCTGAAATGTTCACTGCACTCCGAGTGAAACAGAAGACACAGGAGACACAGAGACAGAATTGCCATCCCTTCGTGTGAAGAGCCACCTCCCGCAGGGGCTGGGTGTGGCGCTCTGATGCCGCGATATCACCTTGCCCAGATACTCACCTGTGCTGAGGTGGCGTAGCGTGGCGGCGCACACATGCCGCACTACAACAACATCTTCTGCCAAAGCAAGTGACATGGGATAGACTTCCAGGCACACAGTCCTCAAGCAGCTCAGGGAAGCTGTGCACCACACCTTGAGAGACTTGTCCCAAGAGCATGAGACCAGGTGTTGCTCGTCACGGGTCAGGGCGATGTACGGCACGGCACCAGTGTGCCCATCCAGGGTGTGCGTCTGCCTGAGGGTGCCGATGTCTCCCACACGGACGCTGTTGCCAGCTGACGTGCTGAAGATCCTCGTGCCCGACACAGCAATGCTGACAACAGGCCTGCCATGAACCCCCAGCTCTGTCGTGCTCGGTGTGAATCCCTTGAAGTCACACACGCGGATGATCCCAGTAACGTTTCCGGACACCAGACGTCCGCAGTGTGTCCACGCTGTGCTCCGCACGTCGGTGGTGGCCGTTATGTAGACCTGCTCCCACGTTGCTGTCAGCCACACGCAGAGGGTGCCATCAGAAGAGCACGCTGCCAACCACGTCCCGCATCTCGAGAAAGGGGTGCTATAAAAATACACGTTACCCTGTGTGAGGTCCGTCAGCACAGCAGCGGTGGTGGTGTCAAACACAGTGATGTATCCGTTTCGGGAACCCAGTGCACATAGCCTCCCACACCTCGACAGCGTGATGCAGGAAATGTCGCGGCCATGCCCAGGTGAGTAGACTGCAGGTGCCTGGACGTGTGGCCAACGCGGCACCAGCTGCACAGCACCCCCGCCCTCTAGACACGTGTCGGCAACGCGCTGTGCATCGTCCAGATCCTCTTGACACCCTTCGATGCGGACCGCCATCGCTGCAGCCTCACGGGCTGCGTCGGCGGATCCCGCGAACATCTCCTCTAGTGCATCTGCCTTAAGCCCCACCACGGTCCCGCCTTCCGGAACACAGACGACACAGCTGTGCCCGGTCTCGGCATGCCGCACCGACACATCCATGGCTTCGGCTTTGCTCCCCCCCCCCCTCCTTGCACGCCCACAAAAAAGCCTTCCCGGAAGAGCGTGGCGGTGTGTGCAGTCTGATGAGAATGCGCAAGGCGCCAACATCTTCACCCTGAGCTGCCATGAAAAACGGAACATGTTTGTCAGGGCGCAACAGGCGAGCAGCTCATCAAGTGTTCATGCATGAAGTGAGAGGGGGAAGGGGGTCTTCGCGACAGTTCCTCGACGGCATTCGAACCTCTTCTCCTCGACACAGGAGGAAGTGCACCAGGCAGCGGCCTTTGGAAAAAGACTGATCCCCAGGGTGTTCCCACGGCCTACAGGCCAGGGACAGGTGTGGGCAGTAAAGTGAAGAACAGCAAGGTACAGATTCGACCCCCCCCCCCCCATTCACTCAAAAATGCGGGCAGTGGAGTCAGAGTCCTCGGAGAAGGTGGCGGAGGCAACCGGCACATCACACGGAGAAGCCGTGGCGATGACACGCAAGTGTCTTGTGTATTTGAAACGAGAGAGAGAGAGAGAGAGAGAGAGAGAGAGAGAGAGAGAGAGAGAGAGAGAGAGAGAGAGAGAGAGAGAGAGAGAGAGAGAGAGAGAGAGAGAGAGAGAGAGAGAGAGAGAGAGAGAGAGAGAGAGAGAGAGAGAGAGAGAGAGAGAAGAGAGAGAGAGAGAGAGAGAGAGAGAGAGAGAGAGAGAGAGAGAGAGAGAGAGAGAGAGAGAGAGAGAGAGAGAGAGAGAGAGAACTTGTTTTGTAATGTGTTTGTTGCGTGAGGTCAATACAGATGATGCTTGGGTGGGAAGCTGGGGCGGGGCAGTCTCCGCGTGTAGCTCCCCGGCACCTCCTGCATACGCAGTGTGTGATATATGTGACGCACAAAACAAGTTCTCTTCGCAACGCTACGCTATTGCGTCCAAGAGAGAGAGAGGGGGGGGGGGGGGTGTGTGCCTCTGCTGGGTTCTCGGGGAAACATAACATCCGGAAGTGGTTGTTGCGTGTGATTGGCAGGCGCATAAGACTGTGCGTGACAGGGGAAGCACTGAGTACTTCCCCTATCGCTGCATTTTCGCCTGACACGCGTCCTTTTTGTTGTGAGAACCCAGGCAAGGGTATCGGCCAACTGAATCGCTGCTCGCTAAACTCTCGGAAAAGAAGAAGGGAATATTGTTCGCTGAACACAGGCAATTTTTCTCTCGTGACAACGCATTGCAGCATGCCGAGACAAATACAAACTGCAGCATTTGTTTGGAAGGCCCCACCCCCCGCCTATGGGATGTAATGTTTTACAGAAGATGCCGGGGGGTGCATCAAACGCCTGCCCGTTTGTCGTCGAATATATCGTCACCTGACACCTCGGCGACGCGCATCGCACTGCCTCATCATATCGGCTGACAATCGCCCACGACCCCCTCCCCCCTGCGCACCACGCGAGGCTGCCCTGCTCCGCGGCGATCCTCTTCCTGGGAGCGCCCCCCCCCCCCCCCCCTAGGGGGGGCTAAAACCGGGAGTAAACCCAAATTTTCAACTTCGCCGCAGAGAGGCCCCCAAGGGCACCAAAAGGCCAGAAACACCCCATATCACCCCGGAAATCCGGTATCTGCCCGAAATAGGCCCAAATTCCGCCCGGAAAGCTCATTTTTTGCGTCTCCAATTTTTTGGCACAGATGTGGTACCGGTGCTGTGCCAGTTTACAGCGGCTGCTTGCAACATACAGCGAAACCTGTGGTCGAAGCAACCGAATGGTTCATCGGTCAAGCTCTACTTGATGACGCGGATTGATGTAACAGCATCATGTACCGAGGGGCGACAAGCAGCACCGCGAGGTGGGGGCAGAGGCCAAAGTGCACCCGTTTTTGCACTGAGAAGGTTGGTATCCCTTGTAGATTGAGGTTCCGGAGATGATGGGCACGCACTATGGGCGGAAGCAGGACGCTGCTCAGAGGGTTTATCCGTTCCGACGCCATTCAGAGGTGGCAATAGCTCAGCGACCTCGATATCCCCCACAGTGAGCACTTGATGCCCTGCTCTCATTGAGAGTAATCAAATAGCGGCCCTTGCCATTCTAATGGCGGCTACGCCCTCAAATAATTGAAGGCGACAAGGAACCTGCTGGTGAGCTGAGCGCCACTCGGATCGAGAACGTTTTCCTTCTCGTGGATAAGCTCGTCTCCCTCCTCCGGGAGATGCACCGGAGTGGCTGGCGCAGTTCATGTCGTGCCAGCCAGCATTGGGGTACGTGAAAAAGGTACGGTGGCACGCCAACGACGATAAACACACCTTGCCGATCTTAAAAACTGTGAAGGGGGCGGAACACGATCGAAGTGGCTCAATCATGACTACATTGATGCAATGGTGACATATGACGTCAAGCCGCAGTGCCTGCAGAAAGGAGTGCCCGCCGGCTGTTTTTCTCGGGCCATTCAGGTACCGCATCTGGTACCACATCTGTGCCAACTGAAAAAAATCGCGTTTCTGGGCCTCTCTGGGCCACACAGGTCACCAAAACCCCCCAGAAACACGTTTCTGGACTGGTTTGGGTCGGTTTGTAGCATTGATTTCATGTTTAGGGGTGCTCCCTGAAAAAGTGGGGTTTACTCCCGTTTTTTGGGTTGAATTAGCCCCCCCTACCCCCCCCCCTCCACCCACAAAGGGCCCAGCAAACAACAACACAACAGCAGCCAAAACACGCAAAGCACCGGTGGGGAGGGAAGCCGCTGCGTCCCCCTCGACCCACACCAACAGCAACAGCCCGGTGGAGCCAAGCAAGCGCTCCACAACGTGCCCCACCCCACACAACCATGCGTAGGCCGAGGCACCCAGACGAACCACATGGGCACCGGCAACTGCATCATGCCAACCCCTCGCTGGAGAAACTCTTTTGCCTACACCGTGTCTGCTTTCGGAGCCCGGATTGGCGGGAGTGTGGGGATTGTTTCTGGGCTTTGCTGCTGCTGCTGCTGCTGCTGTTGTTGCTGCTGCTGCTGTTGTTGCCCTTTCGGAGCCTTCGGCGCCTGGCTGCCGCCACCGCCACGCTCATTCCCCGGCTTCTGCGAGAGGAAACCTGAAAACCGATCCTTCGGCTGCCGCAACGGGGAGGGGGACCTGTCGGGCGGGCTCGGAATCAGCTCACCCCCCGCCTTCCGCAGGTGGTACTTTGGGTCGGGGGGGCGGTAGCTCCCAGGGTTGCGCCGGTTCTGCCGCGTCTCGTGGCTTTTGGCAATCTTGGCCATCTCCTGCAGCCGCTTCAGCACAGGGCGCTCCCCAATGGTGTCGCCGACAGCAGCCTGCGCGCCTAGCAGGTCAGGAATGTCCAGCTCGGGCTGTTTGGCCTCGATGTTGGTTGACTTTCCTTGGCGGAACACCTGGTTCATCTTCTCATTCAACACGCCAATCGCCTCCACGCATGTCGTCAGCAAGGCATATCCCGTCCGCCGCCCCGACTTGAGCCCCGCAGGGAACGCCTGCTCCCTCACACCGGCCCCGCCGAGGGCCGCCTTCGTCACCTTCCCCAGCTGCAGGATTGCGGTATCCATCTCCACCTCCTCGTTCTTCGTCATCCCGGTGCCCGTTGAATTCCTCCCCACCGCGACCGAAACCATGTCGGGTGTGAAGGTGTTCGTCGCCGCGCTCGTCAGCGGGGTGGCGAGAGTCATGGTGCTCTTCTGTGAGAACATATGCTTCCCCTTGCAGGGCCCGCCACAGAAGGTGCGCGTCTCCGGGCCCTTGGAGGTGTAGGACCCGATCTGATCGCGCATAACCATTCGGATCAGCTTCAGCATGACACCCAGAGATTTGTCGAGGGCGTGGCTGAACTCGCCAGTTCGTTTGTTCATCAGCTTGACGAGTTCCGGAGGCAAGTAGTGCTGCGGGATTAGATCCATCGCTGAGGGAAGCTTCTGCGTGACAAACTCGCTCAGCTCGGTGAAGACAGAGTTGGCAAGCCGCGACGCTTCCTCGATAAGCTCCAGTTGTTTGTCCGTCACGACACGGTGGGACAACCCCTCCTGCTTGAGGACAAACGCTGCAACGTCCTGCGTCTCCGTCTCCAGCACCGACCGGTCGGATCTCGGGAAGCTGATGTGGGTATACCCGTTTGACATGACGGCGTTCATATGCTTCCTGAAGGAGTTCTGCAGCTGCGAAAGCGTTGCGCCCTTGTCATTCCCGTCGAAGTCGAGGGCTGCCATCTCCTCCGCCTCGCGCGACTCCAGCGGATGCGTCAGGATGCAGCGCTTCATCATTTTGGACCTGCCGACCCCAGGCCCCGCCCTGAGGGCCCCTCCCCCTCCCCCTCCCTCTCCCCCCGCGTAGCCCCCGCCATCGTGGGCCATCATATACCGATCCGCCGAATCGTTCAGCTCTTCCTGCAGCTGCTCCAGCTTCGCTTCGCACTGCTCCAGGGACTCCTGCGTGATGTCGATCTTCAGCTGCTGATCCCGGATCGTGGCGTTGAGCTCCTGCTCGAGCTTCTCCCTCTCGGCGAGCTCCGCTTCGAACCGGACAACCGCCTCGATGAGGCGAGTGTTTTCCACCTTCGCCTCCTCAAAGAGCTGCTCCAGCGTCTCGCATCGCGACGCGAGGTGGCGGACCTCGTCCTTCGCATCATCTGTTACCGCCTTCATCTGCAGCAGCTCCGCCATCAGGAGCTTGATCTCTTCCCTGTCGTGCTCTGCCTGCGTCTTCAGGGTTGTATTTTCGTCGTTCAGCTTGAAACACTTCTCCGCCTCGTCGCGGAGGTCCCGCGTCAGAGCCTGGTTGAGGGAGTTGAGGTTGCTGTTCTTCTTGTTAGCGCTCACAAGCAGCGATTTGTAAGACGCGCTCTTCACCTGGAGGAGGCGTTCACGCTGCTCGACAGCCTGCAGGATCTCGATGGGAACCATCGTCGGCTTCTCCTCGTTTGGCAGCAGGAAGACAGTCTCGATGTTGGAGTGCTGCGGGCGGAACCTGTCGGAGTGGAGGAGCTCCAGCATCGCCTGGCTGCTGACATCCCGGTAGACAATATCGTCATCCCCTGCGGCTGCAGCAGCAGAGAGGTTGTTCGCTATCGCAAGGTCCCCCTTCCGCCTTTTCCGCACCTGCTCCAGAGCACGCTGCTCATTGCGGTATGACGCTGGTTTGGCTGTTGCAGACGGCATCTTGATGAAAGGTGGGGAGGAAGGGAGGAAGGGATAGAGGGAATAGTGAGATAGAAATAAAAGCCCTCTTCTGTTGCGTTGGTTGGAGCTTCAAGGGGTGGGGGGGGGGGGGGATCAGCGAACGCCAGCGGCACGGTGTTTCAGGTCACCTTGAGAAAGATGAAAAATTCGCTCGTTTCGCACACGAGATGCTGATCAGCTGCAGGTCATCAGAGGGCTGATCAGCAGATCAGCAGGTCTCCCTGCATGTCACGCAGGGAGGGGAAGGGGGGGTGGGGGTGGGGGCCACGCGTTAAAACGCGGGCCGTGGATCCTGTCGGGGGGTGGGGTGTCTGTGAGGCAGGAGGCACAGACATGGCGTGAGACACCGAGAAGCAACCCAGAGCAGAGCAGAGCACAGCACGCGCGCCTCGGAAAACACCACACCCCCACTGGCACAGGAGGTAGTGCAGACCTGTGAGGCTGAAACCGCCCCACACACGCCGGCGATGGTTCGCTCTTGCTGGCCGGGCGGGACCACGTTCCATAGTACAGTAGAAAGGCATCGGCAAACCCACCCTCTCTCCGCCAGAGAAAAAAGCCTGCATGTGGACTGTGTGCTCCCACAGTGCCAGACGTAGCACAAATACTTCACCCACTGTGTGTCCCTGCGGCTTCCAGGGTAAACAACGCCCTAAAGGTAAAGGCAAGATCCCGCCGGCGGTGGAAGGGATTCACCGACAAACCTCCCTCCCGGACAGGTGGGTGTGCCATATCCATGACCTATTGGATCACGCGAATGCCGCCCCCCCCCCCCCCTAGGCCCTTGCATAGCCCCCGATTTTCTGTCACAAAACCCATTTTTTGGCCATTTTTTCAATTTTTGGGTCCAAATACCCCCCAAAACACCACCAAATGACTTTTGTGGGTCTCTCCCACCTGTTTCCGACCATTCCACCCCAATTTTCCAGCTTTTTTGGGGATCTTTCGGGTATTTTTGTCGGAAAAAGCCCCTCCCTTAGCCCTTTGGTACCTAACGACACACATGTATCCCCTCTCCCACCATCTTTCGTTCGGCGGCTATTCCGCGCTCTTTTCAACGCGTCGTCGCGAAGATTGCGCCTCAGTATCAGCAGGCTCAATCTCCGGCTTCCAGTGTGTGTCCCCCCTCCTTTACAGCGCAACGAGGAGGAGAGCGAAACCGTGTGGTGTCACGTAGTGCAAGAGTAGGATAGCGGGCCCGGTTCCTCACGGTATGGTCCCTCGGGGCCAGGCTGCGATGCCAGCACGCTAACCCAAATTGCAATACGGTGAAGGGTGAAAAGGGGTGAAGCGAAAGGGAAGAGAAGACGTGCACCCGAGCACATAGTCACCACCTGCGCGTCACCCGGTTGCCGTGAGGGCTGCGCGGCATGGCCACTGCGACGGCGACGGGGGCCTGTGGCTCCCCATCGCCGCCAGGGCCCAAGGGGTTCGGGCGGGCCTACGACTGCTCCAGAGGGGCGACCCGCTCCCTGAGGGGAACGTTACGGTGTGGGGTGAGTGATCTTTCGCCTGAACGGGGCCTTGGGGGGTAGACTGCGTCAACGGACACGCCGTTGGGAGGGGAGGTAATAGCAGAGGGTGCGGCCGGGTCAGCGGCGCCCAGGTCAGCGTCAGCGATGGAATTGACCCTCGGCCTCTGGGCAGGCAGTACCGGGGTAGAACTGGTATGCGCCTCGAAGGCAGCGCGCTTCAGCTGCACCACAGCGGGGATGGCGGCCGGGTGCCGCGGGTGCCGTCGGGTGAGAGCCTCCCACGAGGCTGCATCAGGTGGCGGTGGGGTGAGCCCGGGGAGCACACGGTGTAGGCCAGCCCCTTCAGCACAGCTGGAGGGGTGGCGGGCTCGGGGACAGCGGTACACGGGGTTGCCTCAGGGGAGGGCTGAGGCACAGGGACATGGGGTGGCGGGGCGGAGGGGAGAGCCTCCACATGCGTCACGTGCGGCGGTGGGGTGCAGGGGATGGCTTCCACAGGGCTGCAGAGGCAGGCGCGGTCGTCTCTGGGGAGGACGGGGTCGTAGTCACAGGGGGCGCCGGGATAGAGGTACACACACCACGTGCATCTTTACAAATTAGTGGAGACACACACCGAGCACTTGCTCTTGATGTGATATCCACTGTCACACTCACCCTCCCACCGCCGTCGAGGTTGATGGGATTCACCGCGCCTGCCGCAATCTGGACGCCCACCTCCCCAGAGCCCAGGTGTCGAGGCATGAACTATTCCCTCCCAGAACCGCAGACAATTGATTTTTTGAGCTCCGTGCGGATCGGAGTGGGGCCTATCAAATGCATATGTGTTGCAGGGCCAGAGAGCCTAGAGCCCACGGCGGCTACTTCCACAATGTTCCCACGTTGTGTCAGTTGAGTGCGGTGAGTTGAGGCCGTACAGCTGTTGTGGGGGGCAACCTCTCTCCGAGCTTGAAAAATCCTTTGCATGCGACTCCGGAAATGAGCGATTGGCAGCATCTCTTTTCCGTTGAATCGCTGCCTCCTGAACACAAAAGCGAAAGGCCTCATGAGGGTGAGGCATGCTGAGACGCCTCCTGCTGAGCCACACATGGTGGCTCAGAGAAGCAACCGAGAAGGGGTAGTGCTAGAGAGAAGGAGAAGAAGAAGCGGCACAGAGTGTTGACTCCTGCTGCCCAATCAACAGCACTGCAGAATCGTGCAACCGGGCAGCTCTCAGCGGCAGAGGGCAACGCAACACGCCCCCTGATGCAGCCCTCAACGCAACACGATGCGTGGGCACACCATTACATGTGATGACTTGCAGCAGCAAGTATCTCGCGGTCTTCCTTCAGGCTGTCGTCTGCGTGACGGAATGAGTCCCCATCTTGTTGAACTGCAGCAAGAACGATCTCACGATCACCCTTCAGGCTGTCGTCTGCGTAATAGAGTGAGTGCCCACATTGTTGAACTGCAGCAAGAACGATCTCACGATCACCCTTCAGGTTGTCGTCTGCGTAATAGAGTGAGTACCCCTGATGTTGAACTGCAGCAAGAATGAACTCACGATCACCCTTCAGGTTGTCGTCTGCGTACTGGAGTGCGACCCAATGGTGTTGAACTGCAGCAAGAACGTATTGACTTTGTTTATAGACTGACTCATCCAGAGGATCCAGGGAGCCCGGCGCAATTGCCAGACCCCCCAGACGGCCAGAAGACGCCGGTCTTCGCCGGGGCGGACCCAGCTAAAAGCTAACAGCAAGAACAGCAATAAAAAGGGAGAGCGTGCTCCTATCTCTGTGGGCTGGCGGGAAAAGGAGAAAAGGTAGAAAGGAAGGAAGCAATGTGCAACAAAATACGATTAATGCACTCGTTTGTTAACACCGCGCCGGTCGCATAATGCTGCGGTCGGATGAACGATTGACTGATCAACTCCAACCCAGTGGGCGTAAAAAGGAGAAGACGGGAACAACGGCTGGTCTAAACAGGACGAACGGACACTCACCACCACAGGGTATTCCAGAGGCGTTCCTGGTCGCGGCTCGACTGGTCGAACAACAGGTGACGGGCAAAAGATCGTGGTGAAAAAGAACTAAAAGTAGGAAGGCGAAGGAAGGCAAAGCCGGGGGATCCACGTGTGCGTTAAACTTGTCCCACGTGCGCGTGTGCGGTAAACTTGTCCCACGCGCCCCGGTGAAAAACACGTAACACGGTTGCCGCCCACAGTTTCTTCTGGCCACGCGGCGCGCTTCATGAGCGCCGCGTGCAGCCTGACTGGTCTTAGCGGCCTAAGCGAAACACCGGGTCTCCAGAGGGATACATCCAGCCTACACGCAATGCGCTACCTTAAGCCAAAGCGTGCAGCGTAGCTTACCTCAACGGTCTGTTCGCAAAGGCCCCCAGGGTTCACCACGTGGAGGTGCCAGCCGTAGTCGCCAGGTCCGCTCCCCTGACGACCCATCACCCCTGAACTGCAGCAAGAACGATCTCACGATCACCCTTCAGGCTGTCGTCTGCGTACTGGAGTGAGTCCCCATATTGTCGAACTGCAGCAAGAACGATCTCACGATCACCCTTCAGGCTGTCGTCTGCGTACTGGAGTGAGTACCCCTGATGTTGAACTGCAGCAAGAACGATCTCACGATCACCCTTCAGGTTGTCGTCTGCGTACTCGAGTGAGCGCCCATATTGTTGAACTGCAGCAAGAACGATCTCACGCTCACCCTTCAGGCTGTCGTCTGCGTACTCGAGTGAGTACCCATCTTGTTGAACTGCTGCATGAACAAGTTCACGATCACCCTTCAGGCTGTCGTCTGCGTACTCGAGTGAGCGCCCACATTGTTGAACTGCAGCAAGAACGATCTCACGCTCACCCTTCAGGCTGTCGTCTGCGTACTGGAGCGAGCGCCCATCTTGTTGAACTGCTGCATGAACAAGTTCACGATCACCCTTCACCGTGGTGTGCGCATGTACGAACCAGTCTCGCACCCCTACCCCCTCATCCACTGCTTGAAGGACCTCATCGCGTGTCGTCACCCACAGCGGGACCTGCCACAGTTGCTTCTCCCCCTTGTGCACCGCATCGAGGTGACGGTCGGGACAGATGGTGACGTCAACCACGCATCCGGCTTCGACACCTGCATGGCCCAGAGGCTCGTCGTCACACACCGCTTTGCCCCCCACCGACAGATGCACGTCCTCTTCCTCCACACCAGCAGGGTAGCGGAACGCCTCGCGTGCTTCGAGCTTCAGCCTGTCGGGCTTCTCGTCCATCCCGATGTCGACAGCGTGCGTCACGCCTGTCGCCGCATCCGTCAGGAACACGTCCATAACCATGCCTGTGAAAAGTTAGCAGCGCCCTGCAGGGTGGTGTGGCTCTGTGTGTGTGTGTTGCAATCAATCAGGAGGCTTGCGCCCGCTCAGCGGGGTGCATGGTCATAAAGACGATTCTCATCAGGTGCACGTGTGTGATACTACGTCGTGCGCAGTTTCACGACCTGGTGGACACTCCACTGCCTGATGGTGGGAACATCTCCGAGGAGATCATCCAAGCCGCGATCGAGATTGTCGCCATCTCCCGACAACCGATCCGCACAACCGCGGATATCCCCGTTCCGACGAACAGGCACACTTAGGAAATCTGTCGATTCGCTGGCATTTTGCACGCATCTCCCAGAAAGGGAAGCGCAGATGGAGTGGGGATGGTGGGCGTTGTGGGGAGGGGGGGGAGACGACCCGATCGTGACACCTTTTTTTAACACAATAATGGAAGTGCGGCGTCCCCACCCCCCCACCCCCCACCCCCACCCCCGTCCACCCCCTCCAGACACACATAATAATAATGATAATCATCCGATAATCGTCCGATAATGTATCCGATTCGGATGCACTGTATGCCTAGGGGGGGGGGGGGGTTTGCAATACCAGCTGCGTCGTCATTTCGAGTCTTCCGTGTCTTTGCCTCTCCTCCACCCGGTGCGGAGCGAGGATCTTTGGAACCTGGGGTTAGCTCCCAAGCAGACACAGCTGGCGCTGCGCACACAACACGCCGCTTCACAGATCAATGAAAAAAGCTGAGGCCCGGTGGCCGAGCCAGCAATATGGGAATCGTTGGGTCAGGGGTACAAGTAGGAGTGGGGAGGGGGGTGGGTGGGGAGCAGAGAGAAAGGGGAACTCGTACTCATTTCGCCATATTGTAGACACCCTGTCCAGCAACTGGGAGAACAGTTCCGGACGACGTTTTGTTGAGCTAACACTTGCTGTATCAAGGCCGTGTTGAGGCCCTGTGAAGTGGCATGAAGGTGCCAAAATAAAAGCTTCAGTTATACGATTCCCTTCGTTACTTCACGACTTCGCGACGCTTTGTCGTTCCGAACAATAAAGGTAAAAGGGGAAATTGTTGTTCCGAGACGACATAACAAACACCACGTGTGGGGGCATTGAAATAGACTTAGGAGAAAGCACAAGGCGGGGCCCAACGCCACGCGAGAAGGGGGGGTAGGGAAGGGTTCGGAAAATATTGCGAGGCAAATACAATCATCTCACTTGCACACAGCTCGACCTATTGTTGCCGGTCGAGGTATGTGCCTCGATACAGGCAGATGAAAGGGCAGTCGAGACAGGGGAAGGCGGGACACGAGGGGTGACCAGTCCGAATAGTCGCGCAGCGCATCCACGCATGTCCCACGCCTGTTCTCAGGCCTCGAGGGAGGGAGGTAGGGTGGGTGGGGGTCCTGTGGAGTGTCCCAGCGTAAGCTGCCATGCCCGACTGCGACCCGAGGAAGGCTCGCAACAAAGGCCACAGTGATGGATGAACAAGCTGGCGGCTGGTTGCCACGGAACACGGGAAGACACCCGAAAAAAAGCGAACACAGACTGTCACAGCCGTCTTATTCAGCACGGACAATGTTTTGTTTGTTTTGTCGAGATTGTCGTGACACTCACAAAGACATCAAAAACGGCCCCGTGGAAGAGTTGACATCCGAGGGTCCTGCTTATACCAGCCCTCTGTGCGGATTCTGTCCCGAACAATCGTGGCATTTCCAGCCATCACATTGTTAAAGTTGGCCTTGCCCAGTGCACGGGACCACACAGCTTTCAGCGAGCTGCCTTCTTTAGCACGCACACCCTTGTAAGTCTCTTGACCCTTCTTCCCCCTCTTTGCGACAATGGCATCTGGAATGATTGTGCGGGGGTCCTTGTACTCCGTGTGTGTGGTGCACGACACCCAGTACCTTTTCGTGCTCTCATCGTACCACTCTTTCCCACAGGACATCACCACGCCAATGCAGAAGTCTCCTCCAGGCGGCTGGCCCTGACAGCTGAACCTCACAGCGTTCCACAGACTCCCCACAGCCTTGTCGCCACGCTCCCTCCGGCACCAGTTCTGCACGTCAGCCTCCAGCTCCAACCAAGGGTTGGGTGTGTTGAAGAATAGACTGTGCGCGGGTTTGGCTGAATTCCCCAGCCAAGGCGCCTTCATCTTCAAGTCACTGAGACGTTCTGCTGCGCCGACCAGATAATCCTTGACGGGCGTTTCGGTGCCGGAATCGTGGATGTTGATCATGTAGGCGTGACTGGGAATCGTGTACTTCGAGGTGAACCCGCGGCACACATCAGTCGCACTGTCGCTGAGACGGTAGATGAGCTCGATGTTGTACTTCCTCGGTGCGTTCGCCTTTTTCGATGCGTACCTGATGTGCACCCGGTTAAGAGCCGACAGATCGATGTCACTCCCATCAGCAGATACAAGTTCCAGAAAGGCCGGAAGAATGCCAGTTGCCCTGAAGAATCCAAACGTGTTTGGAATGAAGTACTTGTCAGAGGCCTCCACCTCATCGAAGAGCTCTGACGCCACCACCCCATCAGGATCCTCTCCGGACAGGGCAGCCTCCCAAGCCCTCACCTCCGCATCGACTCTTCCCCAGAGACACTCGCCTTGACACTTGCCATCGGGGACCGGACACTTGCACTTTTCCCACACGACGTCGTTGTCCTGGACAACACAGCCATCGGGCGATGGCAGTTTATCCGGCGCACAGGTGTAGAAGTCGATGTAATGAGTCGACCCAGCAGTGTACTGCACACGCAAGTTGATGCGATACGGAGGGTACGTCTTGATGTGGTCCACGACAGCGGCATCGATATGTGTAAGATCCCCCTTTGGCACGTCAAGCATGCAGATCTGCCTCTGCTGCTCCTCGAGATGCATCAGAGCACCCCCAGCACCGACGAGCACAGACACAACGAGATGCAGCAGCTCGTCCGCAGACTGTTCGCGAAGGTAGCTTTTGAGCTGATCGGCAGCCTCCTGGTTCATTTTGCCAATCATATTCACAACACCAGTTACAGACGCGTCCTTGCGCAGCTGTGCCAGATTTTTGGGTTTTTTGGGCTTTTTCCCGGTCAGCATCGCGTGAAGTTCAGCACTCCCCGTCATTCGATTCTGCTCCTTTTGGAATGCCTTCAGGTTCCGGACCCACCCATCTTTGCACCTGTCTGTGAGCATCTTCACCCAAGTCTCGTAGGCTTCAAACCGCTGGGAAAGGCTGATGTCGGCACCGTCATTCGCACCAGCGCGAGCATCTCTCTCTCGAACATCATGCCAGGCCTCCATCAAAAGCCGCCGCTGGTTCAGTGTCGCCTGTGCAGCCAGACAGTCGAAAAACCTTTTTGTATGCGCGTTGGTGATGTCATCTGACAGAGACTTCAGAGCAACCTTCTCCAAAGTCGCGGCCGCAAGGTCTTCGGCGAGGGCGGCATCGTTGCTCATCACACAATATCCTGTGGTGGTGGATGTGTGTGCCGGTTGCGGGCCCTGAGGGCGCCCGATGCGCGGGAGTTGGCCGCAGCAAGTGGTCGGGTGATGGCGGGGTTGGGTGATGCTGGTGTCTCTCTGCCTCGCCACTCGTGACCTGGCTTGGTTTTGATGCTCCTGCCCTCCCTCCCGCCCTCATCCGACATGGGCTGCCCTTGCTCCCCCAACCCCACCCCACTAGCAGGCCGCACAGCTGCGGCAATACGGCTTTTCACCACACCACTCACGCCCTCCCCCTCCTCCCTGTTTCTGCCCACACCGCCATCACCGACACCATGGGCTGAGAGGACAGAAGGCTAGATCCTGTTCGCTGGCGTTGGGAGGGGGTTTGATCGTCGAGAGTGAATGGAAAAGTAAGTCTCCCAGCACCTTCTTGCAATGCTGGCGTTGGGAGGGGGGTGGGGGAACAGAAATCCCGGGCAGCTGACCGGCAACAGAAAGGCTGATCCACAGGGCGGAGAGAGGGAAAAATCAGCACCCAGGTGGTTTGCGAAGTGGACCCACCCTCACCCCCACCACCCCCTCCAACAACGGCAAAAAATATGCCATTTTTTTTTTGATGACGTGTTTGCAAGGTAAAGTCGGGGAGGTTGTATCGGTTGCCCAAGCGCTGCCATCTTTTTTTGAGACTGACAGGAGCCATGTTGCATAAAAGAAATCAATGCCACACTCTGTTGCACCGAGGGGATGTTCCCAACAAGCTACACGGCAGCACCCCCTGCTATGCCACACCCCTATTGCTCGCTCTGCCCTGCCTGAGGGGGGTGCTGGGTCCACGTGCTGAGCACCGTCCGGTCCGTCTCCTTATCGGTGAGGAGGTGGTGCACCACCGTATGGGCAAACCCCTCCGCCCGCCACGCCGCGGTCTGCTTGTCCACCACCGCGCGCCCCCGCGACTGCGACCCCAGCTTCAGCCTCCCGAACACGGGGCACCCCTCCTCCAGCAGCTCGGCGGGCACGGCGGACCGCAGCACGGAGGCCTGGCTACCCCTGTCCAGCACAGCAATGCACATATCGCATGCGCCACCCTCCACCGCCGGCTTCAGGAAATACTTCTTCTTCTCCTGCACCGCAGGAGCTGCAGGAGCCGAAGGATCTGCTGCAGGCGCAGCAGGCCTCTTTTCTGAAGAACCACCACCACCCTCCACCGCCGGCGACGCGATGGCGACAGAAACCGCCCCTTTGCTGAGGAGGTACGCCCCAAAGTCCTTCAGGTTCTTCTCCCTCGCGTCGTCGCACACAACCAGGATGCGCCTTCCCGAGACTGCATAGGCGGGCCACCTGTCCTGCACCTCCTCCACGAGGTGCATCAGCTTCTTCACTGTCTTGTTCGCCTCCGCCGCGGCTGCCCCGCCCGGAGGGGCAAACGACGTCGGCAGGCGCGCGGTCCCCCTCCAGTCGCGCGGGTTGAACAAGCCCTGCTCCGACATGGCGGAGAGGAGCGAACGCGCCCCCAGCTGGTCCTCCCAGAGCAGCAGGAAGAGGGTGTGGGTGAACTGCTTCGGGGAGAAGAGGAAGGAGGACGCCCCGCTGTTCGCACCCGACACGGTGTTGACCTCCCCGGAGAAATACCGGGGGAAGTGCGCCCCCTCCAGCGACTTCGGAAGGCTCGCCACGCGGACCGCCCTGCCGGGGGGAGCATTTGCGTTACCCCCCTCCAACCTCTGCTTCTTCGCCTCGGGCCCCTTCCCCTCCTCGGCCTCTGCTGTGCTGCCCGCCTGCTCCGGCTGCTCCGTGTCATAGAAATGCCGGAAAAGGCCCGAGTCGACCAACGCGTGGATTTTTGCCCCAATCTCAGCATCCGTTGCCTCCCTCGGGATGGCGTCCTGCCTGACGAATGGGAATGCCATGTCCACCGCATGCGTGAGCAGCCTGTCCGACTTCAGGAGCGCGAGGAGCGACGCCGGCTCCCCCTCCACCACCACGACAACCCCGCCGTGCCGCAGGTTGTGAACCCTCACCGTGCGGATCGGGGTAGGGCTGGCACCCTCACCCGCCACACCCTCCCCCGCGCCCCCGGCACCTGCCGCACGCAGCTCGAGGAGGTATTGCGCAATCCTCCCCGGGGAAGACCGCTCGCCTGTGACGTGGAGGACAACACCCTGCTTGATGGGGACAATCCGATCCCCGACAGCGACGAGGGGGTAGCTGCAGCCTGCGGGGAGGGGGGCGCGGTGCGCCACAATGAGGTAGTTGTCAGGGGTGATCGCGTCGGGCGCATAGAGGATGAGCTTCGCGTCGTGGAACCCCCCCGCGAGGAGCGCGCGGATGCGCCCCTCCTCGATGAGGCGGCGGCACAGCCTGCCCAGGCGGTAGAGCTCCGAGTCGGGAAGGGTGCGGAGCTCCTTCCACCGCTTGCAGCTTTTGGAGGAAACCACGCCTCCCTGGTTGCGTGACATGAAGAGGAGTTCGAGGAATGTCGCAAAGTCCCGCTCGCCGAAGCCGAGCGATTCAAGATACGCCCTCCCTGTGTAGGACTCCCAGGCGATCTGCGGGTGGCAGCACGGCGCGATCGCGGCGACGCAAACCTTCTTTGAGGCGATGACAGATTCGATCGCGGAGTCCGTCGCATTCCCACAGAAGTGCTTCGCCAAAACGAGGGATTTCTCCGGGATGATCGTGTCGAGGTTGACATCCTGCAGGTCGCTGCTGACGCGTGTCGCGTCATCCCTGTCGTAGTGGGTGCAGTTCCGCCTCTCCACCGCCATGAGGGGTTTCCCGATCGCCTCCTGCAGGATACGCCCCAGCATACCCTTCCCTGCACCCAGCTCGACGAGGCTCTCCGTTCCTGCGGTGTGGTGAGCAAGCTCCGCCACAATCGCCTCCAGCTGCGGCTCATGCACGTGCCTCTTCCCTGTGGCATACCACGTTGTGGTGCCGGCGATGGCCCTGCTGTAGGCGCGGGCGCAGCGGAAAGCCTCAGACGCCTCGACACGCGCGTGCAGCTCCACCAGCGGGGTGGCGGCAGCGATGATGCGCCCCACGAGGTCCTTCAGCTCCTCCGAAGGACCCGGGGCGGGGGGTGGGGTGCTGTCGGGCATCTTGGGGGCGTGTGGCGGGGTGGCCTTGTCCCACCCCTCTGTTGTGGTGTGGCGTGTGGAAAGAGTCGTAGCGTAACCACAGCGCATCAGAGAGTTGTGATTCTCCCTTCAACTGCACTGAGGCTGTGGAGTATACCGGCAGTGGTGGCAGCGTACGGCCGTACGGTACGCGTACGCGTACGCCGTACGCACTTTCTGAAAATCGCGCTGCGTACGCGTACGCAGATTTTGCCTACGGCTGGTATTCCAGGTCTCTCAGCGGGTGGCTGGGCCCAGGCCTTTGCTCCTGCCTTTCACAGACGGTTCCTTGCCGCGCTCGTGGCGAAAAACTCGCAACACCTGCAAGTACATCCGCAAACATACTGCAAAAGGTACCACTTCCGACTGGAAGGCTCGAAGGCTGCCCCTGGTACACCTGAGTTCGACTGTCGGATTTGGTGTGCTGCCATGGCCGTCTCCTGTGCTCCATAGACTGCCGTACGCAGCGCCGTACGCGTACGCGTACGCCGTACGCACTTTCTGAAAATCACGCTGCGTACGCGTACGCAGCCACCACTGCCCTAGGGGGGGGGGGGGGGGGGGCGGGGGGGGAATCTCACAAAGGATTTGACGGGGCGCCCTTCTCTCTTCTCCCTTCATACTCCCAGACATCACCCCACCCCCACCCCTCCCCCCGCCCAACACCCCCCCGATCCCGCTCTGACGGGGGCACTCTTTGTTTTTTTTGCGTTGCTTCTGGATGGTATTGTTTGTTCGTTCCACAGCACAAAATGACCCAGGACACACACCGGATTTCGTTCTCTTTGGTTCTACTCGGGTTGGGGGGGATGGGGGGAGTGGGGGGGGGGTTGCGGGGGGTGGAAGAGAGCTCAGAAGCAGGCAGCGGCTGGCCATGGATAGATTCAGGAGACCATGTGGAGCCCGCTCCCAAGGAAGGTGGGGGGTATGGTGGGGGGGGAGAAGGAGCATTCAATCAGAAAGGCATGGGTGGTTCGCAGCTCGCAGCTGTTCGGTTCATAACTGTAAATTTAATTTGTTTCTTCTTTTCAGCCTGCCTCCGACAAATCACACGGCGCTGTGAGGGCTAGGTTTGCCAGCACAGACCCCATTTTTCCTACTCCAACACGACACCCCCTTTCCCCCCACATCGTAGGGTGTTAAAGGTGTCGTTGCGCACACCCTGCACCTGCTGTGGATGTGCCCACCCCACCACCAGGCAATTCTGTCACACTGTGCCCGGGGCACCCTGCCGGAGCCAGGAAGCGGAGTGCCTCCTCCTTGCAGGGACACCAGCAGGCCTTCTCATGCTTGCCCCGGTGAGGGAGCGTCTCCCTGCGTGCTGCAGGCAGTTCACACGCGGGACAAGCAGAGAATGCTCGAAGGTGGGTGCCAGGCAGCGTTCCGAGCTCCGCCCAGTCGGGCTCCTCCTGGGTGCTGCCGCCGCCGGAGTGTGGTGCAGCAGGCCCCATGCAGCGGCTGCCCCATGGGGCACGGAGGTGTCGCTTGAGGTGCTGTGCCTGCCAGCAGTGGCGCACAGAACGTATGCCTTGGGTGGGGAGCCTTTTCGATCAGAAGCCGTAGCGTGGCAGGGCAGTGTCGAGTATTCTCGCGCAGTGGTATCCTCGTGGAATTATGCTCGGTGTCTCAATCCGCTAATCCAACATTTGCCCAACGCTCAGACGCGCAGAATAGCGAGCCGCCTCACAAGATGGGAGGCTATCGACGGCCTCCTGAAGATCCAAGCAGGCTGGTTTTGCGTACTTCTGGGGGCCTTCGCGCTGTGTCAAGCTGTGTCAGCCCTTGCCTCCCTCTTTTGAGATGCAGCTCACTTTTCTGCATTTCTGAGTGAAGGCCCCCAGGAGGCCCTCTGCTGCCCCTCTGCACGATTTTCGGGGGCACATTATGACACAGAGCACGCTGCCCACGCGAACCAATGCATCATGTTTTTGTGGTTTGTAGCGGGGGGGGGGGGGGGTCTTTTTTTGCCTTTTTTGGTCTTCGCTCCGGCACTGAAAACGGCATGTTTCTTTTGGTGATTCTTCTCCCCTTTATCGGAGAGAAATCGCCGGAAGAACTTGCCGAGAGCGGGGGGAACAAAAAAAGACCATCCCCCCCCCCTTTGTCGATATGCACACCACGGACTAGTCGGGCAGTGACGGGTGGGGTCGACTAGTCGGGACGACGGGTGAAAACTCGACAGGCGGCACCCGTCGACTCGACGGGTGGACCCGTCGAGTCGACGGGTGCCACCCGTCGGCACGACGGGTGAACCTGCTGAAACGACGGGTGTTCCAGCCATTTCCTGTTGATATGGGCCAATTTCCATTGAAAACTAGGGGAGTACCTTGCATGGCATCAGGTTATTTTTCACGCCGAGCTATCTTCCCTGCACAGACCCACCCCCCATTACTTTCCATTTACAATTCCTAGTTGGTGATGGGCCTCAAGTGCATGTGCGACGGCTGTTCTCGTGGATTTTCATTGTTCGAGGGATCTTGACTCTGACAAACTGTGTCAGTTTGACGGAGCAACCTACTTCATGAAGCTGATCACTTTTCTGCCAGGCAAATTTTCGCCCCAGCCCCCAACCCTTGCACAACCCACAAGGCAGTCTCCAAGATACCGTACCCTCATCATCACCCAGGCCAAGATACCCCAAGATACCATCATCACCACCCAGGCCACCCAGACGAGCCACACCAATCAATGCCAGCGGCAAAGCGTACTGCAGCGCAGGCCCTCGCCAGCGCTGTGGACATGACGGTGTTTGTACGTGCTTGGATCAACACGTATGTTGTCGAGCGTGATGCTGATGGGTTGAGCCACATGGCCCTGAAGCAGCTTCTCGGCAAGCTGACGGATACTACCATCAAGTCGACTGATCCCATCATCAGTCTTGCCCTGTACAAAAAGTATGAGAAGGTGGGGGGTGGGGTGATCAGCAAGTCGACCGCGAAGGATGGTCGCACGATGTACGCTGCCCGTGTCAATAGCGGGTCAGACATCGAGTTTGTCGGGTTGGGCCTCCGGAAGAGCAACGGGAAGGACCACCCGACAGGGCTCAAGGAGATGGCCGACGCCTGCCCCGCGGCACTGCAGCTATGGTGAAGCTGTACGAGGCGGAGAAGAAACAGGCACAGAAGACCCAGCAGAGCAGGCTGGCCGTAGGCATTTTCGACGGTGCCTTCGCAACACGGTTGGTGACAGTTGCCGATAAGCAGAAGGATGAGTACAGAACGTGGTTCACGTTCAACTTCCTGAAGCAAATCGCAAGAGTGCAGAGAGGGGTTTTCGAAAAGGCGAACGTGATGTTTCGGCTCGCCTGCTTAGGGTAGCAGGGGACCATCTTGAGCTGTGGTCGGCATTTAGTAAGATGGGGTCATCTTCGCACAGGAGCGCGTTTTGTACCACACCACGAAATGACTGGTTGAAACAGCTCCACGCCTGCCACAGGGCTAGCATCCAGGAACTTCATGAAGCTGGGTTTGAGAGCCTGTACGCAGGGGTCACCCCCCCCTGCACGACATAAACGGGTTCATCGCAATACTCGCAGAGATCTTGCCTGATGGACCTGCCGTGCAGAAGGCTGTCCTTGGCAGCTCAACGTGTTCCAACATGACGGGAAACCAGGCCAGAGATGTTCTGAGTCGCTTACTCACCATTACCAAGACGAAGGGGGTGCAGCATCTACTCTGTATTGCAATGGAAATGCTTGTGCATTTCCGCTACAACGACATCCCCATCAAGTACCACCAGGAGGGAAAGTGCGCGAAAGAGTTCATCTTCTCGCTCATCGCAATGCACATCCTTGTGTTTGTCCTGGAGTGGGTGTCACCTGGGAGAACATCCGAGGGGCGTGGTGTTACATACCGTAAACGGAAAAAGGGTGGACCGTAAAAATGTTCCAAGTTCCCAAAAAAAGGCCAAACGTTCCATCTTTTTTACGGTCCACCATTTATTGGGACTGAATATGGAAAAGACAATGCGTTTTTCGCCCGCGGGCTGGTGGGTTGCGGGGCGCGGACTGCGGCCTCCACGCCGCAGACACCCACACGTAGGCCTCCCGACCTCCCAGCTTTGGACCCTCCTTCCACCACCGCAACCAACACCAGCAAGAGAAGCAAGTCCTCCCTGCGTGTGGAAAAGGCACGATCACCACCACTCACCTCGAGACTCACCCACCACCACACCTCGAGAAGTGTAGTACCATGCAAGGAGCATTCCGGTAGAAGTAAAAGTAGAACCTGCTGCACGAGCCCACAAAAGCAGCCACAGTACGGCAGGGCGCGCAGACAGAAGCTGAGACCACCGGGCTCCCTCCAGATGTAAATTCGTGAATCAGTGCCCGGAAAATTCAGGGAAATCGTACTCCTTTAGTGTAGTACACCCTGCAGTAACTGTGGGAGAACAGTTCCCGGACGATGGTGAGCGCACACTCTGTGCTGAGGCCCTGTGGTGTTAATCCTGCAGCTTCAGTCGTACGATTTCCTTGGTTCCTTCGCGACTTCGTCGCGAAGGAACTCGTAAAAAAAACCGCCAAGTCCACGATCCCAACCGTAAAATAGGTGGACCGTAAAAATGTTCCAAGTTCCGGAAAAATCCCATTTGTTCCATCTTTTTTACGGTCCACCTATAGTACGGTTCACCTTTATTACGGTCCACAATATTTCCGTTTACGGTATATCCATTCGATGAGCCACTGGTTTGATCCAGAAGATGCACACCCCCTCGCCCTGAGTGACGAGGAACTGGAGAGGGGGAATGGCGTCCCCAAACGCCATGCCCTGAGGGTGACATCGCAGCAGACCGCCGAACGGGACCTGCTGCTCTTCGAAATGCAGAGGACCAAAGGCAAGGGGTGCGGCCTGCTGGACCAACCGAGCACCCCGACCCTCCTGAAGTTCGGCGCGATAAAGCTTTGCTGCTGTGTCACTGCGAGGAACGCTTGTTGGAAGGGAGCAACGGCAGCACTGCAGCGGAGACTCGAGTCCCTCAGCCTTGGATCTCACGTCACAAAAAGGGGGCGATGGGGCCAACAATTTCTGGGCGACCCGGAAAACACCACTCCAAAGGCAACGCTGCTCGCATGCATCTGCAAGTCCAAATCCTGGGGCAACAGCGAGGATGTGCCAGAAGTGCCAGAACCAACACCATCCGGTACAGTGCCTGTGCAGCAGCATATCTGCATTGTGTGCTCCAAAGTTGTCCACACGAGAGAAGCACTGTTTGCGCATTATGATGCTGCACATCGGCCACAAAACAACGCGCCGTGTCAGACCTGCACTGTCACATGCCAGGAGTGCGGCAAACGGGCAAAATCGAAGGGACTGAGCCAGCACTACCTCAGTCACCATTCGCGCGTGCTGACACAAAAGCGTTGCTGTGTTTGTTTCGAGCTCTTTAAAACCACTGTAAAGCGCGACGAGCACATGAGATCCGCGCACCCGTAAGTGAGGGGGGGGGGTGTTTGGCAGTTCAGGTACGTAGGTGATTTTGTTTGTCCTCGAGAGCGGAGTGACGTCGTGGGAGGGAGTTGTTTTACCAGGCCCCCTGCCCACCTGGATGGCTCACCCCCCTCCTGGTGGTCCACCGGTGGGCAGCCCCTTCACCAACTAGGAATTGTAAATGGAAAGTAATGGGGGGTGGGTCTGTGCAGGGAAGATAGCTCGGCGTGAAAAATAACCTGATGCCATGCAAGGTACTCCCCTAGTTTTCAATGGAAATTGGCCCATATCAACAGGAAATGGCTGGAACACCCGTCGTTTCAGCAGGTTCACCCGTCGTGCCGACGGGTGGCACCCGTCGACTCGACAGGTCCACCCGTCGAGTCGACGGGTGCCACCCGTCGTTTCACCCGTCGTCATTTCACCCGTCGTCCCGACTAGTCGTCCGGGCGACTAGTCCGTGGTGCACACGGAGAAGTCCTATTCCGGGGGTTAGCGGGGAATTTCCATCATTTTGTGTTTTACCTTCAGTCCGAAAAAGCTAGCTGATGTTCTGACAAAAACATACGAACTCATGTAAGGCCCAGAATGGCTGAGAAACGGAGGGGCTGAAAAAGGGGGGATGGGGGGGGGGGGGGGTGACGTTTTTGCGGGTCTCCGTGTGGGCAAGCGAGGAGAAAGAGAGGGGGTCAGGGGGCTTCTTCTGCCACCACACCAGCAGACGAGGAAAGCGGTCCTGCTGGTTGGGTCATACGGGGGGAGGGGGGGGGCGCCTTGCCGCTCAATTCTGCAGAAAATAAAAGGAGTGATCTGCCCCGACCACCGTAGGGGGTGTCAAACTGGACAACACAACAGCTTGTTTGAAGCACCGGACGACAACCGCCCCACCACTTCTACACACCCCCTCGTATTTACTGCGGAGACCTCAGAGAAGGCGGGGGAGGACGGGAAGCAGGAAGCCACGCTTCAAAATTCAGGAGGGTGTATGAAGCACCGTCGATGCAGGCATTTACCGGATGGTCATGTTGCTTCTTCTGGTCTGTGAAGAAGAAAACCTTCTCACTATTCATGAGAGAGGGTGTGATCATATAGGGGTTCTGTGCCAGGTCTGTGCCAGATCTGGGGGGGTTCCAGGATCACACCAAGAGAGGCAAATTTTCCCGGAAATTCCGTCACGTCGGGGTGGTGGCGGTGGCGGCGAAGGGGTGAAGAGATGGACACCTCTTCCCGACACTCAAGAGCTATGCCGAGAGCCGGTCAGCCCCAGCCCAGCCACACACCCCCTTTGGGTCGCTTCGGTTGGCAGGACAGGAGCAGGGCAGTGGCATGCACATTTTTTACCCCCCCGTGGGGGAGCAGCAACATTTCTTTCACCCAAGCACCCCGTGCAGACCACCCCGTGTGGTAACACTACTAGTAAAAATCGCACTCCTTTCGCATTATTGTGGACACCCTGTCCACAATATGTGGGAGAACAGTTCCGGACTGCCTTTTGTTGGGCGCGAGTAAGCCATACACAACACAAACGTTAACTGCTGGGGAGGTGCTCCCCCACCCCCCCACCCACCCCCGAGAACCAACGGTAGTTTTCTTCTTTCACCTACAGCAACACCCACCCAGGAGGGTGGGAGCAAAAAGGAAGGCTTTACTGAGAAGGGAGGGGGGGGGGGTCCGGCGGGGATCGCAACAAGCCCCCGGCAATGCCCGCCAGCAGCAAGGCAGGCAGGACTGAGGCAACAGGGCAAGGAAGGGTTGCCCCCCCACACCCACCCCCCCCCCCTCCCCCCATTCGCAAGCTGCGTTGTCCTGCATGCAGCAGTGCCTGCCTGTCGGTGGGATCCAGGGGGGGCGAGCGGAGAATGCAGCATGCCGCAGCACGCCCACCTCAGCTGCCATCTCTGGTTCCTGTTTGCACAGCCAAGGCAAAGCGAGGAGGAGGACGCCAATAATAATGAAACTAACGAGGGGCCTTCGCTCTGTGTCACAACTGTGTGTCAAACTGTGGTGCCCCTGACGACCCCATATTGCGTAGTTTGTGCGTAGTGAAAAGGGGGGGGGGGTCTCATTTTTTGATTTACTCAGCCATTCTCTGTCTCTATGCCGGGACCCCAAACTCAAGGAGTTCTTGCTGTTCCGGGGTCAGTGAGGGTGCAGGCGCTTCAGGTGCTGCAGGTGCTGCAGGTTCTTCAGGTGCTGCAGCGCTGGCAGCCTTCGGTGCGGGTTTCGACGCAGTCTTTGCAGGTCTCTTTGGGGGTGCCCTTTGGCGCGGTGCCTGCTTCAGCTCGTCGGGTGGAAGCATCAACGCATCATTAAGCGGTGCCTGCTTCAGCTCCTCCGGGTGGAAGCGTCAACGCATCATTAAGGAAGAAGGAAGCACAGTTGCTACGCTTTTTTGCAGCTGCAGGAAACGACACCATACCCAACAACAATCCCCAGACCGTCGAGGGAGAGTGGGCGCCTGGATCCCGTGACACAGATCTCTAGTGCCGTTGTGATCCCCTCGGATAACGTCTCCTGGACGTTGTCAGCGGAGGTTGCCTGTGTGGCGGTGACCTCCGTATACCCCGCGGGATCCAGTGCCAGTAGCGCCTTCTTCAGCTTTTCGTCGACCCCTCGGCCGACGCTCTCCTTGATGTCAAGGGCCACCTTCAGGGTGGCACCTCGCAGCGCCCTGAAGGCTGTGATCGTATCATCATTCACAATCTCGAGGGTGTTCTACGCGGCTCCTGGAACTCACTTCCTTCTCAGGTGTTTCTGGGCATGGGGCAACCTTGCCCAGGTGTTTCTGGAGTCCCGCCCCACATGTCGTGCGTTCTTTCGTACGGTGTATAGTGAGTTCTGGCAATAATTTTTTGCTCGGTCAGCGCAGTGCCTCCAGTCCTGTCTCAGTAGCCACACAGAAAGGGGGACCAAAAAAAACTGGGGGGGGGACCAAAAAGCGAGACCCCCCCCCCAGATTGCGTAGTTTGTGCGTAGTGAAAAAGGGGTAAATCAGGGGCACCACAAACTGTGTCAGTTTTTTTACCGCTCCCCGTGTCACTTTGCATCCAGTGGTGTGAGGGAGGCACGGCCTTTTCACACCTTTCTGCATGTCTGAGCGAAGGCCCCGATGCAAACCAAAAAGGGCATATGCCCCGTACCAAACTGTGTCAGTTTTTTCACAGCTCACTTTTCTGCAGTTGGAGCGAAAGGACATAAGAGCACTTTCGTACGCCACACGCCAGGATACAGGGGCAGAGGCAGGGTGGGGTAGAGCTGCGGAGGCAAGCCTCGCCACAAACACCAAGTCCAGGCGAGTGTGTGGGCCGTTCCCATAGCAGGGCACTCCTCCAGGATCCCTCTATCCTTCGTATCTTGGCTAAGGGGGTCTTCGCTAGTCGTTATCCTTCGTCAATCTTCGTCATTTTTCACCTAATTTCAACAGGAAATACACCAAAATGCACTAACGATCACCCCGTAGCGAAGGCCCCCCGAGAGCGAGGCTATTGCGAAGATAACCTGTTATGTGCATCACGACAATATACACGACACATACACTGCACGCGCAGGGGTTGCCGGGGCGAGCGACACGCGGAGATTGGCACGTGGTTCTCTCACTCCCCTGCCCCGCCAGAGCTGTGATTGTGCCGGTGGGGGGCGGGCAGGGAAGGGCGGAGGGTGTGGGGTGTTGTAACCTTCAGGATTTTACAGGAGAAGAAACTCTCGGAGCGGACCTCCTGGAGAGCGACCCTGGGTGAGAGAATGGGGTGTGGGGGCGGCGGCACACGTAACAATTCACGCTGCCTTTCCGCCGGATACATTATCCCGTTGGTTATTCTTCAACACCCCCGCCCCACCCCACCCCCACCTTACCTCCGGTGATCCGCGAACTGCGAATCACAGCGGGAATTGACCAGTCTCAAATCTGACTTGTCAGCAGGGGTTTGGGCCTGGCAAACCTCGGAGCGGCATGCTGTGAAGCACACTTGGAGGCGAATGCGCACGTTGGGCCTGAGGGTCGCTACTAGCGGTGCTGCCAGGATCCCTTGATCCCGGCAACAGCTGCTGAGGTCGCCATGGGGGACTGCCGGACTGGAAGGGCCAAAATTATTTCCGTGTCAGGGGTGCAGCATGCCGGCAGCACGCCGCTAGGTGTTTGAGACAGAGACGGAGGTAGAGAGAACGCTTGGTTCCTTCCCCAGGCTTTTTTTTTGGCAAAGAAAAAAAGGTGACACTTCAGCTCTGCCGCTCTTCCTCTCCTCCATTTGATGTTGACGCACTCCACACACGGAACAACCCCGCTTGCTTGAAGGGGGCGGTGCGCAGAGCGCGGTTGGCTGAGCTGAATGACACACTTTCCACGCGAAAGAAAGTTTTCGCTGTCAATCTCTCACACACCTGGGTTTGGTTATGCTGTTGCCGCTTCCACACCTCCCTCCTGCCTGTGTGAAGGTGAGAGTGGGTGCGGATCGCAGGCGAGTGAGTTGAGCCCTGACAGCAGCACCTTCCTCCTCCGGCCACACGAGTGTGTCTGAAGTCATATCCGACGAACCGGGTTTGGCGCACAAACAACGCCTTATCTTTTTGTCCGAAAAATCGTACTCCTTTCGCTTTATTATAGACACCCTGTCCAGCAACTGTGGGAGAACAGTTCCGGACTACTTTTTGTTGAGCGCACACTTGCTGTCTCAAGGCTGTGTTGAGGCCCTGTGAAGTGGCATGAGGTGCTAATCCAAAGCTTCAGTCGTACGATTTCCTTCGTTACTTCGCGACTTCGCTACGCTTCGTCGCTCGTAACTAGTAAGAAAAAAACAATCAGTATACACCCCCCCGCCCCCCTCTGCACTCGCAGTGCAGGAACAGACGCAGAAGCAGCACTGTGGGGCAGCAGTGGCGAGACGGGCCTCGCCACCCTCATGCACGGATCTCTGAAATATACGCACAACCCGCAGGGGCGGAAGGATAACAAGGCAGGTGGGCACCACTCGCGCCCTTGGCGGAGGCTGCAGAGGGGCGGGGCGGGGCGGGGTGAACGGGGGCAGTAAAGTATCGAAAAAGAAACACAGTAGTAGAAGCGGGGCTCAAAACAATCCAACTTTTCTTTTTGGCACACAGGAAGGGGGGGGGGGGGGTGGGAGGAGGGTGCCTGCTCACTCCGGTGCGCCGAAAAAACAGCGTGTTGGAGGCCTTCACTCTGTGGCAAACTGTGTCAGGGTGTCCCCCTTTTGTGAGGCGGCTCGCTGTCCTGCACTTCTGAACGAAGGCCCCCGTTCTGTTTTCTAAGAGGTGTCGACAATCACAAGCAAGCTTGCTTGATCTGTCCCATTGACACCCCCTTACCCCCATGCAAGCAGGTAATGTTCTTCTTTTTGGGGTAATTTTCCCCCTTTTTACAGGAGGCAATACCACCAAACTGCTGACGAAACATTTCCGGAGAAGTTTGCTAAGACACACCTACCCCACCCCACCCACTCCCCTTAGAGCGAATGAAAAACGCTCACTTCTTTTTTTGCATCCCCCCCCGCTCCCCACCACACGTTGCGCGGTGTGTACTGTGCGGACAACCAATCGCCACACGGGCTGTACGCACCATGCCCCCTCCTTCCCCCCTCCCTCCCTTATCCCAACCATGCGATGCCAAGAGCTTCACACCTTGCAATGGGATTGAGATAAAGAAACACACCGAACTTACCCTCTCCCCACCCCCCCCCCCCCACCCACCCAGACGACCTTGCAAGGATAGAGTTGCACTGGTGTCTCCCCTCCCTTTCCCAAATGGCGGGGGGGAGGGTAAAGGTGCAGGCCTGTCGCTAACTTTTCGATTTTGGAGATTTGGTGGGTTGACGCTCCTGTTTTGGGGGGGGGATCAGGGGGGAAAACACTAGGGGTCAATTTTTCTCGCGCGCGCTTCGCGCGCGCTCGTGTTGTTGCCAAATTTTCCCATCGGTGGACCACTAGGTGGGCACGGTGTGAGGCGCTGGGTTCCTTCCGTGGTTCCTCTCCCGCTCGCGCCGTCGGGTGCCGGAGGAAACCAAAAAATGGCTTTCGGGACCATGATTTCGACGCTGCCCCCTGATATGTCACGGCCGTCAAAGCGCAAGGACTTGGTTACTAGACGGGCACGCGAGATGGGGGGTCTGGGGGGCAGGGCCCCCCAGCCGCCGGAGGTCACGGTAGTGAGCATCTGTTCATTGTGGGCGTACAGATTCTGTGTGAGTTGGCTGCGTCCTCCTGAGGCTACTGGAGTGGGTGGATTCCCTGACCCGGTGGGAATCGAATGACTTGAGTACGAGACATACGCCACAGGGGGGTCTGGGGGGCGGAGCCCCCCAGCCGCCGGAGGCCACGGTAGTGAGCATCTGTTCCTGCAAAACCATACTCTCTTCGACGTCGACCCAGTGAAAGTGGGTTGACGCTTGGTCGACGCTTGGTGAGCGTCGACCCAGTGTAACCGGGCCAACGCTAGGTTAGCGTCGACCCAGTGTAATAAATGGGTTGACGCTTGGTCCAGGCTTGAATGGCAACCCAGTTCCACTAGGTCGACGCTCCAAGCCTCGACCAAGCGTCAACCCAGTCCACTGGGTCGACGCTGGGTCGACGCTTTTTTATGGGGGGGGAAACCCAAAATCACTGGGTCGACGGTCGACGCTTAGCGACATGCCTGGTAAAGGTGGTGTGTGTGGGGGGGGGGGGCGCCTTGGGTGTCGGTGTGTTGGTGTGCCAGCCCTGAATCCCTGAAATCCCACCCCCTCCTCGCGCCCACACCTTCTCCCCACACGGCGCGGTATTAGGATGGTCGGGTATTTCGGGGGTGCCCTGTGTCACACTGTGTGCCAAACTGTGTCACTTTCCAGCCAAGTGTGTTGTGAGGCAGGCTCGCTTTTTTTCACACTTTCTGCATGTCTGAGCGAGCCCTGCAAGCCCCCCATTGGAATGCCATTTTCTGACGAGTTTAGACTCGAAGCCCCTCGGTTCATACGTCTTGATATTTATGCACAACTTTCGGACTGCATTCCGAGGGGTTCGACCCCCCCGACCACTACATCCTGGAGTTGCACAACATTGGATTGAGCAGCAACATTGCATTCTGAGTAGGTACACCCCCCCTCAGAGCCTGGAAGCGAAGTACCCCCATTGGAATGCACCTCTGACGAGTTTGGACTAATGAAGTGAAGCCCCCGACCTGTGGGGAGAGGACTTCACGATCAGCGTGTTTTGAACTTTTCGGCAAAAGAAAAGGCTTCGGCGCATTTTCACCCGTAAAAGAGGAGAAAATGCTCCGGTTTTTTTTGGCACACACACACACCGTATCGAAGCCCCTCCCCTGTTAGGAAACTGTAGCTGCACAATGTTCGGACTTCTTCCCGACGAGTCAGGCCTCCCTGACTCCCACGTCGCACAGTTGCAGGAAGCTCGGAGTGTATTACGAGTCTGGTTTTTGGTTGGGCTCGACGCGTCGGGGCCTCGACCCCCGCATTTCGTGCGGCATCGCGCCACCGCCGGCGTGTGTGGGGATCGCCCTCTACAGGCCCCTACGCTGCCATGCCGATGCGATATATTCCGCTCTAAACAAAGCACACACTCGCGCCGCACAGCCTATTGTATACTTCCCCCCCACCCCACCCCCCCCCCCCACCCCCGTTCCCTCCCCCCCTGTTCCCCATTCTTTCCACTCCAATCTAGCGCACCCTGAAAAGATCTCACGGCTAGGGCACACACAGGCACGCGGTGCTGCATCCGCCGGGCATGCTGCGGGTTGCCTCGACCCCACTTCCTCTTCCTCGTCCTCGCCCCTGCTGGGAGGCAGTCATCTTTGTTCGTGGCACCACCGCATCAGCGTGTCGATTTCGGGCTGCTGGAGGCCCTGGACTGGGCAGAGGAGGGTCGAGATGCCTGGACACGCTTGGCTCACATTGAGGATGTTCGCAGGGTCGTCGTCGGCGAAGCAGGCGTGGGACGGAGGTGTTCGGGTCCGTGCCAGGATGCGTGTCACAGCTACCCCCTTTTGCCTGACGGTCTCCCTCCCGCTGATGGAGGCTGCAGGCAGGGAAGCTCGCTGCAGCGCTGCTTCGACAATGGGTGCCCAGTTATGAGACACGATGTGCACGTCAACGCCGGCGTCTCGCATGTCAGCCCACCAGCGCTGGATAAGACGGAGCCGAGCCTGGCTTCCCCATAGCCGTTCGTCCTCAATGCCCTCGAGGAGGGTCGGGTCTTTCTTCCCATTAAGGAGCTTCCAGACGTGTGTCGCTGCCACCGTCTGGTCGAAGTCGAGTAGCAGCACCTTTCGTGTCCGGAGGACGCTCTCTTCAACCATTGCTCTTGCGCTGTCTACCGACCAGGTCCCAGCCCCCGCCCGTGCGGCAACAACAGTTCCCGAAGACAGCTTGCCTGAGTTTGTGTTCGATATGCCAGGAAGCTAGCCTGCAGTGGGGGGTGTGGGTGTGGCATGTTGGGCTGAGCGGAGGGGCGGAGGAGCACAAAAAATGGAACACTATCGACACATGTCACTGAACACGGGGGAATGGGGAGGGGGAGAGATTGTGGTGAAACGCACACACCTCGACCTGTGATGAGGTGAGATGTGGCTCTGCAATTACGGCACTCCCGCGTGCCGTAAACTCAAATCGGACCTGCTTTCTCCGTGTTCCATTTCCTCCTTCATTGCATGAGGCTACAAAAAAAATAGGTGAGTGGGGGTGATGGGGGTGGGGCGGCACACTCGCAGTCAGATGATGTCGCGAACAGCAGCAGGCCCTGCTGCCATGCTCTGCCGCAAACCCGGCACATTGGGGCCCACCTCTCGAGGGCAGAGTGGTATACACACACACACGCATGAATCATTGTGTTTTGCAGGAGTGTCGAAGTTGTGTAGATCGCACCGAGAAAGACCCTGTCCTGCTCGGCGGTGCGATCTCCACCGCAAGACACGGAGGCCTTCTGCAGCAAGGAGGGCTTCGGGCGGCTGGACGTGCGATGCTCGAATGTAGGGTTCCTTGGGACTGGCATATGCGTCGCCCCGCTCCCCGACATCAAACCAAAGGCAGAAAGAAGACACAATTCAGTCCCGCCTTGCAATAGGCACTCGCACGAATACGATAGAATACTGCCTGATGTAAAGATGATCAGGTAGTGCCATGGTTGCCACGCTGTGAGGGTTCAGCCACATAGGCTAGACCTCACAGCTTGAACGTACAATTACACCCCGGGTGTTTATCAGATTGTCTGATACCAACCGCATCCAAAGAAAAAAAGAGAAGGGATAAAAAAAATCAAAACAGACAAATGGACAGTGAGTTCCTTTGGCGAAAAGGGGGGGGGGTGGGAAACTAACTGTGCCCCTCCCTGACTCCCCACTCCCTTCCCGCGCTGGATCCTGAAGTGATAGCAAAAAAACGTAGCGACAAAAAAAACTTACCCCCCCAACAAAGCTGTCCGGTAGTTGGGGTGGGGATTTTCTTTTGTCGTGACGCCAATCCCCACTCGCTGTTGTGCACGCCACTACGCCACTACCCACCCGGCATGGGTGGGCAGCGCGGGGTGTTGTCGAGTGGGGGGTTCGCAAGATCCCCGGGAATAAAGGGGCACAGCAAGCCGCCCTCTCCCCCTCCCCCCCAGTTGGCGACGCCGAGCTATCAAAACAAGCGAATTGCCCCCACTCCCCACCCCCTACATACCCCGGCAGTGCGGTGTGTGAGCGGGGCGGGCGGTAGCTATTGACTTGTGTTGTAGTCGGGTGGAAAGACAAAAAAAATATATACAGAAACAGCGGAGCCGCACAGCGGGTGATGCCACGGCCCGTGAGCCTCGCCATTGCCACCGGCGCAACCGCTGTTTCGGCATGCTGCCTGGGGGGCCGTGAAACCTCCTGTTTTTCACGGCAGCACCGCAACGGCCCTCCACCAAGGTTTCCCCCGGCTTTAGCCGACCCAAGCGTAGTTCCACCATGTTTCGGGTCCCGATGAAACGTTGTTTTTCTGCTTTCTGGGACATGATGATTCTTCTGTTTCGATGATCATGGCGGTGATCGCCCACCATTGAGAGGGCCAAGACAGCTCTCGGCACTCTCGGTTCTCTCCTTGAAACCCATCGCAGTGGAGTGGGCTGTTTGTGTCTGTTCCGTGCTAACAAAAAAAATGCCAAGGTCAAAAGAAGATAGTTGGAGAGAACGTTCTGTCAGTGTGCTTGAATGTACAAACATTTCCTTTTCCCTCTCTCGGCGAGGCATGCAAACAGAAAATAGACCGGGATCCGAATTGAAAGCTTCAAGGACTTCCTGGAAAACCCGTTCCACCGCATATCCCACCGAGTCAGAACAGTCGAGAGATCCAGCAGAGCTATCTGGGCTCCGGTGGATCGTGAAGCGACCGCAAAATAAAGTAAGCGCGATAACAAACAAAGCCACCCGGGAAAAAAAACTCGACTGCTGCAACCGGGTTGCGAATCAGATTTTGGCGTTCTTCAAACGACCGAAACACCCCCACGGTGCAAATTGCAGGAATCACCCTTCACAAAGAGGAAAAAAAACATAGAAATCGGCAGAAGGAAGACAGCCTTTCCTTTTTTTGTGAAGCATTGTGTGTTGGTTTACAAACCCCAGCCCAAAAATCAGGCGCAGAGGGGGTGGGCGAGCCTCGTTTTGTGTGGTGGCTCGGGGAGAGGGGAGAGGGGTTGTGCGAGCCTCTTCTTGAACGATTTGAACGATTTGAACAATTTGAACAATTTTTGGCCGTGCTTGTCGCGTCCCCCGGTGAGGGGGGGTCACTGTTTCGTGTGGGTCTCCTTGCCGCACGGAGGCATTGCCTTACACCGCCTCTCTTTTTTCAAGCCGATTCTTGCATTTTGTTGCATGCCACCCACTCCTCCCACCCCCCGCCCCTGCAGGCAACACCTCAAGCAGCCTCCGCCATGTGTGTATGGGTGCCGGGTGCGGGGGCGGCAGCCCTTTTTGATTCGCCATGCCTCTGGGATCCTCGAGAAAAACAAACATGTCCCAGGGCATGACACACAAAAAGAAAGCGCGTGCATTCGTTTTCAGTAATGCATGGCTTTGGTGTAAGTTTTGAACGGTTTCGTTCAAAAAGCATCCCCCCCTTTTCTCCGATGCACCGTATTTCCTTGCGCGTGGGGGCAACGGCGTAACGAGGGGGAACAAAAAAACCCATTGCGGGGCACACGCCACAGCCCCCTCATTCTCTTCCTTGCGCTGTCTTGCGCGCGCCATATTTCCTTTGAAGGCTGACGCCTCACCACCAAGCCAACAAGAGCATTGGCGGGTTCAATTTCCCAACGTTTTTTCCCCCTCCTGGTGTGATCAAGAATCGGTTCTGAGCCAGTTCCGATGAGGGGGGTGGGGGGGGTGTCAGAGGGGAAGCTCAAACATTGCCCCATTGTACAATCGAAATTTGTGGTCTTTTTTCGGGGGGGGGTTGGAGAGGGGTTGGAAGGAGGGGGGGGGGGGGGTGTACGTTTTGTTTCGCCTCTTTGATTCCACCAGCCATGACACTGGGTAGGGTAGGGGTGGGGTAGTGGGGGGATATGAAGGAGCGGTGCGCTGGGACAACAGGCGGTGGTGTGGGGGGGTCGGCCAGGCCAACTCCCCCCCCCCCCCCGCCCTTCTTGAAAGCCTAGTCACAAACACGTTTTTTTGGAGTTTACTTTTTTTAGGTGAACAGTTCGACAAGAAGTGTCGAGGGTCGTTTTGTACGTCACGAGCGGCAGTATGTTACCCCACGGGAAGGTGTGGAGACATGAAAGGGCTGTCTTGTGTTGTTCTGTCAAAAACACACTCCGCACGCCGTACGCTCCCACTGTGTCCTTCGCTGTGACAAGTAAAGCTTGGCATGGGCAAAAAAGGATCACTGTGGGTTCACGGGTGTGCGAACTAATCGACAATCTAAACCACAATACTGGAGAGAGTGGAGCAGGCCTGCGGTGTGCGCAGGATACAGTACGATAAAAGGAAAAAACAGTTTAACAAAACCAGCAGGCAAACCGGAACAAAAAATAGAGAGAGAACGTGTGTGCAGTGGAGGCCGCATCAGAATCCGCCCGGCGCCTTACACTAACACGACAAACATGGTGCACAGCAGTGGTGGCCACAACAAAAGCAGGGTGTGCTCGGTGTGTTCGACACTGCTGCAAGGAAAATACTTCCGTGTGTGTGTTTATCACTTTTCAAGGTGGGCTAACCTGCACGGGTCCTAGCCCACTCCTGTGTGTGTGTGGATGTGGAAGTGAGTGTCACAGTGGAGGCGCCCGGCCATTTTTATTGGAGAACACCTCGTTCGCTATATGCCGGGGAGGCACGTCATTCGAACCTTTTTGGAAGGACATCTCCAACCTGGTCGCGCAGGCCGGCTGGCCAACTTCCCTTTGCATGACACGTGGGGTGACCGAAAGCCACCCATATGTTTTCCCCTTCTGCACTGTTTGAGCGACTGGCGCCTTGGCCCGGAGCAGCCGGACACCAGCCTAACCTAGAGCACAGATGGAGAAAGCGTAGCTACCCGTGATGCCACCTCTCTGGACAAATGCGTATACACTTCCACCACCCTTTTGATCCTGCTGATAATGAACTCATGCGGGTGTGTGGGGTCAATGTGACCACGGGGGTCGGGACACTCAGAAGGAAGGAAGGCTGTCAGAAGCACTGCTCCGACACGCTCACGCCACATGCGCGTGATTCCACAGAGGTGAATGATGAAAGCCCACTGCCAAGATGAAAGAAGGGTTGTGTAGAGAGGGCACGGTTCGCCAGGTCCCGAATGGACACTGTCCCGTGCAAAGGAAGGTGGTGTGTGCGTGAGAAGAACATCAGTAACACATAATGCATGCCGGACACTCATGGCCCCAGTCCCATCCAGGCGAGAGATGAAAATGGAACGATGCGTGGCCGCACAGGAGCACGAGCGTGGCAGGCCATTTCTGACCTGTTATTCGCTGTGTTCGAGAGAAACGGCTCAGGCGATGCATCTCTATTTCCAGCAGAAGTAACTTTGAACGATTTGAACGAATTCTTGGCCGTGTCTCGGAGCAGCCCCCTGGTGAGAGGCTGCTGTTTCAGGTTCTTCTGACCCGCACGGCCACACTGTTTGGATGCCTGTGAGAAGGGGATACTTTATACAACGAATCGGGATGTTGTTTTGTGCCCAGCAAATAAGAAATCCGGGGCAAGACAAAATCAACCCACCGCAAGCCTTTGCTGTGGCAGGATGCCCGGATGGGGGGGGCACTCCCTGCCGCCTCCGGGAACCGCCGCACACTTTCACTTTCGACACCGGCACAGAGAGCAGCCCTGACCTGAGAGGATCATGTTGCAGTAGAAAAAATACGATCCCACGCCCTGCAGCACGGCTTTTGAACACTCAGCTGGGGGGTTTGGCAGAGTCGTTTCATGGAGAAAACGATATAAAAAGGGGGGTTTGATCGTCGAGAGTGAATGGAAAAGTAAGTCTCCCAGCACCTTCTTGCACTGTTAGTCCTATAAAAATGGGGGGGGGGGGGCATTGTCAAATATGATGCTAGAACACCCCCCCCCCCCCATCCCCAGATCCTGAACGAAGCAGGAAGAGATGTGAAGCCGGCGAAGCGCCAGCCAAAAAAAAAAGTTATGTCAAAACATCCTCAACGTACAATATCCAGGCGATGCATGCGTGCAGGCTCTTTCAGTAGGATGGCCCCTTTCACGGGATACCAAAGCCTTTTGGGCACGCGTGTGTATGGAGAGAAGGAAGACTGACAGTGTGATACTGACTGTTAAACTCAATTCTGCAGGAGATGAGCGCTGAGATGTTTGCGCATGTGGCGGCGGTGGCACACATGGCAAACGCAGTCCCATGTGGTGTGGTTGGGTGGTGCGGGAGGCGCGGTGCGTGTGTTTTGATTTGATAAGGGGGGAAGTGGGTGTGGGTGTGGGGTGGGGACCTTTCACACTCTGCACCAAACTGTGTCGATGTGCCTGTGGTGCAGGGCACACACTTTTATAAAGCACGATGGGAGTGAGTAAAAGGCCCCGCCCCTGATGAAAAAGGGCAGCTCCCTGCTGATGAAGCGGGCACTGGAGGAACAGCTATGAGATGCAGTGGTTTAATTGCGACGATGATGTTGCGTTGACAAAGACAAAACTCTCGGCTGTGGGGCATGCGATGCGTGGCGCTACAACAGCGTTGGGGTGAGGGGCCCGCCTTTGAGGACTGAGACAAGCACAGCGTGTATCCAAATATATCTCAAGAACTAGCCTGCCCCAATTTTCCCGAAGACGGGGCCCATTTTTTTTTGGTGAAAGCCGGAGGGAGAGACGGGGGGTCAAGATGATTTGGGTGTCGCATGTTTTCTTACGGCGCCGATGATGTGTTGGCCACCATGCGCACCCACAGCATCTCAGCAGAATCGATGATCGGATTCAGTTGTAAAGCCATCAACAAACCATGTCGATTTGTATAACTCCCGAGATCGGGGGGATGTGAATTGGCATGCACAAGATACGATGGGTGTGAACAGCGGAAATCGCGCCAGGAGAGCAGGCCTGTGCTTGCGGCACGTTTCTACGCCGCCCCAACAGGATTCACGTGGATCTGTGTGTGCCGGCAACCCCACCCACCCACCCCCCCCTCGCGCTGCAGCTCTATCCGACAAGAAGCTGTGTGCCGCATGTCTGACAAGGAGGGAGAAGGCCCAAATGAGGAAGAGCCGAAAGGGCTTTCGCCGATGCGCGAAAACCAACACCTCGGCACACACACACACACACAAGCCCTCAAGACTCTTGAAGCGGCCTGACTATTTAGTGTCTTCGTCGCAGCAAGGGGGCGATATATACCACCCTTTTTATTGATTTCACGTGTCAGTGTTTGACTTTTTCGCAACTTCATTTCTTCCTTTTTCTCCCTCTCCAACCCCACCCGTGACACCACCAGGGTTTAGCTAGCCCTGGTCCGATTATCCCCGGTTCTTCGCTGAAGAGACGCGGCCGGGGGGAGGGGTACGAAGAGTACGCGTCGAAACCGGTGTCACGTCGTGTTGGGGAATCCTTCGGGAGTGCGATACTGAAGGGGAGGTGCTACTGCCCGTGCAGGGCGACACCGCCTTAAAACTTTATAACCACACACAAACCCTCTATTCCCCCAGGCCTGATGAGCAATCCCCCCTGCCTCATGTTGTGACTTCCTTTCTACCTTGCACAAAACATCCCATTTGCCCCTTTACTTCCTTCGAAAGTGTTGTGACTTCCCCCCTACCCCACCCCTCGGGAGTGCCACTCCTCTGGTGGTTAAAAGTGACCCGCCGTTGTGCCTTCGGCATCTGTTGCGTGTGCCGTCGTATGCTTCCTATGCACTAGTTATAGCTATCCGGGGGCGGTCTGCTGTCGCACCAGTGGGCTGCCCCACCTCTGCACCCTCGGTTTTTAAGATGTTCACCACAGCGGAGAATGATCCCCTTCTCTGTGGCGATCGAGCCAAGCTGGACGAGGTTCGCCTTCGGGCGAAGGTCATGTGGGCGGACAAAAGGTGCCTGCTCCTGAGACTCATCAGCAACCTGTTTCTTCCTTCAAGCCCTCAAGACTCTTGGAGCGGCCTGACTATTTAGTGTCTTTGTCGCAGCAAGGGGGCGATATATACCGATTTTTTATTGATTTCACGTGTCAGTGTTTGACTTTTTCGCAACTTCATTTCTTCCTTTTCTCCCTCTCCAACCCCACCCGTGACACCACCAGGGTTTAGCTAGCCCTGGTCCGATTATCCCCGGTTCTTCGCTGAAGAGACGCGGCCGGGGGGAGGGGTACGAAGAGTACGCGTCGAAACCGGTGTCACGTCGTGTTGGGGAATCCTTCGGGAGTGCGATACTGAAGGGGAGGTGCTACTGCCCGTGCAGGGCGACACCGCCTTAAAACTTTATAACCACACACACACACACACACAGGGATGGGCGGGGGGGAGTGGGGAGTGGGCAAGTTTGCCCGCAATGATCCGCGCAGCGTCTCCCCGCATAAAAAGTTGGTCACCACACCACAGACACACACACGCAAGCCCTCAAGACTCTTGAAGCGGCCTGACTATTTAGTGTCTTCGTCGCAGCAAGGGGGCGATATATACCACCCTTTTTATTGATTTCACGTGTCAGTGTTTGACTTTTTCGCAACTTCATTTCTTCCTTTTTCTCCCTCTCCAACCCCACCCGTGACACCACCAGGGTTTAGCTAGCCCTGGTCCGATTATCCCCGGTTCTTCGCTGAAGAGACGCGGCCGGGGGGAGGGGTACGAAGAGTACGCGTCGAAACCGGTGTCACGTCGTGTTGGGGAATCCTTCGGGAGTGCGATACTGAAGGGGAGGTGCTACTGCCCGTGCAGGGCGACACCGCCTTAAAACTTCATAACCACACACAAACCCTCTATTCCCCCAGGCCTGATGAGCAAACCCCCCTGCCCCATGTTGTGACTTCCTTTCTACCTTGCACAAAACATCCCATTTGCCCCTTTTCTTCCTTCGAAAGTGTTGTGACTACCCCCCCTTCCCCACCCCTCGGGAGTGCCACTCCTCTGGTGGTTAAAAGTGACCCGCCGTTGTGCCTTCGGCATCTGTTGCGTGTGCCGTCGTATGCTTCCTATGCACTAGTTATAGCTATCCGGGGGCGGTCTGCTGTCGCACCAGTGGGCTGCCCCACCTCTGCACCCTCGGTTTTTAAGATGTTCACCACAGCGGAGAATGATCCCCTTCTCTGTGGCGATCGAGCCAAGCTGGACGAGGTTCGCCTTCGGGCGAAGGTCATGTGGGCGGACAAAAGGTGCCTGCTCCTGAGACTCATCAGCAACCTGTTTCTTCCTTCAAGCCCTCAAGACTCTTGAAGCGGCCTGACTATTTAGTGTCTTCGTCGCAGCAAGGGGGCGATATATACCACCCTTTTTATTGATTTCACGTGTCAGTGTTTGACTTTTTCGCAACTTCATTTCTTCCTTTTCTCCCTCTCCAACCCCACCCGTGACACCACCAGGGTTTAGCTAGCCCTGGTCCGATTATCCCCGGTTCTTCGCTGAAGAGACGCGGCCGGGGGGAGGGGTACGAAGAGTACGCGTCGAAACCGGTGTCACGTCGTGTTGGGGAATCCTTCGGGAGTGCGATACTGAAGGGGAGGTGCTACTGCCCGTGCAGGGCGACACCGCCTTAAAACTTTATAACCACCCCCCAGACACACACACGCCATTGCTGATGTGCGACGGCGCCCCCATGCAGGGGGTTTTGCGTTGGAGCAGGGTGCATTTTCTTTTTTCGTTTCTTCCTTTTGTGAGCACGGTAGCTAAAAAAACCAACTCTCTGAAAAGTGACACGCGACAGCCTGATGACTCTCTTCGGGATATTCGCTTGCTTGCGGTGCGTTGGGTGGCGTGGGGTGGGTAGTGGCGGGCTCTCTCTGCACCGAAGATAGAAGCACCACGAGAGCTGGGCACCCTTCACTCCCCTGTTCGCTGAAGGCCGCATGATCTTTTGAGACGTGGCTGAACTTTCTTTCTCTCTGTCGCGATGGGCGGGGTGGGTGGGGGCGGTGTTGCGGCGGTGCTCCATCCGCCATTCCCCACCCTCGCCGCAACCCTGCAGCACCTGCTCATTACCACCCCTCAGCACCACACCCTGTGTGCAGGCGGTGGAACAGAAGAGGGGTTTCAGAGTCGTGCCACGCGTCAGGCTGATTTTCATGGCGCGCTCATCGGCACAAAAAAAAAGCGTTGCTGGTGTGATCATATAGGGGTTCTGTGCCAGTTCTGTGCCGGTTCTGTGCCAGGTCTGTGCCAGTTCTGGGGGCCCTTCAGGAATCCTTCGAGAAATGTACCCTGGGGAAATGGTAGCTAACTTGGCCCCAACATGGGGCCGATCCTCGCAATCCTGAGGGCCTGGGGCCTCTTCAGCACCAAGTATGTGGGTTTGATGTGTGTCGGGGACTGGGAGAGTCCACTTCTTGTGAAAGGGTCAGTCGGGCAGCCAACACCCACCCCGACCCAGCGGGACCCCCAGACGGTTTTTTCACAAACCCGTTCATTTGAATATTCGGAATCTGTGCGGATCGCAGTGGGGTCACTTTATTGGCGTAGGTGCCACACATCACCCCTGAAATGTGGGTCTGGTTCCAAGGCGTGGGTGAACCAACACTGCCTCTTAGGTGACACCACAGGCTCTGGAAGGGCTCGAGTGGACTGTGCTGGGCTCTCGGTCGGTGGTGCACTGTGCAGTAGTCGGCACAGCCACAACCTAAAACCTCAAAGGCAGTGAGTCTGAGGAACCACACGTACACGGAATCGACATGGAACCCAATTTTCAATCACCCCAACATCGGGTTTGCATTCATTTGAATAATTGGACTCCGTGCAAATCGTAGTGGGGTCACTTTTGCAGTGTAGGTGCCACACACCACCCCTGGAATGTTGGTTTGCTTCAGGTGTGGGGAAGTGACTCGCTCCCGAGGGAGGTGACATGCAGGGCGGAAGCCATCGACACCCGTGTTGTTGGTCATCTGTGGCAGAGGCTAGAGAGCCGTGTACTCGGCGTGCTCGAACAACAATGGCTGGGCGTCCTCTCAAGTCTCCTCCCAAGGGGTGACCATCTGCGCGTATTGTGATGGTGCCATTTGGCCACGGGGTGCCCATATCTGGCCTTTCGTCACTGGGGCTCACCACAAGGTTTGTTTGTGGTCTCTCGACCCACTACAGGGCCACTACAAACCTGCACGGACATTTCCTGAAGGATTGTGGACCGGTGTTCTGTGCCAGTTCTGTGCCGGTTCTGTGCCAGGTCTGTGCCAGTTCTGTGCCAGTTCTGGGGGGTTCCATGATCACACCAGTTGCTGATTTTGTTGTTGTTTTGACAACCCGAAGATAAGGCACAGCCTTGCCAGCCGTGTGTCGGTAGGATTTGACAGCCCAACTGACTCTTTGGGAGACAACCCGGATCAGACAACGGTGCCCGCTGGAAGTCGAGGCGGTGACCCCCCCTCGCCAGTGAAACCTCACACCACACACACGACTTGGCGCGACAGTTCTACAGGCCATGTTCCGGGCGTGGTTTGAGCAAAATATAGTTTCGGTTGATTGAGTTCTGATACGCCACCGCCACCCCGCCCCCTCCTTCCCCGCCGTTCGGCTGTTGGCGTAATATGTGATGGGATTGCCTCCGCAGCTCCGTCGTCACACACGTCGTTGCTCGGAACTCGCCACAAAACAAAGAGTGTGGGGGTTCGTTTTGTGCGGCACAAAGAAAGGCAGTGCGGTGTGAATATTCAAGAAGGTGAATTGAGTTTTTTGTGTGTTGCTGTCTCGGAGACACGCTGCACGCGCCGTCCGCACCCACCGGCTCTCTTTGCGCTGTGACAAACAGGGGATACTGGGGTAATCAGGCTGGGGAAAAAAACAACAAATCACAACAAATCACACCCGATCGTATTGCAATTTGGGTTAGCGTGCTGGCATCGCAGCCTGGCCCCGAAGGACCATACCGTGAGGAACCGGGCCCGCTATCCTACTCTTGCTCTACGTGACACCACACGGTTTCGCTCTCCTCCTCGTTGCGCTGTAAAGGAGGGGGGACACACACACACTGGAAGCCGGAGATTGCGCCTGCTGATACTGAGGCGCAATCTTCGCGACGACGCGTTGAAAAGAGCGCGGAACACACCCGATCACAACAAATCACAACGCCAAATGTTGTGATTTGTTGTGATCGGGTGTGATTTGTTGCGATTTGTTGTGGCCAGTTGTGATTTGTTGTGACTAGGTGTGACGACTTGTGACCCTTTTGTGATGAGTTGTGATGAGGTGTCCTGGGCAAGACGTTAAACTACCTGGGAGGGCTTCCCCAGACCATGACGGGTGCTTGCACCAGGAGTTTGAAACAGCCACTCATGCCTTGCGATGCTCAAGTGCCTGCTGGACCCCTATGTCCTTCAGGCCCCAAAGCAGGCAACGATATGGGAGCAACCTAACAGGGGAGGTGAAGAGGGCACGGGTCTTAGCCTGATGACACACTGCAACCTCAAGGTGACTGGCGACACCTCTCCCACAGTCTGCGGCGACTCTGCCGTGGCGACAAGGCTTCCTGTCATGGGAGATCGCTGCGTGGATCAACGTGGCACCACCCGTGTGCTCGGCAGGTTGTTTCGGCACCTGTTTTCTCCGTGTCATGCTTTTCGTGAGCGTGTCAGGGATGTTGGCACACGCTGGGGAGGGTTCACATGATGACATAACATATATCAGAAGCACACACCCACGTGGCGCTGTCCTTGGCAGGACTTTGAAAGTGCCGCCTTGATATCCTTGTTGGATAGAACCCTCATATCACACCCTCAATCAGCTGACGACGATGAGGTGTGATCTGTTGTGATCTGTTGTGATCGCGATCCAAAATTTCAAATTTTTGAAATTTTGGATCGCGATCACAACAGATCACAATAGATCACACCTCATCACACCTCATCACAACTCATCACAACAGGGTCACAAGTCGTCACAACTAGTCACAACAAATCACAACTGGCCACAACAAATCGCAACAAATCACAACATTTGCCTTGTGATTTGTTGTATATCACACCCTCAATCAGCTGACGATTTGTTGTGATCTGTTGTGATCGGGTGTGTCCCCCCTCCTTTACAGCGCAACGAGGAGGAGAGCGAAACCGTGTGGTGTCACGTAGTGCAAGAGTAGGATAGCGGGCCCGGTTCCTCACGGTATGGTCCCTCGGGGCCAGGCTGCGATGCCAGCACGCTAACCCAAATTGCAATACGATCGGGTGTGTCTTAGCCTGATGACACACTGCAACCTCAAGGTGACTGGCGACACCTCTCCCACAGTCTGCGGCGACTCTGCCGTGGCGACAAGGCTTCCTGTCATGGGAGATCGCTGCGTGGATCAACGTGGCACCACCCGTGTGCTCGGCAGGTTGTTTCGGCACCTGTTTTCTCCGTGTCATGCTTTTCGTGAGCGTGTCAGGGATGTTGGCACACGCTGGGGAGGGTTCACATGATGACATAACATATATCAGAAGCACACACCCACGTGGCGCTGTCCTTGGCAGGACTTTGAAAGTGCCGCCTTGATATCCTTGTTGGATAGAACCCTCATATCACACCCTCAATCAGCTGACGATCGGGTGTGATTTGTTGTGATTTGTTGTTTTTTTTCCCCAGCCTGATTACCCCAGATACATCAATTATTTTTCCCACGAGAAACCTAGATTTATGTTAGAACATTGCCAAAGCTACGTACCTGAAGAGTGAAAATTACCTCCTGCTGTGCTGCTCCGGAATAGCATCAACAGAAATGCAAAAGGAGACAGTAACAACAAAACAAATAGAAAAACCAAGGCACCACGATAGATGACTGCATCGCCAATGCTCTAAGGGGTCTCCGCTACGGTGCGTCTCACCCACCCATTACTTCTGTGAGAAAACCGCAAACGTTTTTTTGCCTTAAAAAAATGCCACCGAGAGCAAAGTCACCTGCTCATCGAGGAGCCTGTTAACACCATGATAACCTGATGAAGGACAACGTCACTAGCAACCCCCTGTTTCCGGGCGGCAAACCAAAAGCATGACTCACCGCAAGTCTTGCTGTGGAGGCTGCCTTTTCTGCTGCCCCCGAAAGCGCTCCGCCCCAGTTCCCTTCCCTTCCCCACCCCCTCCCCATCATATATTTTGATACTAACCACAGGAGGAAGCTCTCGCTTGGGGTAAGAAATTGGGGTGGGGGGATCTCTGCAAAGAAATCACCAAAAGCTCTTGGGCCTTCCTCAAAACACCACCGTGGGCCCCGCGTCACCCCCACCCCATTTGCACCATTTGCACATGTGAGTATCTGGAGGGGTGGAGAAGACACCAGGTGCATCTGATGCATTGGTGAAATCGCCACTGTTGGCTCCGTGTGGAAAACACCAGCAATGGCCTGCATGTGGAGTTCTTCTGTAGGAGTCTCAGGTGGCAGAGATTCACACCCCCCATGCCAACCTCCTTGGCACCCTCCTCAAGCTTTGTGAATAATCTGATTTTCTGTTGAAATTTTGAGGCTTTCGGCTGAAATGAATGCACCAATCCAGCTTCTGATATCATTTCCTCCTTTTTTTTTGATGATCTGGGCTTTTCCTCTTTGTATATCCTGGCGACACTCACAACTCAGTTCTTTCGGCTGACGTGGCACTATGAATCACCTGCGAATCCAAAGTCTGCAAATGCTTACACGGTGTTACTGCTGCAAAAAAAACAGTCATTTTCACAGGGACAGCGTGTGTGGGATGAAGATGCTGAGGAGTGAGAGATGGGATGGGGGGGGGTGTTTTCTTGGCTCTCTTCTTGCAATCCCGCAGACGCGCGTACCCTGCACTCAGACACCAGAGCCCTAGTATTGAAGGGGTATTTTTTTTTGGCAGAACGTGTTGTAAGATCCAAACAACAAAGAAACCAGCAAGCAGCAAGCACAGCAGGGCCCAGAAGGGCACGAAAATTGCGGCACCGACAACCCACAGTGCCAGCAGTGAGGCAGGGGTGTGTGTTGGATTGGGGGTGGGATTGGCTTCGAAACCGGGGACCGCTTTGACGAAACAAAATAGGATCGGCCTAAATCGACTGAGTTTTGAATCACCTGAAATGGCAAAAACGAACAAACCTTTTTGGACCCTGGAGCACAGATATGGAACGCGCGTGCCTCTTTTTTGCGCGTTTTAGCACGCGCGTTTTAAAAATGACAAAAAAAACACGCCCTAAAAAAATCAACACGCGCGTTTTGAAAAATGAAAAAGGCAGGCGCCTTTTTCAAACGCGCGTGTCATTTTTCGGACGCGCGTGTCATTTTTCGAACGCGCGTCACGCGTGAAAAAAAAATCGCGCATGAAAAAAAGCAAAACGCGCGTTTTTCTTTTTTTTCACGCGCGCTTTTTTTAAAACGCGCTGCGTTTTTTTTTCCCGTCACGCGCGAAAAATCCTGGGCGTCTTTTTTTATTTTTAGAACGCGCGTTCCATATCTGTGCTGGAGTTAAAAAGCCAGGGGAGACAGACCGGCGGGCACAGAAATGGGGATCGGCGGGGGGGGGGCAGACCCCTTCCTGGGCCCGGGCCCTGGGGCACGGCCCAAAAATCGCACAAAAGCCATCCAAATTCTCACCAGAAGGCGTTGTTTTGTTGAACGGCTTGAGCAATTTTTTTAAACGTGATTCCCCAAGCCCATATCATCAGGCTGGCGAGAGTGGGGCCGTCAGAGCAACTCGATACACAATGCTGACCTCCGGGCTGCCCTGCAAGTCGCATGGCACACCATTCCACCACCTCTGTGCTGAGGGACGCCACTCTGGGGTGGGGGCAGTGACAGAGCACCCGTGAATACCCAAGGGGCCTCCTGAGAGAGAAGAAGGCGGGGATGGGGGGAATCGGGGGATCGACGAACAGTCCGGCCGCTCTTCGAAAACGCAGAAGAGAAGGACATAAGCAAAACCCATGCAACCCCGGGGGAAGTACAGGAGAGGAGGAGAGGTGGGCGTGGCGGTGGTGGGGGTAGGATTCGGCGCGGGGGTGGTGGGGAGAGGGAGAGATGGATGGGGAACCACAGATAAACAGAGAGGTGTGGCGGTGGGTGGTGGTGGTGGTGGTGGTGGTGTTGCCCCACCCCCCCCCCATAATTTGTCCTGCCATTTTTTTTGTTGGCTATTTTTTTAAACTTCGTTCCCGTCCCCCCACGTTGTGCGCTACGTCGTTGTAGCGCACAACGTGGGGGGGCGGGGTTTTTTTTTTCGCGAATACTTTTATTCCTCGCATCCACCCACCTTCATCGAGTATACACAGCAGGATATTGCGGAGGGGGAGGTGGGTGGGTGGCTGGGTGGGGGGACAAGACCTGTCGCGTGCATAACAGATGTCAACGATAGATAGGGTTGAACCGTCATCACGGGGGGAGGGGGGAGGGCGGGGGCCTTAGACTCGGGAGGAGAAGGGTGGTGGGGGGAGGAAAGAGAACATGCAGAAGGCCCTCAGGTGTGATCTGGCCGTAGGCAAGACACTGCTGACAGGCCTTCCCCCTCTGCACCCCCAGTGCCCGCCTCGCCTCCTTTGAACACGGCGTCGGGCTGTTGTCAAGGAACTTCACCCCCCGGGGATCGAATCCTGATGCAAACCTTTTTTTTTTTTGCGTCCGACGCCGTGAACGAAACAAACAGAGAAAAAAAACCACAAGAAAAAAAAACACACTCGGTTGAAATTCGTGTTGGACGGAGGACAGACCCGTTTTGTACACCATACTGCTTGCGCGCGCCATATGTGCAAAAGGGGTGTGCCAATCCGTGCGCTGCCAACAACCACTACTTCTTTGGTTTTACCATGGTATGTGATAGAGAAAGGGGAAAGGAAAGAACGATGTGCGCGAGTGCCGCGCTCGAGATGCAACCGCCGCGTGCACCCTTCTGACCAGTGAGGAGTGGTGACGGTGGTGCGAGCAGGTAACCTGGGCCCCACACACCCCACCGACCCCACCCAGCCCGGCGCAGGGTTTGAAAAAAAAATAGCAAGGGGAAAACGCGGGAAGGGGGAAATCCCCCCCGCCCTCCTTTTTACCCCGCCACAACGCAGAAAAGGTGGAGGGCAGGGCTGCGAGCCGTGCCCATTTCAGAACAAAAAGTGTGGGGGGGAATATCTTCCGGCAGAAATAAAGGAGGTCACCTTAAGACACGGGGGGACACGGGGGGACATCCGGGGACAAACCGGTAAAATCGGGGAAAATGACCAAACAAAAGAGTGTGGGGAGTTGGGTCCAGTTTAGCAAAGTGACTCATTTTTTCAAATTCCAGAATTTTTGGGGACGCTTCCTGTACCCGGCCTCGCGGGTGGGGTGTTAGGGAATCCACCCCGTGGTCACCCACTGCCCCGCGACACGGGGACGGGGTTAGGGGACCGGCACAGCCCAGTACGGCGATGTACGACTTGGTGCTGCTGATAGGGACTCGAAACGAGAGCAGTGCACGGTCAGCAACGCACGGACACAGGTCGTTGGTGCCAGGCACGGTCTACTTTTGAAGCCGTACCCCAGAGACTCGGTCGCTCGACAGCAAGCGAAGGCACCGCCCGGGCGCGCGGGGGGAAGACATGGCAGACGGCCTCAGGAGTGCCGGTCCGGGCGTCCCACTGGACCTCCCTGCGCCAGCCACGCCATCCTCAGGTCTGCACCAGATCAACCTGGAAGTCGCGCAGCTCCAGCACGTGCCACCCACCGCCAGCTAGATGCTGCGAGAAGTGAGCACACCCCTTGTCCACACCCAGGTGCAGGAAGCGTGACACAAAGTTGAGGAGCACACTGCACTGCAACGCTCCACCATCCACCACGACGCGGCATGCGATGGTGGCACCTGTGAGCGGCACACCTCCGCTTCGCCAAGGTGAAGTCGACCGCGAGGAGACTGACGGCGGCACGCTGGGTACCACGGGTGCCCACGTGTCGACTCCGGTCAGTATGTGGAGCCGCCGCCATTGGTCGTTCGTCTGCAGCAGTAATCCCGCGAAACATCCCGTTGGTGGCCGACGGCCACCAACGGGAGGTTTCGCGGTGGCGCTGAAGGGACACATTGCTCCGCGTTGCCACGGCTTCTGCGCCCTACGCCCTCACTCAATGACTCACTGACGGGTGCCCCCCCCAGGCACGCACGTTGGCAACCCTCACGCAGCCCTCTCCAAACCTGGAAGTCAGGGCGTCGAGACGGCTTCGGTACCGACCAAGCAGGAAAGAGGTCGACGAGGTGTCGGAGGGAGGAGGCGAGCACAAAAGGGCGTCGGCTACCGCCCGCCCTTTGGGCGCAGCCGACGACCGACCGAACCGGCCCCCGGCCGGGAGGGAGGTGGGGGGGGGGGGGGGGGGGCGGGGGGCGGGGGGCGTGGGGCGTGGGGCGTGGGGGGCGGAGCCCCCCACATGGGGGGTCCGGGGGGCGAAGCCCCCCGGAAAATTTTTTGAGCTATTTTGGCCAAGTCCCTGCCCGTATGGGCAGAAAAATGGAAATTCGATGACGCGTTTTAGGCCTCAAAACGGGCTCAAAACCGGTCCGCCTGTCCCGCGTGTCCCATGTCCGGTTACCGGTAAAAAAACCGGTTTTGTGACAAAGGCCCAGCGGTAAACTAGCGGTAAAAACGGTAAAAACGGTAAATTCGGTATTTTGGGGTGACCTCCAAAGGGTGGAAATTATTGGCAGCAGTGGAAGAGTATAAAATATAAAGCTGTTGTGGGCGGTGTGTTCGTGCGGTGGTGCAAAACTTGAATGAAGGGAAGAAGAGCCGGGAAGGGGGTCCATAGCGTTGATCGCGTTGAACACTCTTGTGAGCACAACTCTCATATTACAACCGGGGCACAGTTCGTGCAGTGTCGTGCGCCTGCACCACAGCTCGTGCAGGGTCATCCGTGGAGAAAACGAAAAAGGCAAAATGGGGAGGGTGGGGTGGGGGGCGACTAAACAGCCTTTTTGGTGATCGCACGAAAGCGCACATAATATTTTGCTTGCGGAAGTGTGACAGAGGTGCAAGAAGACTGTGTGTATGACGGCAATTCACCTGTCACACTTTGCCCACATATCTCCCCCCTCTCTGGCAATGCACCTTGTTGGAAGTCAAAACATATCAGGAAAATAAAGAAGACTTGGGTTGTTGTCGCAACTGTGCGCACAAGCGGAAAAAGAAACGGTGTGGCTGGGTCGCTCGTGTTGGGTATATTCACTGAGCGCACAATACGCCAGTTGCGGTAGCCAGCAAAGAAAAACTGCGTGCCGTGGAGCACACTGTGAATGCATGCGTGTGGAAACGGTTGAAAGATCTGATGGGCAGCCAACACCTCACTCAGCTGAGTGCGGCTGCGAAGCAAATCAAAGGCAAAGCAAAGCAGGGAAGGGAAGGGGGGGGAGAGAGAGAGAGAGAAAGATACGGTGAACGAGAAAGAACCGATGGGGGCAGGACCCCGCCCCCCCCCTCAGGTAGCGAGGTCGCTGAGGGGGGGGGGGGGAGAAAGCCAACCCTCCCAAACCCCCCCCCTCCTCCCACGCTGTGAGAATGGAGGGATGTGGGTGGGGTGGTGGGGTGGAGGGGGGGGGGGGAGCGGGGGGGGGCAGCACCAAGAACAGCTGCTGCTGCTGCTTGCCCCTTCCACCGCCACCACCCACACACACGCACTGTGTTTTGAACCTTCATTAGGCTTCACGTTTCTCACGGGTGATATCCGTTTGCGTTGCTTCGTCGGTGTGACGGGCACTACGTTAGGTTGTGGCGACGGCCAATAAGATCCTGTGCTTGCACAGGACAGGCCCCTTGACAGACACGTTATTTTTGAAGATCACGCCAACGCCTGAGTTGTAAAAACCTCCTGAGTGCAAGATAGCCCAGGCCTTTTGGTATTTGCCATGCACCTTGTTGGAAGCTGGAGGCGCTGGCCGTATTGCCGAAATAACACACTCCACAAAACTCCGCAAATGTGAACGTTCATTTTTTTCCGTTTGGGCAACACGCCAGGCTTCTCCGCGTTTTGTTTTGCATTTTCTGACAAATTTGCCACGTTTTTTTCTCTCCCTTCTGCCCTCCCTCCCTCTATCTCTCCTCTTCAGACTTCTGGGAGCTTTTCTGGCGCCACACAACACAGGAAAAAAAAACTGCTCTCGGCAGAAGAGGTGCAACGAAAGTTATGCTTCTTCAAAATGCAGAACACACCACCAGGCCCTCTCCCCCCGCCACGCACACATCCTGCGGATGAGAGAGCATGTGAAGTGTTTGCAAGCCAGGATACACAACGGCGAAACACCGCCCCCTCCTCGTTGAAAATGGTGGCACCGCCACAAAAAAAACCTTGTTTGTTTTATCTCCTCCACTTCCAATGGTTGGCCCGACCACGTTTCATTGTAATTTTAGACCTTTTCTGCTGCTGCCTTTGCCCCGGCTACTTCTCCCCCCTCCCAAACAGGAAGGGGTGCGATGCCCCACACTCTGCCGTAATACACTCCACACCCCCACTCTCCCTTTGCTGATATTTTCCCTATTCAGCGCAGGACGCACCGAGTTGCAGCTCAGATGCCACCCCTCCACAACCGCAAAGGGGTTGTGCCTTAGTTGGTTGTCCCGATTTCGCTGTAGGTCTGTTTGGCCCTCTTGCCCGTGAGGACACGGAGTGTCGGGTAGGCAACTGCGATGAAAGCAAGGCAGATCATCGTGTTGATGGTCATCGCCCACTCATAGTCGAACACCGCCTTCATGACGGAGCAGAAGAGTGGTCCCAGCGCCAGGCCAAGGTTCAGGGCAAAGTTGAACAGCGCGCTGGCAGCAGAGTGGGATGGGGCGCGAACCGTCAGAAGCGCCATCCCAGCAATCACGACAAAGGCAAGCGAAACCGTCACAAACCCTGTCGAGGCGATGATAAAGGGAGCCGCGTGCACAGGGCTAAGCCTCACCACCGGGACAGGCCCAGCCAAGAGGAAGGAGATTGCGCCCAGCCACAGCCCACACCAGAAGGTCATCATGGAGTAGTCACCCTTCGCCGCAGCCTTGTCGCACCTCCGCCCCACCAGCGCGCCTGCCAGAAGGTAGATAACTCCACCCACAGCCCAGATGCCGCCGATCAGCAGGTTGTTGTAGTTCAGCTTGTCATCGAGGTACTCCGTCACAAGCGGGGAGATGGAGCCGTACGTCGCAGACATGATGAAAATGCCAGCCGTGAGGACGTATGTTGAGGCCTTGCACTGCAGGTTCTTCTTCGTCTTCGACTGGATCGCGGTCTCCACATCATCAACCGCCGCCTTCTCCGGGTCGTTGGGGAGGAAGGGCGGCAGCACGAAGGCCATCACGAAGAACGGCGCCGACACAGCCAGCAGGGGTGTTTCCCAGCCAAACCTGCTGTACAGCCCGCCTCCGATGAGTGGCCCGACTGCGAAGCCCACGCCGATGATGCCCTCGGAGAGCCCCAAAACCTGGCCCAAGATGTCGGGGAAGAGGAGCTGGTAGAGGTTGAGGATGGCAGTGTCAGCGGCGCCTTCCCCCATGCCAGCCAGGAAGCGGAAGAAGATGACGAAGAAGAGGTTAATCATGTGGTTGTCGGAGACGCGGAAGGAGAAGGCGGTGACAACCGTTGCGGCTCCGGCGATGATAAAGCCGATGGTCATCATGACCTTGTTCCCAAGGCGGCGCTCCGCCACGCCCGTGAAGAGCTGGGAGGAGGCAATGCCAAGGGGGTGAGACGCGTATGCCGCCCCGGTGGCAACGGTGCTCGCGTTGATGTTCTTCTCCATCGCATCCGACAGGAATGTCGTGGGGCACGACACGTTAACATACGCCAGGAAGAAGGCGCACAGCAGGCCGATCAGCTTCCACATCTGCGCCCTCCCCTCGGGGCCTTCGAAATGCCCCATGAAGTCATACGACTTGTCCGAGACACCCGAGACTGAAGGCGCCTCCTCTTTCTGGAGGGTCGTGTTCACCCCCAGTGTCCCATAGGTCAGGGCTGCGTCCTGCCCGCACATTGTGTCGGAGGGGGCGATAGAGAGAGAGAGTGGTGAAAGGGGGTTAGGGGAGAAGCGAGGTTGCTTTCTTTGTTGCGACCGAGCAGGGTGAAGGGTGGGGTGGGGTGGTGGTGGTGGTGGTGGTGGTGGTGGTGGGGTTATCCCAGAGAAGAGAGAGACAGTGTGAGACTGCAACAAAGCAGCCGAGGGCCGTCTGGGATTTGAGGGGGGGGCTGGGGGGGGTCTAAAACTGTAAGCAAATTTGAACCCAAGAATCAAGGCGGGTGGTGGTGGTGGTGGTGTCGTGTCGCAGTAACCTGGGGGGGGCGGATGGGTGACGTGAGTGTCGTGTATACACAGTGGGGGCAGCAGAGGGTAAGGCAAGGCAAGGCGTTCGGTGCAAAAGGTGCTTCGAGCCGGGGTGGAGGGATACTTCGTTGTTCCTATGTAACTACTGCAACACCCAGACCCTGCTGTCCTTCTTCTTATGGGAAAGCGGGAACCAGCGCGCGTGTGGAGTGGTCGCCGAGATGGAGAGGGCGATCGCGTCTGCAGCGGATGAAGAGAAGGAGCTGCTGAAGGAGGTCTGGCAGACCTTCACATCTCGCGAGTTCTTCGAGCTCGTTGAGCTGTTCGACCCCGAGTCCCTGGCACAGGGTGTCATCCTGACCCGGTGGTCAATGCCCCTGCGGACAGGTGGCGGGAGGTCCTCGGGTTCGACAGCCAGGTGTGCGCTGAGCTGCAGGTCAGATGACCTACGACGTCCTCACAGCATTTCCCGACGCGCCTGAGGAGTTCTGGAAGGCCCACAAGCAGAAGCTCCCGAGCCTTTCAAAAGTAGTGATTCCCCTGCTGTCTGTGCCCCACTCAGTGACCGCCTGCGACAGCGTCTTCTCGGTCGCAAAGAGGGTAGACAAAAAGGCATCTGCAGCGCAGGATGCCGACACGTTTGCGTCGAAGCTGATGCTTGCACGGAATGCTGATCTTCTTGGTGTGTACTCGGAGGTGGAGGGAGGAAAATCATTCGCAAAGTACGCTGAAGCGATGGCTGACTTCACCAACGGCGGAGACGATGACGCGGGGGATGCGGACGCCGACGCCGACCAAGAGGCCAACGTGCAGTTTTTCTAGCCTTCCCCCCGAACTAGATTGCTTGCCACAGCGAAAGAGTAAGTGGACGTGTAGCTTTTGATACAGCAGCACAAAACTGCATCTTCACAGCAGCGACCCTCCTTACGGGCCACAAGGCTGCACACAAACACAAACACAGACCGGACTTTCTTCCATATTTTCTACTCCCCCCGGAATCTAGCCATTTCAAGAAAGGTCGAGCTGGTATCTTGCACCAGTCCTCGTCAACAAGACTATCCTAAGAATTTGCAGGTGTTATCTCTCCCAACCTTGCATTCGTGTGCCTGCCCTATCCGAACTGTGGAGTGTATTGAATGTGATTTGGTCCCGATTCAGGGCCTGTATATAATACGAGTATGTGGGTTTGTGTAAGAATGTCGGTTTTAAGCCAACGCCCTTGGCATGGCACGAATCAGCCAAGGCGTGATGCCAGACCTGCTCAACGGCAGGCGGCGTGTGTTGGAGGAGACCAGAAGCGCCTGCTGGGTGCACGCACAGAACCTCATTGCCCTGTCAAGCCCACGTCACACACAGCACGCACGGAGGCAGCACCGCCGTGTGGGGTGAAGAGCCACTTCCCGCAGGGGCTGAGCGCAACGCCGACGCCCTCGGTTTCTAACATGCCCAGGCACTTCCCTGTGCTGAGGCGGTACAGCATGGCAGAGGGTGTGCACGACGTGGCAATGATGTCGCCAGCCCCCGACACGGCGACCACGTCGTGGAAGCACACCAGCTCCACAGTGCGGAGGCAGGTGAGTGAGGACGTGCAGAACACCTTCAGGGTCTTGTCGTCAGAGCATGCCACCAGGTGCCTCTCGTCGAGGGTCAGTGCGATGTGTTGCACGCCTCTTCCTTTCTCCAGGGTGGCGGTGTGCTGGAGGGTGTTGATGTCCCACACACGGATGGGCTGTTGTGTGTCGTCCGCCCCGGTGAAGATCCTTGTGTCTGTCGCCACAATTCCATAAACGCATTTGCTGTGCCCCGTGAGGGCTGTGGGGTTTGGCGTGTCCTCGAGATCCCACACGAACACCACGCCGGTGTTGTCGCCGGTTATCAGGCGGCCACAGTGTGTCCACACTGCGCTCCACACGTATAAGGCGTGGCCTCGAAACGTCACACTCTTGTGCTCATCAAGCGTCCACACCCGCTCCCATGTTTCTGTCAGCCACACGCAGACCAATCCGTCTTCGGAGCATGTTGCCAGCCACGTCCCACACACCGAGAATGCACTGCAGAGTGCGGACTCCGTGCCATGTGTTAAGCTCGTCACCGGAGAGGCTGTGCGTGTGTCGAACACTGCAATGGTTCCTCCATTGCAGCATATAGAGCAGAGCGTGCCGCATCTCGACAGCACGAGCGACTGTATCGCAGCGTCGCCCCCAACATGGTAGGTCGCCGGCGCCTTCACGTGAACCCACCGCCGCACCAGCTGCACGCCATCCCCGCCCTCCAGGCCCGTGTCGGCAATGCGCTGTGCATCGTCCAAATCCTCCTCGCGCCCTTCAATGCGCACCGCCATCCCTGCAGCCCCCTGGGCTGCATCGGCGGAACCCGCAAACAGCGCCGCCAGCGCATCCTCCTTCAGGCTGAGCACGGTGTCGTCATCAGAAACCCCGACGACACAGCTCCGCCCACTGGGCACATGCCTCACGCTGACGTCCATGGCTCTCCCTCTCTCTGAGAACCGCAACCTGCAAGAGGGTGGCGGTGGTGTGGCCTTCAGACCCACAGAACCCAGCACGGCTCTGCTGGGGATATGCGTGATCCAAACGAAACGGAAACAGAAAATCCAGCAAGTGTTGCACACAGGCGCTGGCACAATGGGGCAAAGAGCCCCGCTCTATGGCCGGTGCAGGAGAAGGAAAGGCACGCCTAAACGGGAGGGAAATGGGGGGGATTGATTGCTGAGAGTGAATGGAAAAAGCAAGTCTCCCAGCACCTTCTTGCACTGTTAGTCCTTTTTGTAGTCACCGGCTGGAGTCAAACGGGAAGGAAATGGGGGGTGGGGGGTGGGGAGTGGAGGGGAGGAGGGGACGACGAGACGTGACGGGTGTGAATCCCCCGAGGATTAAAGCTTTATTTTTGTTCTCGACCTGCTGGCATGCTTCTTCTTCAAAGGCACCCCCGCTTCCCGCCTTCACACCTCTCCCCCCAACAACGCGCGTGTGTGTTGTGTGTGTGTGCGGTGCCTCCTGGGGGAAGCCCCCTGGCTTAGATTTATGTTGCGCGAAAAGCCTGGTTCGCAATGGGTCTCCCTTGCTATACCCCCACCCCCCCCCCCCCACCACATTCTTCTGCAACCTGCAGTCGCCCAAAAGCAGGCCAACCAGGCACACGCACAGGCTTAACAGCTGCCGAGAAAATGGCAACCAATCTTCTTTGCACCACCCCCCAAAAAAAAATCTTGTGTTAATGCACTAGCGGCGAATCCGAACCAAATCCCCCGCCATCACCCCCTCTCCCACCTCCCCCACCCCTCCCCCCTACATACATCACACGTTAATCCCCTTTTGCTTTTTAGCGCAGCACAGACACCGGGGTGGGGACGTAGGAGAGAGGCCTTCTTACGACTCATTTCCCGGCACTGTGGGTGATCCCACCAAGAGCACGGCGCTCGGTGTGCCCTGCGCAAACATCAAAAAAAGACAGACGTGTCTGTGTGTGTTGTGTGTGGACACAGCACATGCACAACACACACGCACATTCCACCTCCACTACCCCCCCCAACGCCATTGGCCTTATTTTTCCTGGTTTGCTTAGACCAGCGACATCCCTAGGTTAGAATCAACACGGTTGGTAGGTAGCGAACAATCTACGTGTGCGCCAGTCGCGGCGGGTCGCAGGGGTGCGCGTTGGGTGCGGAGGGGGGGGGGGGGGGTGGCGGTGGCGGTGGCGGTGGTGGAGGAAGGGTAAGATATAATTCTCTCCATCACGGCATCATCGCGTGTTGGAGGGAGGGAGGGGGGGGGGAGGGTGTGGCTGTGTTTTTCTGTATTCGCCCCCCCCCCCCCCCCAACCTCCCCCACCACCACCCACCCCCCTCCCTCCTCTCTCGCACCCTGTGGAGGGGTCTGTAGATAAAAAGAGGGGTGGGGGGTGGGGCGCAACACACACATCACACCCCACATCACCACGCCCTTCCCGGTGTAGAAGACCTTTGCGGGAGATACGGGGAGACGAGAATCGGCGATGGGCGGGACGGATGGGGCGTGTGTGTGTGGGGGGGGGAGGCCCCCCTCCCGGAGCGGTAATCGCCCCTCCCCCCCTCCAGTCGACCTCAAAAGCCCGCATCACGGCTGCTTCGCAAAGTTGTGCAGCACGCTCTCTTTGGTGATCAGGTGGCAGGCAGCCGTCACCTGGGCCAGAACGTGGTCAATGCCACCCTTGAATTCGACCATCACCTCGTTTGCATTCTTCTGCTTTGTGAAGGAGGCGACACCTTCGATACGGTCCACACGGGCCCACACATCCTTGTCGGTGACAAGCTTGCACAGCGCCTCCTCGGTGCTCTCCTCCGACAGGTCGATCAGCTGGGCCAAGCGCTTCATCCGTATCCGGGTGTAGTGGGAGGAGATGACCTTCAGGTTGTGCTCCGTCACCCGCTGGTGCATATCCTTCCACCTCTGCTCCGAGTCGGTGAAAGCGGGGTGCGTCTGGTGCAGGTCCTCGTAGGTCTTGCTGAACTCAGGCCAGTGCACCAGCTCCTTCTCCAGGAAGCAGGCCGACATGTCGACAACGTGGGGCACCTCCTGTGCCAGCTTCTCGCCGCCGTACTTCTTCAGGAGGGTCGCACGCACGCTCTCCTTGTTCCAAATGCTGAAAGCAGCGGCGTCGGTCTGCTCGCGGTCAGTCGACACCTTCGAGGGGCTGAGGGAAACGTACACCAGCACGCTGGCAAGCGCCGCGGAGGGGTCACGCACCAGAGGGTGGTCGGGGAGCTCCTTGATTGTCACCTGTGAAAAGGGGGGGGGGGGGTGGGTAAGCATTGGGAAGCACGGCAGGGGGGGGTCGGGTGGCCCCACCGGGGGACTCCCCCAACCCCAGCCGGGGCAAAAGGTGGCAGACGTGGCACATTTGAATACCTCATCCTGTGCTGTCTCGTACAGCTCCATCCAGCACTTCGCCAGGTAGTGGTAGTTGTTGAAGTGTGCGTAGTAGCGCAGCATCAGCTCGTAGTACTTAATCTTGATGTGCCTGCTCCCTGTCTTGGAGAGGGCACGGCTCGTGGTCTTCCGTGCCATGATGGCGGCACGGATGTAGTCCTTTACGTCAAGGTTCAGCCGGATCTGCGGGGAGTGGGGATGAGTTTGCATCGACACATCACATCCACAACATGCCGACACCTGGGGCACCTTCCACTCTGCGCGCCACAGATGCACCCTCAAAGGAAACGGGATGCGGGCCAACCATAGAAAGGCGGCCGGCGTGTAACTTCCCGCTGGCATCACGCCGACACACAGTCAGGCATACCTGGAGCAGGAGGATCACCAGCTTTTCGGGCCGGGACATGTTGCGGATGGTCTCCACTTGCACGTCGAGCATTATTTCGGCGGCCTCCTTCACGAGGCCGGACGCCTCCCACATGGTCTGCAGGGAGTGAAGAGGTGGGGGGGGCAGGAAGGCAAGGGGAGAAGGAGCCACTGCAACGCATCAACATACCGCAAGCTCGACGGAGAGCTGTGCAAACTCCTTCTCGACGTGGATCTTCCCCTGGCAGATGTCACGCAGCTTCTTAATGAGGGGCACGCGCTCCCCCTCCGGGACTGCGTCCATCGCGCTCCGCGAGGTCTTCACCACTGCAAGCTGCACGTTCTCCAGCTGAGCACGGCGCTTCATCAGGAGCTCCACATTCGCCATCAGCTTCTGGTAGTCCTCCACTCCGATCAGCATGTTGACCACACCGACTGCGAGCCTCATTGTCGACTTGGAGTCGCCGCCCAGACGTGCCTTCTTCTCCAGCTCCAGCAGCTTCAGAAGGGCCTCGTCAACAGCAGCCTCGCCTGCCTTCTTCAGGGCCCCGTAGTCGCCATACTTCTTCAGCAGCTCGCCCGTCGGCTCTGACAGGTCCACCACCTGCTTGAAGGTGGCGCACTTCCACTCATTCTCCTCCACGTCCCCGAGGTCGATATCTTGCATCATGTTGGCAGATGGCAAGAGGCGACTGCCTCTTCTGTGTACTGAAGGCGGCCTCCGGTGGGTTGCCCTGTGCGGCGGGTCGTTGTGTGGGTGTGCGGGGGCAATGTTTAGTCACGAGAATGAAACACGGAAAATCAAGCCTCGGTCTTCTCACACCCGAATGTCCCGTCGTGCACGGTGGACTCCCACCCCCTGGGGCGGGGGTCTGGGGCGGGGGTCTGGGCGACCCCCGCTAGCGGGAGTCTGCCCTGCTATTTTTGGTGCCCAGACGACCCCCGCGAGCGGGGTCCATACCCCCGCTCGGGGGTCCAGACCCCCACTCGCGGGGGTCCCGACCCCCGCGAGCGGGGGTCTGGACCCCCGATATTCCGATATCCCAAAAAGGTGCACCCTGACGTGTGGGAGTCCACCGTGTGTGGGAGGAGGGGGGGGGGTTTTTGCTGCATAAGCCTGACATCGTGGTTCGTTCTCTGCAATGCTGGGGCTATTTTTTCTGACACTCTCACCCCGGCGGGAGCCGGGGGGGATGGGGGCAAATTCCCCTCGTGATCACCCTTCAGGGAACACTTTTCTTGCCAAAAACAGAAAAACCGAGCACCCCACCCCGCGTGGACATCTCTGGCTCTCCACAACTCCCCTCCCCCCGCAACGGGGTTGCCACTCACCACAGGAGACCAGCTTAAACACACACACACGCCCCCATGGGAGTTCTATGCGCTTACGTCAAATAAGGTACATTAGCTCATCAGAGATCTGGAAGAATAGCCGCGAGGCGCATGCCTTTCACGCTGCATCGAAGCTGTGCGGGTTTGCGAAGTGGGGATCTCCCCTAAGTTGATAGGGCACCCATCATTACCGTGCATGTGAGAGCGGGGCAGTTAGGGGGGCCGCCGTCCCACCCGCGCAGGGGTGGGGTGGGTGGGGGGGCATCGACTCGTCGGATGGAGGGGTGCACGGCGCGGCAGTCGGGATCCTGACTCGGGAATGCAGTGTGCTCTACGGATGCAAGGTGTCGCGAAACTTTTCCGATGCGGGTAGGCGGCACACCCCCTACCCCGACTACCGTGTGGGCGGCGCATTCGTGAGGTACTGCTTAGCGTAGTTGAAGTTCATCCCCGTGTCTAGGGTGAGCTGTTCAATCGGCGATGTTCCCAAGCGCGGAAGGTCGGCCCCGTACTGCATGCGCAAGCGGGATGTGTGACTCTGCCGCTTCGGCTTCTCGGGGAGAAGCTTCTTCTCGTGCGGATGAATAATCGCAGAATTGTTATTCCTGTTGCGGGTGTGTTGCGGGGAGGGTGTGTGGGTGTGGTGTCCACATCGGAGAGCAAGCCTGTTGTTGTGCCATCGCCTTTTCGTCTCCGCTTTGCCCGCTCCAAATAGAACAACACAGCACAACACGATTGAATCTCAAGGTACCCGTTTCACTGATGCAACGATGGCTCCCTCTCACATACCTGTTGTAGCCAAGGGTCCGCCGAATGTCACGCGCCTGGTGGGTGCTGGAGCCGAGTGACATGACATTTTCATCAGTGAGGGTGGCGTATTCGTGGTGCCGCAGCCTGTCGATTCCGATGAACCCTGTGCCGACCGCAAATGACTCGATGGAGTCTTGACGCACCGCAGGGGGGCGCAGCAGCGCAGTTTTTTTGAAGTACAGCGACAGCGACTGGTACAGCCGCATCGCCTCGCCGGAGTTGAACACCTTCGTAACGAACCAACCTCCTGGCTTCAGCACCTTCAGCGCAAAGTGTTTCGCAGTCTCCGCCAGGGCGACCTGTTCCGCACGCTCCACCACCACGCCCTGCCCCCCCTGGCTACCTGTGAACTGGGTGGGCGACATGTCACTCATCACACCGTCCACCACAGCACGCCTCTGCTCGATGAAGTGCTTCTTGAGCTCCAGCTCCTTGGCTGCAAGAGTCCCAAACAGCTCGGAGTTCCGCCCCTGGTGATACAGGCCGTAGTCGCCTGTGCGGACCGGCAAATTCTCTGCGATGTAAACGCTCATCTCGTTCTGCACGGCCTGCTCACGGTTGATAGTGGGCGAGGCCATGTCTGCTGCAGCGACCTGCACCATGTCGAACATCCGCTCCTGCACCTCAGGCTGTGTGAAGTCGCCCCGCAGGAACTGCGCCCCAGCGACGGGTTCTGTCGGAAGCAGGTCAATCCCGATCAGGCTCTTCCGCTTCTTATAGCTGGGATGGTCTGCGTACTTCTCCATCTCCATCATGCGCGAGGCTGCCTGCAGCCACGACCCTGGAGAGCAGCCCAGGTCCACCACCACGCGCGTCTGCTTGTTGAACAGATTTTCCCTTTCATTGATCTGCTCCAGCTTGAAGGCGCTCCTTGCGCGGTACCCCTGCACCACAGCCTTCTTTCGAAACTCATCGGTGAGTCGCCGTTGCGTGTGGCTTTGGCAGAAGCGGCGCCCCCCACGCAGGGCCTGGCCAGAAGGTACCACAGCTGCTTGCAGCCGCAGGAGCTCCATTGTTAGAGAAGGCCCGCCCCCGCGACCACCGGCACCGCCCCTGAAACAGGGAGCGGGTTGATGGGGGGGGCCCTGGTGGTTGGGGTGATGTGATGTGAAGAAGCTCTTTTATTCTTTTTCCCATTTGATGAGGAGCAATCGCTGACTATCCTTTTGACACTGACAGGACAGGATCCCTGCTGCAGAGAAGTACTACGGAACCCTCTCTGGCCTCTGTACTGTGAGGGTTGCATTGGACGCTTCCACCAAAAAAAGAAGCGGAAAAAATGGTGTCGTCGAAAAGTCCAAATTGCGTAGTTCATGCGTATAGTGTGCGAAGCGTTACAACACCATGCATGGGTGTCCATACCGTGCTGCCAACAGCCCTTTATCGAGACAGGCTCTCAGAACAAACGGGGGTGGCGGGGGGTGGGCTGGGATTGGCGGGGGGCGGGGCCTGCATGCGACTGTCCTTCCGCACCGTCTCTCTTCACCCACCCGGCTGGTTGCACTGCGGCTGACGGTGGATCAATTGGGCATTCAAAGGCCAAAGTTGCGTTGTATATGTTGTAACAGTTGCGTTGTATATGGTGTAACTCTGCACCACACTCGTGGGAGCGTTCACTTTTCTGCCGTTCTGAGCGGAAGGGTCGCGAGCGAAGGTTGTCAAAATTTGCCATTGTTTTGCGGGTTTTCACTCACCCCTAAAGGAGTGAAGAGGCAAACGGGGGGAGGATGCGCGTGATGGGGGAGGGGTAGGTGTGGGTGGGTGGGGATGGGAGGGTGCCCGGAGGTCAGAGTATTTGCTGTGGGGCTGGGTGGGGGGGGAAGGAAACACCGCCGCTCGAGGATGCCAGAAGAAATCAGAGAGGGAGAGACAGGGAGCGAGCGAGCGGGTCGGGAAGTAATCGTTTGAGAGGTGGGGGGAGTAATGGTTCATCAGGGTGAAGCGAGGGTGGCCCCCCCACTGTTGAGTTGGAAGTGTCTTGAGGGGCTGACGGGATGTGTGTGCCTGGAGCTCGGAAACCTTCGCGGATGAATTCCTGGAATGCCCCTCCCTCTCGCCCAGAGCAGCAGGGAAAGCCTGTTGGGTCCCTGTTTGGATCGTGAGGTGATGGCAAAACATGACAGCAGACCAACAGGCTGTCTGTTGAATTGGTTTGTCACAACACATCCCACCCCACTCATTGTGCACAAGTGGTATGGGTGTGAGGGCCGCAAGATCCATCAAACAGGGAACAGACGGTTTACCCGTCTGCAATGAGATATTGAAAGAGGGAGAAGAAATCCAGGGAAATAACCGGCACTTTTTTTGTGTAGCCTCATGCAATGAAGGAGGAAATGGAACACGGAGAAAGCAGGTCATTCGAGTTTACGGCACGCGTAGTGCCGTAATTGCAGAGCCACATCTCACCTCATCACAGGTCGAGGTGTGTGCGTTTCACCACCACTCTCACAACCTCTCCCAAACAACCAAACAACACAATGCCGGACCGGAACGCAACCGTGATCATCGACCAGGCGTGGATCGATGTTCCGACCCCGGTTGTTCCGGGAAACGCAGCGGGGGTGGACGGCACCCCCGACTGCGTGTTTCCGGAGTGCGGGGCGCTGCACTCCGACGCGCACTCGTCTGTGTGTCGCATGTGTGGAAGGCGGACGACGAAGAGCTGCCTGAAGGCCTACATGGAGGGCACGGGGGATCAGACGGTCGAGAAGATGACCGACCAGTGGATGGAGCCACACTGGGTCTGCCCCCTCTGCGCGCTGTATCTCCACAATGGTGAGGCAACATGGACCCTCAAGGAGGAGGACGAGGGCGACGCCGATGCCAACATGAGTGACGCTACGCCCAAGGTGAGGGACCTCTGGGAGTTGATGAGGGGTGTGGATAACCCAAACACCAAGGCAATTCTGGAGGAGGTCTTGGATGATATGCAGAGGAAGGAGCGGCAGGCGAAGCTGGAACGCGAGGGGCTGACCGGCACCCGCATCACGGTGGTGGAGCAATGGCGCCACCGGATGCAGTCGCCAGCGCTGCACGCAATGGCCATGAGGGCACTGCGTGATCGTTTCGGGAAGGGGGCGGACGATGCGGCTGCGGCAGCGACCGGGCCCCAGCACGAACTTCGGGTCGCGCTCTCCGTGTTGGACATCCTGATCCCCATCGTGTCGACGAAGCCTGAGGCAGTGCAAGCTGCCCACAACCTCCTGGTCCGCTTGGAGGGTGCGCCTCCGGGAGTGGTACGGGCTCGCGGCGCAGCTGCACTGGGAGCGGCGGCTGGAGGGCATGCCGGCAAGCGCGCTGACGGAGCAACTATTCAGGTCGCTCCAGAGCCAAGCCCAGAGCGAGGGCGAGAAGGAGAAGGCCAACAACAAGCGGCGCCGCACCGAGGGCGCGTGGGACGAGGAGGAAGAGAGGCCAGTGGTGCCGAAGGGAGGTAAGGGGGGAAAGGGATCCAACAAGGGCTTCAACAAGGGATCCAAGTGGGGCAAGTGACAAGCCACACCTGCGCAGGGAGAGCCGGGGTTGTGCGGGCCGGCGACACCTCCCTCAGACACACCGCCACTGCACACACAGTCCACACTTCAAGGGGAACCAGCGGTGCCACAAGCTCAAGGGGAGCAGAATTCACGCACGCCGTGGCTAGTAAAAACGCAAATCACACAGCCCAGTGCTCAAGGGGAGCCAGCGGCGAAGCAAGCTCAAGGGGAGCAGAAACCACGCACGCCGTGGATAGTAAAAACGAAAATCACACAGCCCAGTGCTCAAGGGGAGCCAGCGGCGAAGCAAGCTCAAGGGGAGCAGAAACCACGCACGCCGTGGATAGTAAAAACGCAAATCACACAGCCCAGTGCTCAAGGGGAGCCAGCGGCGAAGCAAGCTCAAGGGGAGCAGAAACCACGCACGCCGTGGATAGTAAAAACGAAAATCACACAGCCCAGTGCTCAAGGGGAGCCAGCGGCGAAGCAAGCTCAAGGGGAGCAGAATCCACGCACGCCGTGGCTAGTAAAAACGCAAATCACACAGCCCAGTGCTCAAGGGGAGCCAGCGGCGAAGCAAGCTCAAGGGGAGCAGAATCCACGCACGCCGTGGCTAGTAAAAACGCAAATCACACAGCCCAGTGCTCAAGGGGAGCCAGCGGTGCATCAAGCTCAGGGGGAGCAGAATCCACGCACACCGTAGTTAGTAAGAATACAGCCCAGTGCTCAGGGGGAGCAAATGGCGCAGCAAGATCACGGGATGACGCCACACAGGCCGTGGCCGGTCACCAACACTGCTCGGAGAGAGCAGGCGACAGAGCGGGCCGGCCCAGCAGTGCAGCAGACGGGATCCCAGGGGCGGGACCCGACAGCGGAAGGCCACACAATCGAGTCGGGGCTGCAGCGGTGGCTGCGCAGGGGGCCAGCAACTCGAGGACGCCCGCGGATGTCAGAGACAGCAACCCTCCCGGACGGGACGAGGGGGGAAGTCGTGTCTGCAGCCAACGCCGTTCTGGACCGGGCACTCGCGAACTCCACATGGGACAACATCGCGTCGTGCTACCGGCGGTTCCAGGAGTTCCGTCAGGCCTGGGAGGCCGCCGAGGGACCCATCGACACGGGGACGGCGATCATCTTGTGGGTCTCCAAGAAGATGTCTGTCGACAACGTGCTGCCATCCTCGGGGCTGGCCTACAGCTACGCCGTGTCGTCCGCGCACCGCCACATGCTGGAGGACACAGTGCACTCGCACAAGCTCGACGCGTTCAGACGGGGACTGAGGCGCATGGGGGCGGAGGTGCCCCGGACACAGGCGGTGCCGGCGACGAAGGCAGAAGTGGAGCAGGCGATGCGGGACGAGCGGGACCCTGAGGTGCGACTGGCACTGGGGCTGATGTGGCACGGGGCCGCAAGGTGCTCGGACGTGAAGAGTATTGCAACCCGAGAGGTGCGGGTGAAGAACGACGGGGTGGTATCTATAACCTGGAGGGGCACCAAGAACGACCCGTTCGCGAAGGGACAGACTACAGGGGTGTGTTTGCCTACGCAGCTGAACGGTGTGCTGGGGAAGACGATGCGGAAGAACCGGGACGGCGGCCTGGTTCAAGGCGTGTCGTACAGCAAGGTGTCCCGGGCGGTAAAACGGGTGAACCCCGCGCTGACGCCACACAGTCTACGCAGGGGGGCAGTGCACCACCTGATTCACAAGGGGCTCGAGTTGCGAGCGGTGCAGAAGCTGACCCGCCACCGGACGACAGAGGGGCTGCTGCAGTACGCCCCACTGGCCGCGACTCGTCTCGTGGAGGAGACCGCGACTACATCACGCCAGCTCTAGCGGCGGGGCGCATCCCCAGGGCTCTTGGGGCGTTCCCGTCGTGCGCCGCCCACCTCGCCAAGCCGAGCAACTTCGAGGGTATCCTGAGGATGTGTGCCTACGCATACGACCCCGAGGGCGAGGGGGACGAGGCGTGCAGTGCTGGGCTGGACATCGGGTACGGCGGGGACTTCTCCGTGGAGGTGGAGGGAGCGCAGGTGCGACCGGAAGCCGAACGTGAGGGGGGGGTGCTGGCACCCATATCATCCAACAGGATGGCCCTCGACGCGGTCCGCAGCCTGGACCTCCACGGGGAGCTTGAAGATGTGCTGGACGTCATCACGTCACTCGACGCCTTCGAGAGCCTGCTGACGAAGCCGACAGGCGGCAGGATGGCGAGGGGCACCTCGCGGCACATGCGGCAGCACGCGGACAAGCTGCTCGAATGGGAGGTGGTGGAGCCGATGCAGGGGGACCCCCAGATGACGATGCCGGCTTTCACAGTGGCAAAAAAGGCAGGGGATCTCCGGCTGGTGGTCGATGCACGAAAGCTGAACGCCGCGATGAGGCGCCCCCCTGAGATGCGGCTGCCGCGCATCAGGGACGTGATCGACGCAGTGCTGAACGCAGATGCAGCCGTGATCGCGGATGGAGTATCATTTTTTTACCAGATACCCCTCGCGAAGCCGATCCGGAAGTACTTCGGCATGCGCCTGGGAGATGGCAGAGGCGGCACACTCGACTTGTGGCTGAAGGTGCTGTGCATGGGGTGGTCGTGGAGCCCATCGATAGCGCAGCGCATCTCGAGGGTTCTCGCAGGGCCGGGGAACGTCGCATGGGTGGACAACTACATCATCCTCGGGGGCAACGAGGAGGAGGCGGCGAGGAGATACACCGAGTTCAAGCAGAGGTGTGCCTACGCGAGAGTCGAGCTGCACGAGGAGGCCGAGGGGCAACCCCAGAGACAGTTTGCGGCCTTCGGGCTGGAGTTCGACCTGCGGGGGCCGACGAAGAGGTTCCGCTCCTCGGAGAAATGGGTGGCGCAGCTGCTGGAGGCGGTGCATGTGCAGAACGTGTTGTCCGGGGAGGCAACACCCCGGGCATTCTTCAAGGTGACGGGGGCCATCGTGTGGTGGACGTACACACGAAGCCGTCATCTGTGCTACTCGCCAAACCTCATCGGGGCCATACGCAGCATCGCGCGGCATGTATCAACGAACAACAACGCATGGGACGAGCCCACCAGGATGCAGCCGAGTGCGGTCTGGGACGCGCGCGTATGTCTGCAGGCGATCGCGGAGAACCGGTGGGTGGACCAGGAGGCTCCATACGACGAGGAGTGCACAGTGTGGACAGACGCGTCATCACGCGCGTGGGCGGCGCTTGCGGAGACCGGCGAGGTGGCGCAGGGGGCCTTCGGGGCCGGCGAAGCGTCAGCACACATTTACATCAAGGAGATGTGGGCCGCTGCACGGGGGGTGCGGTTGGCCTCCCGGCTGGGGCGCCGGCGGTGCAAGCTGCGACTGAAGGTCGACAACCTCCCGGTAGTGCGGAGCATCCTGAAGGGGCACTCTGGCAATTACGTCGCCAATAGGTGCCTGCAGGTGCTGTTCGACGTCGCTGCAGCGGCGCAGCTGCAGGTGTTGCCCGAGTGGGTGCCGACCCACGAGCAGAAGGCCGATCCCTTCACGAGGGGTGCGCGGGGCGAGGTCGTCATCGATCTGTAAAGGGACCAGACGGAGCTGTGTGCCATGCTGGCGGCACGGTGCCATCTTAGCTGATGAGCGGAGCTCCTCAGTCCCTAGGGGTCCTAGGGGGTTGGGTGTGTGCGTTTCACCACAACCTCTCCCCTCCCCATTCCCCCGTGTTGAGTGACATGTGTCGATAGTGTTCCATTTTGTAGCCTCATGCAATGAAGGAGGAAATGGAACACGGAGAAAGCAGGTCATTCGAGTTTACGGCACGCGTAGTGCCGTAATTGCAGAGCCACATCTCACCTCATCACAGGTCGAGGTGTGTGCGTTTCACCACAACCTCTCCCCTCCCCATTCCCCCGTGTTGAGTGACATGTGTCGATAGTGTTCCATTTCCGTCCCCTCGAATGATGAGAACCGGACAAGAAAAAGAAAGGTGCTGTTGTGCGCCACCCGGTGCACAAACCTCACGTGGTTTCCCTTAACATAAGGTTGTCCGGATGGTCAGAACAACAAGGCAGGGTATGACTGTGTTTGTCAACCTCAAAGCGCTGCCAACTATCTGTTCAATGTGAAGGTTCTTTATTTCGTGAGAAATATATTGGGATGGTGGGACGTGATACTTTCATCCGACAGAAGAAGAAAATACCGCAACACCATTCAGAAACAACCTCTCATGAACAATACCACGTTTGGGCTAATTGATTGAATCATAGAAGTGCCTTTGCAGGTGCTGGGTCTGGCAGCCCTCAACAGCTGCGGATTCCGCCTTGCTCTGAGGCTGCGGCAGCCTCCGCCCAGAAGAGTCTGCAGACCACATCGTCAATGCGTTGATCTTCAAGTGCACAGACTCAATGGGCAGGGCAGTGGGATCCCAGAGTCGGGCACTTCAACAGGAGGTGTCGGTCGCCAGTGCCGGCACCTCGGCATCAGGCAGAGACTCGAAGGACATCGACGTTTTGCGGTAGTGCATCGCCTGTGGTGTCGAATGGGTGGGTGTGCATCAATGCAATGAAATGCGGGAGAGAAGCACGACAACGGGGTGCAAGTCAAGGCGGTGGGGTCAGCTGATGTGGGGTCGGAACCCAACAGAGACATGCACAGGGTAACATTCAAACATGAGTCCGAGGGGGCGCCGCATACCATGAGCGTTGTCGCGACGACGGCGAGAACGGCGCCAACACCGCCCAGGACCAAGGGGAGGGTGTACGAGGTCTCAGAGGGCGACGCACCAGCCGTGTTGGTGTCAGGCGACACGCCCTGGCTGTGGGACGCCTTCTGGAAGGAGGCGGTCGAGGCCTTCCAAGAGCCAGCAACCCTACTGTCCACGCTCCCGCTGTGGTCGAAGCTACCGCTCCCGCTTCCGCTGTGATGGTAGCTACCGCTGCCGCTCCCACTGTGGTGGCTGCCGCTCCCGCTGTGGTCGAAGCTGTCGATGATTTCCTTCTGGACGGATTCAGAAGATGCCTTCCAAAAACCAGCAACCTCCGTCTTCTTACCGCCACTGCCGCTGTTGTCGTTACCGCTGCCGCTGTGGTGGCTACCACTCCCGCTGTGGTGGCTGTCACTGTTGTCGCTCCCGCTGCCGCTGTGGTGGTGGTGGCTACCACTCCCGCTGTTGTGGCTGCCGCTACCACTGTGGTGGCTGTCACTGCCGCTGTGGTCGAAGCTGCCGCTCCGGCTGTTGTGGCTGCCGCTACCACTGTCGCTGTGGTCGAAGCTGCCGCTCCTGCTGTGGTGGTGGCTGTCACTCCCGCTGCTGTGGCTGCCGCTACCGCTGTGGTGGCTGTCACTGCCGCTGTGGTCGAAGCTGCCGCTACCGCTGTGGTGGCTGCCGCTCCCGCTGCCGCTGTTGTGGCTGCCACTACCACTGTGGTGGCTGTCACTGCCGCTGTCGCTGTCGTTGAAGCTGTCAAGGAATTCCTTCTGGACGGTGGCAGCAGAGGCCTTCCAAAACCCAGCAACCTCCGTCTCCTCGCTGCCGCTACCGCTGTTGTCGAAGCTGCTGCTGCCACTGTTGCGGCTGCCACTCCCGCTGTGGTCGACACTTCCGCTGCCACTGTGATGGCTGCCACTCCCGCTGCCGCTGTTGTCAAAGCTGACGAGGAATTCCTTCTGGACGGAGGCAACAGAGGCCTTCGAAACACCAGCAACCTCCGTCCCACTGCCACTGCCGCTGTGGTGGCTACCGCTCCCGCTGTGGTCGAAGCTGCTGCTGCCACTGTTGCGGCTGCCACTTCTGCTGCCGCTGTTGTCAAAGCTGACGAGGAATTCCTTCTGGACGGAGGCAGCAGAGGCCTTCGAAACACCAGCAACCTCCGCCCCGCTGCCACTACCGCTGTGGTGGCTCCCGCTCACGGAGTTGTCGAAGCTGCTGCTGCCACTGTTGCGGCTGCCACTCCCGCTCCCACTGTGATGGCTGCTACTCCCGCTGCCGCTGTTGTCAAAGCTGGCGAGGAAGTCCTTCTGGACGGAGGCAGCAGAGGCCTTCGAAACACCAGCAACCTCCGTCTCCTCGCTGCCACTCCCGCTGTTGTCGAAGCTGCTGCTGCCACTGTGGTGGCTGCCACTCGCGCTGCCGCTGTTGTCAAAGCTGACGAGGAATTCCTTCTGGACGGAGGCAGCAGAGGCCTTCCGAACACCAGATACCTCCGCCCCGCTGCCACTGCCGCTGTGGTGGCTCCCGCTCCCGGAGTTGTCGAAGCTGCTGCTGCCACTGTGGTGGCTGCCACTCCCGCTGCCGCTGTTGTCAAAGCTGGCGAGGAAGTCCTTCTGGACGGAGGCAGCAGAGGCCTTCCGAACACCAGCAACCTCCGCCCCGCTGCCACTGCCGCTGTGGTGGCTCCCGCTGCCACTGTGGTCGACACTCCCGCTCCCACTGTGATGGCTGCCACTCCCGCTGCCGCTGTTATCAAAGCTGACGAGGAAGTCCTTCTGGACGGAGGCAGCAGAGGCCTTCCGAACACCAGCAACCTCCGTCCCGCTGCCACTACCGCTGTGGTGACTACCGCTGCCACTGTGGTCGTAGCTCCCGCTGCCGCTGTGGTGGCTCCCGCTCCCGGAGTTGCCGCTGCCACTCCCGCTGCGGTCGTAGCTACCGCTGCCATGAGTGTGAGAACCAGCACTCTGCAGAACTGCCGCACTGGCGGCTGCCAGCAGCATGATTCCGGCCATCATCTTTCCTGAGCTGCCTGTGTGCTGTGTGTGTGATGTATGATGTGAGCCTCATCAACCACCCGTGCCTGCCTCTGCTGGCCAGCTGCTCAATATAGGGGTGTGGGTGGGTGGCGGGGCGGGAGGGGGCCCACCCCCGGCTGGTCGCACTGTGGCTGACGGCGGATCAATTGGGCATTCAAAGGCCAAGCCGTGCCCTGGGGAAGAAACCGAGGGGCGGAGTGGGCTGTTTTGAGACGCGTGGACAACCCCACACCCTACACCCCATCAGGCTGGCAGTCTGCTTATCCGAGCTCTGGAATAGGCGATAATGCCCTCTGTGTTACGTATCACACACCTCCAGGTGCAAAACAGGGAGCAAGCACACCACAAGCAATACGGACCGCCTCACAACCACCCTCCTCTGATGGGGACATTAGTGTCCGGAGGCCGGGGTCTGTCTCCAGGTGGCAGTGGTGACCGCAGGGTCGACTCGGATCGGGAGCAAGTTCTGCACCTGCATGACCTTCTCGTCCATCTCACGTGTGTGCACTTCACTGCGTTCGTGATATCGTCGTCGTGTTCAGGCCTTACCCCACGACACAGCTTCTCCCTGATCCCCCAAGGGTGTGGTTCTGATACCCCTCCCAGGGCTGCCAGGGGTGTACGCACACCTTGTGGGGTGGCATGTGCACAGGGTCAGGGGGGTTGAGGGGAAACCCCCTGAGATGAAACGGTGAGCTGAAGCAGGACCTGTTTGTCTCATACGGCCACACAAGGTTTGTCGTGAAATACTACGGGATCCTTACTGGCCTCTGTACTGTGAGACTCGCATTGGACGCTTCCAAAAACACCGCGCCCCTTCTTAAATCTTCGCTAGAATAAGAGAAACTGCAAGGCAGATCCGGGCTGCTTTTCGTTGAGCGCACCGGAAAAAAACAAGTTCAATCCGCCGCTCGACACAAACCGTTGCCGGTCATCGCGAAGGGCAACAACAATCCATGGGTGGCACAACCTCAGGAGAGGGAGAGAGCCTGCGGGCGAGGGAAACCTATTCCCCCGCAGGGTGGCAGTGCCCGGTATCGCCCCAGACCCCTTTGAAACCTCAGCGACAGCGCAGAACAAATAGGGCTGAGGACGGCGCTAAGTGCATTGGAGGCAGGGGTCACGCGCGGCCTCGTACTATATATCAAAAGGGCAGAGCAGCCGCAGCGAGTACCTCCTTCGGAAGGCTTCCACGATTGGGAGAAGTAAACCAGGAAAACAGGGAAGGAGGAGGGGGGTGAGGGAGTGTGTGTTCCAGGCATTCCAGTAAACGGCACTTCGTTCCGTAGGAAAAGAAGGTGCGAAAGCTGAAAAAAGCGCACGAAATGTGTCCATGCGGGGGGAAAAGTGCATTATTTTACTGGATTTGAACTCTTGATGGAGGGCAGTGCGGCCACAGCTCAACAGAGCTGTCGGCTGCACTGTGTGTGTGTTTTTTTTTGTTGCGACGAAGCGCAACGCAATGCATACCCGGGTGGCAGCTCTGCAGGTAAAGAACAAATCAAATGGAGGCAGACAACGGATCGGGGGGAGAGACACGGGGAGAAAGGAGAACAGAAATGTCAGACGGGATTTGCGCAACGCAACAACCCGCAAACACCACCCGCCCCTGCCGACACTCCGTCGCTCTCTTCGCAACGCTTCGCTACTGCGTCTGAGAGAGGGGGGAGTGAGCGGGTCGGGAAGTAATCGTTTGAGAGGAGGGAGGGGGGGGGCATGGTTCATCAGGGTGAAGCGAGAATAGCCCCCCACTGTTGAGTTGGAAGTGTCTTGAGGGGCTGACGGCATGTGTGTGCCTGGAGCTCGGAAGCCTTCGCGGATGAATTCCTGGAATGCCCCTCCCTCTCGCCCAGAGCAGCAGGGAAAGCCTGTTGGGTCCCTGTTTGGATCGTGAGGTGATGGCAAAACATGACAGCAGACCAACAGGCTGTCTGTTGAATTGGTTTGTCACAACACATCCCACCCCACTCATTGTGCACAAGTGGTATGGGTGTGAGGGCCGCAAGATCCAACGAACAGGGAGCGGACAGTTTACCCAGTCTGCAGTGAGATATTGAGGGAGAAGAAATCCAGGGAAAAAGCTAGCACTTTTTGTTTTGTCATCCCCTGGAATAATGAGAAAATAACAAGAAAAGGACAAGGTGATGTTTGTGGGCCAAACCCGGGGTGTCAGCCCTCACGTGATTCACTGATAAAGTTCTCTGAGGCTCTGGCAGCCTCCGCCCAGAAGAGCCTGCAGACCACATCGTCAATGCGTTGATCTTCAAGTGCACAGACTCAATGGGCAGGGCAGTGGGATCCCAGAGTCGGGCAATTCAACAGGAGGTGTCGGTCGCCAGTGCCGGCATCTCTGCATCAGACAGAGACTCGAAGGCCGTCGACTTTTTGCGGTAGTGCATCGCCTGTGGTGTCGAATGTGTGGGTGTGCAGCAATGCAATGAAATGCGGGAGAGAAGCACGACAACGGGGTGCAAGTCAAGGTGGTGGGGCCAGCTGATGTGGGGTCGGAACCCAACAGAGACATGCACAGGGTAACATTCAAACATGAGTCCGAGGGGGCGGCCGCATACTATGAGTGTTGTCGCGACGACGGCGAGAACGGCGCCAACACAGCCCAGGACCAAGGGGAGGGTGTACGAGGTCTCAGAGGGCGACGAGCCAGGTGTGTCGGTGTCAGGCGACACCCCCTGGCTGTGGGGCGAGGCGGCTGAGGCTTTCGAAGGACCAGCGGCCCCAGTACCCACGCTGCCGCTCCCGCTGTGGTCGTTGAGGATCTCCTTCGGGACGGAGTCAGGGGATGTCTTCGAAGAACCAGCAACCCCAGTCTCCACGCTTCCGCTGCCGCTACCCCTGTGGTCAGAGATTGCGCTGCCGTTGAGGACCTTCGGGACGGAGTCAGGGGATGTCTTCGAAGAACCAGCAACCCCGGTTTCCACGCTTCCGCTGCCACTACCGCTGTGGTCGAAGCCACCGGTCCCACTGCCGCTGCGGTTGAAGCTGCTGGGGACCTCGTTCGGGACGGAGGCAGGAGAGGCCTTCGAAGCACCAGCAACCTCCGTCGCCTCGCTTCCGCTGCCGCTGTTGTCGGAGCTGCCGCTCCCGTAGCTGCCGCTATCACTGCCGCTGTCGTTGACGCTGTTGAACTCCTTCGGGACGGAGGCAGCCGAGGCCTTCCAAAAACCAGCAACTTCAGTCTCCTCCCTGCCACTACCGCTGTGGTGGTGGCTGCCGCTCCCGCTGTTGTCGAAGCTGCCACTCCCGCTGTGGTCCAAGCTCCCGCTCCCGCTGCCGCTGTCGTTGAAGCTGACGAGGAATTCCTTCTGGACGGAGGCAGCAGAGGCTTTCCAAAACGCAGCAACCTCCGTCTCCTCGCTGCCGCTCCCGCTGTGGTCGAAGCTGCTGCTGCCACTGCTGCGGCTGCCACTTCCGCTGCCGCTGTTGTCAAAACTGACGAGGAAGTCCTTCTGGACGGAGGCAGCAGATGCCTTCCAGAAACCAGCAACCTCCGCCCCGCTGCCACTACCGCTGTGGTGGCTCCCGCTGCCACTGTGCTGGCTGCCACTCCCGCTGCCGCTGTCGTTGAAGCTGACGAGGAATTCCTTCTGGACGGAGGCAGCAGAGGCCTTCGAAACACCAGCAACGTCCGCCCCGCTGCCACTCCCGCTGTGGTGACTACCGCTGCCACTGTGGTGGCTACCACTCCCGCTGCCGCTGTTATCAAAGCTGACGAGGAATTCCTTCTGGACGGAGGCAGCTGAGGCCTTCGAAACACCAGCAACCTCCGTCCCGCTGCCACTGCCGCTGTGGTGGCTACCGCTCCCGCTGTTGTCGAAGCTGCTGCTGCCACTGTGGTGGCTGCCACTCCCGCTGCCGCTGTTGTCAAAGCTGTCGGGGATTTCCTTCCGGACGGAGGCAGCAGAGGCCTTCCGAACACCAGCAGCCTCCGCCCCGCTGCCACTGCCGCTGTGGTGGCTCCCGCTGCCACTGTGGTCGACACTCCCGCTCCCACTGTACTGGCTGCCACTCCCGCTGTCGCTGTTGTCAAATCTGTCAAGGAATTCCTTCTGGACGGAGGCAGCAGAGGCCTTCCGAACACCAGCAACCTCCGTCTCCTGGCTGCCACTACCGCTGTTGTCGAAGCTGCTGCTGCCACTGTGGTGGCTACCACTCCCGCTGCCGCTGTTGTCAAAGCTGACGAGGAAGTCCTTCTGGACGGAGGCAGCAGAGGCCTTCCGAATACCAGCAACCTCCGTCCCGCTGCCACTACCGCTGTGGTGGCTACCGCTGCCACTGTGGTCGTAGCTACCGGTGCCGCTGTGGTGGCTCCCGCTCCCGGAGTTGCCGCTGCCACTCCCGCTGTGGTCGTAGCTACCGCTGCCATGCGTGTGAGAACCAGCACTCTGCAGAACTGCCGCACTGGCGGCTGCCAGCAGCATGATTCCGGCCATCATCTTTCCTGAGCTGCCTGTGTGCTGTGTGTGTGATGTATGATGTGAGCCTCATCAACCACCCGTGCCTGCCTCTGCTGGCCAGCTGCTCAATATAGGGGTGTGGGTGGGTGGCGGGGCGGGAGGGGGCCCACCCCCGGCTGGTCGCTCTGCGGCTGACGGCGGATCAATTGGGCATTCAAAGGCCAAGGCGTGCCCTGGGGAAGAAACCGAGGGGAAGTGGGGTGGGCGGCTGAAGATGGGGCAGGGGCAGAGGGTTTTGAAAAGACGCACACACAACCCCACCTCCTCCCGTATCGGAAAGTACTATTGGATCACACTGCACCATACTCCGCCACCTGGCTCCTCCAGTCGGAATCACAGAGACCTGCAACGCGATTATGTCTGGCACCCCAGGGACAGATGCGGGTGATGGGATGGTCTGCTGCAAGCCCGCTCATCACACTGCGGAGCCCTGGTATCCATCTACTTGACGGAATCTACTCTGTGATCCGGGTGTACGGAGGGCACCACTGTTGTCACAGCTGACGCACCTGCACCCCCCCCCCCTAGGGGGGGTCATAAGCCCGCACGGTGGGATCTTGTAAATTTTACATGTATAACTACAAGTATATACCGTATACGTAAATACTTTGGAACGTAAATATTATGGAACGTAAATATTATGGAACGTAAATATTTTGGAACGCTGGTGGGTTGGCGTTCCAGATTTTTTTCGTTCCATAATATTTACAGGGCTTTCTGCGACTCGGGGACTTGGGCCAGGTGATCGGACAGCATACAGAGTCCCTGACGGGACCTACTCGTGCACTTTTCGCGCGATTCCTGAGGCAAGCCACCCTCACCACCGAGTCCCCAACTGGCCCTGTAAATATTATGGAACGTAAATATTATGGAACGGACCGGGCAAAAATGGGCCCGTTCCATAATATTTACGTTCCATAATATTTACGTATACGGTACATGTATTATACATGTATAATACTTGCATGTCAACTATTATACATGTATAATACATGTATATGGGGGCCTTCGCTCTGGAGTGAGAAAAGTGAGAAAAAGTGAGCCCAAAAATGGAAAAAATGGCAAAAAAAAGAGTGTGGGGAGTTGGGTCCAGTTTAGCAAAGTTGTCATATTTTTCGGGTGTTTTCTGAATGGGGACACCCGAAGAACCCCATGACATGGTCATGACATGTCGCCATCTGCAAAATTGATCTTCACCTGACCGTGAAGACCGGAGGTGGTGAACACAGTGTTACGCAATCACTTTAGTGGCGTCCCCACAGTCCAGCGGGATCCGGTGTGCCAGGTGGGGGGAGGCGTCGTGGCCTTGGGACACCAGGTCAGGTGCGTGTTCCCCGTTGAGGGGAATTCCATAGAAGACGTGCGGGTTCCCTTGGTATTTTGAGCGTCTCATTGTTCCAGGTAGACCGATACCCCTCCGGCTAAATTGGCCAGGTTGGCGAGGCGTTCATGGCGTGTGAGCACTACACCCCTTAATCAGGTTTTTGGTTCCCATGGCGACACCCTCTTCGTCTAGGGTGAGCCTGTAGTGGAGGCAATCTACCTGCGCCGAAATGTCTAGTGCTGTCGAGACCCCACGGGAGGCAGCGAGGAAAACGCTATTACCTGGGATCCCCCGTGTTTAAGCCCCCCCTGGGGGGTCTGGCAAGGGGGGGCTTAACCACAGGGGGCCTCAAGTTGTCAATACCACCGCGATGAGCCCGATGACCTGAGGGCCATCCTCCAGCACCCCGTCGAGGGGCGCTACACCTTCACCCCCTCGCGAGCGGCTCATGAAAGCGATACAGGAGACGGGCGCTGTATGACAAGGCCGTACGGCTGGGGACGAACCCAGTTCCGGAGGGGTTCATCCCCGAGGCGATGAAACACGTGAGCTACGGGACTGGGCGGGCCTGGGCGGAGATGCGGGTCGAGACAGGTCGCAGCCCTGCACCTGGCCGCACAAGCTCTGGGGTTTGCGACGATCCGGCTGCAGGGACCGCGGCGTCGATCCAGCAGCCTGCACGAGGTGTAGCCATGCGGCACCGCCTAGCCCTCCCATCCGGGGCCCCCCTCCAGCGCGCGCAGTCGCTGCATCGGGGGGACGCGGAGGAGGCGGAGCTGGTGAAGCAGCTCGCGGAGGCCTGCGTCAGGGAGAAGCGTGACGATGGCGAGTTCTGCGAAGCAAGAGCGCATCAGGTGGCTGCAGGAGGACCTGTGCCGGATCGTCGAGCCACCCAACGGCAGGCAGCCCCTGCAGGGTTCAGGTGTGGCAGTGTGTGCGGCAGCATTTCCAGACTCGGTGAGACAGGAGGCATTTGGGTCGGGGATGGCTTGCAGACAAATCCGTACGGGAAGTTGGTGTGGTGCTGTACAATGCACATGTCGGGCGGGCGTGTCCTGCACACGTGGGTGGCAGGGCTCTTCGTAACAATCGACCCAACGACCCACCGAATTTGGTCAGGGGCTTGGCATGGCATGAATCATGTCAACCTGTGAACAGACGTTCACTACGGCGGCTGGGGGGCTCGACCCCCCTGTGGCATGTCCTTGCGCGACAATTTATCGTCACATCGGGTAGGGTCCGGGCTACCCAGGATGCAGCCCAATTCACACGGAATCTGCGCCCGCCGTTTTGCAATTTGGGTTAGCGTGCTGGCATCGCAGCCTGGCCCCGAGGGACCATGCCGTGAGTAACCGCGCCCACCAGGAATAAATGTTCACTCCCATGGCCTCCGGCGGCTGGGGGGCTCCGCCCCCCAGACCCCCCTGTCCAGCAGGGACAGGCACCCCGTTTGAAAGGCAGCCTACTGGCTCCTGCGTGTCATTTGAACATGATGCACACTGTGCGAAGTGACGCAAGAGTTCACGCGCCTATTTCAGGGCGGGGGCAAGCCGCTGTCGATACCACGTCATCGTCCGCCAAGCTATACCCCCAACTCGTCAATCCTGGGGGAGGTCCTGCACCCCCAAGGAAGATAAGGTTAAACCCCCACCCCCACCCCCAGCATAGCTCTCAGTATTTCCCGTGCATGCAGCGCATGCATCCACAACTTTTGTGGATGCATCCACACACAGGCTGGAGCTCCGAAGCCCTGCATGCAGGCCTGCCTGCAGTGAATGAATGCCTGTATGCCTGCATGCATGGATGTGTGCATGCATGCATCCATGCAGGCATGCCTGCATGGATGGATGGATGGCTGGATGGATGGATGGATGGATGGATGGATGCATGCATGCACACATCCATGCATGCATGGATGAATGCATGCATGCATGCAGGCATCCATACCCGGTTTGCCTGCAGAGGATGAAATTTCAAGGAAATGTGCCAAGGGCCGGTATGGACACCCCTAAAACCCTTCTGAAACCAAAAAGTCCACGAAAGGGGTTAAAACGGCTTAATTCGTTGATTTGTTGCATTTCCCTGCAATTTTCAGCCAAAAATCGAATTTGGCTGGGCGAGTAGTTGGTCAAAATCGCGAAAATTCCCAAAAAATCGATTTTTCACAGAGGCCCAAAAACGTGTTTCTGGGTGAAAAATGGGCCCAAAAATCGGTTTTCCGACGTTTTTTGGTCGATTTTTGGGGTTTCCAGCGATTTTCCTGTGTCAAATCGAAAATCCATTTTTTGACATTTTCGGGCATCCCTGGATGCCGTGGATGCATGCATGGATGCATCCACACCATCCACGGGCCCACTGAGAGCTATGCCCCCAGCCCCGCGACCCCACCCCCACCCCGCGCTTCGCGCGGGGTGGGGGTGGGGTCGCGGGGCCGCGCTTCGCGCGGCCCCCCGCGCAAAAGTGTCAGCAGGGGATGTGCTGTCCTGCGCTGGACGCGGGGGGCGGTGGGGCGCCGGGGGGGTGACGACTGGCCGATGGCCAGGGGGTGCTGCGCGTTCCCGTGCGCTCAAAAAACGATGCGCAAGGGGGCTGGTAAAGGGTGGGCCTCTCCCCCACGGAGAGCCGCCCGTGCGGGGGTGGGCGCGAACCCGACCCGGGAGGCGCGCGTACTGGGGACAACAACTGCCGAGGCGGGCCGAGCGGGGTGTGGCCCAAAGCTGGCGGCACGCGAGAGGGAGGCGATCGACCACTGACTGGGCGACGGGAGGGGAAGAAGTTGGGCGGGCAGCTGCAACGCGAGGCGCAGTCGGAACTGGTGCACACCTTCGAGGTCACCGAAAGGGCTGCCGCGGAGCGGGAGCTGATCACCGACGCGTTTGTTGACTTCTGGCACAGGAACGAGGGCGGCTGCCTGTCACGAAGTTGTCTGCCGGCCGTTCCTGTGGAACCTCAGCGGACACCGGCGACGACTACGCCGGAAAGCTGGTGACAGGGCTGCACGGGCTTACTTTGGTACCCGGGGGCGAACCGGGGGACTGCTACACTCCCTTCTCTGCTCACGGGTGTCTGCTGCATCTCGAGGCGAGAAGCTGCACGGGCGTGAAGGGTAAAGGGGGTGCGAACGAGACGGAGGAGCACAGCGCAGGGGCACGGTAGAGATGTGTGTGACGAGGGCGCGGGTGTCAAAGCTGTGCTTCCTGAGTGGCGGAACTGGCGGAGGTCGGCGGCGTGAGGCGACGGCGGGCCGGACGACGCTGCCGAAACCCCGGGATACCTCCCTCGAGGTGGTGACGGGCAGCGGGACGGAAGCCTCACTTGGTTGCAGCGGGAGGGACGGAGCACTGCGATCGCCGAAAAGCCACTAAGTGACTGCGATGGAGTGGGGGAGGAAGGCGGCCTGGGGGCATGACACAGTGTGTTAGAAGCCTGGGGGGGCATGACACAGTGTGCTGGAAGCCTGGGGGGGCATGACACACTGTGTTAGAAGCCTGGGGGGGCATGACACACTGTGTTTGAAGCCTGGGGGGGCATGACACAGTGTGTTAGAAGCCTGGGGGGGCATGACACAGTGTGCTGGAAGCCTGGGGGGGCATGACACAGTGTGTTAGAAGCCTGGGGGGGCATGACACAGTGTGCTAGAAGCCTGGGGGGGCATGACACAGTGTGCTGGAAGCCTGGGGGGGCATGACACAGTGTGCTAGAAGCCTGGGGGGGCATGACACAGTGTTTGAAGCCTGGGGGGGCATGACACACTGTGTTTGAAGCCTGGGGGGGCATGACACAGTGTGTTAGAAGCCTGGGGGGGCATGACACACTGTGTTTGAAGCCTGGGGGGGCATGACACAGTGTGTTAGAAGCCTGGGGGGGCATGACACACTGTGTTAGAAGCCTGGGGGGGCATGACACAGTGTGTTAGAAGCCTGGGGGGGCATGACACACTGTGTTTGAAGCCTGGGGGGGCATGACACAGTGTGTTAGAAGCCTGGGGGGGCATGACACACTGTGTTTGAAGCCTGGGGGGGCATGACACAGTGTGCTAGAAGCCTGGGGGGGCATGACACAGTGTGTTAGAAGCCTGGGGGGGCATGACACAGTGTGTTAGAAGCCTGGGGGGGCATGACACACAGTGTTAGAAGCCTGGGGGGGCATGACACACAGTGTTAGAAGCCTGGGGGGGCATGACACACTGTGTTTGAAGCCTGGGGGGGCATGACACAGTGTGCTAGAAGCCTGGGGGGGCATGACACAGTGTGTTAGAAGCCTGGGGGGGCATGACACACTGTGTTTGAAGCCTGGGGGGGCATGACACAGTGTGTTAGAAGCCTGGGGGGGCATGACACAGTGTGTTAGAAGCCTGGGGGGGCATGACACACAGTGTTAGAAGCCTGGGGGGGCATGACACACTGTGTTTGAAGCCTGGGGGGGCATGACACAGTGTGTTAGAAGCCTGGGGGGGCATGACACAGTGTGCTGGAAGCCTGGGGGGGCATGACACAGTGTGCTAGAAGCCTGGGGGGGCATGACACAGTGTGTTAGAAGCCTGGGGGGGCATGACACAGTGTGTTAGAAGCCTGGGGGGGCATGACACAGTGTGTTAGAAGCCTGGGGGGGCATGACACAGTGTGTTAGAAGCCTGGGGGGGCATGACACACAGTGTTAGAAGCCTGGGGGGGCATGACACACTGTGTTTGAAGCCTGGGGGGGCATGACACAGTGTGTTAGAAGCCTGGGGGGGCATGACACAGTGTGCTGGAAGCCTGGGGGGGCATGACACAGTGTGCTAGAAGCCTGGGGGGGCATGACACAGTGTGTTAGAAGCCTGGGGGGGCATGACACACTGTGTTTGAAGCCTGGGGGGGCATGACACAGTGTGCTAGAAGCCTGGGGGGGCATGACACAGTGTGTTAGAAGCCTGGGGGGGCATGACACACAGTGTTAGAAGCCTGGGGGGGCATGACACACTGTGTTTGAAGCCTGGGGGGGCATGACACAGTGTGTTAGAAGCCTGGGGGGGCATGACACAGTGTGCTGGAAGCCTGGGGGGGCATGACACAGTGTGCTAGAAGCCTGGGGGGGCATGACACAGTGTGTTAGAAGCCTGGGGGGGCATGACACAGTGTGTTAGAAGCCTGGGGGGGCATGACACACAGTGTTAGAAGCCTGGGGGGGCATGACACACTGTGTTTGAAGCCTGGGGGGGCATGACACAGTGTGTTAGAAGCCTGGGGGGGCATGACACAGTGTGCTGGAAGCCTGGGGGGGCATGACACAGTGTGCTAGAAGCCTGGGGGGGCATGACACAGTGTTTGAAGCCTGGGGGGGCATGACACACTGTGTTTGAAGCCTGGGGGGGCATGACACAGTGTGTTAGAAGCCTGGGGGGGCATGACACACTGTGTTTGAAGCCTGGGGGGGCATGACACAGTGTGCTAGAAGCCTGGGGGGGCATGACACAGTGTGTTAGAAGCCTGGGGGGGCATGACACACTGTGTTTGAAGCCTGGGGGGGCATGACACAGTGTGTTTGAAGCCTGGGGGGGCATGACACAGTGTGTTAGAAGCCTGGGGGGGCATGACACACAGTGTTAGAAGCCTGGGGGGGCATGACACACTGTGTTTGAAGCCTGGGGGGGCATGACACAGTGTGTTAGAAGCCTGGGGGGGCATGACACAGTGTGCTGGAAGCCTGGGGGGGCATGACACAGTGTGTTAGAAGCCTGGGGGGGCATGACACAGTGTGCTGGAAGCCTGGGGGGGCATGACACAGTGTGCTAGAAGCCTGGGGGGGCATGACACAGTGTGCTAGAAGCCTGGGGGGGGCATGACACAGTGTGCTGGAAGCCTGGGGGGGCATGACACAGTGTGCTAGAAGCCTGGGGGGGCATGACACAGTGTTTGAAGCCTGGGGGGGCATGACACACTGTGTTTGAAGCCTGGGGGGGCATGACACAGTGTGTTAGAAGCCTGGGGGGGCATGACACAGTGTGCTGGAAGCCTGGGGGGGCATGACACAGTGTGCTAGAAGCCTGGGGGGGCATGACACAGTGTGTTAGAAGCCTGGGGGGGCATGACACAGTGTGTTAGAAGCCTGGGGGGGCATGACACACAGTGTTAGAAGCCTGGGGGGGCATGACACACTGTGTTTGAAGCCTGGGGGGGCATGACACAGTGTGTTAGAAGCCTGGGGGGGCATGACACAGTGTGCTGGAAGCCTGGGGGGGCATGACACAGTGTGCTAGAAGCCTGGGGGGGCATGACACAGTGTTTGAAGCCTGGGGGGGCATGACACACTGTGTTTGAAGCCTGGGGGGGCATGACACAGTGTGTTAGAAGCCTGGGGGGGCATGACACACTGTGTTTGAAGCCTGGGGGGGCATGACACAGTGTGCTAGAAGCCTGGGGGGGCATGACACAGTGTGTTAGAAGCCTGGGGGGGCATGACACACTGTGTTTGAAGCCTGGGGGGGCATGACACAGTGTGTTTGAAGCCTGGGGGGGCATGACACAGTGTGTTAGAAGCCTGGGGGGGCATGACACACAGTGTTAGAAGCCTGGGGGGGCATGACACACTGTGTTTGAAGCCTGGGGGGGCATGACACAGTGTGTTAGAAGCCTGGGGGGGCATGACACAGTGTGCTGGAAGCCTGGGGGGGCATGACACAGTGTGTTAGAAGCCTGGGGGGGCATGACACAGTGTGCTGGAAGCCTGGGGGGGCATGACACAGTGTGCTAGAAGCCTGGGGGGGCATGACACAGTGTGCTAGAAGCCTGGGGGGGGCATGACACAGTGTGCTGGAAGCCTGGGGGGGCATGACACAGTGTGCTAGAAGCCTGGGGGGGCATGACACAGTGTTTGAAGCCTGGGGGGGCATGACACACTGTGTTTGAAGCCTGGGGGGGCATGACACAGTGTGTTAGAAGCCTGGGGGGGCATGACACACTGTGTTTGAAGCCTGGGGGGGCATGACACAGTGTGCTAGAAGCCTGGGGGGGCATGACACAGTGTGTTAGAAGCCTGGGGGGGCATGACACACTGTGTTTGAAGCCTGGGGGGGCATGACACAGTGTGTTAGAAGCCTGGGGGGGCATGACACAGTGTGTTAGAAGCCTGGGGGGGCATGACACACAGTGTTAGAAGCCTGGGGGGGCATGACACACTGTGTTTGAAGCCTGGGGGGGGCATGACACAGTGTGTTAGAAGCCTGGGGGGGCATGACACAGTGTGCTGGAAGCCTGGGGGGGCATGACACAGTGTGCTAGAAGCCTGGGGGGGCATGACACAGTGTGTTAGAAGCCTGGGGGGGCATGACACAGTGTGTTAGAAGCCTGGGGGGGCATGACACAGTGTGTTAGAAGCCTGGGGGGGCATGACACAGTGTGTTAGAAGCCTGGGGGGGCATGACACAGTGTGTTAGAAGCCTGGGGGGGCATGACACACTGTGTTTGAAGCCTGGGGGGGCATGACACAGTGTGTTAGAAGCCTGGGGGGGCATGACACAGTGTGTTAGAAGCCTGGGGGGGCATGACACACAGTGTTAGAAGCCTGGGGGGGCATGACACACTGTGTTTGAAGCCTGGGGGGGGCATGACACAGTGTGTTAGAAGCCTGGGGGGGCATGACACAGTGTGCTGGAAGCCTGGGGGGGCATGACACAGTGTGCTAGAAGCCTGGGGGGGCATGACACAGTGTGTTAGAAGCCTGGGGGGGCATGACACAGTGTGTTAGAAGCCTGGGGGGGCATGACACAGTGTGTTAGAAGCCTGGGGGGGCATGACACAGTGTGTTAGAAGCCTGGGGGGGCATGACACAGTGTGTTAGAAGCCTGGGGGGGCATGACACAGTGTGCTGGAAGCCTGGGGGGGCATGACACAGTGTGTTAGAAGCCTGGGGGGGCATGACACAGTGTGCTGGAAGCCTGGGGGGGCATGACACAGTGTGCTAGAAGCCTGGGGGGGCATGACACAGTGTGCTGGAAGCCTGGGGGGGCATGACACAGTGTGCTGGAAGCCTGGGGGGGCATGACACACTGTGTTAGAAGCCTGGGGGGGCATGACACAGTGTGCTGGAAGCCTGGGGGGGCATGACACAGTGTGCTAGAAGCCTGGGGGGGCATGACACACTGTGTTAGAAGCCTGGGGGGGCATGACACAGTGTGTAAGGACCACGTGGGAGTATGTCACTTTGGAGCCAGTTTTGTGTGGCACCCAATTTTTTGACCTCTGCCAGAAATTTTTTTTCGAGATTTTTCGCAAATTTTGCATTGTCCCCAACACCCCTGTGTCACGGGACCTTCGCTCTGTGTCAGTGACACACAGTGACACAGAGCGAAGGCCTGGCGGCGTTTTTGCCGATTTCGCCTAAGGTGAAAAAAACCGCCTGTGTGACACACTGACACAATTTGACACAGTTTGACACAGAGCGAAGGCCCCCTATGCCTGAAATATACATGTAAAATACATGTATATCAAGTAAAAATACAAGTATAATACTTGCATGTCAACTATTATACTTGTATTTTTACTTGATATACATGGGGTAATCAGGCTGGGGAAAAAAACAACAAATCACAACAAATCACACCCGATCACAACAGATCACAACAAATCACAAGGCAAATGTTGTGATTTGTTGTGATTTTTTGCAATTTGTTGCGGCCAGTTGTGATTTGTTGTGACTAGGTGTGACGTGGTGTGATTTGTTGTATCACACCCTCAATCAGCTGACGACGTGGTGTGATTTGTTGTGACCAGTTGTGACGACTTGTGACCCTTTTGTGATGAGTTGTGATGAGGTGTGATCTGTTGTGATCTGTTGTGATCGCGATCCAAAATTTTAAATTTTTGAAATTTTGGATCGCGATCACAACAGATCACAACAGATCACAACAGATCACACCTCATCACAAAAGGGTCACAAGTCGTCACAACTGGTCGCAACAAATCACAACTGGCCACAACAAATCGCAACAAATCGCAACAAATCACAACAAATCACAACATTTGGCGTTGTGATTTGTTGTGATCGGGTGTGATTCGTTGTGATTTGTTGTTTTTTCCCCCAGCCTGATTACCCCAATACATGTATTTTACATGTATATTTCAGGCATTTACATGTATTTTACATGTATAATACTTGTCATGCAAGTATTATACATGTAAAATACTTGCATGACAAGTAAAATACTTGCATGCAAGTAAAATACATGTATTTTACTTGCATGCAAGTATTTTACTTGTCATGCAAGTATTATACATGTATTTTACTTGTCATGCAAGTATTTTACATGTATAATACTTGCATGACAAGTATTATACATGTAAAATACATGTAAATGCCTGAAATATACATGTAAAATACATGTATATCAAGTAAAAATACAAGTATAATAGTTGACATGCAAGTATTATACTTGTATTTTTACTTGATATACATGTATTTTACATGTATATTTCAGGCATATACATGTATTATACATGTATAATAGTTGACATGCAAGTATTATACATGTATAATACATGTATATACTTGTAGTTATACATGTAAAATTTACAAGATCCCACCGTGCGTACAAAACCAAAAATTTCGACATACCATCAGAGCCGCCCTAATACCTGATCTGACCCGAAAATCCGACCCATACCCCCCCGGAAACTGTCTGGGGCCCACTTGTGACACCTGATACGCACTTTTGTGATGATTTTTTGGGGTCCTAAAAAATGTACCTCAGTTTCGTACCTTGCCTTTGTACCTGAACCACTCCCGACCGCATTATTTCGTTCTTTGCAAGGGAAGGGTGTCACTACGCTCACTCAGCACGCCGAGCAACACATGCCGCGTGCCGAGGGCCTCGCAGAGGAGTCAGATGCTGCTGCAGAGGAGTACCTTGCTCGAAAGACGCTCGCCAAACGGGAGATGTGCGGGGTCTCGGCAGAGAGCATTGTGGCAGACCTGCGTAAAAAGAAAACGGCACACGACATCGGTGAGGCGACATTATTTCGGGCGCTACGTCGGGCTGGGTACATAGGAGAGCGAGTGGGATGCGGTGACGACAGATATATGCAGTGGTGCATCAACTGCACGCACGTGCGGGAAAAGCGGCGTTCCTTGCTAGCCAAGAAAGATGTCACCTGCACTCCTACTCCTCCCACTCTTCCTGCTCCTACCCCCACACCAACTGATGTGGGCAGTGAGAGTGATGGCAGCTCCAGAGCAGCAGATGATCTAGGAAGCAATGAGCGGGTCAGCCGGGCAGACTACCTCAGTCTGTACCGGAAGTACGAAGCGTTGCGGGCCCGCCACCACCGCCTCCAGGAGAGGACCCGAGGGTTGAGAGTAGGGTTGTACAACGCCAGGGGAGGTATTCCCCTGGCGTTGAGATAACCATTTCGGCTCTCAGGGCGTACAATATCCCAATCGTGCCTTCACAGGCTAAGATCGACGAAGCAAAGGCATCTACAACGCTGCCTACTAATGCCGATGCAGCCTCCCAGGCGTACGAAGTACTCACAATGACCCATATGCGATCGAAGTACTACACCCAGAAGGTGGCTGAACTCATTCTGCTGACGCAACAACACAACATTCCCACTAATCAGGTCAAGAAAGACCTTGCCGAGGCACTGGGGAAGGCAATATGCGTGCCACCTGAGCCAGAACCACCGCAGAAAAGGCAAAGAACGAAATAATGCGGTCGGGAGGGGTTCAGGTACAAAGGCAAGGTACGAAACTGAGGTACATTTTTTAGGACCCCAAAGAATCATCACAAAAGTGCGTATCAGGTGTCACAAGTGGGCCCCAGACAGTTTCCGGGGGGGTATGGGTCGGATTTTCGGGTCAGATCAGGTATTAGGGCGGTTCTGATGGAATGTTGAAAATTTTGGTTTTCGTACGTTTTTAGGGGGGCTTATGACCCCCCCTAACCCCCCCCCCCCATCCAGCCTCTGCGACGTAGGCTTCGCTGCTGCCGGTGCCTCGCCTGGAGAACCAAGGGCAGATCGGGCCCTCGCTACGTCACAGCTTGTCAGTCAGTGAGGGGAAGTGGGCCGTGGCTCACTTCTTCTCGCTCAGCCACACCTGGTAGCGAGGGCCCCCGTTGAGGAACAACGATTTACGCACCACCACCACGACCACCACCACCCGCAAGGTGGTGGTGGCAGTGCCCGGTATCGCCCCAGCCGCCTTTGAAACCTTAGCGACAGCGCAGACCAAATAGGGCTGAGGACGACGCTAAGTGCATTGGGTACAGGGGGTTCGAAGACAATGTGGGAATCGTGTGATGGCGTGTGTTTCCCCTGCAATCCAGCAAAAAGGCAGAGCTAGGAGGAGGGAGGGGGGGGGGGTTTGATTGTGGAGAGTGAATGGAAAAGCAAGTCTCTCAGCACCTTCTTGCAATGTTAGTCCTTGGGGGGTCCTGTGATTTTCACGCACCCCTAAAGGAGTGAAGAGGCAAACGGGGGGAGGATGCGCGTGATGGGGGAGGGGTAGGTGTGGGTGGGTGGGGATGGGAGGGTGCCCGGAGGTCAGAGTATTTGCTGTGGGGCTGGGTGGGGGGGAAAGGAAACACCGCCGCTCGAGGATGCCAGAAGAAAGCAGAGAGAGAGAGAGAGAGAGAGAGAGAGAGAGAGGGGGGAGGGGGAGTAGGCCCCTGCACGGTAATAGAGGTAGAAGGGAGCACAAGAATGATCACCCTTTTCACTCGTTATGCAGGTTGTGTCTGAAATCCAGTGTTTTTTCCGGTACTCATCTGTGGAAATGTGCGTAACCGGTGTCATCATTGTAGCCAGGTTTATAGGGGGGGGGGAGCGAGCGGGTCGGGAAGTAATCGTTTGAGAGGTGGGGGGAGTAATGATTCATCAGGGTGAAGCGAGGGTGGCCCCCCCACTGTTGAGTTGGGAGTGTCTTGAGGGGCTGACGGTGTGTGTGTGTGTGCCTGGAGCTCGGAATTCCCGCCCTCACCATTTTCCAGACTTCGCTGCGAGCAGTTCCGGGGGGTGGGGGGTGCTAACAGTATGCTTCCGGGGCAATCTACTGCTTCCTGTTTCGGGTTCCAGGTGCCAGAAGGTCTCACCGCGCATCCACTGAGCACAGACACTCTGTTTCCACAGACAATGAACTCGGGTGTTCTGCCTCCACTGTTGGACAACACTGCCACGGCTTTGCCCCGCATCCGTTGAAAAGGGAAGTATGTATGACGAGCAGGGGCACCAGAACTGAACTGGCACTTCTAGCGAAGGCCGTGGCGCATAATATTGCAAAGAGGGGGGTTTGCTGTCGAGAGGAAAGGTCAGGCAATCCTCCGAACACCCTCTTGCAAAGTGTGGTGGGAAAAGGGCGGTGGGGGTATTGAAATAGATAGAAAAGAAGCACAAGAATGATCACCCTTCACTCGCTATGCAGGTGGCGGTGGGGCGGGGGAGGGGGGCTGAGACGGGTGCAAAATTTTCTGCCGCAAGAAAAAAAATATGCGTTTTCAGACAAGCCTAGCATCACAGTTAAGGGCCAACAACCTTTGGGCACACCCCCGCTGTCGACTTCGCGAGATTTGCTCCCACGCCCCACACTCCCCTCTCCCAAAATAGGATCCTTGTTGGTGTCCAACGACCAGGAGAGGCCAGGACCGGGGCTTTTGTGCATCAAAGTGGCTCAATGCATCGGAAGGGAGACAGCACAAACGGGTCGGGGAGGAAGAGCGGGAGAGAGAGAGAGAGAGAGAGAGAGAGAGAGAGAGAGAGAGAGAGAGAGAGAGAGAGAGAGAGAGAGAGAGAGAGAGAGAGAGAGAGAGAGAGAGAGAGAGAGAGAGAGAGAGAGAGAGAGAGAGAGGGACACACACACACACACACACGTTAATCTCTTTAGTTTAGTGTAGGTCGACCGAGCGGACTCTGGTACTGCCTCCACTGGCACACACATGCAGTTTGATGTGGCTAACGCTTGCGTTGGCTGGTCCCTCAGGGAGGTCAGCGCGCCAGCGGCACGCCGTCAAAGCACGGTATCCCTTGAGAGAGAGAAAGAGAGGTGCTAGGGACTGCGACGATGGAAGTTGCCTCCACTCTATGCACAGAAGGTGCATCGTGCACGCACCCGCGACAAAACAGAGGAGGATATACGCATCTACCCTCTACCCCGTACCCCCGACCCCATGTCCTGCCTGCCAAACGCGAGTTATTGAAGCTGCTGGGGCCCTTGGGACGGCTTCATGGCGGGATATTTTTTTTGTTCCAAAGAGTATTGAAACCAGGGGACTGGGGTGAGATGTTTTTTTTGCCTTTTTTTGCGGTTTCGCGGTTTTCGCTGTTTTTTTTCACTGCACAGCCTCTTACCTTTCTCTGTAGAGTCCACCTCAGGATGTCGCGGTATTGTACTGCTGCAGCGTGCGGACATCGTCAGTGACACGCCGGTGATCCTCCCAATCGAACTCCAATCGGAGAATTGGAGCTGCACTCGCAAGTACCGCTGCAATGCATGTCACGGCTGTCGCAACCAGAACCATATGGTTCTTGACCTGTCACAGTCGCTCAAGGTCAAGGATTGGTGATAAGACAGCACATCATTGGGGGTCTGGGCGGGCCCCCATCCGCCGGAGGCCACGATCGTGAACGTCCGTTCCTTGCAGGCGTCCAGTTTCTGTGTGAGTTGGGCTGCGTCCCAAGGCTACTGATGTGGTTGGGTTTACCTGATGTGACTCCAAAGGGCTTGGGTACTAGACAGGCCAACGGCACAGGGGGGTCTGGGGGCGGAGCCCCCCAGCCGCCCGAGGCCACGGTAGTGAACATCTGGATCTTGGCTGGAATAAAACCCGGATTTTTTTATATTTTGCCCCAAACCGCGAAACCGCCATTGCGGTTTGGAAACCGCGAAAAAGTACCACCCTATTCCCCTGATTGAAACCACGCGTGCAAAGGAATAAAGACTTGGTGTTGCATTCTTTGTTTTGTACGAACGGTGCCTGCATGTGTCCAGATACCGAACGCTGCCACGAGTCTTTTTAGTTGGAAAACCACAACAAACAAAAAGGTTGGAAACACACGTATTTTCTGTCAACGAAGAGAGGGTGGGGGGGGGAGAAGAGAGAAGCAACCCCCCCCCCCCCCCATGGGAGGGTTGCCGAAAAATTGCCGATATCTGAGGGGCCCCGCAACCTCTTATTAGACACAAGGGAGGCCTTCGCTCTGTGCCACACTGTGTGCCAAACTGTGTCACTTTACAGCCAAGTGTGTTGTGAGGCGGCTTACTTCTTCCCACTTTTCTGCGCTTCTGCGCGGAGCACCCCAAGACCTTTCTTTAATGACGGGGTGGGGTGGGGTGGGGGCGTGCGCTATTGAGACGAAGTGATTGAGGAAGCGATGGATTGTATGAAATGGCGCGCAGGGAGAGAGGGGGGGGGCTTGATCGTCGAGTGAATGGAAAAGCACGTCTCCCAGGGAGAGGGGGGGGGGGGGGGATCGCAAGATATGCATGGTACGAATCCCCAAAATACTACAGACACACTTCTGGAATCTTTCGCTTGCTTGCATTGCACGCATCCACCGTGTGTGACGCCTCGGATGACCTGCCTGAAGTACAGAAAGTGGATCGATGGCGGAGCAGAAAGGGTTAGAAAACATATGAGAAGCTTCGCTGCGCTTCGACTCCTTCAGTGTGTCTGTCGCATTTCCTCTGACACACAGGTGTGTCTGGTACAAAAAAAGAAGATATCGCCCCCATTGTCGCCCATGTGGAGGGAGGGGCGAGCACTAAGACAGCGAGAGTCCCTTCCCCCTTTGTAGAAGAAGGGTGGGCGAAAATTGCCAAATCATGCGATGGGCAGCACAGCAATCGGAGAATCCGTGCATAGGTTTGAAGCGAGAACGGGCGACGGTATACCGGTTTGCCCTCGCGGCAGGTCCCGGGGAGTCACGGGTGTGAGGGGAGAGGTGCATCGCTTCGGCAACGGGTTGCTCAGAGGTGGTGCACCCACACACAATGGGGGGACGCCAAGGGGGTGGGGGGTGGGGTGGGGTGCTGACCCAACATACAACGTCACGGTGGTATCTGACAGATTCGATCAGTTCAACACCTTCAATGCGGATCTCTCGTCCAGTGATGGCATCTCTGAGTCAGACAGGAGCTCGACAGGGACGTAGCTGCCGCGACGGGTCTTGACCTGTGGTGTCGAACATGCAATGAATGGGGGGTGAGGCAGGCAAGGTGGTGATGTGAGATGCAGCAGCAGAGATGATACACGGTGACCTCCCCCACCCCCCGGAGAATATTGCAGCACAGATACACGGTGGCCTAGTCAGGGCTTCTACCAGACCTGTCCCTGGTCAGGAACGGGCCTGGTCAGTGACCTGGTCATGACTAGGGGTACTGGGCAAAATGGGCTGCAACGCCCCCTGGTCGATGACCAGGGGACTGGACAATGTTGGCCTGGTCAGCCACCGAAATAGAAGTAGAAGGGAGCACAAGAATGATCACCCTTCCACCCGGGGGGGTGGGGGTGAGTGTTTCGAACGTTTGTCCGGGGTGGCGGCCGCATACCATGAGTGTTGTCGCGACGACGGCGAGAACGGCGCCAACACCGCCCAGGACGAAGGGGAGGGTGTACGAGGTCTCAGAGGGCGACGCACCAGCTGTGTCGGTGTCAGGCGACACCCCCTGGCTGTGGGACGCCTTCTGGAAGGAGGCGGCCGAGGCCTTCGAAGAACCAGCAACACTAGTGCCCACGCTGCCGCTGTGGTCGAAGCTGCCACTGCCACTGTGGTGGCTGCCACTCCCGCTGTGGTCGAAGCTACCGCTGCCACTGCCGCTGTGATCGACACTCCCGCTGCCACTGTGGTCGAAGCTGCCACTGCCACTGTGGTGGCTGCCACTGCCGCTGTGGTCGACACTCCCGCTCCCACTGTGGTGGCTGCCGCTGCCACTGTGGTCGAAGCTGCCACTGCCACTGTGATGGCTGCCACTGCCGCTGTGGTCGACGCTCCCGCTCCCACTGTGGTGGCTACCGCTGCCACTGTGGTCGAAGCTGCCACTGCCACTGTGGTGGCTGCCGCTCCCGCTGTGGTCGAAGCTACCGCTGCCACTGTGGTGGCTGCCACTGCCGCTGTGGTCGACACTCCCGCTCCCACTGTGATGGCTGCCGCTGCCACTGTGGTCGAAGCTGCCACTGCCACTGTGGTGGCTACCGCTGCCGCTGTGGTCGAAGCTACCGCTGCCACTGTGGTCGAAGCTGCCACTGCCACTGTGGTGGCTGCCGCTCCCGCTGTGGTCAAAGCTGCCACTGCCACTGTGGTGGCTACCGCTGCCACTGTGATGGCTGCCACTGCCACTGTGGTCGAAGCTGCCACTGCCACTGTGGTGGCTACCGCTGCCGCTGTGGTCGAAGCTACCGCTGCCACTGTGGTGGCTGCCGCTCCCGCTGTGGTCGAAGCTGCCGCTGCCACTGTGATGGCTGCCACTGCCACTGTGGTCGAAGCTGCCACTGCCACTGTGGTGGCTACCGCTGCCGCTGTGGTCGAAGCTGCCACTGCCACTGTGGTGGCTGCCACTGCCGCTGTGGTCGACACTCCCGCTGCCACTGTGGTGGCTATCGCTGCCGCTGTGGTGGCTGCCACTCCCGCTGTGGTCGACACTCCCGCTGTGATGGCTCCCGCTCCCACTGTGGTCGAAGCTGCTGCTGCCACTGTGGTCGGTGGTGTTACCCTTCCCATGCGAGTCGGCACTCTGCAGAACTGCCGCACTGGCGGCTGCCAGCAGCATGATTCCAGCCATCATCTTTCCTGAGCTGCCTGTGTGATGTGTGTGTGATGTATCATGTGAGCCTCATCAACCACCCATGCCTGCCTCAAGCCCGTCACGTTGCGCCCAACACACAACCGGAGGCAGGCTAGGGCCACACCCAGCACCCACGAACACACCCCCTCGGCAGCCGCCCGGCGCAGGCACTCAGCCAGATCCGCCCTCAAGACATGCAGCGAAACACACCAACACCCGATTGCACTCCAGCAAACAAGGAGCAGTGTCAGACGAGTGGGGCCTCCTCAAACTCCATACGCACCTACTCGGCCGACACTCCTCCTCTGAGCGAAACAACTGAATGAAGCTAGCAGCACGACGTCCCTACCCGTCACGCCTCCACACATCCCACGTTTGAAAGGAAAGCATCACATGGACAGGAGAAGAATGCATCCCACACGCCGAACAGTTAACGCACCACAGCGTATGCACGTCGAAAGTGGCGAAAGAGTCCGAGGTTTGTTGGTTTGTGCGCCTAGAGCGGCAGTGCGCGATAGCCCCAGCGGGAAGGGGTGCTAAATTGCGGTGGCTTTCAGTGGTGCTCAGGTGGTGCTGTCTCAGAACACACTGTACCGTGTGGACAACCGCAGATCCTGTCCCCGCTGCGACAAGCAGAGTTCGAAAAGAAAGGCGTGCGAGCTGCCACCTTCCCTGCAGTAAATATACCGACCTTGAGAGTGAGATAATCCCATACCCAACACCAGGGGGAATTTCGCTTTTTTGCAGCAGGTGCAAATCACACACACACACACCCCCTGCTCTTTGGTACGATCACCGCTGCAACCACAGACACCCGACCCCCCCTTCCTCCAGAACCCGTTGTCAATGGGACCCCCTCCCCACACACACGTGAAGCTCTTTCGAGAGAGACCATCATCCCTGGCCGGGAGCACGGCACACCACACACAAAATCCTGTGGAAAAAACGGATAAACCGCAGCACGGGTCGATAACACACCCCGAGAACACCCTGCTCTCGACGGCCTACTTCCCCCCCTCCCCCCCCCCACTGCTCGCACACCCCCACCCCCCACCCCCACCACCTCCTACAGGTCTGTGGAGTTCCAAGGCACAGGGTAGGGCGTGGGTTCGCTGTACCGCAGCGCAAACACGATGACGGAGTTGAGGGTCAGGAGACCTATCACGAGCCACCACTTCATGGAGGCAAACGAGGTGCCGAAGACGTTGGGGTGGTGCTTGTCCACCTTGCAGATGTCGAGGAGGTCCATAGCATAGCGCCTGATGGACCACATGACATGCACCTGCTGTGCTGTCGCCTCCGACCGCGAGAGGGGAGGTGTGCTCTCCAACTCCTCTATCAGGGAGTTCCACTTCTTCGTTGCCTCGTACTGTATGTTTGCGAGCACATCGCAGTGTGAGTCAAACAGAGACCCGATCTCCACCCCATAGTAAGCAATGGTCATCACAAAGATGAGCGACGTCGCGAGCAGCGTGAGGCAGGCGCCGCTGAACAGGTCGATGTCGCGGCTCTCGAAGAGGTGCCGCACCACCAGGGTCAGGGAGGAGCCGCCAATAGCCAGGATGAGCATGGCGAAGGTGGGCTCGATCAACACGGAGAGGGCGTTCTTCCGGGTGACGTGTGCCACCAGGAACTGCCGCACGGCGTACCACGTCTTGAGGTTTCGGGTGGAGTTCAGGACGAAGTAGGGGAGGTCACACTTCAGGGCGCGCTGGCGCACCATCATGTCGGAGAGGCGTGCGACCATCAAGGCCTGCTGGCGGAAGTTGAGGACGATAAGGACCAGCAGCGAGTAGAGGATGAAGAGTGCAAGGGTGAAGTGTGCCGTGGAGGTCCAGTAGCACGCAACGGCCAGGGTTTTCGTGAGGCCCTTCGACCCGTCGAACGCCGTGCGGATCAGCGTCGCCTGAAGCACGGCGAGGACCAAACCTGCGGGTGGGGAGGGGTGGGATGGGGTTTGGGAACAACAGCAACACCGTAGATAAGAGAGGGCAGTGGGAGAAGCCGCGGAACTGAATTGACAGTTGACGGACAGGGCATAGGCTGGCAGAGGCTGGCATGGGGAGGGGCATACCTGTCACGGCACTCTTGAAGAAGTTCTGCGCCTCCGGCAGGACTGGCACGCCCTTGAACAGAGGGGTCGACTTCGACAGCTGGATGCCACGGTATGCGATGTGCCGCACGATGGACCGCGCATCCTCCAGCTGCGACCCATCCCCGGGGCAAGTGAGCTTCGGCTCCAGCAGCATGTGGAGGTCAACCATGTCAGAGCTCTGCAGGTTGAGCAGGTGCGCGTCGTACTGCGAGTCGGAGGCGCCACCGCACTGCTGCTGCTGCTGCTGCGCGATGCGGCGCACGAAGGTCTGCTCCTTCCCGAGGCGGTAGATCAGCACACGGCAGCACAGAAGCCACAGAACCAGGCATGCCTGCACGGCGGGCGGCCCCAGCGCATCTGTCCGATTCACACCATCATGCGACCCGTCTGCCACTACGATATAGTACATCACAGGCGTGCTCATGCAGGCGATGGTGGTCACCACCAGGGCGACCCTCACCCAGCGGATGAAGCTGACCTCCTTGGGCCGTGTGGGCCTGCGGGGTATGCGCCTCCCTTTGCACCACGCGAAATCATGCCGCGTCGGGAGGAGGTGCCCGAAGACGTGCCCCAACCCGCAGGTGCGGATGTCCAGCGCTGCGGTTGCCTCGTCGAACTGGATGCTGGTCGACGTCTGCGCCCCGTCGCTCCTCTCCGACTCGCTCTCCATCCTCTCAGCAACCGGGGTGCCGGCGCTCCGTGCAGCACGTTGAAGATGTGCCGTTTGTGTTCAGCCGGGTGGGGTTCAGCCCGCCCGCAGTCTGGCGCTGCGTATGGTGGGTGGTGGGTGTTTGGTGCTTGGTGTTTGGTAGCTGTGTGATGCAATACAATATCACATCACAACGGGGGGAGGATGGGGGGGGGGGGGGAGTGGGGTACACTCATCTGCGTTCGGTCTCCCTTCACCCCGCACCCCCCACCCCCCCCCCTCCCCCCTGCAACACTCTAGTGCAGAGACTCTCTTGCGGGCAGCCCGGGCCCATACAAAGGATGGCCTGCAAAACCCCACCCCCACCAGCCGCCCCAACACATGCACACACTCAACCACGCCAGCTGGGGGGTGGCGGGAAGGGAGAAAGCCCAACTGCCTTGACGTGCAGACGATCAGGCGGTGGTATGCACAACCCGGTGCCCCATCCCTCGGCAAGGCAGGGAGAGAGAGAGAGAGAGGGGGGGGGGGGGGGGGCTTTTTGGAGTTTGTATAGATCGTTTGTGAATAAAAAAGACTTCCCACCAGCACCACCACCGCCGCCGCCGCCGCCGCCAGATTAACCATGCCACTCTGCTCGATGGGGGGGGAGTGGGGGGGGCACGGCGCATTGCCCCACATCGACACACAAGACGCGAATGCACATATCGCAATAGCGGTTGTGCTGTCAGGCTGTTTCTTTGGTGGAACCACAGCCCCCAGTTTCTGTGTGCGCGCCACCCCCACGTTGAGGCGGTGTGCTGTGAGGGGACAGAGGAGGGGAAGATCCGCACACAATGCCATGCAAGGAGAGCGGCAAGGAGACAAACGAGAGAGAGGGTCTGAGTCGAGTGTGTAAGGCACTCTTTTAAGGAGAGATAAAAACAGCGTTTGGTGCGCTGTGGGGGGGGGGGGGGGGGGCCGAGGAGTGGGCGCCCGATTTTCTTTCTCTGTTTTTTTTCCATCATTCAGCCAGGCCAGCCCCCTCGTTGAAATTTCCTTGCTGGTTCCAGCAGGGCTTTCCCTAAATATTGGGTCCGGGGGGGCTGGGAACCGGTTTCGGGTACAAAAAAACGCGCACAGTAGGGGCACTTCTCGGGGGAGCTTGCCCGGCCCCTATGCCACCTGAGCTCCTGCAAAACCTACTTTTTGGCATGTTTTGACACATCTGTCTTCAAGACAGCTCCAGAGGGGCAAAAAAAGTTCTGTTTGTCTTATTTGCCAACCGCTCCAAAGGTGCAGAAATCGATGGAAAACGTCCGATATTCTGCATTGACTCAGGGGTCCCAGCGGGACCCCCTCCTCAAATTTCCCAAAAACCCGTTCTTTGGAACGGTTGGAATCCGTGCGTATCGTGGTGGGGTCATTTTGGCCATGGGGTGCTTGTTGACACCCATAGCTGGCTTTCGTCACTGGGGCCCGCCTTGTCGGCTGTTTACGGTCCCTCTACCCACTAGACCTGCACGACCCCTCCGCAGCGGACAAGTCCATGTCACAGGGGGGTCTGGGGGGCGGAGCCCCCCAGCCGCCGGAGGCCACGGTAGTGAACATCCGCGGTTGGGACGCGCCTTTTTGTACCCTGGAACAGCCTACTGTGCAGCTTGGGAGTGAAACCAGCCCATTCTGCCACCCGACTTGCTGCTCACCGGGAGATCCCCGAGTGCGGATAAACCAACCTTTTCTGGCCGCAATGAAATGATTCGTGCGAACCCGTTCCACGAGTATACTATTTTTTTGAAATCTTCACCATTTTCCCCCTCTTCAGCCCACACCCTTCCCCTGCAAAAAAAACGCGCACAGGGGCTGCAAAAAAAACGCGCCAAACAGAGGGAAAATCTTGAAATCGCCGATCCCCGGGTTAGGGTATAGATTTAGGGAAAGCCCTGGGTTCCAGCATATATTTTTTTTTTGCTCAGAGAGATGGAGGGGGGGAAGGGGGCTCGATTTGTGCACAGGTGTTGCCGCCGGGGGCTTTCCCGCACACACCTTCCTTCCCCCTTAGTAGCCTCAGTAGGAATACGCTCACTAGTAGTTCCTTCCGCCTTTTATAGGAGGAATACCGCACACCCAAACCCCCCAAACTGCTCAGCTCGTTGAGCACGCACACCATTCCAAAACAATGCCTCGCATTTTAGAACAGCATCCCTTATCGATGGCATTGGGCTCTGAAATTGCATCGTGCCGATAACATATCCTTTCCCACACCGTGGTGGGGGAGCGCGTCCCTGGGTGTGCAGGAAGAGGCTGGGAGGCGGGTTGGAGCGGGGGGGGGGGCAGGGCCACACAGGGCACACGCCTTTTGTGAAAGGGCTGGCCTGTGTGTGAGTTGTTGGGTCATCACAAGAATAACGTCACATCCGTCACTGCGACACTGCGTTCAAACAAAGGGGTGTGTGCGATTTTCGCGAGAGATTTATTTTTACGTTAAGAATCGAACGGCAGCAGGCCACTGTTTTGTGAGTTCCAGCCAGTAAAACCGACGTGTGTGTGGCGTGAGTCTCCAAGCACCCCACCCCTTTCGAACCCCCCCCCCCCACCCCATTACTTTTTTGACAACTGTGTCAAAGGTGCCACCTCCCCACCCACCCACCCACCGAGAGAGAACAACACACCTGCCTCTTGCCGCGTTCTCCAATTTGACACATCACACACAGGCATGCACACCCCTACCACCACCACCACCACCCCCTCTACCCCAGCCTGTTCTGTTACCAAAAAAAATCTGAAGGGGGGCAGGAGGAGGTGGTGGGGTGGGGTGGGGTGGGGTGGGGTGGGGTGGGGTGGGGTGGGGTGGGGTGGGGTGGGGTGGGGTGGGGTGGGGTGGGGTGGGGTGGGGTGGGGTGGGCACGTTTCGCAGGTGTTAGAATGGGGGGGGGTTGTGCATTCGGTGCGTATTCCACACCGCTCCATAAGAAATACTCGATATGCGTACGTTGCGCTTCGCACTTTTTTTCCGGCAAAAAAAAAAGAAAAGAAAAGAAGAGTTTAGACAAAGAAAGAAATGGCGGTGCGTGAGGGGCGGTAGACAACCCGATGGGTAGAGCCGGGGCCTCCCACACGCACACGCCCTACCCCCAACACCCCAGGCCCTCCCTGCCCACTGCAGCCCACAAGGTGCCAGCCTCACGGCCTGGGTGCCCAGGCATGGCGGCAATCGAGAGGTGGGTTCGCTGTGAGCGTGCACGATCTCGCTCCCCCTGGCCCTGCTGATTCAGAGCAGTGCCGGCGTTGCTTCCGAACGGCATTTGGCCTCACTCCTTCCGGGCTGTTCTCGTCGCACGCAGAGAAGCGTTCGATGGTATGAAGTGCCCCCCGCCCACCCCCGCGCATGCCAAAGCCAGGCGGGATCAGTACCTCTCGTTCTGGTACCGGCGATTGCGGGACCCACCCTGGCTCCCACCCTTCCCCCCGCCATAGCCACCGCCGCCGCCTCCGCTGTTGTAACGCTGGTTGCCACCGCCATAGCCCTGGTTGCTGTGGCCGTAGTCCCGGTTGTCGTTGCGGTAGCCGCTGGACCGCTGGGGGCCAGGGGTGGGGTTGGTGGTGCTGGTGTGCTTGGCGGCGTTCCACTCGCGGAGCGACCCAAAGTGGTCCTGTGGTGTGTGGTGTGGTGTGTGTGTTGAACGGCACAGGCGCTCAGCAAAGCAACCCCTCGGAGCTGGGAAGCACCGCAGCAAGCATACCGCAAACTTCTTCTTGGTGTACATCTGCCCGTTGATAGGCGAGCAGCGCATCTCCTCCGTACCGCCACCGCCATTCCCACCCCTGGGCTGCCGCCCGAAGCTGTTGTTGTTGCTGTGGCTGTTGTACCCACCCTTGCGGTGGCTGCCGCCGTTGTCATAGCCCGACCCCCCGCCCTTGCCGCCACGGAACCCGCCGCCACCACGCCCGTAGCCAACACCGTAGCTGCCGTCGTAGTCGTCGTAGTCGTAGTCGCCCTTGCCACCCTTGCCCTTGCCCCCCTTCGAGCCTTTGCTGCCCTTCCCCTTGCCGCCCTTCTTCGCCAGCAGGTGCGACACTTCAAGGAAGGAGGGAGTGTTGTCGTGCGAGATGGCAGGGCCGGAGCAGTTGTAGGCGTACTCCTTCCCATCACGGTCCCCGATGTCGAAGAACAGCTCGCTACCGGGGTTCAGGCACCCGCCGCCAATCTCGTTGGTATGCACGAAGATGTCGTTGTGCGTTGTGTCCTCCTGCACGAAGCCGTAGTTCTTGTCGTACAGCCACTTCGTCACAAGCCCGCGGTGCTCCGCCTTCTTCATCACACCTTCGCCTGAAACATTCACGGCAATACCACGCCCGCTGTCGTGGTTGGTGTCGGGGGCAAGGTCAAAGCTGACCGTCTTGCCAGGCTCCAGCCGCGCCCCATCGAATGCGCTGCGGTGGACGTACACCCCGTCGTTGCCCTGCTTGATGAAGCCGTATGCCTTGTCAGAGAACCACTCCTTCACCGTCCCGGTGTGCACACCCTGTGTGTCGTTGGACAGCACGCCAGGGCCGGACACATTGGCTGCTGCCGGGGGCCCGTTGCCGCGCTTCTTGGAGTCGGTGTCGATGTCATAGTTCACGGTCTTCCCAACCAGCAGCAGGTGCCCCCCGGTGATGGCACCGCTGTGGACAAACACCTCCTCCCCGTCCGACCCGGTCACAAACCCGTACCCACGCGCAGCCACCCACTTCGACACGGTCCCCTCGAGCGCCATCCTAACCGCTGTGTCACAACCCCGCCTGGAAGAAGACAGCACCAGGCTGTCGGGTGTATGCGACGAGCCTTTCCGCCTGCTGCAGGGTGGGTGGTGTGTGGGGGCGCCGCTTGGCGAGGCGGGGGCGGTGGCAGGCAGCTCAGCAGAGGGAATTGGGGCGGGGGTGTGCGATGCGCTGCCACCCCCCGCTCAGATGCAGGCAGCCCGAATGCTGCGGATACGCACCTCCACGGGATTCGGATTCCGTTGCCGCACGAGCGTTGAGCGCACTGGGAAGTGCGCACCTTCTGGAATAGGGGGGGAGAAAACCTCCCACACCCCACATGCCAGACCACGTGAAAACGCGTACTGGGGCATGCGATGCTGCTGCGGATGACAGCATCTGGGTCGCATTGTTCAAACCTTTTTAGAAATCGTAATACTTTCGTTGTCCAGCAACTGCGGGACTACTTTGAACGATTTTGAACGATTTTTGGCCGTGCTCGTCGCGTCCCCCGGTGAGGGGGGACGCTGTTTCGTGTTCTCCTTGCCGCACGGAGGCATTGCCTTACGTCGCCTCTTCCTCTTTTCCTTTATGGGCGGGTTAGTCTGGCTCAGAGGGCGGAACCGTGCTGATATGCACAGTGACGACTCTCCCTTTTTTTGTTGTGCCCGCCTCCTGCCGAGTCGTGGCTGCTGCCTCTCAGACTGGGGGCGGGCGGTCGCCGACGCTGACGCGCCTGGCGGCCCGTGGAAAGTGACGTGGGTCTGGGGGTGGGGGGGGGGGTGCTGGGGTGTCAGGCCGAAGCCCTTGACCGCTGTTGATTTTTGCAGGTTTCACGAGATCAGGTAGTCCTTCTCGCTGTGCTCCGTCACCCCTGCCTCAGCCAGGTAGCGTAGGGCCCCCTTGCAGTTGTGCAGCAGCAGGTTGTGCACGTTTGTGGCTGTGAGGTGGTGTCGGGCTGACGCTGTCGCGGGACAGCCGAAGAATAGGTGCTTCAGCGAGACCCCAGGCGGGGGGCTGTCCGGCGCAAGCTTCAGGCAGGGTTTGCACGGTGGTTGTGCGCTGCCCGGGACGTCGTGGTCGTACACCAGGCGGTGGTGGTCGGCCCGGAGGCGGCGGATGGTGGTTTCCCCTAAGCGGGTAAGGCCCTCCATGCGGAGGTCAGGGCGCTGCAGTCGCGTCTCCCCGATTCCTGACCGATACGCGTACACGCTCTCTGTGCGGGGCAACGTGGTCCCGCTGTATATGTGTCGGCGGAGGGTGACACGGGCCGACGCGAGGCTGATCGGCTCCATCTGGGGCTTGAACGCACCGATCTGCGCCTGCTTGTCAGCAAGTTCGTTCCCTACCACCCCAACATGCGACGGGATGTAGCGGAGGTGGGTGGTGACATCGTATGTTTGGGCGAGCTTGCGCAGCCTCTGCCAGATGTCCCATTCGGTGGACCCCCTCGCTCGCTGGGGGCCGCTCAGCAGTGCATTCAGTGCGCTCTGCGAGTCGGTGAGGATGGCGACCGTTTCGCCTTGGGTTACCACGGTGCATAGGTGGGCGAGGGATTCTCTGATGGCCACCAGCTCTGCCTGGTAGCTGATGCAACGGAGTCCTGCCGGCCAGGCGAGCTTTTTCTTGAGGCGGCCCTCCGGCATGCTGTACACCGCTGCGCCCGCGCCGCCCTGTTGCTGCCGCGATGTGGAGTTGGAGACTGACCCGTCGGTGTAGACATGCCAGGCGCACGTCGGGAGGGCCTGGATGGTCTGCTCTGCCAGGTCCCGGAGGGTGTCTTTCGGGGTGGCGGCCTTCGGGGCGGTGAGCCCCGGCAGCGTCGCCAGGATGTGCACTCGTGGCAGCACCAGGTTCCATTCCCAGGGGGGGATGGGGTGTGCTGCATGCAGGGGGGCCAGCAGGGGGGTGCGCCCGTCGACCTTCGAGGATTTCACCAGACTCCGTGCCTGATGTAGCCAGCTGCCTCCCGTGTTCCCGGTATTTAGTTGCGCCCGGTATCCTGGGGAGTGGGGCACGCGGCGGAAGCGTTCGTGGTCTGTGCACACCGCAACCTTGAAGTCGAGGTCGAGGTCTCGTAGGTGTGATTCCCAGAGGAGCTTCGCCGTGCTGGTGTTCTTCATGCAGCCTGTGATAATCAGGGCTGCGGTGCGGTGGACATCTTGCAGGCGTTTGAGGTTCCTCGCGGTCAGGCCAGGGGTGTAAACGCTTGCGGCGTACATCAGGATGGGGTAGACATACGTCAGGTAGGCCTGGCGCAGCGTGTCTCCACTTGAGCCCCAGTCGGTGCCTGCCAACATACGCAGTATGCTCAGGCGTCGCATACAGGTGGTCACGACGTGGTCGACGTGGTCCGACATCGTGTAGCAGGCATCGATGTAAACCCCGAGGTATTTTGCTGTGGAGTCGTGCTGGAGGGGGGTGCCGTCTGGGAGCTCCATGCGCTTGTGCTCGCCCAGTGCTTCAGGCGTCGTTCCCATCAGCGTGTAGCAGCACTTGCTGGGGGAGAGCTGCAGCCCGTGGAGTGGGACTTCGGCGGCGAGTGCTGATATGACGCCCTGTGCGGTGCTTAGGGCGTCGGTGTAGGTGTCCCCGACGACGAGTACTGCAATGTCATCTGCGAACACCGCAGGGTGGACGTCCGGGGAGGCGGTGATGGCTCGAGATACGTCATCCATCACGCAGTTGAAGAGCAGGGGCGAGAGCACTGTTCCTTGTGGGACACCGTTGTTGAAGTCGTAGTAGTCGCTTCTCACCCCGTGCACCTGTGCGGCGGCCCGGCGGTTGCTGAGGTAGTTGTGCAGCCATCGGGTGAACTTCGGGGGGAAGCCCTTTCGTCTGACGCTGTTGATGACTGCGAGCTTGCTGACCTTGTCGAAGGCTTTCTCGAGGTCGAAGTACAGGGTGACAGCTGCCTTCCCGGAGGAGAGGGCGTCCGTCGCTGTTTGGGTGATGTAGGCTAGCTGGTCGGTTGTCGATCTCAGTCGCTGGAATCCCGCTTGGTTCGGGCAGTGCCCCTCGACTTGCGGGTATGCGTCGTCAAGCATGAGCCTTTTCTGGACTACTTTTTGTTGCATGAGACTTTTCTGGACTACTTTTTGTTGAGCGCACACTTGCAGTCTCAAGGCTGTTGAGGCCCTGAAGTGGCATGAAGGTGTGATCCTGAGAAAGCTTCAGTCGGACGATTTCCTTCGTTACTTCGCGACTTCGTCGTTCGTAACTAGTAGCGGATGGATTTGTGCAGGATCATTCGTGGAGAAATACGAAAGGGGGACAAGAGAACATTTTTCGTTGAACGCACGAAACGCACAGAAACATTTGGTGTGCGGCACACCTGACAAGGACCCCGTTGGGGGAAAAGGGTGCACACACAGGGTGCCCTGAAAACCGCAGAAGAACTACGTAAGAAGTACGCAAGAACTACATAAATCGGCCTATTCAAGGGGGCACCAACACCTCGCTGTTTGTTTATCACTATACAGCGCTGGGGTGTATTCTCATACCGCACAGCCAGGGTTGTAGACCTGCGTCCCCAAGCAGCTTGTAATTTTGCTTCCGCCCAAAGCGCTGCCAATCAGATTCCTTGTTCCCGCAACAAGATGCGGGCGTCCGCTGGATCATAGCCGGACCCACCCACCTAACACCCCTCTCCCCTTTTGAACAATTTTTGTGCAGGAGGGCGAAGGGGGGCAGAAGGCAGTAGTGTAAACAAGAGTAACATCCATAATCGACTACCCCTCCCCAACAATTCGCAAGAAATACAGGTCGCGCTCGAGATCTCGTGCTGGACTCGAGACCGCAGTCGCGGAGACGGGGGCGGGGGGAGGCACATGCATGATTGTCGAAAGCGTACCTTCAAAAGCATACGTTTTGCATTGCTCTCTCAAAACACACTGCGCGCCTCCACTGACTCCTTTGCAAAACAAGCTTGCTTGGGCAGCTCACGGTGGGAAAGACATCCCAGAGTGGAGGCGGGTAGTGGGATGGGGGTGTCAGTGACGGTAATAGCAAAGATTAGAACAAGTAAGCACAGGCCAGTTGGGGGGGAGGGGGGTAAGTAAATCGGAGGTGGCAGTTTTTTTAGTGCCCTCTCTGTCGCGTCCGTCACTTCGTAAGGATCCCTCCCTACGGGAGGGAGGGGGGAACCCCCACCGGCTAGTTTGGGCACCAGTTTCGTTCGCACTCACGGGAAAAGTCTTGCCTTTGTGTGTGGCCACCACACATGCAGGAATTACGAAAGACGGAGCCACCACAACGACACCCTCTGGTGGCTGACACGGTGCCACCGATTTCAACGCGGTTTCAACCAAATGTGCAGTACACCGAGGCAGAGCCTTACAAGATCAAGGCACAGGTGGAAAAATCTGGCTGGGGGGTTGTGGGTGCCTGAGCCCTTTTGATGGGCCCTGTGGGGAAACCCCCCAAAGAACAGAAGAAAGACCACCCCGCCCTTCGGTTGCACACTGGCACAGGGTGCCTGCGCTTCACATCTATCTCCCTCTCTCGACAAGTCAGGCCTCCGGATGGGCAAGTCGAAACGAAACACGCGTGCTCGACGTCCTTCTGTCGGCAGCATGCTTGACCCTCGGGGAAACATGGGAGAAATGGATTGTTGCGCTTCCCCCACTCTTCTCTCACCTTTACTCACCCGCGCCTGGTGGCGAAGGCCCCCAAGGTCGCAGGAAAAGGGAGATGTGTGGTGTCATTCCGTCCGATGAACACACATGTCTGGCGGGGGTAGCGACGATCATCCAATAACTGCTGTGTGCAAGAAGGGTGGGGAGATCGATCGGGGGTGCCAGATGCCATATGGCTGCTCCTTCCGTTCGGGTCGGGGATCGGAAGGGGTGGGGGGGTGGGGCGAGGGGCAAAGTTTTCCCCCCCGGTTGGCCACGCCGAAGAATTTGTTTGTGCGCCAAATCCGGGCAAAACAAAAGCAACTCCGCAGCCTGATGAGGAGGTTGAATTTGTTGCCCGAAAGCGCTGCCTACTATCTTTTTGACACTGACAGGTTCCTTGTGGCAAAAAGGAGGAAGCACATGTATGACCTCCCTTCGCTTTGTCAGGTCAGGTTGTCTGAGATCCAGTGATAGGATCGGCATGAGTTGTGTTGCTGTACTGTGTGGGCAACAGTAGGTACATGTGTTGCGGAGGTGGGGCGGGGTATGACTGGGCGAAAATACTTTAGGGAATGGCCCGGCTTTCTTCAAGCCGCATACGTCTCAGGAATTGGATTGGCGCCCCACGACGGGGTACCTATTGGCGAAGCCGCACCCTTGGGTTCGGGACGAGTCCGGGAACCGTGTCCTGGAGTCGGAGTTGCGGGATGTACAGGGGCCGAGTGCAAGAGCCGTGTCCTGGGCCCAGCCGGGGGGGGAGCGGGGAGAGTGGGAATGTATGGTGGTCAAGACAAGCCCGCAGCAAGCTCCATACAAAGGCACAGAAAAATTCCGCCGAACTAACACACGGAAAATAACACTTTCAAAGCGCGAGTGCCTCCGGAACACGACCACCGACGCCACCCCCCACCACCCCCCCGTCTGAGGGCGTCTCTGGGTATGCAAGCCCAACCTCCGCAATATCTACATCATCACCCTGATCCTGCGCAGGGTGGATCCTGATCCCCGCCAGACGGGGGAAGGGACGGGCCACCGCCTCCAGAGCCGTGTTCATCTCCTTCCTCCCGCGCAGGTTATGCGCATTCTGCACGAGTGTCTGGATATCCGGCAGCCCAAGCACACCGGCTGCATACTGCAGCACCTCCGCCTGGCTCTGCGACTGCAAGGCCCGCCCTCTGCATGGGATAGCCGAAAGGGCGACAGGGCGACCTCCCTGAAGCAGGGCCCCGTTGCGGTGCACATACGTTTTGACCTCGCTCATAACAACGCCGTTGAGAAAGCCGAGGCTGCAGCGCAGCCTTGCGAGGTGGTAACTCCCCTCCGTCGTATTCATCACCTGCATCTGGGCGGGCGTCAGCAGCGTGGCATGTGTCATCAGGATACAGTCTCCGCTGGAGGGGAACAGCGTCGCCGGGATACACCCGTAGGAGGATACGCTTGCGGCATACACGCTGTCATACCCCTGGAGGTCGCATGCGACGACAGGGATGTGCCCCTGCATCGCAGGGGGGAACTTCCTTGCCAGCTGCTCGGGCGATGCGTTGCTCCCCACAGCCAGAACCACCTCGCGGCCCCCGTCCCCGTCGGACGCGACCCATGACTGCCAGTCGTCCAAATCCTCCGCCTCCCCCGTGCTGCAGTTGAAGAGATAATCACCTTCAGGCCTTGGGTAGGGATAGCCTATGGCACGCTGCACCTTCTCCTTCATCTTGTCATCGGTATCAGTCTTTGGCGAGGCTATCTCACCCTTAGAAGCATTCATCTCTTTAGAAAGAGAGGGGTTGCCACGTGACGCTTGCTTTGGTCCGCGCTTTGCGTGGGCTGGGGAGCAGCACGCCGACACGGTATCAATCACTTAAGAGAGAGAGACAGAAGGGGGCGGGGTTTTGATCGTCGAGGGGGGGGGGGGGGGCAGCAAAAAACTCTCCCGCAGCGCGATACCTGCCCCTCTCTACCCGTTCACGCTTCTGCAGGCGGTGTGCAGGTGCGGGGGGGAGGGTAGGAAGGTGGGGTTGGGAGGACGTCTCTGCCTGAGAAAGGGCAGGATATGTTCGGCTCACACTGGAGAGTGTGGTGGCTGCGCCGTGTGTGTGTGTGTGTATATGTGTATGTCTGGGACAGATAGCACACCCAAGATCTGGAAGGGGAGGTGTGGTGTGGGTGTTGAAATCAGTTTTTAGGTGGAGTCTGTTCCCAGAAATGGGATGGCTGATGGGGGGCTTTGTGCTGGGTGGGGGGAAGACACGTCCAATCCAAAGCCTTTGCGGGCGCCCTCGTACACACCCCAACCCCCCCCCCCCTGGTGGCAATGCAAATGACGTGCGTGAGCTCCCCCACCACCCCCACCCCCCCTAGTCATCAGACAGCCGCCACACCGATGTGTGCGCTGCCCCCCCTCAGACCATCGCCCCTCCCATTTTTTTTAGACACGCCCATAAACTCCGACACCGGTGTCCGTTGCCCAGACACACACACACACACACACACACACAGCGCTGTCCTGTCCCAGGCGTGCCGGGTGGGCGGCTGGGTCGACGCGGCGACGACGCATGCGGACCTCGCACAGCAGAGCGTGCAGAACACCTGCTGGGCATCGGAGAACGGCACCCGGCTGGACATCTGCCTAATGAACCCCTGCGCAGCGCCGGCACTGCGTCGAGTCGAGGTGGCAAAGCGGGGAGACTACAACATACCCACACACTGCCCGCTCTTCGTCGATCTGGACCTCACTGCCTTCCGCCGCCCCAAAAAGATCTGCATCCTCCCCACCCCTTTCCCTGCGGGCAAGCCCAAGCTGGGGGACGCTGCAGCAAGAGGGGTGATGCAGGACGTACTAGCAGAGGGGGAACTACGTCACGGAGCGACGGCCGCGCAGCTCCTCCACCGAGCTTCCACCTGCGGCGAGCGCTTCCTGAAGCGTGTCCATGTGGGCCACCTGGAGAGACAGGAAGCGGCCTACACGGGCAGGGCGGAGGGCTACCGTATGCAGTGGTCGCGGACGGCTACCAAGCACCATCCCGCTTCTGCACGGGGGGCAGGAGACATGAACACCCGGGCGAAGGACGGGCTGCTAGGGAACATTCGATGCCTGGTCAAAGAAGGCCTCAAACGCCTGCAGGCAGAAAAACCATACGGCCTCACGAACGGGGAGGAGCACGCCTGGAACGCCGCGAAGAAGCGCCTAAGGGAGGGCGGCCTCCCCCAGGGGCTGCAAGCGGCGCTGGCGAACACAACCTCGCAGCTGCCAGACCTGGAGATTCTGGAGCAGGCCCTCATCGTCTTGGAGGGGTCGCAGAGGGGCATGTTTGACAGGCTCCGCGAAGCGAGAATCCGCACCTGGAAGGCGAGGATGCAGAAGGCTTGGACATACGAGGCAGGGCAGGTGTTTGCGTACCTCGCAGATCGTTTCTGCGCCCCAGCCACCTTCATGCGGCGCGAAGATGGGTCCTTCACGGCCTGCCCCAAGGAGGCGGACGAGCTGCTGAGAAGCGACACGGCGTGGGGGGGATACTTCCGCAAGTACGCGACAACGCCCGAGCCCCGGTGGGACACCTTCCGCCAGAGATACCTCCGCTTTCTCCCCGAGACGGCTGACATGGAGTGCAAGACCATCACAGCAGAAGACGTCGGGAAGGCCCTGGCCAAGATGTCCACGTCCACCTCACCGGGCCTGCACGGCTGGAGGGTCCACGAACTGAGACAACTCCCACACGAACTCCTCAAGCTCTTTGCGGAGGTGTTCAACGAGGTCGAACGATCGGGCGAGTGGCCGGAACAGTTAATGCATGCCATGATCTGCCTCATCCCCAAGCCTGGCAGCTCAGGCGAGCCTCTATCGCAGCGCCCCATCAGTATCACCCCTGTGCTGTATAGAGTGTGGGCAGCGATCCGGGTGAAACCGGCACTGAAGTGGTTGGAGACCATCGCACCGGAGGACCTGCACGGCTGCCGGCCTGGCCACGGTGCAGAGGACCTCATCTGGCACCTGGCGGCACGCATCGAAGAGGCCCACCTCACGGGGCGACCGCTGCACGGAGTCGCCCTTGACTTCAAGAAGTGCTTCGACACGGTGCCTATCGACCTCACCTTCCGCCTGGCTGCGGAGCTCGGATTCGACACCCGTGTCCTGCGCACCCTGCGAGCAGCGTACAGGACGATGCAGCGGCACTTCCGGGCGAGTGGCACCATCGGAGAAGGCTTCCTGCCTACCAACGGCATCATGCAGGGCTGCCCCATCAGTGTCGTGCTGATTAACGTGCTGGTGGGTGTGTGGATGCGGATGGTCGAACACCGGCAGGACACGAGGGCGCTATCCTTCGTCGACGATGTGTACGCCACAGCCTCCAGTCCGGAGGTCCTACAAGAGGTGGTGAACGACTCTGCGGATTTCTCTCACGACACCGGGATGGCTATTTGCGCAGAAATTAAGTCCCACGTGTTCTCAACATCCCCCGGGCCGCTCCGGATCATGTACCGGGCGAGGGACGGCGAGGCCACTCCCCTCCGGCAACGCAACAGCTTTGACTGTCTCGGGGCCATGCTGCACGCGCGCCTGATCAGGGAAGGGCGCACAGCGCCCCAGTCCGAGCGCATCGCCCGTCGCTGTGTGCAAGAAGGGTGGGGAGATCGATCGGGGGTGCCAGATGCCATATGGCTGCTCCTTCCGTTCGGGTCGGGGATCGGAAGGGGTGGGGGGGTGGGGCGAGGGGCAAAGTTTTCCCCCCCGGTTGGCCACGCCGAAGAATTTGTTTGTGCGCCAAATCCGGGCAAAACAAAAGCAACTCCGCAGCCTGATGAGGAGGTTGAATTTGTTGCCCGAAAGCGCTGCCTACTATCTTTTTGACACTGACAGGTTCCTTGTGGCAAAAAGGAGGAAGCACATGTATGACCTCCCTTCGCTTTGTCAGGTCAGGTTGTCTGAGATCCAGTGATAGGATCGGCATGAGTTGTGTTGCTGTACTGTGTGGGCAACAGTAGGTACATGTGTTGCGGAGGTGGGGCGGGGTATGACTGGGCGAAAATACTTTAGGGAATGGCCCGGCTTTCTTCAAGCCGCATACGTCTCAGGAATTGGATTGGCGCCCCACGACGGGGTACCTATTGGCGAAGCCGCACCCTTGGGTTCGGGACGAGTCCGGGAACCGTGTCCTGGAGTCGGAGTTGCGGGATGTACAGGGGCCGAGTGCAAGAGCCGTGTCCTGGGCCCAGCCGGGGGGGGAGCGGGGAGAGTGGGAATGTATGGTGGTCAAGACAAGCCCGCAGCAAGCTCCATACAAAGGCACAGAAAAATTCCGCCGAACTAACACACGGAAAATAACACTTTCAAAGCGCGAGTGCCTCCGGAACACGACCACCGACGCCACCCCCCACCACCCCCCCGTCTGAGGGCGTCTCTGGGTATGCAAGCCCAACCTCCGCAATATCTACATCATCACCCTGATCCTGCGCAGGGTGGATCCTGATCCCCGCCAGACGGGGGAAGGGACGGGCCACCGCCTCCAGAGCCGTGTTCATCTCCTTCCTCCCGCGCAGGTTATGCGCATTCTGCACGAGTGTCTGGATATCCGGCAGCCCAAGCACACCGGCTGCATACTGCAGCACCTCCGCCTGGCTCTGCGACTGCAAGGCCCGCCCTCTGCATGGGATAGCCGAAAGGGCGACAGGGCGACCTCCCTGAAGCAGGGCCCCGTTGCGGTGCACATACGTTTTGACCTCGCTCATAACAACGCCGTTGAGAAAGCCGAGGCTGCAGCGCAGCCTTGCGAGGTGGTAACTCCCCTCCGTCGTATTCATCACCTGCATCTGGGCGGGCGTCAGCAGCGTGGCATGTGTCATCAGGATACAGTCTCCGCTGGAGGGGAACAGCGTCGCCGGGATACACCCGTAGGAGGATACGCTTGCGGCATACACGCTGTCATACCCCTGGAGGTCGCATGCGACGACAGGGATGTGCCCCTGCATCGCAGGGGGGAACTTCCTTGCCAGCTGCTCGGGCGATGCGTTGCTCCCCACAGCCAGAACCACCTCGCGGCCCCCGTCCCCGTCGGACGCGACCCATGACTGCCAGTCGTCCAAATCCTCCGCCTCCCCCGTGCTGCAGTTGAAGAGATAATCACCTTCAGGCCTTGGGTAGGGATAGCCTATGGCACGCTGCACCTTCTCCTTCATCTTGTCATCGGTATCAGTCTTTGGCGAGGCTATCTCACCCTTAGAAGCATTCATCTCTTTAGAAAGAGAGGGGTTGCCACGTGACGCTTGCTTTGGTCCGCGCTTTGCGTGGGCTGGGGAGCAGCACGCCGACACGGTATCAATCACTTAAGAGAGAGAGACAGAAGGGGGCGGGGTTTTGATCGTCGAGGGGGGGGGGGGGGGGCAGCAAAAAACTCTCCCGCAGCGCGATACCTGCCCCTCTCTACCCGTTCACGCTTCTGCAGGCGGTGTGCAGGTGCGGGGGGGAGGGTAGGAAGGTGGGGTTGGGAGGACGTCTCTGCCTGAGAAAGGGCAGGATATGTTCGGCTCACACTGGAGAGTGTGGTGGCTGCGCCGTGTGTGTGTGTGTGTATATGTGTATGTCTGGGACAGATAGCACACCCAAGATCTGGAAGGGGAGGTGTGGTGTGGGTGTTGAAATCAGTTTTTAGGTGGAGTCTGTTCCCAGAAATGGGATGGCTGATGGGGGGCTTTGTGCTGGGTGGGGGGAAGACACGTCCAATCCAAAGCCTTTGCGGGCGCCCTCGTACACACCCCAACCCCCCCCCCCTGGTGGCAATGCAAATGACGTGCGTGAGCTCCCCCACCACCCCCACCCCCCCTAGTCATCAGACAGCCGCCACACCGATGTGTGCGCTGCCCCCCCTCAGACCATCGCCCCTCCCATTTTTTTTAGACACGCCCATAAACTCCGACACCGGTGTCCGTTGCCCAGACACACACACACACACACACACACACAGCGCTGTCCTGTCCCAGGCGTGCCGGGTGGGCGGCTGGGTCGACGCGGCGACGACGCATGCGGACCTCGCACAGCAGAGCGTGCAGAACACCTGCTGGGCATCGGAGAACGGCACCCGGCTGGACATCTGCCTAATGAACCCCTGCGCAGCGCCGGCACTGCGTCGAGTCGAGGTGGCAAAGCGGGGAGACTACAACATACCCACACACTGCCCGCTCTTCGTCGATCTGGACCTCACTGCCTTCCGCCGCCCCAAAAAGATCTGCATCCTCCCCACCCCTTTCCCTGCGGGCAAGCCCAAGCTGGGGGACGCTGCAGCAAGAGGGGTGATGCAGGACGTACTAGCAGAGGGGGAACTACGTCACGGAGCGACGGCCGCGCAGCTCCTCCACCGAGCTTCCACCTGCGGCGAGCGCTTCCTGAAGCGTGTCCATGTGGGCCACCTGGAGAGACAGGAAGCGGCCTACACGGGCAGGGCGGAGGGCTACCGTATGCAGTGGTCGCGGACGGCTACCAAGCACCATCCCGCTTCTGCACGGGGGGCAGGAGACATGAACACCCGGGCGAAGGACGGGCTGCTAGGGAACATTCGATGCCTGGTCAAAGAAGGCCTCAAACGCCTGCAGGCAGAAAAACCATACGGCCTCACGAACGGGGAGGAGCACGCCTGGAACGCCGCGAAGAAGCGCCTAAGGGAGGGCGGCCTCCCCCAGGGGCTGCAAGCGGCGCTGGCGAACACAACCTCGCAGCTGCCAGACCTGGAGATTCTGGAGCAGGCCCTCATCGTCTTGGAGGGGTCGCAGAGGGGCATGTTTGACAGGCTCCGCGAAGCGAGAATCCGCACCTGGAAGGCGAGGATGCAGAAGGCTTGGACATACGAGGCAGGGCAGGTGTTTGCGTACCTCGCAGATCGTTTCTGCGCCCCAGCCACCTTCATGCGGCGCGAAGATGGGTCCTTCACGGCCTGCCCCAAGGAGGCGGACGAGCTGCTGAGAAGCGACACGGCGTGGGGGGGATACTTCCGCAAGTACGCGACAACGCCCGAGCCCCGGTGGGACACCTTCCGCCAGAGATACCTCCGCTTTCTCCCCGAGACGGCTGACATGGAGTGCAAGACCATCACAGCAGAAGACGTCGGGAAGGCCCTGGCCAAGATGTCCACGTCCACCTCACCGGGCCTGCACGGCTGGAGGGTCCACGAACTGAGACAACTCCCACACGAACTCCTCAAGCTCTTTGCGGAGGTGTTCAACGAGGTCGAACGATCGGGCGAGTGGCCGGAACAGTTAATGCATGCCATGATCTGCCTCATCCCCAAGCCTGGCAGCTCAGGCGAGCCTCTATCGCAGCGCCCCATCAGTATCACCCCTGTGCTGTATAGAGTGTGGGCAGCGATCCGGGTGAAACCGGCACTGAAGTGGTTGGAGACCATCGCACCGGAGGACCTGCACGGCTGCCGGCCTGGCCACGGTGCAGAGGACCTCATCTGGCACCTGGCGGCACGCATCGAAGAGGCCCACCTCACGGGGCGACCGCTGCACGGAGTCGCCCTTGACTTCAAGAAGTGCTTCGACACGGTGCCTATCGACCTCACCTTCCGCCTGGCTGCGGAGCTCGGATTCGACACCCGTGTCCTGCGCACCCTGCGAGCAGCGTACAGGACGATGCAGCGGCACTTCCGGGCGAGTGGCACCATCGGAGAAGGCTTCCTGCCTACCAACGGCATCATGCAGGGCTGCCCCATCAGTGTCGTGCTGATTAACGTGCTGGTGGGTGTGTGGATGCGGATGGTCGAACACCGGCAGGACACGAGGGCGCTATCCTTCGTCGACGATGTGTACGCCACAGCCTCCAGTCCGGAGGTCCTACAAGAGGTGGTGAACGACTCTGCGGATTTCTCTCACGACACCGGGATGGCTATTTGCGCAGAAATTAAGTCCCACGTGTTCTCAACATCCCCCGGGCCGCTCCGGATCATGTACCGGGCGAGGGACGGCGAGGCCACTCCCCTCCGGCAACGCAACAGCTTTGACTGTCTCGGGGCCATGCTGCACGCGCGCCTGATCAGGGAAGGGCGCACAGCGCCCCAGTCCGAGCGCATCGCCCGTCGGAAAGAGGGGGCGCAGCAGAACCTCGGCAGAACCTCAGCGCTGCCCCTGCCGGTGCAATGGAAAGGGCAGGCGGCTGCGATGACGGCGGGGGCACGGCTGTATTACGATGCCCTCGTAACTCGTTGGGACAGCAAGGCCATCAGGCGATGGAGGGGCCTCTTCGTCGCCGCGCTCTGGTCTGGCCCACCACGCAGAGCGCAAGAGATCGTGCTGTGTGTCCTCCATCAGGCGCACCGGGTGGACCCCGCTATCGCTCCTCCCTACCGGCAGATCACCACGTGGGCCAAGCAGATCAAAAAGTGGGGCCACAGCAGGGTGCTGTCCGAGGAAGCATGGGGGAGCAAAGAGAGGCTTGAGGGGACAGGCCCCCTTGCGCTCTTCTGGGCTGCCCTGCAAGGGATAGGATGGCGCTGGAGTACGGCGACCACCCTGGCCTACACGGACGAGGCTGGTCGCGCTGTCACCTTCGACCCTGTTGCAGCAACGCCGAGCGCCTGGGCGATCTTCGCGCACGACCTCCGCCAAACCCTGCGAAACGCCACGGCGGGGAAGCTGGCTGAACGCAGAGAGGACTTCCAAGGAGCAGAGCACGGCATTGACGGAAGGGTGACACGTTGCGTCCTGGAGGGGGAGGGCGCCGCAATTACGGGATACCAGCGAGGCCTCCTCCGCTCTGTCATTGCAGGGGCGGTGCCTGCCCGAGGGCGCACGGGCCTGGGGGAGGTGTGCCGGTACTGCACAGCTGGGGCCCCGGAGACGGTGTCGCACCTATGGTGGGACTGCGCGGCATGGGAGCCGGTCCGCCAGAAACACCCCGTAGCAGCGAGGGACCGAACTGCCTGGCCGGCATGCCTGGCGCAGTGTGGGGTAGCGCCCGTGTACAGATACGGCGTTCCGGAGAACGAGCAGCCGCTGCCCATGTCTTTTGCTGACAGAATCACCACCGTGGCGCAGCTGCACCGCTACTTCATCGCAGTCTTGGCGGCGCGACAGGAGAAGGACGGGCTGCTCGACCGCTCTGTACGCCACCACCGCACTACAGTCTACCCCTGGGAGTGGAGCACCCCCACCCCCGAGAGTGCCTGCATCCCTGCACTGGCGCCATCCGAAGTCAAGCAGACGTGGGGCAAGCGGCCCCCAGGCATGTGGGTGGCTCTCTGCGACTGGCTAAGGGGCCTGAAGTGGGGACCGCAGGGGGGCGAGCAAACTGTGACCCTGATGGAGCTAGCCGTGGACTTCGAGCTGTCGACGGGCCTCACCCTCCCAGACACCGTGACACGCCGCATCCGCCCCCCTACCCACGTGGACCCGAATAAGAAGGGTGCGAGGGAGGCCCGCCCGCGCATTCCTGCAGACACGGCCCCGGGGCTCACCCTGTACTTTGACGGTGGCGCGCGCGACAACGGCACCCCCTTCGCTGTGGCGGGGGCAGGGGCGGTGCTGTACCAAGACGGCTGCAAGGTCTCAGAGAAAGTGCTCCCGCTGCTGAACGTGCGTAGCAACAACATTGCTGAGTACGAGGCGCTACGAGCAGGCCTGCGCCTCCTCGAGAGGGGCGATGCCCCTGAGGGCCCAGTCACAGTGCGAGGCGACTCCCAGGTGGTGCTGCGGCAGCTCCGAGGGGAATCCCTGTGCCGGGATGCCGCCCTCCGTCCTCTTTTCCTCAGCACGTCCGCGCTGGCTGCGGACCTCCAACCGAGGTTCACTCTCACGTATGAGCATGTGAAGAGGGAATCCAACACCGATGCTGACGCCCTCAGCAACGCCGCGATGGATGAGGCTGAAAGGCTGGGGGCCTCGCGGCAGAAGCTCCAGCAGGACCTCACGGTGTTCCAGAGCAGTATCCTAGGGAAAGCCGCCTCGCTGAAAGGACTCTGCAGTATGGTGACGAAAGTGGGCAAAGGGCCCTGGCATTGCGGTCATGCTGCCAACTCAACGGTCCTCACGGCTCTCGGCGGAACTGTGGCGGCGGGCCTGTCGAGGAGGGCCCAACTGAACCCTGCCACTGAATCGGTGATGCGCAGCCTCCAAGCACACCTGGCTGAGCCAGTCCACAGCCGGCAAGATACGGTATTCCATGACCGCGGAATGGCGTGGGCCGCCACCTTCGCCCCACAGCCGCACTACCCAGAGGGCTGGCAGCAGCCGGCCCAGCAGTGGGCGGCGCGCGGTCGGCAGGCCAACAGCCGGGTGGGACGCCCATGGGAGCGGAGGGGCGCTGCCCCCCGTACTGCCCCCCCTGGTGCCAGGAGGAACGCAAAGGTGCTTGCCTGCAAGTTGCATTGGAAGCCCCGTTGCTCGGCATGCCAAAAGCGACGCCTCCCAGAGGAGGTGTGCTGCCGCAACCACCACAAAGAGGGGGACGGGCTCCCGGTCACTATGGGCTTCTGCAAACGCCACAGCATGGACCGATGCGGTGACTGCTACAGCGATGGCAAATCACTAACACATTGCTGCCACACACACCACGCTGGCTATGCTGCACGCCCTCCTCCCCGGAGTGGCACTGAGTTGGCCCCACACTCTAACCCGAGTGGGGCCTCCGCTGTGACGTAGAAGTGGGCGGGGGTGGGCAATGATCCGCGCAGGATCTCCCCACACAAAACGTGGTCACCACACACACACACACCTCACGCAGACGCGTGGATGGAATTATTTTGTGTGTCAGCGAGGCTAGCCGCACAGAACTGGCCCCTGTTGATGCATGGCCTTCTCACCGATGTCCAGAACCGGGGTGGGGGGTATCTCCGCGGGATAGGGTTTCTTCTGGGTGGCAACGCCCCACGCACATCTGAGATGGTCTACTGTTTTTTGTCTTGCCCGCCGGTGGACCACCAGGAGGAGGGGAGGGACCCGGTGTGTAGGCGCATTGAGCCATCCAGGTGGGCAGTAACGCAGCGCAGCAGGGAGCCGCAAAAAAATAAAACCCTGTGCCTGGAATTTTGACCGAGTTAGATAAAATTTTCAGTGCAATCCTTCAGCACCTCCCCCCTAGATTTTTAGGTTTTCTTGACCCAATGATCGAAATCTGCGACATAGTGGAAATCCCGGGGACATGTCGAATTCGAAAATTTTGGGTTAAAAACCCCAGGGGGGACCCTTTGGTTTCACCCCCTGTTGGGGGGCCTGGTGGGCGTTCAGGTGAGCTGAGACCCTTCGGGTTCTGACAGAGTGCAGCAATGGTAATCAACCGTCGTGAACGTATTTTCGTGCCGGCATGGCTATCCATGGGCACCGTGGCATGTCGCCGCATCCGTCCCGATCAACAAGTGCCAGAGGCAAATCAGGAGTCCTGGTCCAGTGCAGGCACCTGCGCTGCAGATACCCAAGGGACTGTTGTGCACAAAAATGCACACGCAAGGACAGCAACTGACTGAGGCAATGCAGCTCGCAGCCTATCGATTCGATTCGTGGCACCAAGCCTCACGAGCTGGTCACGCGACACCACGTTACTCTGCGTGGCATATTCCGTGCAATGGCTTGGGCAGCAGTGCACAGGGGAACTTCTGCTGCACTGCGACAGGACAACCCAAGCACGTGCCGCGTACATCCGGAGGTGAAGTTGGATGAGGGAGATCAGTGGCTTCTGGGAGGAAAGGGGCGACCGCATCCACGTCGCGGATAACACACTCAGCACACGAGCGGGCGTTGCATGAAATCCCCCATGTGTAAACAGGGGAAATCGGCCTTTTAGGGGATCCTGGTCAGAAATGGAACACTATCGACACATGTCACTCAACACGGGGGAATGGGGAGGGGAGAGGTTGTGGTGAAACGCACACACCTCGACCTGTGATGAGGTGAGATGTGGCTCTGCAATTACGGCACTACGCGTGCCGTAAACTCGAATGACCTGCTTTCTCCGTGTTCCATTTCCTCCTTCATTGCATGAGGCTACAAAATGGAACACTATCGACACATGTCACTCAACACGGGGGAATGGGGAGGGGAGAGGTTGTGGTGAAACGCACACACCCAACCCCCTAGGACCCCTAGGGACTGAGGAGCTCCGCTCATCAGCTAAGATGGCCCCGTGCCGCCAGCATGGCACACAGCTCCGTCTGGTCCCTTTACAGATCGATGACGACCTCGCCCCGCGCACCCCTCGTGAAGGGATCGGCCTTCTGCTCGTGGGTCGGCACCCACTCGGGCAACACCTGCAGCTGCGCCGCTGCAGCGACGTCGAACAGCACCTGCAGGCACCTATTGGCGACGTAATTGCCAGAGTGCCCCTTCAGGATGCTCCGCACTACCGGGAGGTTGTCGACCTTCAGTCGCAGCTTGCACCGCCGGCGCCCCAGCCGGGAGGCCAACCGCACCCCCAGTGCAGCGGCCCACATCTCCTTGATGTAAATGTGTGCTGACGCTTCGCCGGCCCCGAAGGCCCCCTGCGCCACCTCGCCGGTCTCCGCAAGCGCCGCCCACGCGCGTGATGACGCGTCTGTCCACACTGTGCACTCCTCGTCGTATGGAGCCTCCCGGTCCACCCACCGGTTCTCCGCGATCGCCTGCAGACATACGCGCGCGTCCCAGACCGCACTCGGCTGCATCCTGGTGGGCTCGTCCCACGCGTTGTTGTTCGTTGATACATGCCGCGCGATGCTGCGTATGGCCCCGATGAGGTTTGGCGAGTAGCACAGATGACGGCTTCGTGTGTACGTCCACCACACGATGGCCCCCGTCACCTTGAAGAATGCCCGGGGTGTTGCCTCCCCGGACAACACGTTCTGCACATGCACCGCCTCCAGCAGCTGCGCCACCCATTTCTCCGAGGAGCGGAACCTCTTCGTCGGCCCCCGCAGGTCGAACTCCAGCCCGAAGGCCGCAAACTGTCTCTGGGGTTGCCCCTCGGCCTCCTCGTGCAGCTCGACTCTCGCGTAGGCACACCTCTGCTTGAACTCGGTGTATCTCCTCGCCGCCTCCTCCTCGCTGCCCCCGAGGATGATGTAGTTGTCCACCCATGCGACGTTCCCCGGCCCTGCGAGAACCCTCGAGATGCGCTGCGCTATCGATGGGCTCCACGACCACCCCATGCACAGCACCTTCAGCCACAAGTCGAGTGTGCCGCCTCTGCCATCTCCCAGGCGCATGCCGAAGTACTTCCGGATCGGCTTCGCGAGGGGTATCTGGTAAAAAAATGATACTCCATCCGCGATCACGGCTGCATCTGCGTTCAGCACTGCGTCGATCACGTCCCTGATGCGCGGCAGCCGCATCTCAGGGGGGCGCCTCATCGCGGCGTTCAGCTTTCGTGCATCGACCACCAGCCGGAGATCCCCTGCCTTTTTTGCCACTGTGAAAGCCGGCATCGTCATCTGGGGGTCCCCCTGCATCGGCTCCACCACCTCCCATTCGAGCAGCTTGTCCGCGTGCTGCCGCATGTGCCGCGAGGTGCCCCTCGCCATCCTGCCGCCTGTCGGTTTCGTCAGCAGGCTCTCGAAGGCGTCGAGTGACGTGATGACGTCCAGCACATCTTCAAGCTCCCCGTGGAGGTCCAGGCTGCGGACCGCGTCGAGGGCCATCCTGTTGGATGATATGGGTGCCAGCACCCCCCCCTCACGTTCGGCTTCCGGTCGCACCTGCGCTCCCTCCACCTCCACGGAGAAGTCCCCGCCGTACCCGATGTCCAGCCCAGCACTGCACGCCTCGTCCCCCTCGCCCTCGGGGTCGTATGCGTAGGCACACATCCTCAGGATACCCTCGAAGTTGCTCGGCTTGGCGAGGTGGGCGGCGCACGACGGGAACGCCCCAAGAGCCCTGGGGATGCGCCCCGCCGCTAGAGCTGGCGTGATGTAGTCGCGGTCTCCTCCACGAGACGAGTCGCGGCCAGTGGGGCGTACTGCAGCAGCCCCTCTGTCGTCCGGTGGCGGGTCAGCTTCTGCACCGCTCGCAACTCGAGCCCCTTGTGAATCAGGTGGTGCACTGCCCCCCTGCGTAGACTGTGTGGCGTCAGCGCGGGGTTCACCCGTTTTACCGCCCGGGACACCTTGCTGTACGACACGCCTTGAACCAGGCCGCCGTCCCGGTTCTTCCGCATCGTCTTCCCCAGCACACCGTTCAGCTGCGTAGGCAAACACACCCCTGTAGTCTGTCCCTTCGCGAACGGGTCGTTCTTGGTGCCCCTCCAGGTTATAGATACCACCCCGTCGTTCTTCACCCGCACCTCTCGGGTTGCAATACTCTTCACGTCCGAGCACCTTGCGGCCCCGTGCCACATCAGCCCCAGTGCCAGTCGCACCTCGGGGTCCCGCTCGTCCCGCATCGCCTGCTCCACTTCTGCCTTCGTCGCCGGCACCGCCTGTGTCCGGGGCACCTCCGCCCCCATGCGCCTCAGTCCCCGTCTGAACGCGTCGAGCTTGTGCGAGTGCACTGTGTCCTCCAGCATGTGGCGGTGCGCGGACGACACGGCGTAGCTGTAGGCCAGCCCCGAGGATGGCAGCACGTTGTCGACAGACATCTTCTTGGAGACCCACAAGATGATCGCCGTCCCCGTGTCGATGGGTCCCTCGGCGGCCTCCCAGGCCTGACGGAACTCCTGGAACCGCCGGTAGCACGACGCGATGTTGTCCCATGTGGAGTTCGCGAGTGCCCGGTCCAGAACGGCGTTGGCTGCAGACACGACTTCCCCCCTCGTCCCGTCCGGGAGGGTTGCTGTCTCTGACATCCGCGGGCGTCCTCGAGTTGCTGGCCCCCTGCGCAGCCACCGCTGCAGCCCCGACTCGATTGTGTGGCCTTCCGCTGTCGGGTCCCGCCCCTGGGATCCCGTCTGCTGCACTGCTGGGCCGGCCCGCTCTGTCGCCTGCTCTCTCCGAGCAGTGTTGGTGACCGGCCACGGCCTGTGTGGCGTCATCCCGTGATCTTGCTGCGCCATTTGCTCCCCCTGAGCACTGGGCTGTATTCTTACTAACCACGGTGTGCGTGGATTCTGCTCCCCCTGAGCTTGATGCACCGCTGGCTCCCCTTGAGCACTGGGCTGTGTGATTTGCGTTTTTACTAGCCACGGCGTGCGTGGATTCTGCTCCCCTTGAGCTTGCTTCGCCGCTGGCTCCCCTTGAGCACTGGGCTGTGTGATTTTCGTTTTTACTATCCACGGCGTGCGTGGTTTCTGCTCCCCTTGAGCTTGCTTCGCCGCTGGCTCCCCTTGAGCACTGGGCTGTGTGATTTTCGTTTTTACTATCCACGGCGTGCGTGGTTTCTGCTCCCCTTGAGCTTGCTTCGCCGCTGGCTCCCCTTGAGCACTGGGCTGTGTGATTTGCGTTTTTACTAGCCACGGCGTGCGTGGATTCTGCTCCCCTTGAGCTTGATGCGCCGCTGGCTCCCCTTGAGCACTGGGCTGTGTGATTTGCGTTTTTACTAGCCACGGCGTGCGTGGATTCTGCTCCCCTTGAGCTTGATGCGCCGCTGGCTCCCCTTGAGCACTGGGCTGTGTGATTTCCGTTTTTACTAGCCACGGCGTGCGTGGATTCTGCTCCCCTTGAGCTTGCTTCGCCGCTGGCTCCCCTTGAGCACTGGGCTGTGTGATTTCCGTTTTTACTAGCCACGGCGTGCGTGGGTTCTGCTCCCCTTGAGCTTGATGCGCCGCTGGCTCCCCTTGAGCACTGGGCTGTGTGGTTTGCGCTTTTACTCGCCACGGCATGCGTGAATTCTGCTCCCCTTGAGCTTGTGGCACCGCTGGTTCCCCTTGAAGTGTGGACTGTGTGTGCAGTGGCGGTGTGTCTGAGGGAGGTGTCGCCGGCCCGCACAACCCCGGCTCTCCCTGCGCAGGTGTGGCTTGTCACTTGCCCCACTTGGATCCCTTTCCCCCCTTACCTCCCTTCGGCACCACTGGCCTCTCTTCCTCCTCGTCCCACGCGCCCTCGGTGCGGCGCCGCTTGTTGTTGGCCTTCTCCTTCTCGCCCTCGCTCTGGGCTTGGCTCTGGAGCGACCTGAATAGTTGCTCCGTCAGCGCGCTTGCCGGCATGCCCTCCAGCCGCCGCTCCCAGTGCAGCTGCGCCGCGAGCCCGTACCACTCCCGGAGGCGCAGCCCCTCCAAGCGGACCAGGAGGTTGTGGGCAGCTTGCACTGCCTCAGGCTTCGTCGACACGATGGGGATCAGGATGTCCAACACGGAGAGCGCGACCCGAAGTTCGTGCTGGGGCCCGGTCGCTGCCGCAGCCGCATCGTCCGCCCCCTTCCCGAAACGATCACGCAGTGCCCTCATGGCCATTGCGTGCAGCGCTGGCGACTGCATCCGGTGGCGCCATTGCTCCACCACCGTGATGCGGGTGCCGGTCAGCCCCTCGCGTTCCAGCTTCGCCTGCCGCTCCTTCCTCTGCATATCATCCAAGACCTCCTCCAGAATTGCCTTGGTGTTTGGGTTATCCACACCCCTCATCAACTCCCAGAGGTCCCTCACCTTGGGCGTAGCGTCACTCATGTTGGCATCGGCGTCGCCCTCGTCCTCCTCCTTGAGGGTCCATGTTGCCTCACCATTGTGGAGATACAGCGCGCAGAGGGGGCAGACCCAGTGTGGCTCCATCCACTGGTCGGTCATCTTCTCGACCGTCTGATCCCCCGTGCCCTCCATGTAGGCCTTCAGGCAGCTCTTCGTCGTCCGCCTTCCACACATGCGACACACAGACGAGTGCGCGTCGGAGTGCAGCGCCCCGCACTCCGGAAACACGCAGTCGGGGGTGCCGTCCACCCCCGCTGCGTTTCCCGGAACAACCGGGGTCGGAACATCGATCCACGCCTGGTCGATGATCACGGTTGCGTTCCGGTCCGGCATTGTGTTGTTTGGTTGTTTGGGAGAGGTTGTGAGAGTTGTGGTGAAACGCACACACCTCGACCTGTGATGAGGTGAGATGTGGCTCTGCAATTACGGCACTACGCGTGCCGTAAACTCGAATGACCTGCTTTCTCCGTGTTCCATTTCCTCCTTCATTGCATGAGGCTACAGAATAAAAATTTACACACATATTTTTCGACTTCCTGAGGCCAAAAACCGGTGTTCCTGGGCCCAGATGTGACATCTGGATGACATAATAAAAATCCAGAGTGCCTTAGAGGCGCGCGGGACATTTTTTTGGGGATCGTGGCTGGGGACCCCCTATTTTGGGGGATTTCCCGTAGGTGGAAAATGTCGATTTTCCAATTTTAAATCACACTGGGGGCACCTGCGGGGCCATATTTTGCATTTTCAGACAGGGGACCGATACCCTACAAACCCGATTTTCGGGTTTTTTGACCATTTTTTGCCTTGTGCGAAAACGTGATATTTTTTGGACAAAATTCCAGGCACAGGGTTTAAACAAAAGGATCGCTTTTTTGTTACACCTGGGGGGGGGGGGGGGGGGGGGGGGAGACAGCTGCCTTTGCCCCTGCTGTGCGCACAGATCTCTCAAAACCAAACGCAGCACTCCAAAGGCTGGGCAGCACATTACACACACACGTGAATCATTGTTTATAATGGCGCCAGGGACACCGAGGCGGCACCTGCTCTTGACGTGATATACAATCTGCTCCCACACACCCTGGCTTCTCGTCCAGAGCCAGGCACACAAAAATTCGCGAAACCATTTTTTATTTGCAATAGCGTCACAACGCACCGAGAAACCTTCCTCTGAGTTGCGATGCCCCAATCTGTACACTCGGTCAGGCCACCACCTGTGATCAACACCATGTGAAGAGCTGTCGAGCAGTATGGGTGGCCAGTAACCTGCTTCTAAAGAACCCAAAGGGAAACAATCCGCTGCTCTGCGCGGATAATACCTCCTGCTGATAGTGTTGCATCGCAACACAAACTAACTCACCAAAGCCAACCACCCATGCATGCGTTGCCAGACCCCGTTTCCCACTGCTCCACCTTGACGCTTGACACACTTGGCATCCATCCATCCCAGCACTGAGTGCGTCTAAGACAATAATGGGGTTGTGGTGTGGGGAGGGGACGGGTGGAGTGGGTGGGGATGGGGGGGGGGGGGTGATTTTTTTGCAGCTGTGTTGTTCAGACCCGTCAAAAAACAAAAGGGGGGGGAACTATTTTAAAACCCGGCTGAGGGGGGGGGGGGTCTTCGCTGGTCGTTATTCTTCGTCAATCTTAGGAAATGCACTAACATGCACTGACGATCTCCTCCGTAGCGAAGGCCCCCTGAATCTCGTGGGAGAAGCAAGGGGGTGGGTGGGGCGCTGGGCGGGAGGGGGGAATCAACGAAAAAAGTTGGCTGTTTGTTCGAAAGGTGTCACTGCGCTCGGCCTGCACCTTTGCTTCCGTTTCCTTGACGCGGTGACGCTTCCACACTCACACTTCTGCTAATGACAGTGTCGTGAGTGAGGAGGAGCACAAGGGCACGAACAAAGCGTGTGACACTTTCCGGCCACATCGGATTGCGTTGAAAAAAAGCGGAACTCATCCTGTCATCCCTCCTCCCCCCACCCCCCCCCCCCCCACCCCTCAAGTTCCATCCGAAGTCGGGCTCCGCCGAACTGTCTCAGAAAATATGCGAGAATCAAACTTGGAAGAGGGGTCGTCGCCCTGGAGTTGCCGAAGATTGCCGGAAGCTATCGAGCAGCGAAGACTCCCCAAAGGGGGGGGGGGTAGTGAATCAGAAAAAGGAGGAAGCACAGATCCGACCTCCTTTCACTCAAGGGGGGGGGGGTTTTTTTTGATTGCCGAGAGCGAAAGCAATTCCTTCATGAATCCCCTCCACTCAAAAGGGGGGGTTTGATCGTCGAGAGCAGTGAATGGAAAAGTAACTCAAAAGGGGGGGGGAGGGTGAAAATACCAGACGGCTCGTTTGGATTTGCCGAGCAGGCAAGGGTCTGTCAGCTGCACGGTGCACGGATAAAAAGACAGGAGATCAGATCAAAGAACAGTAACGAAATGCCTGGGGGACAGGGCGGGGGGGAGAGGGGGGATTGATGGATAACTGTCGGGGAGAAAGAACGACGTGTGTGAGGGTGGGGGTGGGGGGTGGGTGAATATATGGAGAATAGTAAACGCATAAAATCGATGATCTTCTCCTCCCTTCACTCGGTTGCAGGTAAGGTGTGTGGTGTGTGGGGCGGGGGGTGGCTGCCGCTATCGTCGGGAAAAGAGGGGTTCCTGTGTGTCCTATGGGCTTGAAGGGTAGGTTATTGGCTTGCCCCCACCAGGCGCCACCGACACTTTCCAAAACTATTCATGCGTGTGTGTGTGTGACCAACTCGGCCTTGTTTAGACAATATCAAATCACCATGATGTGGTGTGTTTGGCCCACGTTTTTGGTTGTTCGTTTGGAGCTGTGTGCCTTTTGAGCTCGGACCCGTTGTGTGAAGCGGTACTTTGTGAGCACTTGAAAGCAGGGGCCATGACCCCCTCATCACACAACCCACTTTCAACCCGACAATTCCTTCGATGTATTGACAACATGCCATTCGCGCGCACGCCACGTGGATACATCTTTGCACCGCCTCGACACAGAAGACTGCTATGCATGTCGGGGGGTTTTTTGGTTTGAACGATTTGAACGATTTCTGGCTGAAAACCTACCAACTCAACCCCTGACAAGAGGGGGCCCGCTGGCCGCGATTTCTTGACAACACGTCGGGTCACAAACAGCATCCACGCCACGCGCGATATATTTTTTTTGCATGTGATGTGGCCGCACCCTCTCTACACAAAGCTTGGGGGACACACGAAAACAAACACTGTGCGGTGCGAACCTGCAAGGAGGAGATGATACAGAGAGCAAGAGAGACGCAAAGAGAGGCAGCGAGAGGCCCCCAAAGAAGCCAAAGAGCAAATGGCGTTCCCCGCCCCACGAGAAGGCACCTCCCCTGAAGGTGCGCGCATCGGGGCGAGACACGTGCACCCATCCATTTTGTTTGATTCAATTCTAGCCTGTGTTTACAGCATGCCCAGTTGCGACAGCACCACGTTCGATTGTGGCGAGCGCTTTTTCCTTGTGACTGCAAGGAAACCCGGATAACACGGCTCAGACAGCAAGAGAGCCCAATCCAGCAATCAGGCACTCATCCACCCAAAGAAAACACATTGCAGTGTTGTGGCGTGCGCCAAATCCGGGCAAAACAAAAGCAACCCTCCCGCAGCACTGCTGCGGAGGGTTGTCGTTTGTGGCCCAAAAAGCGTTACTCCACCCCCGCTATATTATTGACACTGGCAGGGGGGGAGCCCTGTTGTGGAAAATAAAGCAGCAGTCCCTCGAATCTTCCTCACAGATGATATTTTTTACTGGGGGGGTTCAAATACAAGACGTATTCAAATACAAGACGTATAATGGAATAGAAGCCGGGTCGTGGGTTTCCAAATTCCACGGTTTGAAAAAAAGTACGGCTTGTATTCAATTTTTTGGGTTTTTGAGGGATTTTCTGAACCGGGGTGACCTAATTTTGCCCCGAGTTTGGCGGAGTTGGGTGGTGGGAGACCGTGTAAAATAGAACCCCCTGAAGGGGGGGAGTTTCTGGTCACCCGGGCTCGCTCACCACACATGCCAGACCACAACTGGTGCGGGAGAAAGACCAATCCCTTCACCCACCCACGTGTACATTGTCAGTGAGGATGACGAGCATGGCGTTGCACACCTACGTGAGCGTCATTCCCCTTGAGAAGGTGATCAGCACTCCTGCAGGCCGTCCCGTGTGCTGGTACCCATACCAGCCTCTTTCGGCATGAATCGTCTTCTCGGTATTCCATCTCGCATGAATTATGCGCATATCGGCCCGTATAGACTCGCCGAGGCCTGCAAAGGTGCAGGCGTACGGTGCCCGCCAGAGTGGCCTCTCCGCGTTCAGTAGCGACCTTGTGCCAACGGAAGCCCTGCTGAAAAATCAGGTGGCTTCAGAACCCGGGGCAGGTAGAGGACATGTGTTTGTGCGACAAGCCTGGAGAAGCAACCTATAGACCACTGACCCTCCCACACCCCAAGCTCCTTGCCGTTGGCGATTGTGACGAAAATTTCCTGCAGGAAATCCCTCACAAACGACCCTAGTTGAATAGAAGCCGTACGGCTTCTATTCAAATTTTCGAATATTTTGAAAATCTCGATTTTCGTCGCCGGCTTCGCCGAATATAAGCCGTACGGCTTGTATTTGAACCCCCCCAGTAAGCACACTCGTGAGCGGAAAGCGACCCACCACAGCTGCAACCAAACGTGCTCTTTACACTAACCCCGCCCTTCATCAGGCCCAGGGTGTGATCAGTTCAGGGTTTGGTGTGTAGAAGCGTCAACGCAACAAACAAAAGGAAATTCATCAGAGCGGTTGTAGCTGTGAAGTGACACGGCGCTTTTTTTTGGTGTCGACAATCACAGGCACTATGAGAGCTAGGCTGCTGCACACCAAGTAGGGTCGGGGGCAGTGTTCAGCAGTCCCTCGGATCTTCCTCACAGATGATTAATTTTTGCATTGATCGCTTCCACCGCGGCCAAAATACATCTCGTTTAGAATACACGTTTTGTTGGCATTGTATTCCCCCAACCTGACGTGCGGGGCGCACATTCTATTGTAAGAATAATCTGGTTTGGCTAGAACCGCACGCCACGTTTTGCAGCAGCGGTATCCGGAAGGCAGTGCCTCCAAAGATCCCATTGTGCGAATCCAATTCGTTACTCGGTTCGGGCGGTTGATTGTTTTTTTTCTTTTTCCCGGTTCAGTCGCTATTATTGGCAACGTGTTTGCACGCATGATCAGCACGAACACCACGCGAACCACTCTTGCTGCCATCTCGTTTTTCAAACCTGCTCCGCTCCGTCCTCCCCCGCCGACTCCCCCTCAGGCGTGGGAGGGGCAAACTCCAGGCGGATGGCACCGTAGGGTGGCCCCGTTTGTCGCACGGTTCCATTTTTTTGGATATAACTTGAAAAGCCAGTTTTGGCGCAGCGCATCAAATAAAACCCCCGGCCCCACTTCTCACACATCACCCCCCAGCGTGCCCCTCCCTGAAGGAGACAGCCGCGTTATATATCTTAACGCCCCACCACCCCCCTTCCCCACCCCCCCCCTTCCATGATCATGCACGAGTTCCTGTTCAATTTCTGATGGTTCCCCTTTCCTGCAGCAATGTACCCACCCCCCCCCCCTAGGCATAGCTTCCGATAAGCGGGGGTCGGGGGTCGCAGGGGTCGGGGGTCGGGAGGGGGGGTCGGAGGGGGTCGCCTTACTATTTCCTAAGGAATGTGGCCTGGATGGGGACCACCAATAAGGGGTGTGAATAGGCACCCCATGTCAAAAATGACCCCACTGCGATCCGCACAAACTCCAAATATTCAAAAGAACGGGTTTTTGAAAAACCCGAGGAGGGGGTCGGGAGGGTCCCGCTGGGTGGGTGGTGGGGGTGGCCTGGTGTGCCTCCCGGTCACGTCCTCCCATGACAGTACCTGGACCAGACCCATGTTTCGTCGTTGAAGCTTGGTCCCAAGACCCACGAAATGACCCCACTACGATCCGCACAAACTCCAAATAGTCCAAAGAACGGGGTTTTAAAAACCCCGTGTGGGGGGTCGGGAGGGGGGACCACCCCATATTCCAACCCCTAGTCTCCGACCCCCCATCTACGACCCCCGAGAAAAAACGCGAAAATTCCGACCCGAGTTTGACTACAGTTTCAGACCCCCCATCTTCCGGATCCTGACCCCGGCAAGAATGGGGGGTCGGGATATAGCCCCGACCCCCTCCGACCCCCGAAAAATGGGGGGTCGGGGGGTCGGGGGTCGGATTCCGACCCCTGAGGTTCCGACCCCCCTTTTCTCAAGGAACCACATCCGCATTTCAGAGGTGTTCTGTGGCACCTACACCAACAAAGTGACCCCACTACGATCCGCACGGAGCCCAAACAACGCAGGAGAGGGGGGAACCGCGTTTCCTCGGGAAACCCCTGAGATTTTTTGGGAGGGGGGGTAGTTTTGCTAAGGGGGGGTCGGGGGTCGGGGGTCGGAGGGGTCTGGGGGTCGGATTCTTATCGGAAGCTATGCCCCTAGGGGTGGTCTTAAGCTGTTAACCTGGCCAATTTTTCACCATCGGCGTCTGGGGGCCAAAACCGTCACCAAACCTGAAAATATGACCCCTGGGACCCCAGAAACACAATTCCGCCCGGTTTTGGGCACTTTTGAGCACTTCTGAGCAGTTTAGTCGTGTTCCGTAAAAATGTACCACAAAGCTGTACCTCAGCCCCCCCTGGGCAGAAGGCAGAATCGCAAACCATCATGTCTCGCAGTGATCCAGTCAGCGGTATTGCCAACCGTGCTGCCCGACGATACGTGGGGTCAAAAGTGCAACATGACGACACCCTGTTTGCGGTGTGACATGCGAGACAGTAGAAAAGTATCACCGGAAACAAGGGGTCATAGGTACTAGAGGAGGGGCATGTTTCCAGCCCCTTCAGACCTTCAGGCGCATCGGTTGCATCTCTACTCGATGCGGGAGAATCGCTGATCGGACTGGCAGTGCATCAACTGCAGGCATATCGAGCAACAGAGGAGCACTGTGCCACTTGCGAAATCACTTGTGTCAGAATCTGTGTGCTCATGTTCTTGGGCCAGTGACAGTGATAGTGGCAGTGAGCCATCCAATGACCGTGAAGAAGGGAACATAGACTGGTACCAGACATCAGCAGTGCACCGAAGACCCCCTTGAGGTTGTATGAAAGGCTGAAGACTACAATGTCAAAGTTCAAGCCGTACAACAAGGACGAGGGGGCGCAACTCGGCTGTCCAGGCAGCTACGCACGAACGGGCAGAGTCCCCCACACTTCTGCCATAGCCCACATCCAAAGCACACTCGGTGCCTTTGATTTCCAGGCACAGTTCGATCCGTGTGTTGTGTTCACACAGATCCCATGGTTGGCATATCCAGTGGTTGCGGCAGTCCCGCCTGCGCACCTGGGTATACTCCGTTGTTCAACGTACCGCAGAGTCTGACGGCTGCACGGCTCCCTCCCCCCGCAGCAGCGTCTTTTGTGTTCAGTTGTGTGCATCGGGTGGGAAGCCACCACAATGCCCTCCCCACCCTCCCGTTTTGTTTCCCACTAATACACGTTGAGGCCTTCGCTCTGGGGTGGCCAGGCGGCAGCCCGCCCTCTGGCGATTATGTCTATGTGGCACCACCTGCACCAACCTGTGGCCGTATAGTTGTACCATCTTCGGCCAAAGAAAATTATCATGAGAGCACGGCCTTCTGTGTCTCTTGCCGCTGAAGGCGAGTGGTTGTTCCTCGTACGCACTCGGGCATCTGTGCGAGAGTGCGGAGGTCCACATAGTGACGGAAGGGCTTGAATCAGCCATCGAGACCTTCTGACTGAGGGTGGTGTGGTACAACTTTGTGGTACATTTTTTGGAATTGCAAGTAAGGTGCTTCTGGAGGCTCTAAACCGCCCGAAACCGGGCGCAGATGCATTTCCGGACGTCTGGGGGTCGAATTTTCAGGTTTGGGTCACTTTTTGGTCCTTGTACGCAAAAGTTTGATTTTTTGGCCAGGTTAACGTTTTTAAAGGGCTTAAGACCACCCCTAACCCCCCCCCCCTCCCGACACCCGCTTAGCCGCAGTTCTCCCACAAGAAACAACACGCAACACACACGTTAAGCTTGAGTGCCGGTCGCACCGAGCCCCCCGAGAGCTCTGCATGACGATCCGCACACTGCTGAGGAGGTGCTCTCATCCAGCACCGACGGTACCTCTCGGATTGCTGTAGGCTCTGCTGTTCTGAGTGAAGCCCTCTCCACGGCCTCTGCCATTCCTTCCGACACACACGCGTTAAGACTACGAAGCAATGTTCTTGTGGCCTTCCGTTCTGCACCGCCTAAAACAAAAGACAACTTCGAACCACTTTTCCGCTGGGCGAACACCTTGTGTTTCAAGGCCCTGTTTTAAGGGCCTTGTGAAGTGGCATGAAGGTGAGAATGGATCGAGGTGCCGGCCGAGGCTTTGTGACGATCAATCAGAAGAAAGGCGGCAAGGGGAGGGGGCGGGGGGCGGGGGCGTAGGGGGGGAAATGTCGGAGACATAAAACCCACGCCAAGTGCCCAGAGGTTCCTCTCGGACACACAGCCTGAAATAAACAAACGGGTGAAGGGAGGCCAACGCCATGCCTTTTTGCATGTCTTCACTGCACCTCCCCACCCCTCACCCCCTCTCATGCATGGGTAACCGTGGGTGTGGCGGTGCTGCTGCAGAGAAGCTCGGTTGCCGAAGGGTGACAAAAACTTATCCCCGTCGGCAGCACCAGCTGCCCGCGCTCCCCACCCCACCGGCGCATCCCGACATCATGTCGGCTTCATCTGCGCTGCTCTGAGCCTGCGCTTCCTCGACCCTTTGATGCCCGTGGCCTTGCGCCTGTTCAGCTTCTTCTCCTGCAGAATCTCCACCTCCACGACAGACCGATGGTGCACGTTCGCCCAGGTTCCCAGCAGGGTCCCGACAGTCGTGAGAAGCACTGCATGGGTTGTGTTGTGGGGGTGCGGTGCGGTGCGGCAAAGGTGGGAATGGCGGGTGGGCGGTCCATGTCAGCGTGTTGGATAAGGGGCCTTCCCTACGGTGTGCCGAAGGCGGTGTGTTTTTGGTGCATTGCCTCCGAATTAGGACCAAAATGCGGTGGAAAATTGCCAAGAGTGAAGACCCCCGAAGCAAGTGCTGCCTTTTCAGGGTGAGAGTGTGTGTGAGAAAGTATGATGGGCATACGGGCAGGGATCGCCATGGATGGCGCGTTGTTCCACGAAACGTTCATCACGAGCTTCGCCAGCACTGCACTCATCACAGCGGAGAGAGCGGTGATCGACACGACGGGGTAGGGGTGCAGGTGCCGCAGCACCAGCAGCAGCAGAAGCGACGACACCGCGCTCGCCACGCCGGGAACAATCGCCTGATAGACGTTCGTCCCGAAGGAGCTGAAGCCGTCGGAGGGCAGCGTGCGCGACAGTGCCACCCCCACCAGGGTGACTGCGGCTGACACGACGTGCACCAGGAACAGCGTCAGCGGGACGGACAGCTGGCTCGCCACACGCCGCCGCATCAGCGTGTCCACCGCGACGCCCAGGCTCACGCTCAGCCCCAGCAGCACCGACTCCACCGAAATGCCGGCACTCTGCAGCGACAGCAGCATACCCGCCCCCGCCACACACATCAGCATCCCGAGCAGCTCCGACGGGAAGAAGGGCGTCTCAGCCTGCCCCACGCGCTGCCGGTGGTAGTGCCGGGTCACGCTGTAGTACCCCACGAGGATGAGGGGGGCGAGGCACTCGAAGAGGATTGGGGGGCACACCCGCTCGCCGTCGTTGCACTTGGCTGTGTCGACAAGCGTCACCGCTGCGGCAGCCGTGGTTGCGGCGTAGGCCATCCCCGCAGTCACAACCACCAGCCAGCCGCGGTCCACCTTCAGGAACCCGAGGTTCTCCTGACGCAGGGAGGGCAGGAAGGGCAGCAGCAGGAGGGACGCGGTGCACAGCTCGGCGAGGGCACGGCTGCTGATGAGCGTGGCGATGTGCACGCCCCCCTCGTGCCCCTTCAGCATGATGGGGAGGGGGACGCACATGGCCAGCAGCGCTGCGGCAAGCGCAAACCACACCCACCGGGGGAAGACGAACCGCAGCTCCAGCACCACCGTGTCGATCTCCTCATAGTGCCGGACAGACGACACGAGGTCCCGCCCCCCCTCATCCGCGAAGAGGACGTGCTTCTTCTCCTCCGGCGGCGGGGGCTGCAGGGGCTCGCGCTCCTCCTCCCGGCTGAACCCCAGCACGCCTGACATCTGGCGCACCAGGCTGCCGAAGAAGGACGGCCGCTTCGCATCCCCGTGCACCTGCTGCCCGGGGAGCGGGATCTCCTGCGACTTCAGCGGGGGCGACGGGTTGTGCTCCACGGCGAAGTAGGGTCGGCCAGAGTGGTCGTTCAACAGGTAGGCCGAGCCACGCCGCCCCTTCACCACCCTGGCATGCCCGTCCTCGTGAACTTCAAACTCAAGGTCGAGCTCCTCCTCCTGGTGGTGGTGCCCCGCGGTGAGGGAGGGTGTCGGAGCTTCAGAGTATGTCTCGGTGCCATCGCTCTGCACGTCTTCGTCAACGGTGTGGTCGAAGGAGTCGCTGTCGCAGGCGGAGGAGGTGTGGCGCTGTGCAGGGGTCACGAAGGCGAGCTCGACAGATTCGTGCGGCTGCGAGTTGTTCATCGCCTCCACCAGGTCCGACGAGCAGACGATGTTCGTGCCGTCGACGCTCACCAGGCGCATCCCCTCCCGCACCCCGGCAAGCTCCGCAGAGCTGTCGGGGCTGACCTTCTGCACCACCACACGGCTGCCCGTGATCTCCCACATGATGCCGATCTCACGGTTGGGCTTCTTCGCCACCTTGATGACCGTGGGGGGCGACTGGACGTAGCGCACCCGCATGGAGGGGGAAGGGCGGGGCAGCTGCGGCATCTCACCCATGGAGTACCTCGTGTTGCCGAAGGAGGACCCGTTGGGCGTGCCTTGGCTGGCGTGGTTCCCTTCGAACTGCACCACGGCGGTGCGGCTGTAGTTGGGTGAGGCGAAGGTGGCATCGACAGACGCGCTGCCATATCCAGTGCGTGCGGAGCGTGTGGGGGAGACAGGCGGCGGGAAGCTGATGCTGGAGGAGACCCGTGAGGTGGGCGGGCGAGGTGCTGCGGCTGTGGCGCTGACCTCGGAGCCAGCCCGGCCGGATTCCTCGCGTGGCAGGCTGGACGAGATGTGCTCTGCTGCGCCGAGCGAGCGGGAGAGCGTGTCGACGGGGACATGCAGCTTCCGCGCGAGCGACGCGAGGTCCACCCGCGACACAGACCCCTGGGTGTGCGGCAGGTCGGAGGCGCCGACGGCGATGCGCACGCTGCGCGACCTCTTGGGGCTGGGGAAGCGTTCCCGCTCCCATGCGCTGTCGACACCCAGCGACGCCGACGACGGGGAGAACGGCCCGGTGAAGGAATCCCCCGACCGGGTGTCCATCTGACACGAGTAAGAGGAGGCCAAGCCCCCTAGCGCGCCTGGGTGGGGTGGGGTGGGGTGGTGTGATGTAGTGAACTCGAGGCAAAAAGGAGCCGGCGGTACGTAATGTGTTTGCTTGTGCAGCCGGAAAATAGCTGGGGTGGCGGTGGTTGGGTGAGGGGACTCCATGCTGCATGCCGAAACACAGCCTACCACACCTCACGCGTGCCCGTGCATTCCTACGTTGGTCACCACAGGGGGGAGGAAGGGAGCAGCTGGGAGTTAGATTGGGACGCGTGTATCACCCGACAGCACAGCTGTCTGATGATCCTGGGGAAATACTCAGTTCAACCCCTCCCCCCCCCTCCCCTTGCCCTTCCCCCCCCCCCTGTCTAGTTTTACTGCGCAGCCGCTTCACCAACAGACATCAGCATCAGGCTAATTCATCGGCAGCGCCAGGCACACACACACCCCCCCTCACCCACCCCGCTTTACATTTTGCTCGGCAAAACAACCACCTTAGACACGCCAGGCAACACACCCACACCCCTCCTGAGCCACTCCTTTCCGAGCGTGTCAGGTAGTCCTCACCACCATCACCACCACCACCACCACCACCCCTTCTCAGAAGCCATGCTCCTTCAGGTAGGCCTCTTTGCTGGGAGCCCGTCCCAGGTAAGCCTGAAGCATGTCTGGGGCGGTCCGGGTTGCGCAGGGACCCAGCACCTCACGGCGCAGCTTCCTTCCCGCCTCCGCGTTGAACAGCCCCTGCTGTCTGAAGGCGGAGAACAGGTCCGACGCGTACACCTCCGCCCAGCCGTACCCATAGTAGCCTGCGTCATAGCCGATGGCGAGATGGTACCAGCTGGCCGCGGGGTGGGATCCCTCGGGAAGGGGTTCGCCAGTCACCTCGGCGATGACGTCGGCGTAAACCTTCTGGGGGTCGGCAACCTCGCCCCCGTGGAGGCGGAGGTCCGCAAGCGACATGGCGTAGTACCGCATCAGGAACTCCACGACGCTGAGGTATCTCGATGACTCCTTCAGCTTCAGCACCGTGTCGGGTGAGATGGCCTTCCCGTCAACCTCGGAGGCGACGCGCTGCACCACCTCGGGCTCGAGCATCCACTGCTCGAACATGGTGGAGGGCACTTCGAGGAAGTCCTGCTCCACACCGCCTGGCCAGGGCACCATAGGCCACGCCCACGACAGCATCGAATAGTCGGACTCGGCACACACGCAGTGCATCATATGCCCCAGCTCGTGGAACATCGTCTGCACCTCGGAGAGGCGGAGGAAGGCTGCACCCTTCTCATCGGGCTTGCTCAGATTCCCCATATAGCAGCAGGCGGGGAGGCAGCCGCTGAAGGCAGGGGACAGCGGGAGGATCATCTGGTGCCCGAATTTGCCCTCCCTGGGGAACAGGTCGAAGTAGAGGTATCCTTTGAGCACCCCCGATGCATCTCCATCGCCAGACACGTCGAACACGCTGTATGTAATCACCTCCTTGTCCCACCGAGGCAGCGAGGCGTCCTCTTCGAAGCGGAGACCCAGCAGCCCCGCGTAGATCTCCAGAATATTCGTGAGGGTCCTCCTCAACGGGAAGTATTTCTTCAGCTCCTCGGTGTCGATGCCCCGCGCCTGCTTCCTGAGGCGTTCGATGTAGAAGGCCCTGTCCCACGGCTCGACACGCTCCGCAGAGGGGAAATCCTTTTGCTTCTCCTTCAGGAGCGCGGCAGACTCCTCCTCAAATTTCGGACGCATCCGCTGGATCATGTCGGTGCAAAACTCGACAGCTGTCTCCTCCGTCCGGGCCGTCTTCACCCCAAGCGTCGCCGAGGCGTGGTTGGGAAAACCCAACGAGGTTGCGGCGTCATGGCGTGCCTTGAGGAGCTCCTTAAGAAGAGGCCCATTGGTGTCAACGCATGCACGGCAGGAGGCGTCGTACATCTTCTTCCTGGTGGCGGGGTCTGTCGCAGTCTGCATGATAGGGACGCGTGTGGGTGCCTTGATGCTCGCCACGCGGAGCCCGTCGGGGTTTTTCGGAAGGCCGGCGATGAACTCGGCACTGCACCCCTGCAGCTCCGCATCGCCGAGGGCCACATCCGTCACATCCTCGTTGATGTTCTGCTCAAACTGCATGGCCCTGCTGCTGATCCCGCCGAAGGACTTCCCAAAGCTCTCACGCGCACCCCCCTGCAGCCCCGCCCCGGAGCCCTGGAATTTGCTAAGCATCGCGCCGATCAGCCTCTGCTTCTGCAGGTCACCCCCGTGGTCCTCCTTTGCCCCCACCAACCTCGCGTAGAGCTTGTCGTTGGAATAGGCATCGGACCACATCGCTGCCAGCTTCCTCTTCGCGTCGGCGCTCGCGGTGCGCGCCTCCTTGCAGGGCGAGGTGAGGGATGGGAGCACGCATGTGATGGAGCGGAAGGCGGCTTCCCCGTCAGCCCCTGCGAGGGCGCCGAAGGTGGAGGCGAAGTTCTGCGAAGGGGGCCCGCTGAGGACGCCGTCCACAGCTGTTTTGTAGGCCTTTTCCAACGACGTGAGCTCGGAAAGCACAGCCTCGGCAGACGCAGCGAGGTTGCGCGTTGTCAGGTCGTAGACACACCGCTTTGCCATGGTGGCGGTAAGGCAGGCCAAGCCCCTCTGCCCTGTGAGGTGGGAGTGGAATTGATGTGGGAGATCAAGCGAAAAAGTGGCGTGCAACGCCACTCACTCTTTGCCCTATGGCACAGCCAGAGGTAGTGATGCGGATGGACACGTGGATGCTGTCAAAAACACAGAATCAGCCGACAGAGTGTTCAATGCAGTTCAGCCGAGAAGGGCATCGGCGGCATGGGGTGGGAGATGGAGAGGGGCTGGGGCCTGAGAGGGATCGGGGATCTTAATATATCGCCATCCTGCAGGGGGATCCTGTTTGCGCGAATTAGGCATGCGCTGCTCCCTCCCCGCCGCCCCCCCCCCCCCTCCCCCCCTTGGGCATTGGCATGCGTTATGTGTTGGAAGATTAGATGCACATCAAACTGCTGCTGGTTGCACCGCCCCCTCCCCCCCCTCCCCCACAGTCCCCACTCCCAGGATACCATGTAGTATCTACTGCAGGTGGGGGGTTCCTCACTCCCCGCTGCGGCAGTGCTGCGCCCACCATATGCACCTAGTGTTGATTCCGAACGGGGCTTAACATGCTGTTGCTTCTACCTAACTATCTAATTGCTGTACACAAGACACAGCTCACTCAGAAGAGAAGAGACAAACACACGCACACCTCTACCTCTACCTCCACCCCACCACTCCGCCTCATTGCGGCTATCTCTTGAGTTGGGCTGCTGTCTCCTCCCAAAGTGGGTATTCCCTGTGGATCAGACTATACCTTCCTTCGTGTGGATAGCAACTTGTGGAGAAAAACCGAAGTGTGTTGAAAGTGTAAGGTAGAGCAACCTCACCCGACACCATCCAGCAATGGGATCCTTTCGGCGGAGGGTGCGGGGGGGTGGGGTGGGGTGGGGTGGGGGGGAACAGAGCCGGGGGCACATCTCGCGCAGGGCACGCTCGGGCAGGAGGGGGGAGCCGGTCGGTTCGACTGCGTTTCGCAGAGGCCTTGCTTTGCAACCAAACCCATCTCCTGCCGGAGGGGGGGAAAAGAACCCATGGCGAATCCCACGGGCGGATTTTAGGGTGGTGGGAGGGGGGTGGGGGGTGGGAACGTTTTACAAACCACAGGGATGTGTAGGGCGTAGGTGACTGATGAATTGCCCGCAGCTATGCGGGCGTGCCAGCCGTTGTTTGAAAATCGGGCTGAGGCCGGGCGACAGGCCGCCCCATGTGGAAGAAGAAAGTGGTTCAAAACTGGAGGGCCGCCCCCCCCCCCCCTAGGGGGGGTCAAATGCCACCCTTTTACGTGGACAAACACGATTTTTCAAAAAACCGGCGCAGAGGCCCCAAAGCCCCCGCAAACCCTCCAAACCCCCCCAGATCGGTCCGGAAACCCATCGAACCCCACTTTTCCACCATTCCGGGCACCTCAGGTGCCCGAATTGGGGTACCTAAATTTTGTGCCACCGTTTGGTACCGGACAGTGCCACTGTGTGGGAGGTTGGAAAAGAAAATGCCCCAACACACCACATCTGAGGGTTGCAATGCATGTTGCTTGCCAACCACGTCATCCGGTGGGTGTCAGGCGCTATGTAGGTGGCATTAGCCAGGTCTTCGATGAGTTCTGGCTTGTATATGTACCTCCCTGCCACCATGCACCGGGAGGCTGCCTGTAGGTACGGAACAAGTCCAGATGGTCGTGTGATTCCTGTGCAGCAGTGCTCCACAACCGGGATGTGTTGACAACGACTGTTGCAACACGAGCTGTACATTCCGGGAACACACGAAGTGCGCTGTCGTGGTACCCATTGTGCCAGAATTGGTAGTTGCTGCGGTCTACTTTGCCTGGCCCAAGAGCACTGGTACTGAACGGTGCAATATGCGTGGCGAGGTGAATGCAACGGAAGGGCGCAAAGTCAATACAGCTCTCGGATGGCGGGTGGTGGTGCCACTAGTGTGTGACGTTCACTCGAGGATACAACGCATCACAATGAATCAGCAACCGTGGACCGAGTACAATACGCTCTCTGTGGCTGGTGTGGGGGACAAAGGCAGTGCCTGTGCCGCAGGCAGGGAGGTACATATACAAGCCAGAACACATCGAAGACCTGGCTCATGCCACCTACATAGCGCCTGACACCCACCGGATGACGTGGTTGGCAAGCAACATGCATTGCAACCCTCAGATGTTTCCAACCTCCCACACAGTGGCACTGTCCGGTACCAAACGGTGGCACAAAATTTAGGTACCCCAATTCGGGCACCTGAGGTGCCCGGAATGGTGGAAAAGTGGGGTTCGATGGGTTTCCGGACCGATCTGGGGGGGTTTGGAGGGTTTACGGGGGCTTTGGGGCCTCTGCGTCGGTTTTTTGAAAAATCGTGTTTGTCACCCCCATTTGACCCCCCCTACCCCCCCCCCCCCTCGTGAATATCTCTTTTGTTCGGCAGTGCAGCGTGCCCCCTGCACCCTCCCTTCTTGGCACACCCTCCACTGCAACGACACGGAACACACAACACGCCTGGCAAAACCTCCAGGCACTGACTCTACTGATCTACTCTATTCGGATCGGGTTCGTGAATGTATAGCAGCCCTCGCTGATCTGACGTGCAAAATAAAAGAGCCCGTGGCGATGCGGTATAACCCCGTCACAATAGGGCGACGCAGAGGCACGGTTTTTGACACAGAGTGCGAAGGCCTCAACGTCGTGAATATTTAGCGTGGCGGAAACATGGCGCGCTGCCCCCCCACCCAGCGGCGCTAGGAGATGTTGGCGTAATGCGTGGCAATGGAGGGCGATTTCCCAGGGGATCTGCCTGTCGACACAGGCGTGGTGCTGCGGGGGCGCGGCGTGGACCTCGCTGTCGACTGGTCCCCGCTGATGTCCAGAAACGCCGAGATCTGCGACCCGGGGGACTTCGCCACCTTCCGCTTCCTCCCCCCATCCGCCATCCGGACCTTCTGGGGCCGCTCTGCTGGCTGCTGCTGGTGTTGCTGCTGCTGCGCCGCCTGCTGCTCCCGCAGCATATCGAGCGACTGGTTCGCCTCCTTCAGGGCCATCTCCGAAGACGCTGCCCGCTGCTTCTGCATCTTGAGGTCCAGATGCAGCGATTCCAGCTTCTTCTCCGACACGAGCAGCTTGTGCTCGAGCTCGGCGCGCTGCGACTCCGCCTGATAGGTATGCTTGCGTGCGGCCATCATGTCTGTCTGGTGCTGCGACTGGACAGAAGCCTCCCACGAGGCCGCCAGGTCTTTCGCGCTGCGCATCTTCGACTCTGCGAGGGCATTGATATTCCGCTCTTCCTGCAGCTGCGCCTTCAGGCGGGCGTACTGCTGTGCGTCGATGCGCCGCTCTGACTTCAGCGTGTCGATCATCTGCTGCAGCTGCTTGACCCGCTGCGTCTCTGTGATATCGGCATCCCTCTCATCACGCGCCGTGCGCCTGGGCGTGGTGTCGCGCGACGCCTGGTGCACCGAGTCGTCCTGCAGGCGGACCCTCAGGCGGATCTCCTCATTCAGCTGCCCCTTCAGCTCGCGCACATGCCCCTCCAGCTCCTTGCACTCCCCCTCCAGGGCACTGCGCTCCTTCCGCACACGCGCCAGGTCTGCCTCCAGCTCGTCGGACCGCGTGTCGCTGCGCCGGCGCCACGCCTCCTCCGACTCGATCTTGGCCTGTGTAGGCGATGGGGGTGCAGGTGGGTGCAGGGCGTGAAGGGTGTGTGTGTGTGGTTATAAAGTTTTAAGGCGGTGTCGCCCTGCACGGGCAGTAGCACCTCCCCTTCAGTATCGCACTCCCGAAGGATTCCCCAACACGACGTGACACCGGTTTCGACGCGTACTCTTCGTACCCCTCCCCCCGGCCGCGTCTCTTCAGCGAAGAACCGGGGATAATCGGACCAGGGCTAGCTAAACCCTGGTGGTGTCACGGGTGGGGTTGGAGAGGGAGAAAAGGAAGAAATGAAGTTGCGAAAAAGTCAAACACTGACACGTGAAATCAATAAAAAGGGTGGTATATATCGCCCCCTTGCTGCGACGAAGACACTAAATAGTCAGGCCGCTTCAAGAGTCTTGAGGGCTTGAAGGAAGAAACAGGTTGCTGATGAGTCTCAGGAGCAGGCACCTTTTGTCCGCCCACATGACCTTCGCCCGAAGGCGAACCTCGTCCAGCTTGGCTCGATCGCCACAGAGAAGGGGATCATTCTCCGCTGTGGTGAACATCTTAAAAACCGAGGGTGCAGAGGTGGGGCAGCCCACTGGTGCGACAGCAGGCCGCCCCCGGATAGCTATAACTAGTGCATAGGAAGCATACGACGGCACACGCAACAGATGCCGAAGGCACAACGGCGGGTCACTTTTAACCACCAGAGGAGTGGCACTCCCGAGGGGTGGGGAAGGGGGGGTAGTCACAACACTTTCGAAGGAAGTAAAGGGGCAAATGGGATGTTTTGTGCAAGGTAGAAAGGAAGTCACAACATGAGGCAGGGGGGATTGCTCATCAGGCCTGGGGGAATAGAGGGTTTGTGTGTGTTTATAAAGTTTTAAGGCGGTGTCGCCCTGCACGGGCAGTAGCACCTCCCCTTCAGTATCGCACTCCCGAAGGATTCCCCAACACGACGTGACACCGGTTTCGACGCGTACTCTTCGTACCCCTCCCCCCGGCCGCGTCTCTTCAGCGAAGAACCGGGGATAATCGGACCAGGGCTAGCTAAACCCTGGTGGTGTCACGGGTGGGGTTGGAGAGGGAGAAAAGGAAGAAATGAAGTTGCGAAAAAGTCAAACACTGACACGTGAAATCAATAAAAAAGCGGTATATATCGCCCCCTTGCTGCGACAAAGACACTAAATAGTCAGGCCGCTCCAAGAGTCTTGAGGGCTTGTGTGTGTGTGTGTGTGTTAAGCTACAGTTTCTGTACTTCATTGGTCGCGCAACTCTCCCTTGCTCCGCGGCCGGTGGGGTCCCCCTTTGTGGGCTCCCGCCCTTTCACTCTGTCGAGTCCTCGACGAGCCCCCCCTCCCCCCTCCCCGCTGGCAGTGAGCACCATCCGCCGCGCAGCACATGTAGCAGGAGCGGAGATGCCCCCTGCGCGCTCGGTGTGTCCTCACACTAAACTAAAAAGACTAACATGTGTGTGTGCGGGTTTGTTGGTTGCAGCATCCCTGCGATGTGGCGCCCCCCTGCGTGCGCAGTGCGCGCGGGGTGGCAATGCATAGCCCATACCTCAGCAGACTGCTTCGCGAAGGTCACCTGATCCCGCAGCAGCGACAGCTCCGACATGCGCGAATCGAGCACAATCTGTGCAACAAAGGCGAATGCCGACACACACACCCCAAAAATACCCAGGACCCCCCTGCCCACCTCAACAGGCACAACCCTCTACGTCTCCACCCCCCCTCCCCCTCGCCCTGCTGCCACAGCAGACACACCTGGGTCTCAGTCAGCTCGCGCTTCAGATCCGCAAGGCGGTCCTTCTGAGCCGCATTCTGCTCGATAAGAGCGTTGCGCGCCAACGCGCCCAACGCGTTGTGGAACAGGTGTGATATCTTCGCAAACTGCAGCTCCTGGTCCCCCCGGATGAGCCGCACTCCCGTGGCATGCTCCGCCATCAGGGCATGCACCGCAACACCCTGCGACACGGTCACACCCTCCTCGGGGCGGTACGCCTGCAGCTCCTCGGTTGCCGCAACGCCGAACAGAGCGCTGCGGGCGTAGTCCACCTGGGACAGCAGAAAGTCCATATCCCTCTCCAAGGCCCGCCCCTTCGCCGCCTCCCGCGAAGCCTCCGCGCGCGCCTCCTGCAGCTCCCACTGCATGCCCTCCAGGTCCGCCTCCGCCTGCGAGGCAGTCACCTCCCGGCTGCGCCTCACGTCCTGCAGGTGCGACTCCGCCTGCTCTGCCCTGCGTGCCGCGTTCTTGCTCTCCCCTCGGAGGGCAGCGCTCTCCTCCACCAGCGTGTCGTGCTTTGCCTGCGCCGCCTCCAGGTCGATGCGCAGCGTGCTGGCATGTGACTCCATCCCTGCAACCTCCGCCTTTAGCTTCTCAACCTCCTTCTCGTGCCTCGCAGCTGCGGTCTTCCCGGTCGCCACCTCCGCCTTGAGATCCGCGACAGCGGCGTTCTGCACATCGAGCCTTGCGGTGGCAGCTTCCAGCTCTTTCAGCACGCCTTCATGGCTCCCCTGCAGGCCGCGCAGCTGCTGCTCGGTGTTGACAAGCGAATCGCTCACCGCCTGGTTGGCAGACCGCTGCTCCAACAGGTTCTGCTGCATCTCAGACCCCGCGCTCTGCGCGCGGCCCCACTCCACAGAGATCGAGTTGGCCTCCTCCACAGCAGACTCCAGCTCCGCCTCGAGGAACCGGATCCTCTCGTCAGCAGCGGCGACCCTCTGGGCATACTGCTCGGCCTGCTGCGCCAGCCCCTCCGCCTGCGCCTCCCACTTCCCGATCTCCTCCGACAGCATCCGGAGGCGCGTCTCGCCGCGGCGCTTCTCCGCGTCGACACCCTCCAGGCTCGTCTCCAGGTTGGACACCTTGTCGCGCAGCGCCTGCTCCCCGTGCTGCCACTGCAGGCGTGCCGTCTGCATCTCCTGCTCGTGCTCCCTCACGATGCGCTCTGCAGAGGAGGTCAGGTCCGCTATGCGAGTCGCGAGCTTCTCCATCTCACGCCCGTTGCTCCGGGATGAATTCCCCAGGGCCTCCTGCAGGGAGGAGACCTGCTCACGGTGCCCCTCCTCAGTGGCCTCCGCGGCAGCCTGCAGCTCCCTCACCCGGGCTGCGTGCTGTGAGGCAACCTCGCGGAACCGCTTCTCCATCTCGGAGCACAGCCCCTGCAGCTCCGCAAGCTGCGCCTGCTGCTTCTCCAGCTTCGCCTCCGCCGCCGTGTCGCGCGCGGCGGAGCTGCCCAGCTCCTCCACCGCCACGGCATGCGCTGCCTCCAGGGCAGACAGCTGCCCGGTCAGCTCCGCAACCTCCTTCCCGCTCCCCTGCCTCTCCTCCCGCAGCGCCTCCGCGTCACCGGCAAGCGCCTGCTCCCGCAGGGCACCCTCCGCGCCTTCACGCAGCGCCTCCTCCAGCTGCCCCTGCAGGGCCTGCATGTCTGCGGCACGCTCCGCCGCAACCGCCTCCGCGGCGTCGGCTGCCTGGCGCGCCTCCCGCTCCAGATCCTGCGCGGCCTGCAGCTCCGCAGCGATGGCCTCCTTTGCATGGCATGCAACCTGCAGCTCACCCCTCGCCTGGAGCAGCTCGTCACGCAGGGCCTCCGCCTCCAGGCGGGCAGCGTCGCACTGCTGTGTGGTCTCCTCGAGGCGATGCCCTGCCTCATCCAGGTCACCCTTCTGCACGACAGCCCCGCCCTGGAGGAGGATGTCGAGAAGCTCGTCGCGGTGGAGGGTCGCAATCCGCTCCAAGGTTTTGTTGACAACCGCGGCGTGCGGAGCGCTGGCCGGCACGGAGGCGGACGCCTCTGCGGAGTGGAGTGCGGCCGGCGAGGGGGTCGCAGCCGCTGCAGCGGCACGCCCCGCCAGCACCGCGTGGAGCCCTCTGGCGAGGAAGGTCTGGATGAATCTCGCCCTGAGGCTGACATCCGCCGCAAAGCTGCTCCCCCCACCTGCCCCGCGCACCGCAAAGCACGACGCGATGCACGCAGCAGGCTCCGCAGCGGGCGCCGTGAACAGCGCGTCGTTAAAAGTGTCCCGTCCCCCCGCTTCCTCCAACGCCTCCTCCTCCACTTGAGGCCTCCACGCAAACTCCACGCTGAGGGGGTGGGCCGAGAGAGATCCCTGGAGGAACCGGGCAGACCTCCCAGAGGGAAGCCTGCACAGAGCCAGGACACCGCACTCCACAGGGATAAAACTCTCCACTCCAACCCGGAGGATGGGCGGCGAGGATGGATCGGCGAAGACGCTGCATTCCAACCCCCGGTTTAACGCATCGCTCTGCGAGAGCGTGTCGGTCTCCGCGGTGCACCTCCCCCGGGCGTCGCGAAGCGTCAACACCGCTTTGAGGAACATATGGGAGAGGGAGCCACTCTCCTGCCTGTTGGTCGCAAGAGACCCACCCCCGCCACCCCCCCCTGCGGCAGAGGTGGGGGATGGGGGTGCGGAGGGCGGGGCTGACCCTGCGCCGTCAACCCCCACGCCCTCGGGACCTCCTGGGAGCACCACCAGCGGGTCGGGGAAGACGAACACATCGGAGTGCCGCATGACCTGGCGCATCCCGGGAAGGGTCGGGGGTGTCGACAGAGGGGACGGTGTTGCGGCACCTCCACCTCCACCCCCACCTCCTCCGCCACCCCGCACCCCCTCCGTCCCGACACAGCCCCCAACCGCAAAGGTTCTGGAGGAGAGGCATATGTTCTCCGCAGCGATAAGCCTCACCCCGACGCGGGGGTGGGAGGAGGAGGAAGAGGAGGAGGAGGAGGTGGTGGTGCCGGCGGTGCCCCCCCCACCAATCCCGCCACCCCCGCTGACACCGCGCCTTGCGGCAACCCCACCTGCCCCCTGCGGTGGCGGAGGGGGTGGGTTTCGGTGTGGCGGCGGCGGCGCAGCCCCTCTCCCCTGCTTCAGCAGCTGCGACGATGTGACGAGGTCCTGCGGTGGGCACCCCGGTGCCTCCGCCGGGCCCCCCCGGGGGGTCGATGCCCGGGAGGGGGGGCGGGAGCTGCGCCGAGATGGGGCAGCCGCGTCGGCTGCCGCTGCGGCGAGGAGGGCGGAGTCGACGTAAGCTGACACCTCCCAGGTGCTCCGGGAGATGCGGGAAACCCCGGCTATGCAGAGCCCGCCGTACCCCTCCAGGAGGAGTTGGTGGTCCAACAGCCCTGGGGAGTGGGGGGAGATGTCACCCCCATCTCCCGCCGCCGCCGCGGCGGCGGCGGCGGCGGCGCGGTCCGCCTCCGCATCTTCCGAACACCCCCTCCCTCGGATGTGGATTTCGGCAGACTCGGGGAGGCGCATTAAACGCATACCGGCATCCCTCACTGTCACATAGAGTGTGCTGAAGGGTGTAACAGATGCTGCTGCTCCCGCCCCTCCAGAGTAGAACGGACCTCCCGAAGACCCCGGGAGAAACCCCCCCGAATGGGTGGGCGTTGAGGAGGACGATGATGACGACGATGTTTGAATCGATTGGAGAGACCCCACCTGAAGAGGGCCCCCCCCTCCCTTCCCGATGGTCAGCACGCAGGCGTCGCAGGACAGCCAGGAGAAGGGCGCGGTGGAGGCGGCGGTGGGGGCTGTGGGGGGAACCCCCCCACCCCCACCCCCACCCTCCAGCGAGGGGAGGAGAGGGGCGAGCAGGGAGGCTTCGAGGGAGGACATTGCATTGGAGAGGGCCTGGAGGTTCCGGGTGTGTGCGGCGCGCTCGGCGTGGAGGGTAGCGGAGCGGCTGATGAGGTCCTCGTGGGCGGAGGTGAGGTTGGACCGGAGGGCGGCGAGTTTGCTGTCAGATGCGGATGCCTGGTGGGTTGCAAGAGCCAAACGGGATGTGAGTTCCTGCGTGACGAGCTCTCCCGTCGCCTCCACCTGTTCCAGCTCGAGGATCTGTGTGGAGAGGCTGTGGAGTCGCGCGTCCTTCTCCTGCAGCATGTCATGCAGCTTCGTGCTGGTCTCATTGAGGTACTGCGCCTGCTGCTGCCTCCCCCCGAGCTTCTCCCCAATCAGCCCCCGCAGGCGCACCACCTCTTCGCTCTCCGAGTCGCGCAGCTGCCGCGCCTCCTCCACCTTGGCGGACAGCTCCTCCTGCAGGTTCCGCACCTGCACCCGCAGCACCTCCACCTCGGCCTGCGCCGCCGCGATCTCACCCCGCACAATCCCCTCCGAGGCGAACGTCATTGCGGGGGAGGGCCCCTGGCTTGGGGGAGACCCGCTGCCCACATCCATTGCGAGAGGGGGGAAATTGTGGTGGTGTTGGTGGTGCCAGCAGGGTGTGGGCGGAGATGGGAGGTGCAAAGTTTGGGGTTTTTTTTCTTCTTTATCGCTAGGGCTGTGGTGGATGGGGAGAGGGGGCAGCAGCTGACTGCAGCAGGCTGCTATGGGGTGGGCATGCGGGCGGCGGAGAGAGGTTTGTGTGGCCCTGCGGGTGTGGGTGTGTGGTGGTGAAAAAAGCTTCGCAAAAAAATACTTTGCTGACACGAGTTGTCGCTTGGTCGACGCTTAGCGACATGCCTTGGGTCGCTGATGAACGGGGAGAGGGGGGGGAGGGTTTGACGATCGTCGAGAGTGAATGAAAAAGCAAGTCACCCAGCACCTTCTCGCAATGTTAGTCTGATGAACAACAGGGAGAGGGGGTGGGAGGTGGGTGAGAGGGAGCGGCAATTCATTTGCGCTTATCTTTTCATGCGTACCGATTAGTTCATTCTCTGCCTTCTCGCGGTGCATTGTTTTGCTGTGTGTGAGGGGGGGGGGGGAGGGGGGAGAGGGGAGCTCTCCCTCCTCTTGGGGGAGGGAGAGAGGGGGCCGGGGGGGGAGAGGGGCGCAAAGCGACAAGCGTCACCCCCCTCTCCCACCTACCCCCCCCCCTCCCTTTACGAAATCACATGTACACCGCTGACACATCGCATTGCTTCTAATTTCGCAACACAGTGTCGGCATCGTCCTGGCCGTGGCCATCAGCCCAGTTCCGACACACCTGCACACTCTCGCATTAATCTGTTTGTCCAGTGTAGCGCAACACCAAGTGAACCTCGATACTACCTCCTACTGTCACACACACCCACAGAGACACTCTCTGTGTCTCCCGCCAGTGAGATATCGGTGCTGTGGCCCCGGTGTTGGCCAAGCAAAATTCGTTATCCATTTTTTGGTTTTTTTTTCCATTTTCTCTCTCGCTCTCTCCCGAAGTGAATACACTCACTTTCCTCGCACTAAACGTAATCAATTGTTGGATTTATGGGACGGGCATCGAACGGGAAGGTCCACAGAAAGACCTGGCTGCCTGAGAGACGCACACAAAGGTGCCCCCTCCCTGCGACGACGAGATCATCCGGCACACAGTCAGCCGCTTGCCCCAATCTCGTTTCTATGCGCAATTCTCTTTTTCGATTCTCAAATCAAGAAAAGGCGGTGGCGTATTTGTTTTTTTACGCACACTTGTGAGCAGAAAATGTCACTCCACCACAGCCAAACGTGCTCCGCACACCACTAGCCTCCCCCATCACAGGAGTTGAGGTTTTGTGTGTGGAAGCGTCAACGCAAACTTTTTATCAGGGAAGCGTTTAGGACACAGAGGAGGTATATCAGTCAGAAGAGGGGCGCCAAGGGGGCAGAGGGGAGATACTTCAGCGGCTCGCACCGCACAACACGGCAGAGGGGAGATACTTCAGCGGCTAGCACCGCACAACACGGCAGAGGGGAGACACTTCAGCGGCTAGCACCGCGCAACACAGGCAGAGGGGAGATACTTCAGCGGCTCGCACCGCACAACACGGCAGAGAGGAGACACTTCAGCGGCTAGCACCGCGCAACACAGGCAGAGGGGGGATACTTCAGCCGCTCGCACCGCACAACACGGCAGAGGGGAGATACTTCAGCGGCTAGCACCGCACAACACAGGCAGAGGGGAGATACTTCAGCGGCTCGCACCGCACAACACGGCAGAGGGGAGACTTCAGCGGCTAGCACCGCGCAACGCAGGCAGAGGGGGGATACTTCAGCGGCTCGCACCGCACAACACGGCAGAGGAGAGATACTTCAGCGGCTAGCACCGCACAACACAGGCAGAGGGGAGATACTTCAGCGGCTCGCACCGCACAACGCAGGCAGAGGGGAGATACTTCAGCGGCTAGAACCGCACAACACAGACAGAGGGGAGATACTTCAGCGGCTAGCACCGCACAACACAGGCAGAGGGGAGATACTTCAGCGGCTCGCACCGCACAACACGGCAGAGGGGAGATACTTCAGCGGCTAGAACCGCACAACACAGACAGAGGGGGCAGGCATCAGGAGATGGCAAGCTTCGACGCCGCCACGGCTGACTGGGACCGTATCCCGATTCCCCCGTTGGCCAAGACCGCAGCCGTCGCACCCCGGGCGGGCTGCGTCTTCCCCACCTGCGACACCATCCACGGCGGCGGCGCCACAGCCCATTCGTGCCACACGTGCGGGCGTACGACGGTGCCGTCATGCCTGAGGAAGCGCATCCCGACGGCGGCGGCGAACGAGTGGCTGGAGATGTGGGGGGAAGTCGGGTGGACTTGCCCCGTGTGCACGTGGGAGGCCCTCGAGAGGGAGAGGGACGAAGCAGACGCCGAGATGTGGGACGGAGAGGAGTACGACGAGGAGTCCTCCAGCGAGAGGGTACCGGCGCCACCACCCAAGGAGGACACGAACGCCGCGGCTCTAGCCACCATCCTGCAGGAGATCCGGGAGCTCAGGAGCGAAGTGACAGGCCTGAGGGGGACGGTGGAGGAGCAGAAGAAGGAGATAGCTGAGCTGAAACTCAGCCAGAAGAAGGCCGACCAGGACCTCCCCGCGGGTTTCACGGCGCACGTCGTCTCGACTTGGGGAGACGCGCTGACAACGCCGAGCGGGCAGCGCCTTGTGAAGGCGGAGGTGACGCGGGTGTTCCGCAAGGCGGAGCTGGAGAGCGGGCCAGACGCCCCCGATTGGCACCACGAGATGGCGTCGCGTTTCGAGCGGGTGTACGAAATGTTCGACCTAATCAAGCAGACAAACGATGTCGCCCCCTTCGTGACACCACTCCACAAAGTCATCGTCGAGATGAACAGCTACGCACTGCTGCGAGGCCGCGCGGGGGCGCGCCACTACCAGGGGAAGGCGAAGGCCCTATCACCCTCCGACTACACGGTTGCCCTCCACAGGAGGTTCATCGAAGAGGGCAGAGCCAAGCAAGAGGCAGTGTGGGCAAAAGCGGAGGCGAAGGCCGAAGACAGATCGAAGCCATACCGGCTCCCAAGCAAGGGCAGGGGCCGGAGCGCGGGAAAGGGACGCGCGTCGAAGGGACTCAGGAAGCGGAACTGACCGGACAAGGGGGGACACTACGGCCTGCTGTACCAGGAGGCCGTGCCGACCCTCCCCCCGACCGGTCGGGGGCGGCCGTTGAAGAAGGGCACCCGGCTGACACCCCAGAAGTGCAAGGAGATCCGCGACTCTTTCCAAAAGACCCTGACACACGCCCTCGCCCCGACCTACTGGAAGACACTACGCAGAGCATACGACCAGTACACACAGTTCCGCAGGCAGTGGGCAGACACAGCGGGGAGAATGCCGCCACGCGACGAGTGCGCGATGCTATGGGCGACCAGCCAACGTTTGGGGGGCCTGTCGACGTCCTCGACCCTGCAGTACCTGAACAACATCGCAGGGGCCCTCAGGAGATTCGAGGGCTACCCGCTCGACAGTGTCCAGGTCCTCAGCGATTACCGCCGCGCGCTCAAGCGGCAGGGAGCGCTGAAGCCGAAGCGCCAGGCACAACCCGCGACCCCACAGGACATTCGAAGGGCGATCGAACGCGAACCGCGCCGACTGGTACAGCTGCTGCTGGGCATCATGTGGAGGGGGGCTGCGCGCGTGTCAGATGCACTCCGCCTCGACGTGAAGGATGTTCAGCCGGACCCGGACAACGACGTAGTCAACATCCGCTGGACGCAGTCAAAGTCGGACCCGTTCCGTGTCGGGCACATCACAGGCATCACCCTGCAGGCAGGCCTCCGGAAGATCCTGGAGCGGCGTCTCAGGCAGGCAGAAAAACGCAAGCAGACAACCCTGTTCCCCCCAAGTGTAGGGTACCGCTGTGCGACAAAGGCAATCAAGAGAGCCAGGGCGACTCTGACTACACACTCCCTCCGCCGCGGCGCGCTGACACATCTGGCGAGGAAGGGAGTGCCCCTGGAGGAAGTCAGGCTGCTGTCACGACATGCCACAGTGGACGGGGTGATTCGCTACGTGTCGGCGGCGGAGAATGCGCGCGCGAGAGACACGGCGAGGATATCAGCGAAGATCGACCAGTGAGGAGGCGTCGGCGGAGACGAACGAAGCGGGGAGGGGACCCGCAGACATCATCATCACACTTCCCGGCAAAGCTCCGACGCCTGATGGCGCCACAGGAGGCTTATCAGGAAGTGGGTCAGACCGAAGACGACCCGGACACCGACGAGTCGTACGGGCCAGGCATTGAAAACGGGTATGAGAGCGACCTCGCGGTGTGCGCGGGAGACAAGCTGCTGCGGCCGGCAAAGGAGGGGCGTGATGCGGGGACACACGGTGAAGCCATCGCACCGATCTGCAAGACACGGCTCGACCTCGACAGGCTGGTGGGGATGGACACGGCAGGGGAGTTGGACGGCGTGATAGATCTGATCCGGGAGCCGAGGGTATTTGAGAACGCGCTGCTGCCAGGCGCAAGGGAGGCGTTCAGACGCCACCGCAAGGTATCCCGACACATGCTGCAACACCTCGACGACCTGGAGGGCTTCGGAGTGCTGAAGGAGGCGGATGCTGCCGCCTACCTCACCCTCCCGGCTTTCACCGTGTCCAAAAAGTCGGGAGGATTACGCTTCATCGTCGACGCCAGGCCGCTCAACAAGCACATGGTTCGACCCCCGGACATGCGCCTGGACGACATCATCGAGGTGACGCGACGCATTGCTCTCGCAGAGTGGGTCGTGATGGCGGACGCGCGGAGCTGGTTCTACCAGTTCCCAGTGCAGAAGGAAATCCAGCGCTTTTTTGGAGTCTGGGTCGGGGGAGAACGCGACGAGTTCATCAAGACATTCCTCACCGTCATGTGCATGGGCTGGTCGCACTCTCCATCCATCGCGAACAGGAGCGCAAGGGTGCTGCTCCCGCCCAGCCAGGGGATCTGCTGGATCGACAACTTCGTGGTGCTGGGGCGAACCCGAGAGGAGGTGGCGAACCAATACGCTGCTTTCCTCGGGCGGTGCAGGGAAGTCCGAGCGGCGCTGAACTTCGACGACCCACAGCACGGAAGACCGACACAGCACTTCTCCGTGTTCGGCATCGAGTTCGACTTACAACGGCACACTTTCAGGATGGACCCGGCCTGGATCCGAAAGATCACCGAGCGCAGCGAGCTGGGGGCACTGCTCGAGGGGAGCTCGACGCCGCGCGGGGTGTTTCGGGTGTTCGGTGCGCTCGTGTGGCAGTCCTACGTCATGCGCGCCCCAATGTGCTACATGCCGGCAGCCCTTTCATTCATCCGACGAGTGGCGAAGCGGGCACACGCGGAAGGGGGTACGTGGGATGCAGTATGCACAGTACCCACCTCGGTGCAGCGTGAGACTGTGGACCGTATGCGCTTCATCGCAGTGAACGACTGGCGGGCCGCGACTGACCCCCCCTCCGTGGTATCGCTATGGACAGATGCATCATCGCGCGAGTGGGCCGCCATTCTAGTCAGGCCAGAGGGGGAGACAGTCGCACAGGGAACGTTCCGCGGAGCGGACGAGGGGGCGCACATTTTCCTAAAGGAGGCACACGCCGTCTGGCAAGGCCTACGACTGGCTCAGAGGTATACAGACATGACCGTGACATGCTACATCGACAACCTCCCCCTTGTGTTCTCGATGCGCAGGGGCCACTGCTCCAACTTCCGCGGCAACCTGGTGTTGCAGGAGATCTTCACCATCGCCCGGAAGAATAGGATGCGGCTCCGACCGCAGTGGGTGGCTTCCCAGGACCAGAGAGCTGACGAATACACCCGGGGTAAGCAAGCGGCAGACCCGGCTTTCCTGGAGACACGCCCGATACCCGGCGCGTACCTTCCGCGGCCGTCCCGAGAGACCAGGGACGGCCACGTCCCTCCGGATGAGGGTCCTGAGTGGAAGCGTCAACGCATCACAAACAAAATACGAGTAAAGAGCGGCTGTACTGGAGTGACATTTTTTACGCACACTTGTGAGCAGAAAATGTCACTCCACCACAGCCAAACGTGCTCCGCACACCACTAGCCTCCCCCATCACAGGAGTTGAGGTTTTGTGTGTGGAAGCGTCAACGCATCACAAACAAAATACGAGTAAAGAGCGGCTGTACTGGAGTGACATTTTTAGGGGTTGTTTTAAGAAAAACTGGAAAACCTGCACAAACACCTCCCCCCCTCCCCCCTCCCCATCGGTGCTAGCGCAACGCAGCGAGGGAGGTGTCGGTGTTGATGAAACCCACCCCGCCCGCCCCTACCCCCCCCCCCCACCCCCCGTGTTTATGAGAGCTCTACTGGTAATAGTATACAGTGCGGGGAGGGAGTTTGCCCGCATCACGCACGCACACCCCCACACAGTGTGGTGTATGTTGCGAAAAGCAGTGGGGTGACGTTTTGACACCACGACGAAGAGTAGGAGAAATGGCGTTTCTGTGTCTATCTCCACTGCACCGACACACCCACATACTCGTAGTATATATAGGCTAGAGATAGACCCCCCCAAAAAAGGTATCTGACCCCCTTCCTAACCAGGCCCGCTGCGCCCCGTCCTCTCCAATGGACTCCGCGGGTCAGCTGCGCGCAAGCTGGGCGCAGGAACAGGCGTGTGCCCATAAGGCGCAGGAACCCACGGCTTGGAGTGCCCTATGAAAGGCACCGTATGCAGCCCTCGAGGGCTGGTGCTGCGCGCACCGCTGTGCATGCCGGGGCTGCTCGCGGTCTGTGTCAGCGGCGGGAGGGTGTGCGGGGGCTGTGGAGTGGGGGAAGGGCGGGAGACACGTCACCCATTGGGTGTTTTTTTTGACAATTTTTTCGACCATCAGCCTTCGATTCAGGTGTAGAAGAAAAAAGTGTGTGGCATCGCAACACAAGGGAATGCCCATGCATACCATGCTGCGCAAATGCGGCGACGGGGTGATGACGCTGAACATCGCAGACTGCCTGGTGCGGGTTGTGCTGCCCGAGCGGTGTTTGCTGTGCCTCCTGCGGCGTGGCGACACGCCCTCATGCCTGTGAGAAGGCGTGCCGTACGACCCGGAGACAGTCCTGGCTGTGCCGGGCGACCCTGCCTCAGGCATGGCGCTCTGCATGCGCGACTCGAGCCGCTGCTCCGAGATGGTGATGAGCGACTGCAGCGAGAAGTGCGACTGATACCACAGCATCTCGATGTTCCAACGCCCCTCCTCCTCCTGGCTGAGCAGGTCGCGCTGCTGCCGCAGCTCCTCCACGCGGCTCCCCAGGTCCACCGACCCGCCGCCAACATCCTGCCGCCTGTTGTGTGCCTCGAGCGCACCCTCCAACTCCCCGATCCGCTCCTTGTCGAGCCGCCTGTTGTAGAGACAGCTGTCCAGCACACTCTTGCAGCTGCTGTACATAATCTGCAGCTTCTCCGCCTCAAACACCTGCGGGAGGGGAAAAAAATGGGTGGGTTCGCGAAGATACACACGACACCGGAGACAACCACCAACAGAGACAACACCACAGCCTCCTCTCACCCTCCCCACCCCCCCACGAGCCATACCCTGAAGCGGAGCTGCACGCCGCGACGCAAAGCGTCTTCCTCCAACTCGAGGAACTCCCTCTCGCGATCCTCCACCGCCTCGATGGATTCAACGCAGCTGCTCCTATAGAGCTCGAAGTCGAAGCGCATGCTCGCGACCTCCATGTCACGCGCCGCCGCAGCCTCAATCAGGACACGGGTGGCACCCTGCGAACGCGCGATGTCCTGCACCCCCCTGCGGAAGCCCTGCACCGCAAGGAAGGCAGCCCGCTCCTCCTCCTCCACGGCGTGCCGGGAGTGTGTCTCCGCACCGTAGATCCGCACCACAGCCTTCGCCTCGGAGCGGCCTGTCGCCGCGGCAGCGGTGCGGAATGCCGCCACGATGCGCAGCCAGTCGACCTCCTCCTCCAGCTCCGTGACGCGCCGCGACAGCGACATGGCGTGTTCCGCGCATTCTGCGCGTAGCAGGGCCAGCGCGCTGTTGGCCTCCATTAGGGACACGCAGCGGCGGGCCTGCTCTTCCCCATCCAGGAGGTGCTGCAGCAGCAGCGCGTCCTGGCTGCGCTGCGCATCGTGCAGAGCATGCAGGGGTGCCACCAGGGGGTGGCACCCGTGGGGCGCGGGGGCGCAGGATGCGGACACAGCGCTGCGCAGCGCAGCATCGGCGTCTGCAACCCAGGCCCCGGCTTCCGCGTCGAGGATGGCGCTGCGTGCGGCAGCTTCCTCCGTGCAGAGGGTGTCTGCCTCTAGCGCGTCGCGTGAGGCTTCAGCCGTGCGCATGGCGTGCAGCAGGGCGAGGGGTGTCAGGCTGGCGAGGGCCTGCTGCTGCACGGCCTCGTGTGGCCAGCCCCCGTGGAGGGCCTCCGCCTCAATGCAGTGCCTCGCTGCAGCCTCCGCACCGCACAGCTGCAGCATGCCCTCCCGGGTGATGGCGGCGTGTGTCTGCTCTGCCTCGAGTGCCATGGCTGAGAGGGTGTCGTGTGCCAGGGCCTCCAGTGTGTCCCTTGCGAACTGCTCTGTCTCTGCAACGCGGGATGCTGTGAAGGCGGTGTGACGCAGCTCGGCATCGGCCTGCAGGTGCAGCAGCTGGAGGGCCTCGGCAGACGCAGCCTCGATGGTGTCCCTCCCCCTCCCCTCGTGTGCCAGCAGGGTGCGCTCCGCGCCCCACAGCAGGTGCAGCACGGTGGCTTCCAGGCTTGCGGCCTGCGCAGCGAGGTCGCGGCACTGCTCCTCATGCGTCTCGGTATCGCCCAGGCGTGCCTCCACCAGCGCTGTGCTCAGGGTGCTGCATGCGGTGCGGCAGTCGGACCACATGTCGGCGGCAGCCGCATGTGCGGCGTGGGTCTGTGCCCTGGCATCAGCCTCGGTGTCAAGGAGGCAGCGCGTGTGCGCCTCCCAGTGCCCCACCTCCGCAGCGTGTGCGGCAGCGAGGGTGGCGTGGAAGACGCCGAGGTGTGCTGCGTGTGCCTCGGCGAGGCTTTCGAGGGCTTCCCTCCCGCAGGTCTCGGTGGCAGCAGCGGACAGCAGGTTGCGCACAGCGTACAGCCCGGTGAGGGCCGCCTCCTCAAGGAGGAGGCGGGTGGTTGCCTCGTCGCCCTCGAGGGATGTGGAGGCATGCTGTGTGACGCATGCGACAGCGTCGCGCCTCTGCTGATTCTCCTGCAGCACGCTGCGGTGGAAGTCGTGACACAACGCGTCGAGCGCCAGCGCCTCTGCCTCGAGGCTCTCGCGCTGCAGCTGCTCATCGCAGTCGAGGGTCGCCACGTTGTGGAGCCACGCGGCATGCAGCATGCCGAGCAAGCCGCCGCCGGCATCACCCAGCACAGTGCCCTCCCTCCAACCATCTTCGATGGCCTGCCTGCAGCGCTGCTCGCCTGCCTGCAGCTCGGCGCATGCCTGCATGGCTGTGCAGCGGCAGACCTCCAGGACAGCGCAAAGCTCGCCGTTCTGTGCTGCCGCCACCGCCCCTCTGGCATGGGCTTCGTGGTCTGCGAGGGTGTCGAGTGACGTGTGGGCGAGGCGCAGGAAGGCGTCTGCCGTGCGCCCGATGCCCTGCAGCGCAGCATCCGCAGCGCCCTCCAGCAGCACCCGGGTGTGTGACTCTGCGTCCAGCACGCCCTCCTGCGAGGTGTAGTGCAGCGTGTCGAGCGCGGTGTGTGCGTCGCGCAGCTCGGAGGCTGTGCCCGCCAGCTCCGCAGAGACGTCGCGTGCACCGCACAGCTGTGCGAAGGCAGCCAGGGCATGGCCCTCCACGCCGCGCCGCGCACGGAGCTCCTCATGCGAAACGTCGGCGACGCGTGCTGCCGCCAGATCCACCACGGCTGCCTCGTACTGCATGGCTTCGCCCAGGCGCTCCATCAGGAGGGCACGCTTCTCGGCGATGGTGCGGCGCTCGGCCCTCTCCGCATCGCGGACCGAGTCGACGTGGTCGTGGAGGGTGGACTCGATGGCGTCGTGCTGCTCCTCAGCGAAGGCATGCAGCACCCAGCGCGCCGCCGCCTCCGCATCGCTGGTGTGGTGGCGGCAGCGCTTCTCGTCGTCAGTCAGGCCCTCCACGGCTGCGGCCATCGCGGCGACGCCTGCCGCATGCCACGCGGTAAGGGCGTGGCGCTCGTCAGCAGCATCCCGCGCAATGGCGCTGCGTGATGTGGGCTCTGCGTGCGTCTCGACACGCATGCGGGCCTCCTCGGTGTGGCCCAGGTGTGCGATGTGCGCTGCGACATGCCCCTGCACAACACACAGCGTGTCGGCGAGGTGGCGCTGCAGCTGCGCCCGGCACGCCTCCTCTGCCTGTTCGAACAGCCCCGCCGCCGCATCGCAGCTTTCGTAGTGCGTTGCGGTGAGCTGCTGCTCCAGCTGGTAGGCACGGCAGGCCGCCTCCTCCTCCACACGGTGCATCACGCCCTCCGCATCCAGCAGGGCAGCACACTGCGCCGCGTGGTGCCCCTCCGCCAGGGCGTCGCTGTGCAGGGCAGCCCATGCATACTGCTGCTCGGCCTGCAGGGCAGCGTGCCCGTGGTGCGCTGCATGCCACAGCGCCTCACGCTGATGCGCCGAGCGCACCATGCAGGCGAAGGCGGTCTGTTCTTCAAGCTGGACAGCAGCCCAGGCGAGTGCCTCTGCCTGCGCCAGGTGCTGCATGCTGCCTGCCTGCCTGTGCGCATCCTGCAGGTGTTGGAAAGCGTCAGCCTCCTGAAGGCCGATGGAGCACCGCTGCAGCGCCTCCGTCTCCGCGTGCCCCCACGCCGCCTGCGTGTGGGCCCGCTGCAGGGCAGACAGGGGGGCGGGTGCGGCCAGCGTGCCCAGCAGCGCCTCCCTGCAGAGGCGCTCCTCCTCTGCGCAGTGTGCCCTGGCGGCACACTCCAGGTCGCATGCTGCGACTGTGGCCAGCAGGGCGCGCGATGCCTGCGCAGCGCCTGCAAGCATGTCGGCAGCGGAGTGCGTCGCCAGGAGGTGGCCGCGGGATACGGCTGCCTCTGACACGACAGCCAGGCGCTGCCTGTCCTCCGCCAGCTGCAGGGCGTGCAGCGCGACGAGGTCTGCGGCGCAGGTGCCCTCCGACACCATCAGCCCGAGGCGTGCCGTCATCTCCTCGCGCAGCACAAGAGCCTCGCGGCTGGCGTCGCTCAAACCCTGGATGGCCTGCTCGTGTGTCTGCTCCATCGACCCGGCGGACATGCGCAGGCGTGCGTCGCGCAGGGAGGCGTCAGCCTCAGCCGCCAGCGCGCGGCGCCCGCCCATCTCCGCCAGCAGCAGGTGCGACAGGTGGGAGAGCTCGATGCGGTCGGCCAGCTCGGACCTCTCGAGGGTGGCGCGGTGCTTCTCCTCGTCGCGCACCGTGCAGACCGACCGGTGCCCGCGTGTGATCTGCGCGATGAGGCTGCCGAACTGGCATTCACTGGAAAGTGATTTGCGTTCTGCTGCCTCCTCTGCCGAGAGCGCGCGTGCCGCCTCGCCTGCAGCCTGCTCCAGGCACCGCGCCGCCGCCTGCCACGCAGGCTGCGCCGCCTGCACCGCACGCACGCCGCCAGGCGCGAGCAGCATCACCTGCAGTGTCTCGTCGCGCGCCAAGGCGTGGCGCGTGCCCTCCTCAGCAGCTTCCAGCGACGCGCGGCGCTGCTCCTCCGACGCAGCGACAAGGGCCTGCTCGCGCTTGTGCTGCAGGGCACGCTCCGATGAGTGCTGCGTGCGGATCACGTCGATCAGCTCCTGCGATTTGTGCAGCATATCCGCAGAGGGCCCGCCCGATGCAGCGGCGAGCAACTCGAGCTCGCGTGACACCTCACGCTCGCGCAGCAGCAGGCGTGTGCCGTCTGTGGTGTCGCGGACAAGCAGGAGTCGCTCGTTGGCCTCGCTCAGCTCGAGGAGCTCACGGCGGCGCCCCTCGCTCTCTACACATCCGGCTGCCGCGGCGGCGAGTGATCCCTGGTGGTCGCGGCGCTGCTGCTCCTCCTGCAGGGCGTGCAGCGACGTGGCTGCCTGCTGCAGGCGGAGCGCCGCGTCGTCCAGCCGCGTGTCCTGCGCCTGCTGCTGCTGCACGGCGGAGGCCAGCGCGCGCCCCAGCAGGGCGCGCTCCCTGTCCTCGAGGGACTCTTCTGCCTCGCGCAGCCGCCCCTCCCCGTCAGCAAGGCGCATCATCTCGAAGGACGCAGCCTCAAGCAGGTCGGCGGCATGCTCCTCGCGTATGGCTGCGACCAGCTGCTGCGTTGCTGTCAGCACACCCGCCATGTCCCCGTCGCCCTCCGCAGCCAGGCGCTGCCCTGCCTGCAGCAGCTCGCCCTCCATCTGCACGCTGCGCCTGCGCGCATGCCTGGGGGACACGGTGGGCGACCCGGCGGGGGACATGCCGAAGGCAGAGAGGCCTGAGAGGCCCGACAGCGACAGCATGCTGGTACGGCGGCGTGCCTCTGCCTTCCTCAAGGCGAGGGTGCCCTCGCCTGCACGCGCCAGCAGATGCATGTGTTCGCGCTGCTGGTCGATCTCGAGGGCGGTGCGTGCGAGGGACTCGTCAGAGACAGCATGCCTTGTGTCTGCAGAAGACGGCTGCATCGTAGCAGGGGTGTGTTGTGTGGCGTGTGATTGCGCAGCCAGCTCGTCTTCCTTGGCGCGCAGGGAGGCTGCAGCCTGTGCCAGGAGCACGCGCAGGCGGGGCGGGTCTGCGGTGGCTGCCTCGGCAACCAGCTCGCTGGAGCCGAGGACAACGCTGTCGTCCTGCAGCAGCGCGTCGATGCGGTGCAGCGAGCTGTTGGACTGCAGCAGCGCCTCCGCCATCCCATCCGCGGTATGCTGGATCTGCTGCACCACAGCCGAGCCGGCATCGAGGCGCTGCAGCTCCTCGAGCAGGTTGGCGCACATCGCTTGCGAGGCGTGCGTCGCCTCCTTGGCGCGCTCCGCATCGAGAACGGCAGCCGCAAGGCGCGCACGCAGTGCCTGTTCGGTGGCGCCAACCACCGGTGCAGCACTGTCGTGGACTTCTGTCGGGTGCGGTGTGTCCTCGTCGGCATCGTTGCGGTTCGCGCCTGCTGCCGCGCGTTTGTTGAGAAGTGCCGCCTCGATCTGCTGCAGCGTGCTGTTGGAACTCGACAGGCTGTCGGAGATGCGGCCCGTCTTGCGCAGGATGTCAGCCAGCTGCGCTGCGCGTGCCTCCGCTGTGCCGAGCGCAGCAGGCGCGGCGCCTGCACCGGCAAAGGCGGTGAGGTCATGCACCAGCTCTGTGCACTGATCCTCTGCGGCAAGCAGCGCACCCCTCAGCAGCTCCGTCTCGCCGGAGTGCCACGACGGCAGTTCCTTCTCCGCATCCTTCTGCACAGCCTCACCATGCCCCTGCAGCCCCTCGAGTTGGGCTTGCAGCTGTGTGTTCGCCACCGCCGCATTGCGCAGCTCCACCCTCGACGCCTCACGCTCCTGCTCGAGCTTGTGCTTCAGAGCCATCGACTCCGTTTGCATCGACTGCAGATCAGCAGCAGCACGCTGCAACGCCTCGTGTGTCTGGGCGACAAGGTCCGGGTCGGTTGGTGATTCTGCAAGCGAGGCGCGCAGCGCCTCGTTCTCAGCTCGCAGCACGTCGTTGTCGTTGTGCGCATCGCGCAGTGCCTCACGTGCCTCGAGCGCATCGCGGGAGGCGGCTGTGCTGCTCTCCGCCTTCTTCGGGGAGTTTGCCTCCAGCACCTCCAGCACACCCAGCAGCCCTGCGTTGGAGGGCGACGCTGCCGACTTGCGCCGCTGCAGGTGCGCCATCTGCGTGCGGAGGCGGACAGTCTCGATGCGCGCCTCCTTCACCTCGGCTGCCGCGGAGCTGCGCGCAGAGGACACCTCCGCCTTGCAGGCATCGCACTCCTGCCGCATCGACTCGATGTCCAGCACCGCCTGCTGCAGCGCATTCTGCGCACGCTGCATCATGCCCTGTTCCCCGCCGTGGTCGTCGTCGGACAGGCTGCGCAGCACGTCATTCTCCGCCTTCAGCACCTCGATCTCTGTCGTCGCACGCTGCAGAGAGTCGCGAAGTGAGACGAGCTCAGCCTGCACAGCCTGCTCCGCCTCACGCGCAGCTTTGATCTCCGACAGCTGCTGCAGCGCGGCGCTGACTGCGGAGTCGCTTGTGTCTGTTGCATCGGTGCTCTGCCTGCGCAGGTGCGAAAGCTGTGCCTTGAGCTGCACGTTCTCCTTACGGGATGCGGTGAGCTCCTCCCGCGCCGCATCGCACGCCACTGCCATTGCGTCACGCTGCGCGTGCTTGTCGCTGCGCATAGCCTCAATGTCGCGCACCGCCTGCTCTAGGGCCTGCTGCGAACGGAGCAGCGCACTCGCCTGCCCCGCCTCATCGGTGGGGAGGGCACGCAGCGCCTCGTTCTCCGCGCGCAGCACCTCCAGCTCCGCAAGCGTGTCGCGGCGGGGCGAGGATGCGCCTGAGGCGGGCAGCGCTGCAAACGCCGCATCGGACGCCGCGATGAGACTCTGGATGCCACTGCCCACGGCCCGCCCCGTGTCGGGCGTCAGCACGGACAGCTCTGGCGAGCGCTGCCGCAGGGCGACGTTGCGCCCCTCGCTGTCCGGCACGGGTGCAGGAGGAGGGCCCCGCAGAGGGCTGCGCGCCTCCGACGCGTCGCTCTCGCTGCCAAGGAGGCGGATGTCGCGCGCCGCCTGCGCCAGTGCCTCCTCTGCCGTGCGCAGGTGCAGCCCCGCCTCCTGCTCGGAGGTGCGTGCCGCCTGCTCTGCCTGCAGGGCAGACAGCTGCTGGCGGAGGTCGTCGCACTCGCGCTGTGTAGCGGTGGTGGCAAGGGCTGCGGCACGCAGGCGTTCGGAAGTATCCTGCAGAGAGATGCGCAGCATGCCACGCTCAGCGCGCACCGCGTCGAGGTCGCACAGCGCCTGGGCGAGTGCCTCGCGTCGAGGTGAGCCCGGGAGTGAGGTGTCGCCAGCCTCGCGCTCCTGCTTCTCAGCGAGCAGGGCTGCTGCGCGAGCCTGGGTGTCGCGCAGGGCGTCGCCAGCCTCCGAGAGCATGACCTCGAACTCGGCACGGCTCTCCAGCACCTCAGCATGGTCTGCCTCTGCAGCAGCAGCGGCAATGCGCTCTGTCTCAAGGGTGGAGCGGAGCTGCTCACTGCTCTGCTGCAGGGAGGCCACCTCACCGTGCAGCTGACGCACCTTCGCCTGTGACGCACGCAGTGAAGCTCGCTCGTCCACACCCTCGGTGGCGGTGCTGGTCGTAGTGGAATCGTCGGGGTGTGTGTCGGTACCAGCGTCACCGTGCCCAGCGTCAGGCAGCACAAGCTGCTGTGCAATCATGCCGTCCTCCGTGCACTCCGACACCGACAAGATCTCGTCGGCACGGGGGTGCAACGTCGCCTGCTGTGGTGTAGTTGTTGCGTCGCTGGGTTGCGGTGGCTGTGCGGTACGCAGCGCGTGGTTCTCGCGCTGCAGTGCATCGTGATCCCTGCGCAGCTGTGCCTCTGCCGCCTCGAGGGCTGCCACACGCTCCTGCAGGACACGGGCTGCCTCCTCTGCACTGGCCTGCCCGGCGGTTGCAGTGTCGCGTGCCTCGGAGGCAGCGGCAAGCATGGCACGCTGTGCAGCGATGAGCACCTGCGAGTCACGTGCAGCAGAACCAGTCAGGTCGTCACTGCACGGTGTGAGAGGCGTGCTTGGCTCTTCCGTGCCCAGCTGCCCGCCACTCTGCAGTGCGTCGCCCTTTGGGGTGTGCAGTGCTGCCTGCCCTGCTGGGACAGCTGGCGATGCAGCATCGACACTCCGCAGCTGCAGGTTCTCCTGCTGCAGCACCTGCACACGCTGCTCGGCTTGCTGGAGTGACGCACGCAGTTGCTCCACGTCAGACACCTCGTCTGTACCGCTGGGGCCACCACCTTCGGCAGCAGGCACGTGTTGCGCACGCAGCATGTCGTGCTTCTCCTGCAGTGCTTTGAGATCCTTGCGCAGCTGCTCCAACTCGGCACGGCTCTCCAGCACCTCAGCATGGTCTGCCTCTGCAGCAGCAGCGGCGATGCGTTCTGTCTCAAGGGTGGAGCGGAGCTGCTCGCTGCTGTGCTGCAGGGAGGCCACCTCACCGTGCAGCTGACGCACCTTCGCCTGTGACGCACGCAGTGAAGTTTGACCGTCCACACCCTCGGTCGCAGTGTCGTCGGGGTGTGTGTCGGTACCAGCGTCACCGTGACCAGCGTCAGGCAGCACAAGCTGCTGTGCCATCATGCCGTCCTCCGTGCACTCCGACACCGACAGGAGTTCGTCGGCACGGGGGTGCAACGTCGCCTGCTGCGGCGTAGTTGTTGCGTCGCTGGGTTGCGGTGGCTGTGCTGCACGGAGCGTGTGGTTCTCACGCTGCAGTGTGTCGTGATCCCTGCGCAGCTGTGCCTCTGCCGCCTCGAGGGTTGCCACACGCTCCTGCAGGGCACGGGCTGCCTCCTCTGCACTGGCCTGCCCGGCGGTTGCAGTGTCGCGTGCCTCGGAGGCAGCGGCAAGCATGGCACGCTGTGCAGCGATGAGCACCTGCGAGTCACGTGCAGCAGAACCAGTCAGGTCGTCACTGCACGGTGTGAGAGGCGTGCTTGGCTCTTCCGTGCCCAGCTGCCCGCCACTCTGCAGTGCGTCGCCCTGTGGGGTGTGCAGTGCTGCCTGCCCTGCTGGGACAGCTGGCGATGCAGCATCGACACTCCGCAGCTGCAGGTTCTCCTGCTGCAGCACCTGCACACGCTGCTCGGCTTGCTGGAGTGACGCACGCAGTTGCTCCACGTCAGACACCTCGTCTGTACCGCTGGGGCCACCACCTTCGGCAGCAGGCACGTGTTGCGCACGCAGCATGTCGTGCTTCTCCTGCAGTGCTTTGAGATCCTTGCGCAGCTGCTCCAACTCGGCACGGCTCTCCAGCACCTCAGCATGGTCTGCCTCTGCAGCAGCAGCGGCGATGCGTTCTGTCTCAAGGGTGGAGCGGAGCTGCTCGCTGCTGTGCTGCAGGGAGGCCACCTCACCGTGCAGCTGACGCACCTTCGCCTGTGACGCACGCAGTGAAGCTTGACCGCCCACACCCTCGGTGGCGGTGTCGGTCGTACTATCGTCGGGGTGTGTGTCGGTACCAGCGTCACCGTGCCCAGCGTCAGGCAGCACAAGCTGCTGTGCAATCATGCACTCCGACACCGACAGGATCTCGTCGGCACGGGGGTGCAACGTCGCCTGCTGTGGTGCAGTCGTTGCGTCGCTGGGTTGCGGTGGCTGTGCTGCACGGAGCGTGTGGTTCTCACGCTGCAGTGTGTCGTGATCCCTGCGCAGCTGTGCCTCTGCCGCCTCGAGGGTTGCGACGCGCCCCTGCAGGACGTCGCGCTGTGGGGTGTCGAGACTGAGCTGCAGGTTCTCCTGCTGCAGCACCTGCGCACGCTGCTCGGCTTGCTGGAGTGACGCACGCAGCTGCTCCACGTCAGACACCTCGTCTGTGCCGCTGCCACCCTCAACCTGTGACGCGCGCAGCATATCGCGCTCCTCCTGCAGTGCTTTGAGACTCTCGCGCAGCTGCTCCAACTCGGCACGGCTCTCCAGCACCTCCGCACTGCGCCCCTCAAGACCGCTGCCCCCAACACCATCCTCTCCCTGCAGGCCACCCGCCACCCCCACACTGCCCAGGCCGTGGCCCACCGCACGCTCCCTCTCGGCAAGGGGCAGCCCTCTGCACGCAACCGCCTGCAGCAGATTCGCTGCAGCATCGCGCTCCACCCCGACACGCCCCGCATGCTCCGCACCCAGCAGCAGGGTCTGCTGCAACCCGCCCGTCTGCAGCGACGCCCTCACCAGCCGCAGGCCGCCTGCCGCGACACACTCCGTGAGGCACACCGCGTCACGCTGCAGCCGCTCCTCCAGCTGCACGCTGCCCAACGCCGCATCGACAACAGCCTCCCTCGCCGTCGCCTGTGCCTCCAGCAGTGCAGCAGCGCGCTGCCTCTGCTCGGCAGCCCCTCTGGGTGATGCCTCCGGTGCTGTCGTGTCGTAGCTGTAGCACAGAGCCCACAGGCGGCGCCGCGAGTCCACCTCACGCAGCTCGACTATCTCACGCTGCAGCCGCTGCTCCGCGTCGATGTGCGAGGCCGCGTCCTGCCCCAGCACCGCACGCCAGGCCGCATTCTCATCCTGCAGCGCACGGATCAGCTCCTGTGCCTTCTCCAACGCGGTGCGCCCCTCGGTGGTGAGCGCCGCCTCCGCTGCTGTCTCCTTCGCAGCCTGGAAGTCTGTCTCTGCGAGGCTGCGGCGCCGCGACAGCTGCACGGGGGTCGGGCTGCCGGGCGGTGCGGCCGGCAGCCCGCCGGCACCCGCAGGAGCCGGGGGGTGCCGCGCTGCAGCAGGCCTCCTGGTGAGGAGGCGGTGGAAGGCGGCGTCGACGATGCACCGCGCGCGTGCCTCGCAGAGCTCCACGATCTCGCGCCGCAGGCCCTGCTCGTGCTCGATCCGCTGCGACTCCACCCCGTGCAGCACGGCGATGCTGGCGTCGTGCTCCTCCTGCAGCGCGGCGATGAGGTCCTGCGCCTTGCGCAGCGCGCTCTGCCCCTCGGCACCCACCACAGGCAGCGCCGTGGCGCTGGCGCAGGCGAACTCCATCTCGAGCACAGCGCTCCTCCGCCTCCCTGCAGGGGCGGTGGGGGGCGGGGCGCCCGCTGGCGGGCGCCGCGCACGCACAACACCCCCTTCCTCCGCATGCAGCTCCGGCGTGCCGCCAGCGCTGCTGCGCTCGGTTTGCCGGAGGGGGGCACGCAGCTGCTCCACGTCAGACACCTCGTCTGTGCCGCTGCCGCTGCCCTCAACCTGTGGCGCGCGCAGCATATCGCGCTCCTCCTGCAGTGCTTTGAGACCCTCGCGCAGCTGCTCCAACTCGGCACGGCTCACGCTGCGCCGAGCAGCACCCTCCTCAGGCAGCGCTGCGCAGCGCGCCTCTGACTCCACCAGCTGCAGCGCCGCCCTGCCGTGCGCCTCCTCGCTGCGAAGCAGGGCCGCGGTACACCCTTTGCACTCCGCCAGCGCCCCCAGCACCCCCTGCACGGCTGCCGCCAGGGGCGCCAGATCGCCGTAGCTGTCTGAAAGGGCAGCGGTGTGCGGGGCGCGCGCGGCACCCAACCCGCGCAGCGCCGCCTCCAGCTCATCGGTGAACGAATCGAGATGCCTGCGGCGCTGCCGCAGCTCCGGCCCCTGCACTGCCTCATACAGCGCGTGGCGCAGGGCCTGGCGCGCGCGGCTCTCCTGGATGACCACCACCTCGCGGTGCAGTGCCTGGCCCTCCGCCGCCGCCTCTACAACCTGAGACACCGCCGCAGCCATCGCCTGCCCGTGCTGCTGCCGCAGCGCCTGGATCACCTCCGCCGCCTCCGCAAGCGCCTCCACGGGCTCCGCCACCGCCACCGCCCCTCCTGGCTGGGGGACCTGGGGCAGCGCATCGGGCTGTGCACCCTGCTGCTGCTGCAGCTGTCGCACCAGCCCCTCTCGCTCAGCCTCGGCTGCCGTGAGGCGCTGGCGCGCCTCAGCCGCCTCCGCCTGCAGCTGTGCCTCCCTGCCCAGCACAGCGCCCTCCTGGCATGCCGTGCTGAGGGCCAGCCTGGCCTGCGCCTCGTGGATGCACACCGCCTCCCGCCGCACCTCCTCCTGCGCCGCGGCGCGCCCGGCGCCCAGGCGTGCCGCCTGCTCCGCCTTCTCCTGCTGCAGCGCCGCGATGAGCTCCTGCGCCAGCTGCAGGGCGGTGCTCTCTTCCTCCTCCTCCGCACCGCCTGCCGGCGCCAGGGCGTGCAGCAGCTCCTCCTGCAGCTGTGCGCTGGGGCGGCGCAGCCGCCCCTCCTCAGGCGCGGCAGGGGCAGGCAGCAGGCCGCGGACGCCTCGCGACGCCTCGCGGATCTCACGGTCAGCCCAGGCCTGCAGGGCTGCGTATCGCGCTGCCGCCGCCTCGCTGCCCGCCTCCTCCCGCAGGAGGCTGCGTGTGTTCGCCTCGCGCAGGGCAACGTTCTCCCGCGCCTGGCCCTCCTCGGCGTGGATGCGTGCCGCCTGCATGCTGTCCTGTCGCGGGGCGGTGGAGGCAGCCGCTGGCTGGGCCCCCATGCGCAGCTGCGCCACCAGCTGCTCCGTGCGGGTGAGGGCGGGGGGGTGTCGCCTCTCGTCCTCTGCCTGGGCCAGCTGCTGCCGGGCGCGGGCTGCATCGTCCAGGCGGGCCTGCTCGTGGCACAGCATGCGCTCGTGGTGTGCTGCCTCTGCGCAGCGGTGGAGGCCCTCGCGGAGGGCGCAGGCCAGGGCGAGCCTGGCCCTGCCCTCGGTGGCGTCGAGGAAGTCGCGGCGCAGCGTCTCCACCGCAAGGGTGTGGTCGGACTCCGCGTGGCGCAGCAGGGTGCGGCTGCAGGCCGACTCGGCCTGCAGCGCGCGGATCACGTCGTCCGCCTCCTGCAGCGCGTCGCGTGGCGAGGAGGCGGAGGCTGAGGAGGCGGCGTCAGCACGGGCGAGATCGCGGCGCAGCTCTGCGATGACCTGCTGGCACTCCGTGAGGGCGTCGGCGTTGCCGCTGGCCTCGCGCTCCGATGTGTCGAGCTGCCCGCGCACCGCGTCGAGCTCTGCCTTGAGGATGGCGCTGCGGCGGCGCAGCGTCTCGCGGGCGGCGGCGTCGTGTGCGCGCGCCGCCTCTTCCCGGCAGAGGGCGGCAAGCGCCTGCCGGGCACGCGACTCGCAGAGGTCTGCCACCTCACGGTGCAGCGACTCGTCGTCGGACAGCCTGTGCCACTCGTGCTGCTGCAGGGCGTCGATGAGGAGGTGTGCCCGCTGGAGTGCGGCAGGCGGGTGTGTGCGGGGGGGTGCCCCGGCCCCGTCCCGCGCAGCGGCCTTCAGCAGCAGCCGCGCGTTGATCTCCGCCAGCAGGAGGTTCTCCCTGCGGTGCTGCTCCTCGCCCTCGTGGCGCAGGGCCTCCGTGGCGTGCAGCGCGGCGGCGTCGCCCTCGCGCTCCTGCTTCAGCAGCGCGATGAGCTCCTGTGCCTTCTCGATGGCAGACTTGCCGGCGTCGCCGGCATCCGGCGCCGCCTGGCAGGCAGCTGCAAACTCCAGCTCGACAGCAGCGCTCTTCCGCCGGGTGGTGCGCCGCGCCGCGGCGGCCCTCTCCGAGAAGGCGTGGAGCTGTGCATCCGCCATGTCCACCTCAGTGCGTGCTTCCGACAGCTCGGCCTGCAGCGACGCCTCACGCCGGTGCGCATTGGCCTGCGCCTCGTCTGCGAGGATCTGGCACCCCAGCGCTGCGTGTTGCTGGCGGAGGTCCTGCTGTGCGTGCGCCTGCCCTGAGCGCAGCGCCTCCCTGCCGAGGGCCTCGCCCTCTGCAACACGCAAGCACGCCTGGCGCCACGCCGCTGCCTGGGCGGCGCCCAGCGCTGCGGCGGTGGTGAGGTGTGCGCGCTCGCTGGCCTCGCCCTCGATGAGACGGTCGCAGCACATCTGCTCCGCCTCCTCCAGCAGGGCGACGGCGTGCTGTGCGAAGGCCTGCAGCGCAGCAGCAGGGACGGCATGCAGGCACTCCGCCAGCCCGCTGAGGAACGAGTCGTGCCCCCCGAGCAGCGCCGCCCTGCACCGCGCCTCGCCCTGCTCGAGGGCGTCGTGCGACGTGCTACTGAGTGCGGCGCAGGCCTCTGCAGCATGCCGCAGCCCCTGTGCCATGGCGCCCTGCATGCTCTCTGCGTCTGCGGCACGCTGCTGCAGGTCTGCGATGTGGCAGCGCGCGTCAGCCGCTGCTGCGGCGTGCGCGCTGTCGAGGGAGGCGGCGTGCCGCAGCCACGCCCAGCAAGCCAGCTCCTCCTGGCACAGGTCGTAGCGCCTGCTGGCGTGTGAGTCCTGCAGGGCGCACACCTGCAGGCGGTGGTCGCGCTTCAGCTGCCTTTTGAAGTTGCGCTCAGCAGTGGCAGCCAGGTCCCGTGACGACGCGAGGGCGAGCGAGCACCTGTCGTGCGCCGCATCCGCCTCCGAGAGGTGTGCCCGCAGGCGCGCTGCCACAGACTCGCTGTCGCGTGCCTCGACGAAGGCGAGCGCGATGCCCCCGCGTGCGGCGGATTCCACCTGCGCCACACATCCCCGCAGGGCATGCTCCGCACCGGTGGTCACAGCGAAGGCTGCCGCCTGCTCGAGCTGCGTGACGAGGAGCTGCGCCTCCACCTGCTGCAGCGAGACGAGCCGCTCCAACGCCTCCTCCTCCGCACGCGCGCGCAGCAGGGCATCGTGCGCAATGTGCAGCGTGTCGTGCACGCTGTTCGCCGTGGCATGCAGACGCTCCTCCGTTGCATACGCCGCGGCCTGCAGCCCCACCGCACTCTGCCGGTGCGCCGCAAGCAGGGCACGCGCACCCCCCTCGTGCTCCAGCAGGGCCGCCCTGCACAGCCCCTCTGCGTGCAGCACTGTGCTGGCATGCGCCGCACCCGCCGCCTCCGCCACCTGCGCCTGCAGCGCCACGCTGCCACGAAGGGTGTCGTTGTCGCTGCGCACCGCAGCAACCTCGCTCACCAGGGCTGCGTTCTCACCCCGCAGGCCGCTGGCATCGCTGTGCAGCGCCGCACTCTCGCTCCGCAGGGCATCGTTGTCGCGCCGCAGCTGCCGCACGACAGACGCCGCTCTGGACTGCACCTGCGACAGGGCGGTGCCGACGAGAGCCGCCAGCACTGCAGCACGCTCCTCCTCGAGGTCACGCCGAGCATCACCCTCCGCCAGGCACAGCCCGTCGAGGCTACGCGCATGGGCTGCATCCATCAGGGCCTGGCGTGACCGCCTTATGTCCGACATCTCATACGGCCCCACCCCATGCGACGCCACGGGGGAGTGCACGATGTGGTCCGCATTCGCACCCCCGCCGCCGCAGCCCGATGCGAAGCTCTGCAGCTCACGTGCCTTCTCTGCGACATGCTCGGCAGAGGCGGGGCCCGTATCCCCTGCGGCAGCCTCGGCAGCCGCCACGACGTCATCCGCGAGCAGCGTGGCGTGGCGGCGCAGCTCCAGGTTGTCGGCACTCGCCGCCTGCAGCTGGGAGCGGAGCTCCTCGAGCTCCAACTCGGTGGCCTGCAACCGCAGCTGCGACTCCTCCAGCTGCGCCCGGAGCACGGCAGCCTCGTCGGGCTCCCCAGGCAGGCGCAGGGGCGGCACGGCCCCGCCTGCCGCCTTCTCAGCCTCTGCCGCCAGCCCGGCGCACCTCCGCAGCGATGCCGCCACATCGTCCGCCTTCTCCTGCAGGCGCTGCGCGCCGCCTCGCCGCTCCTCATCCTCTTCGGCGCGCCTGTCGAGCGCCGCAATCTCTTGTAAAAGATCCGTGCAGCAGCCCTCCGCGTCGCGCAGCAGCAGGCTGAGCGCCTCGCAGGATTTGCATGCCTCGCGGCGCTCGAAAAAGGCATCCTTTGGGGTGCGCGGCGAGGTGACGGCAAGCTGCAGGGCGTGGTGCGTCGCACCCAGCTCCGACCGGAGGTTCACGCATGACGCCGCATATTCCTCCCGCACCGCAACAGCGCTCTCCAGAGCCCTGCTGAGGGTGCGCACCTCCTCGTGACTGCTGGCGAGTGCGGCGTGCTGCTCCTGCACAGTCGCCTCGAGGAGGTGGACGCGCTGCTTGAGGTGGCGGACCTCCCTGTCCGCGCCTGCCTCCTGCAGCCCGACGATCGCCGCGAAGGATGCCCTGACGTTGCGGAGCCTCGAGGGTATCTCGCTGAGGGCGTTGGACACCGACACGTTGCGCACCGCGACACACCCCTCGACGTCTGTCGCCCTCCCGCGAGACAGCAGCGAGACGCGGACCCGCGCCACCCCCCAGTCGTGCGACGCGGCGAAGCCGAAGGAGAGGCAGCCGGTGCCGCGCGAGACAGGTGTGATGGAGCCCGCCATCACCCCGGTTGACGACACCTCCCAGGTGAGGTCATCCGGCACGGAGGTGGGGGCGCCCGCGGCGTTGCGGATGGACACCACCGCGCGGACAGTCCCGCCGGGGGGCACGGGGTCTGGCGAGAAGTGCACATCGCACGCAGCACCCCGACCCGCAGGGGCGGCGGCAGCCGCCACCGCCGCAGCCCCGTCGCCCCCCGCCGGGGCCACCGAGAAGGTGCGGGATGCCAGGAGGACGCCGCCCGAGGTGAGGAGGCGCACCCCAACCCTGTCCTGCCCGCGGCCCTCCCCCTCCCCAACCGCGCCCGACACGAGCCAGGTGCTGCTGCTGGCCCGGGTGACATCCCCGAAGCTGAGCCCGCCGTACCCCACCATGACCAAATCGCTGGGGCGCCCCTCATCGAGGTCATTGCTATACGCGCTCCGCGGTCGCAGCGCCGCCACCTGCGGCAGCTCGGCGGGGCACCCCTGGGCATCCCTCGCTGTCACCACGAGGGATCGGGGCACGCCCTTTGGAAACCCGGTGCCCCCGAGGATTCCGACGGTGAGGGACACGGTGCTCCCCTCCCAGGACCAGGTGTCGTCGGTGTCGTCGGAGGGGTTCCCCCCAGTGCTCTCAACGGCAGACTCGAGGAGGGTGACTGCGTCGGCGATGCGGCGCATCTGCAAGGCATATTCGTGCTGCGCAGCCTCCATGTCCTGCGTGAATGTGAGGGACTGCCTCGGCAGTGCTGTGGGTTTTGCAGAGAGTCTGGAGCAGTCCTCCTCAAGCGAGGCGACACGGAGCTTGAGGCGCGACGCTGTCGAGGTCATGCTCTCGACCTGCCTGAGGTAGCAGCTCTCGCGCGACTCCGCCTCCTGCAGCGCCACGGAGTTCCTACCCGCCTCCCCCTCCAGCTTGATGACACGCTCGATCAGGGAGGACACCTGGTCATCCTTTTTGGCAAGCCTCGTCTCAAGCTTCGCCTGGGCCCGCCCCGCTTCCTGCTGCTCCCGCTCCGCATGGTGGCGCGTCAGGTGGTGGTGCTGCTGCTGCTGCTGGAGCTGGTGTTGGTGTTGCCCCCTTGGCGATGCCACCAAGGCAACAGCATCCTCTCTCCGTCTCCGAGGGGAGACGCGCAGTGAAGTCATCGCGGCATCAAAAAGGGAGAGAGAGAGGAAGGGTTGCAGGTGGAGGAGGTGGGGTCTGCCCTGTTCTCCGACACCCTCCTGTTGGGTGTGTGTGTGTGTGTTGAGAGAGAGAGAGAGGGGGATAGTGAAATAGAAGCAGAAGGAATCACAAGAATGATCTCCCTTCACTCGTTCTGCACGAGAGGGAAAGGGGAATGGGGGTGGGTCGGTGGGTGGGTGGAAGGGGGGGGGGGGGCAGATGTGCTGCTCTGACTTTGGTGGTAGCGGTTATGGACCCTCACCCCCCAAAACCCCCAAACCCCTCAAACTCCCCAACCCCCCCCCCCTCTACGGACTCTGCCACGTTTCTCTCCAGCACATCAACTATTATCCCACAGCTGCCATTTTTCGCCGAGAGAATCTCGAGATGGAGGAAGGGAAGGGGCGGCAGACGACGGTGTTGGTCTTTTTTGCGAACAGAGAAGCACACTCACCTCATTGCAAGGGATGATGGGATGGGTGGGTGGGTGGGGGGAGGGCGGGCGGCGAAGCGGCACAACAATACGGGCCAATCTCGGTGTGAAGGACACGAGATACAACAGCAACAGGCAGTCCGACACGATCACAATGCAAAATCCACCCTACATCCCCCCCACGCACACAAGCTTAGTCCACGTTTTTTTTATCCAACAGAATCTGCTGCGGCTGCTGCAGGAACCCGCTATTCCTTCCTGAAACCGCCGTTCCCCCCACCTCCCCCCATGCACCCTTCCCTTGCGGCTTTAATTGTTTTTTTTTGCTGACAAGACATGTCGTGTCACGACCCTTCTTTTCTTGGGGAACCATCCCCCCCCCCCCTCTCACACCCCCGTATCGTTTCTGCAGGGTATATATAGTTAAACCTCGCCTCCACATCACAAACGGTGCACGCATCCCGTTTTTCCCCCCCCCCCTGCAATACGAAACCCTCGTCTCGGTGTTGAAAACACTGTCCTGGGTACTCTCTGTGGCGGATCGCACATGGGACGCATTCACCCCACCCCCACTCCCACCCCCTCCCCTCCCCACCCCACCCGCCCATCTCCTGGCCCGCCTGCCTGGAGGTGACGTGACCACCACGCCTGCCCACGTACATTTTTTTAAGGCACACACACCGAGCACTTGCTCTTGATGTGTATCACCACTGCCTCTATGAGGGACACACACACCATCTCTCGCTCCCTCCATCCATCCGCCCCCCCTCTCCGAAGACTCGCAGGAGTTGAACCGATTTGCGGAGGTCTGCCACACCCGACCATCCCCTCCCTCCCCAGCTCCTCAACTCCTCCGCGCACCGAGGGGGGAGGGGGGGGGGTGCAGGGTAACGGCTCGCCCCTCCCCACCCCACATCGCTCTTCTTGGGTTAGACTTTCTGGTGGTGTGTGTGGGACACACACAGACACACACCTGCAGCCCGTCCCCCCCCCCTGCAAACCCGCCTGACTCTCCATGCCGCCCCGCAGGATCGTGATGTTGACGTGCCCCGCAACAACGTGGCATCTGAAAGTCACGTGGGCTGGCACTTCAACCACGCCAAGTCGGTAGGCAGAGAGAGAGTGTGTTTTTGCTGGTTTGTGCGCCAAAAAAAAGGGCATCACCAGCAGGCGCAGCGCAAACAGAATAATAAGGCAACTGGGCAGGCCGGCAAGAGGGCAAGGAAGGATATGGGTCAGGAGGTGGACCAAATTGCACAATGGGGGCGGGTGCGGAGGGGAATGGGGGGCTTGTCTCTGCGCCGACTTAAAAAGAGGCGTTTGGCAGTGGAACGGCTGCCTCCCGGTGAGGGCGAGGAGGGCGGGGAACACAGGCACAAGCCGATGAGCGTTCGGGCGATTTCAAAAAATCGTATGTGTGTGTGGGGAGGGCAAGGGGGGGGTGGACGCACGCCTACTTCACGAATGTCACCACTAGACTTGGTTCTGCACTGTTGAGGTGCGACTGGCACTTCTCAGCCTGTAAAGGGGGGATGATGGGCAGTGGATGGTGCATAATTGAGCAAGGGCACTCGGCAAAAGTAATGCAACCGGGTGAATCACACGAGAGAAGAGGGGGCAACGCCAGTTGGTGTTTTCTTCGAACGCAGGACACCCCCACAGCCTAGCCGGGCGTGTGAAGCGTTCGCAAGGATCCGCACGGTGGGAAAAAAAACATGAGATGGGCTTGCGCCGAATTGAATGCCCTGACAAAAGGCAGATACACAGAGAGATCAAAATGACGCACAGAATCATGTTCACATTGGTTTCCACAAACAGACTGGCTTTGCACATTGCTGCCGAAACAAGACACTCCCAACCCCTCCAAACATACCTGCCACCGCTGTGCGTACTCCACCTCCAGCATGTTCTCCTCCGGCCCCACAGCAAAGTGCTTAATCTCCCCAAACCGGAGGTAGGAATCCCGAAGCGACTCGCTGGGCGGGACGCCGAAACCGGAGATCTGCAGCTTCTTCGGCCGGAGGTCGAGAGATGCCGACGAGCGGCTGGCCCACCAGGGCGCTGCGTTGGGCTGCCCCTGCCCCTGCCCCGGAGCACCTGGCTGCTGCTGCTGCTGCTGCTGGGCCTGCTGCTGCTGCTGTTGTTGTTGCTGGGCCTGCTGTTGCTGCTGCTGCTGCTGCAGCGCAAGATCGCGATCCCTCCGCACGGCGGCGCTGCGGGCATGCTTCTCCACCATGTCCTGCAGCGTCCCCTGCAGACGCGCCACCTCCTGCTCCAGCAGGGACAGCGTGCCCTCCACATCAGACGTGTTGCCGCCCGCCTCCCTCACCGTCGCCAACTCCTGCCTGCAGAGGTCGACCTGCTCCTGCTTCGCCTGCAGCTCCGCACGGATAAGGCTCTCTGCCTGGCGCTGCTGCGCCTCCTCCAACGCGTCGCCTTCATGCGCAGGGATCTGTGCAGGCCGGAGAGGGATCTTCACAAGGTCTTCGAGGTCTGCCTGCCCGCAGGGGTAGAGGGAGATGAAGCGGTTTCCGAGGATGGCCTCGGGCGAGTCCTTCGCTGCTGTGCATTCGCTGGGCTTGGAGAAGACAACGTAGGCCTTGTTCTTCTTCTGCTGCACGCACAGCACCACTGTGACGCGGCCGAACTTCTCGAAGAAGGGCCGGATGGTTGCTTCGTTGTTCAGCGGGGGCTGCACCTTGCAGACCACCAGGATGCACTGCAACCGGTAGTGCAGCTGCTGGTCCAGCAGTTGCTGTTCCCGGGTCTTCGGCTTTTCCCAACCTGTGGAGGGGTGGGGTGTGGTGGCAAGGCATTCATTGCACTGTGTCAGCCCTGAACCGGGCTAAATAATCCGCCTTGGGGTGTGCGGTATTGCTTGTCTCTCCCCCACCACCCCCCACCCGCAGAGCCCTGTGTGTGTCGCCCGCCGAGGCATACCGTCGTTGTATCTACCCTTGCGGCCCTTGCCACCGCCGCCGCCGCCACCGCCTTCCATCTCACCGCCGTGGAATTGCTGTCCCTGGAATACGCCACTCTGTCGCCGCTGGGCGTTTTGGAGCGCATTCAGCACGTTGTGGATCGAATCGGCAGTGTCTTGCGTTTGCTGTCGTGGGGGCAGAGGGTATGTGGGGTGGGAGGGGAGAGAGAGCGAGAGAGAGGGGGGGGAACGCGTGCAGAACATGTGAGCTCCAAACTGACCCAACAGATGCCTGGCGAGAGTGTGCACATTATCGCGAAAGAATGTCGTCCTGGAGGACTGTTGACGTCGGCATTGCGAATGACTTCAACGATCCGAGCTTCCCCCTCAACGACTTGGAGGTGAAGATTGGGTGACCCGTCATCCTTCTGAAATCCCCCAACCTACCCGACGGTTTCAACCAAGATGATCGTGAAGAAACCCTCGCAGTCCTCCCTGCTGTGCTGCTCCGTCGATGACCCGAAGAAGGAGTTCAACATCCCTTGCACAAGGGACGAGCCAGACGAGAAGAAGGCCGGGTTCTCCCTCTTCAGATTCCATATGAAGATTCCCTGTTGTCCTTGCCTTCTCCATCACTGGCAGACGCTGGGAAGGTTGGCCTTGGCCTGACAAAGGTCCAGTACTTCACACAGGCAGCTGGACGTTGCAATGACAAAGGTCCGTGATCTGAGAGCATCCGTGTCGCCCTTCCCCTCAACACGCAGGACAGCATGCGCCCGCATCCTGTCAGCAACCCAGTGTTTCACGAGGTGCTGGCAGAAGTCCGTGTGGGATATGCAGCCTAGAACTGCAGGCTGACTGTGCCCCTCCCCCACAGGGCCATAAAGATTTGCATGCCCCGTTGCAGGGGTACGACCACACCAGGGGGGTGGGGTTGTAGCTATCACGATAGAACATACTCGTCCAAGCAGACTGTTCACCACTCCTGACACGTCGAGGTTCCCAGTGTTCGGTGGTGCTTGCGTCGATCCCAGGAGGCTGCCCAGTGGGTTCTGTGAGGGGGGTGCGTGCGGGTGGAAGCGAGGTCCGGCAAAAAAGACTTATTTATAAGGATAGCGGGCCCGGTTGCACTAACGGCCACCCCGTAGCGAAGACCCCCATAGTATTGCAATTTGGGTTAGCGTGCTGGGCATCGCGGAGTGGCCCCGAGGATCCACTCCGTGAGAATTTTGGTGCATTTCCTGTTGAATTGGCTGAAAACTGACGAAGATGGACGAAGAATAACGACCAGCGAAGACCCCCTATTTATAATGATTCATTGCGAAACGGGGCAGCCAACGCCGCTTTCTTGTTTGCACGTTTTGACCGTTGCTTGTTATTTCTTTTGATGCGGTGACGCTTCCACACACACCTGCCACACAACCCACTTGCAAGATGAAGGTGCAGAGCGCATTTGGCTGAGCTGAATGACACTTTCCGCCCAAAACCACCACCCCACCGGGAAAGGCAACGCCATACCAGCCTCGCGCCGCCGCCACCACCGCCACCCCCACCCTGCAGCAGGCTCTGCAGCCCGCCAAGCGGCGAGTTCCCCTGCGGGGGCGGTGCCAGGTTCCCGAGGTTGATCCCCAGCGACGCCAGGGCCGACAGCGCCGACCCGCCCCCACCGAGCCCCCCGCCCATCAGCCCATCCTGCATCCCGCCAGGCGGGCCCATCCCCTTGCCCCCGTGGGGGGGGAAGCCGAAGGCGGGCATCCCGCCCCCGCCGAACATAGGAGGCCCTTTGCCCTTGCCTTTTCGGGAGCCTTTTCCAAAGCGGTCGCCTTTGAACCCGCCCTTCCTGCCCTTCTTGCCCCCGCCACCCAGGGGGTCGAAGCCAAACCGCGACTGCTGGTGATGCTGCTGGTGGTGCTGCTGCTGCTGCTGCTGGTGCTGAGGCTGCTCCATCCCCCCCTGCGGGGCCGTCACCCCGCCGGACTGCTCGTTATCTTCGCTGTCCGAATCCCCACCGCCGAACCGACTCCGGCGCCCAACCCGCATCGCGGGCTGCATGTCCACCTCCCCTTGCCCCACCCCGGAAACTCCGGGTGCAGAGAACGTCCCTTCGGGCACACTGCTGCTGCCGCCACCATCGGCAGGTCTGTCCTCCTCCATTGCACCTTCGTCCTGGTGCCCCGCTGGGGTGAAGGGTGCGTCAACCGGTGTGTCGAGCAGAGTCGTGCCCTCCATCGCGGTGGTGGGGTCTGAGGCAGTGGGGTTGGGGGCGGAAGCGGAAGCGGAAGCCCCCCCGGCCCCCCCGCCGGCCTGGGAGCTGACGTAGTCCACGACATCCGAGGCGAACTCTTCCACGCCTTCCTTCACGTAGGTTTTCAGCTCCGCGACGACCGCGGATTTGACCCCCTCGGTGCCCGACTCGCTCCCCTCCGAGACCCGCTGCATCACCACGTTGGACACAAAGGGCAACAGCGCCTCCCCTTGAGACTCATCCCCCATCACACGCTTCAGGGCCTCCCCGACATACTGATATGTGTCCATCGTTGCCTACAGACAGAGGCTTTTCCCCCCCTTCCCCCCGCCCCCCCCACTTTCTCCCCTGCCTCCCTCACCCTCCCCCCCAGCCCCAGCAGGGTCTAGTGGTGGGAGAGAGGAGAACAGAGAGGGAGCGCGCCCCTGTCGGTGGGCCCGTCCGACACACAGCTCCACACCCCCCCCCCCTTCGACCTCACGGGGTGGGGGGGTGTGGGTGATGGGAGTGCCTCGCTGTGTGTAGGATGTGTGTGTGTGTGTGTGGGTCTTAGAAAGGGGTGTGAAGCCCCTCCCCACAACCACCACCACTACCCCCCCCCCTCCGCGAGCTTGCCCCTTTCTCTGCCGACTCCTTCCCTCTGGCGGGGAGGGAGGGGGTGGGGGGGGGGGGGGGGGGGGGGTGTCGCCTGCGTTGGAGGTGTGGTGTGGTGTGGTGTGGCGTGGTGGCGCGATTCAAAAAAAAGATTGCCGGGTTTCTTTTGCTTTGTTTGTGCAACCGGTTACAACAAAAAACAGAAGGGGTGTGGAGAGAGCCGTCTGCTCAACAGAGAACCCCCCCCCCGGGGGTGGCAACTGCATGCAGGGGGGGGGGGGTACCGCTGGGGTGGGGTCGCACACAGATCAGGACACTCGGGAAGCAACAGGGGGAGGGGGGGGGGTGGGGGTGGGGATCACTGCATCCGGTGTCGTTTTTTTCTCAAAGACACTGCCACTTTTTCGCTTTGCGCCCCTTCTGGAGGGAGGGGCGGAGGGGGGGGTGCATGTCAGAGGGGGGGGATGGGGTAAACCATCTCAAGGCAGCTCTGGCCAGGGCTAGGAGTCATCACGCGCTGTAAGAGGCGCGTGCGCGGGGGAGGGAGGTGGCCTCAAGGAACGGGGGTGTAGGGGCTTCTGCCGAAAGGTCACGCGGTGGGAGGGGGGGGTGGGGGGGGTGGGTCAGAAATCTCGGCATTGGCTCACGGGTGTGATTTTGTACCTTTTTGTTTTGAGCTCACGCGGGGACAGTCACAGATCCGTTTTTTTTGTTCCCTGTTGTGATGCCGCCATTTCTGTACCGCGCGATGGGGGAGAAGAGAAAATTGAAAAATTAGCGTGCGCACCACGCGAAGTTCTTCTTTATTTTTTATTTGCCGCGGTGGAGAATATTACGCAACGAGCGACTCTGCTCTGTATGCAATCTCCACCGGAATAACAAGAAAAGGCCACCCCAGTGTGCCAATTTGGCAGAGACCTACTTTGAGAGCACGGCAAAAACTGCAGGAACCTGCTGTTTCCTACCGACCCACTATTTTTTTCCCTGCATTTTTTTTGGAGTGAAGGCCACGACCGCCACCGCCACCGCCACCCCACCCCACCCCACCTCCCAACAACAACAGCGATCCAACAAGCTCCGAAAACCTGCTCGGTGTTCTACTAGAACTTTCCAGCAGAAAAAGGGGGCATTTTTGTTGCAGTGTAGTCCGACACCCCCACTCACCGAAGAAAAAAAAATCACATTTCTCTTTTGCCAAACACACAACATATCCAACGGCACCCCGCACTCCTCCTCCCCCCCTTGGGCTCGAGGGGCGCAGCAAATTCTCAAACTGCTGTGCACACAGACTGGGGATGTGCGTGCACCCTCATTCATCCGTCCTGAGGGCGCCGTATCACTCTCCACCGGGGCCAAAGAATGGTGCACACACAATCCATGCAAGATCCCAATTGAGCGAAGCAGAATTGTCTCGGGGGAGGGGGAAAGGGTTACTTTCAAGAGAGAAGCTCAGGGGGGTGGGGGGGGCGTGGGCAGGGTGCGACAGGTAGGGCCTCTGGAGGCCGAGCGAAAACAGATAGAGAGAGAGGTAGAAAATGGAAAAATGGGGGGGGGGGGTACAGGGAAGAAAAAAAGGGTTGGTTGGTTGGTTGGGCTCAGGTGTGTCTGTGTATACCCCGTGTGTTGCGTGGGGGGGGGGGGGGGGGGGATGGGGGGATGCAAAGATAACAAATAATGCACAAGAATAAGGGTCTCGACACAACATATGGCTTCGTTCATAAACACCCCCCCCAGATTGGGCCTTTTAGCCATTTTTGGCCAAAAATTGGGAATACTCGCATTCACCACCCTCGTCTGCCCCCCACCTGCACTTCGGGGGGTCCGGGTGGGCCACGGGGGACCCAGGAGTCCATTTTGCTCTCTCATTGGCACGAGAAATGGGGAAAAATACCTTCTCGCGAGCCTGGTACCGGATCACAAAAGAGCTGCCGAAATCGGCGTAAGTCTTCGTTCGACGAAACAGATGAGGGATCAGCTTGCTCGCGGAGTGGTCGTAGTCAGTGTCTCGGTATGCTGGCACCGAGCATCATTCAGCAGATGACAGGACTTCAACCTGGAGAGCAAACGCCACATCGTCCACGGGTTCCGGGATGACGGATAGTCAGAAGAGTGTAACATGCCCGTAGGTACAGGGTGTTCTCGAGGCAAGCGTGAGCCCCGGCGGTCGACCCACTACGATTCACAGAGGACAACATCGATACGAACCAGTGTTCGACGGTGTGCTGATTCGGATGCACAAATGAGGGTCCCGCAAATCAGGCATCTACCTGGGCTCATTGCAGCTTTGGAAGGACACTGTCTGGTATAACCAGACGATGGCGGACGAGTGTGGTGAAAGACGGGTATCATCTGCACAGCTCGACGACCAATTACATGTGTCACACAAGGCCATCCGACTGGTGGCTACTGCACTCGGGAGGGCAGCCCCCAGACGGAGTGAAAACATCTGCCGCAGCCAGTAGGACCACCACACGTCGGGAGGAACTGCAGGATTTGCTCCACTCTGATGGTTCATTCTGACTTTTGTTAGGGGTCTGACACTCTGGCGCAACTCTGGCAACTGTATCGACGTCAATGGAGGCGCAACGAACGAAGCCCCTATCAAAGGAGTCCCTGGTTCCCTCGTGGATGACATGTGCTCTGGTCCGGGTAAATACCAGAAGGCAGGAGAGTCGCAGAGACGGCCTAATGGAGCGTGGAAAAATGATACATTCCCCTCATGATTATGGGTCTTTTGCACAAAAATGGCCGGAAAAAGACCTCCCAAGTGCCCCCGAACCTGTTTTCCCACCTCGAGGGTGGTTGCGAGGGTGGTGAATGCGATTTTTCCCAATTTTCGCCCAAAAATGGCTAAAAGGCCCAATCTGGGGGGGGGGTGTTTATGAACGAACCCATATATTGCGTCACCCCCCCCCGCCCCCTCCTCTCCCCCCCCCCCCCAATCTCACCGACACACACAACATGTCGTTGGGCCTTTGCGGTTTTTTTGTTGCCGTTTTTCTTTTTTTTGCTAATTGGATGGCCAGAAGAAACGGCCACACTCCCTTCCTTTTTCACCCCCCCCCCCCTCATTTCGTCCCGCACCCCTGTACTGCAAAACAAAGCCCCGTTGCCCTGGTGGGACCGGCTTCATGAGTCAGGAGCACGCAAAGGGGGGAAGGGGGGGGGAGATACCCATCTTTTGTTGAGAACACGGTGATAATATAATACTCTGGGGTACTCATTTGGGGGGGGGGGGGGGGGGGGGAGGGGGGAGCCTCTCCACTGAGAGAGCTGCATTTTTTTTGGACAATTTTCCAAACCCCGCCGCCGCCACCCCTCACTCACTCCCCCCTCCACACACACAACAACACTCTCCCGCACCCAAATCCCCACACTGGTACAGAACTCTGCATCTGCGCAGTAGTCCATAGGCTAGGGACCACAGGCCAAAGAACGGAACATCATGGCCCGAAGGGAAGAGGGCGGAGAGGGAAGGGGAGGGGATACGTGTGTGGGTGTGAAGGTGGGGTGGGGTGGGGGTGGGTTGGGGGGGGGCAGTGAGTTTCCAAGCCCCCTTTCCCCACCACCCTCCCCCCGCAACCACAAGACCAGGCACAAAGAACGGCAGAGGTGCGACATGGAGATGGGGGCGAGGGGGCGGGGGTGCAGCAAGGCGGCATATAAACACGGTCACAGCGACACACCCCCGCAGTAGCGGGCGCACCCCTGCTTGCAAACACAAGGCTCGTGCGAAGAGGGAGGGAGAGAGGCGCAGATCAGCCTTCCTGCCCGAAGTCGGCGGTGAACTGTGGAGGAGTGCGTTTTTGGGGGTGTTAGGGGGGGTGGAGGAGTGGCCAGAGAGGTGACGGGCAGGCAGAAAAGACGTAAACACGCAACACACAGCTGGCAAACAGGCGGGGCCAAATAAGGGCATACCTTCTTGTGCTCCTGGATGTCCGCCTCCGACACGGAGGGGCGCGCGTTGCGGAACGCCCGCAGGAAGTCGTCCATCGAGACCTCCGGAGGCATCACCAGCTTGGGGTTCTCGATCTTGAACAGCGTCATCTCCCTCCCCGCGGGGTCGCCGGGAGAGCAGGGGATCAGCCTGTTGGGCACCGTCTTGGTCGCGTCGTCTGGGTCCGGCCCAGCCACCTCCTTGAAGTGTGTTGCAATCTGCAGGGTGCGGATGGGCTCCATCAGAGCACTGCGCACCAGCACACTGATATCGGAACCAGAGTAGTAGTCAGCCATGTGCGCGAGCTCCTCGAAGTTCGAATCGATGAGGGTGTGCGGTGTCTTGCCCAGGTGGATTTTGAACATGGCTGCGCGCGCACGCTCGTCAGGGAGGGGGATCTCGATACGCCGCTCGAAACGACGGCGGATAGCAGAGTCGAGTGACCACGGCAAGTTGGTGGCTGCCAGGACGAGCACGCCTGTGTCGTCGTTGCCAACGCCCTGCATCTGCACAAGGAATTCGGTCTTCACTCGCTTTGCGCTCTCGTTGTCTCCCTCACCACGCGCACCGCAGAGAGAGTCGATTTCGTCGATGAAGATGATAGCGGGTTTGCTTTCACGTGCCATCTGGAACAGCGAGCGGACGAGCTTCTCCGACTCACCAACCCACTTCGACATGATGTCCGCAGAAGAGATGCTGAAGAAGGTGCTCTTAGACTCCGTCGCAACCGCCTTTGCGAGGTAGGACTTACCCGTCCCGGGGGGGCCGTACATCAGGATGCCCTTCCACGGCTTGCGGTTCCCCGTGAAGAGCTGCGGCAGGCTGATGGGCAGGATCACCGCCTCACGCAGCGCCTCCTTCGCACCCTCCAGACCTGCGACGTCGTCCCACTTCACGTTGGGCAGCTCCTTCACGATGGCACCCTCCAGGTTGCTCTTCATCCTCTCGTCGTCCTCATCCTTCTTCTGGTTCTGCTTGGACTTGGTCGCCTGTGCGCTCCCACCGCCACCGCCACCACCCTCATCGTCCTTCGCGCTGTCAAGGTACTCCTTGATCTTCTCCGCACGATCCGTCAGCTCCTTCGCACGCGAGTTCAAGATGTCGCGCTTCCGCCTGTCCTTCTCATACTTCATCGCAGTCATGAAGCGCTCGATACTCTGTGCGTGTGTGCAGGTGAAGCCGCCTCCCTTCCCACCCGAATACAACAACACCACCCGACACACACACACACAGACGCACGTTAATCTTATGCTCATCCCTTGTGTAGGTCGCGCCGAGCAAACTCTGGTGCCCCCTTTGCTGGCCACCCCTCCACTGACTACCCCACACACAACGTGAATCTCTTTTGTGTGGAGAGCGGTGCTCAGTGTGGAGCACACTGAGCACACACACGCTTGCACAGAGCAAACTGCATATACCCCACCAAACCCCGACAGAATGCGAATCAATTTGCATACCTGGCAGTAGAACGTGTGCGCCTCCCTGTACTCCTTCTTCTCGTCAGCCTCATAGGCCTTCTTGGCCAGCTCCACCGCCTTGGTGGTGAAGTCGATCGACATGGTGGGAGCCTTGCAGCCCTCTCTGCCTGACTGCTGCTGTGTGTGTCGGCGTTCCCAACGTTGGCCGCCTGCAGGGAGGTGGTGGGATGGGTGTGCTCACCAGACACCCTCCTCAGGCACACCACGAAACGCGTGCCGGGGCACTGGTGGTGACGGGGCGGGCACCCAGCAAGCAGGGGGGAGAAGAAGCGATGCCGAGACAAGCCAGGTGGGCACGCCTTCTTTCCTTCACCCTGAAAGCGGATATACATCATCCCATCGCAACACCCTGTGCTTAGGGGCAGCCTTCAGGACCCATCCCGCAAACCCGTGGCGCAGGCACCACGGGAGTGCCGCTGAGAAAAACCGATTGAGAAGACATCTAGACGGGCATCCGTTAGGCCATAGCGCCGTGTGTTTTCCCTTTGCCCCGTTGCGTGCGGCTTCCGCCATCACATTCAAAAGAACCAGAAATAAAAGGCCCCCCCCCCCCAACACCTTCAACCACTCTGTTCTCTGGGCCAAAAGCCGGGGGGGAAAAGAAGCAAGGACTCGCAAAGCCATCGCATTTTGCTGTGAAGGTTGCATATTGCTGCCTCCCCCCTCAGGGGGGCCCCCCCCCCTGGGACAAAAGGGAGCAACAAATAAACAGAACACAAATCACACGGGGTATTGAGAACACGCGAATCACACGCCTGAGTGCGAGAGGTGAGGAAGTGAGAAGGTGCAGGGCACAGGCGGGTGAGTTGCGCCCTGACAAGCGACACCTTCCTCCCACACTGTGTGCATCTAGAAATGTGCGGCGGTGCGCCTCCAAAAGGACCGGGTTGGCGTTGCGCATCAATTTTGCATTTTTGTTATCTCTGCCTTTATCAGCACATCCGCATTCCCTGCAGGTTTAACACCTCCCTTTGGCTGCACAGAACAAACACACCCGTGCCACACCGATACAACCCACTGTGAATACGGTGAAAACCATCTGAAACAAAAAGCCTCAGTGAGGATAGTGATCCGGCCACCCCACACCACGCACATCCTCATGAGTGCAGGGCGGCCATAAAGGCTGTGTGGTGCACAAGGCGGAAACAAGACCACCTGCCGCAACCCTTCCTTCCCTTCACTGCCAAGCCGTGAGGACGCCTCCCGGATATCCTCCGAAACGGCTGCAAATCCAGGCATGGCCTTACCGCTTTGCGCCAAGCGAGAATCACCCGAGTGGCACACCCCAGCCTCGGTGCAACCAGAGGGTGGCATGGCACGAGGAAGCACCGTACGCCGAATGCCCTGCACTCTGCAGATGCGAAGTAGCTGCGGTGCGACAATCCTGCAGGAGTGTGCAGGCGAACCATCGCCACGATGAGAGGTGCGGACCTTCGGTGCCGTGGATGACTCTTAGAGTTGGGGGATTCTGCCAGCAGGTGCATACACACCACTGCACGCCACCAACAAGCTCCTCCCTGAGGCGGCCTCCAGCCTTTGTGTGGGTCGTGGTGCAGGTCGGCACTGAGCTAACCCTAATGCTGCTTCCACTGCGCGCGGCAGGTATAGTGTATTTCCAGCAAGGGGTGTCAGAAAGGGAACTGTTCTGCCCAGCCGGACACGCACCCCACACACTGCCTGCCGCGCGGGAAACAGGTGGCTGTGGTTTCGTTTGGGTGGCGCTGTGCATCTGGGCAGCGGTGTGCCCCACTGCGCATCGCGCCCAGCCCTCTGCCAAAACCCGTCCGCCAAAAGCTGCCAGAAGCGACTCGGCTGCGGCGCTACGCCTATCCCTGCTGCCCGAACTCCGCTGTGAACTGTAAAGGGTGGAGGTGGGGTGTGGAGGAAGAGCGGCTGCTGCGTAGCAGAATGGTACCGACCCCCCCCCCCCTCCCCGCCCCTAACACGCGCCATCCTCTCCTGTGCTCGAACCCTGACCCCCTAAGGCGGGCATCCGTGTCGTCCATACCTTCTTGTGCTCCTGGATGTCCGCTTCCGACACAGAGGGGCGCGCGTTGCGGAACGCCCGCAGGAAGTCGTCCATCGAGACATCGGGCGGCATCACCAGCTTGGGGTTCTCGATCTCATAGAGGTCGATCTCCTTCCCTGCAGGGTCGCCGGGAGAGCAGGGGTATAGCCTGTTGGGCACCGTCTTGGTCGGGTCGTCGGGATCCGGTCCGACCACCTCCTTGAAGTGTGTTGCAAGCTGCAGGGTGCGGATGGGCTCCATCAGAGCACTGCGCACCAGCACACTGATGTCGGAACCAGAGTAGTGTTCTGCCATGTCTGCAAGCTCCTCGAAGTCTGCTTCCGACAGGGTGTGCGGGGTGTTGCCCAGGTGGATTTTGAACATGGCTGCGCGCGCACGCTCGTCAGGGAGGGGGATCTCGATACGCCGCTCGAAACGACGGCGGATGGCAGGGTCAAGGACCCACGGCAAGTTGGTGGCTGCCAGGACCAGGATGCCTGTGTCGTCGTGCCCAACGCCCTGCATCTGCACAAGGAATTCGGTCTTCACTCGCTTTGCGCTCTCGTTGTCTCCCTCGCCACGCGAGCTGCACATCGAGTCAATCTCGTCGACAAATATGATTGCAGGTTTGTTGTCCCGCGCCAGCTGGAACAGCGAGCGGACGAGTCTCTCCGACTCACCAACCCACTTCGACATGATGTCCGCAGAAGAGATGCTGAAGAAGGTGCATTTCGACTCCGTCGCAACCGCCTTTGCGAGGTAGGACTTACCCGTCCCGGGGGGGCCGTACATCAGGATGCCCTTCCACGGCTTCCGCTTGCCTGTGAAGAGCTGCGGCAGGCTGATGGGCAGGATCACTGCCTCACGCAGCGCCTCCTTCGCACCCTCCAGACCTGCGACGTCGTCCCACTTCACGTTCGGCGTCTCCCTGACGATGGCGCCCTCCAGGTTGCTCTTCATCCTCTCGTCATCATCGTCCAGCTTCTTTTGGAGCTTAGATTTTGACTTGGTCGCCTGTGCACTCCCACCACTGCTTCCACCATGATCCTGGTCGTCGAGGTACTCCTTGATCTTCTCTGCACGCGACATCATCTCGTCGATGCGCGAGCTCAGGATGTGATGCTTGTGCCGCTCCTTCTCATGCTTCATAGCAACCATCAATCGCTCGATGGACTGTATGCGGGATTGTTGTGTGCGGTATGAGCAAGGCTCCCCCAGCCAAAAGAATCACGCAAAGCCGCTGCACAACGGGGCAGCACAGGATGCAGCAAACCCCCTCGGCATACCAGAGTGTAGTAGCGATAGGCATCTCGGTACTCCTTCTTCTCATCAGCATCATGCGCCTTCTTCGCAAGCTCGATCGCCTTTGTCGTAAAGTCGATCGTCATCACGCCCCGCTATCGTGTAAGCCCCCCCTCAGATATAGGCGGAGTGGGGCTGGCTGGGACGCCTCTGGTATAAACATGTGGTGTGGGTGCACGGTGGCATGTGTGGCAGGCCCGGCACCCGACAGCCAAAAATAATCGGGGTGTCTTAACTGATATACGGCTCGGCAGGCAGGGGCAAGCCCGAGGGGCATCAGGGGGATCGAGGGGGTGAGGGGGAGTTGGTATAGGCAGGCGGACATCACGCCGGGCTGGATCTGGAAAGCTCCTGAGGGCCAGACACACTCTATGAGTGCACCACGCGGCACTTTCGGGGGGCATGGCAGAGCCTTTCAGAAGCCACCCACAATGCACACCGCCACCTCCGCTGCGGGGCGCAAGAGCGAATCACTTGTGATAATAATAAAAAGTGTCACTGCGCTTTGTTCGGCACTTTTTGCTTTGGTTTCTTTTTTGCGTTGACGCTTCCACACTCACACTCCTGCTGATGATGGTGTCGTGAGTGAGGAGCACAAGGGCACGAACAAGCACACGACACTTTCCGCCCACATCGAAGTGTGCTGGAAAAAAGATACAGCGAGACCAACACACCTCTCTCCGGGAGCAAGTTTTATCTCTATCTCTGAGACTCTCTCCCAGATCACACACGCCATTCTTTCTCCTTCTCTCCCCCTCTCGCATCAAAACCCATCACCAACCGCCCGGGGGCTAGGGGGCGGTTGGGAGGGCCACACCCATCCCCAGACAGACTGCAGAGTCCTTCCCCTCAGCAATACAGACGAAGTGGTTTTCCGAATACCGTCACATAGCATCTGGGGGAGTGGCAAGCTTTCCACAGCCGGGTCCCTGCATCCGCTGCCTAGGTAGGAGGCAGTGTTGGCGGCGCCGCAGCAGCAGCAGCGGCACTGCCCTCTTTCAACGCGGAGATAATTTCGGGCAGCCTCTCGCGGGGAAGCCACGCCGCCTGCATCAGGGGTGTCACACCCCCCTCGTCCTGCGCCCAGGCGTCCGCCCCGGCCGCCAGGAGTAGCCGCACCACCTCCACGTCACCGCTCCCAACCGCGAGGTGCAGCGCCGTGCCCCGGGAATTGTTCCGCGCGCGCGGGTTTGCGCCATGCCTGAGGAGGGCGGCTGCGTACGCAGCGCCCCTCCTCCCAGACAGCATCAACGGCGTGTTCCCCTCCAAATCCGCGAGCTCGAGATCCGCATCTGCGGAAAGGAGGAGGTCCAACACAGCGCCTTCGGCGAACATCGCCGGCCTCCTCCCTTTGGTGTCCCCTGTGTTCACCGAGGCTCCTGCCGAGAGGAGGCGTTGGACCACGTCGGCATCACGCCCAGCCCTGACTGCTTTAAGGAGTGGGGTTACACCTTCGTAGTCCTGCGCATCCACGTTGGATCCGAGGCGGAGAAGGGTGTCGATCGTCTCCAACGGGCCACGCCACGCCGCTTTGAAGAGGAGGGTCTGTTTGCTTGTGGAGACTGACTCGAGCCCTGCGCCTCTCGCGACAAGCATCTCCATCAGAGGCGTGCTGCCGGTTCGCACCGCGTCAAACATCACGCCCGCCTCCTCAAAGGCGGGGCTGTCGGGTGGGGCGAGCTGCAGGAGGAGATCCGCAGCTTCCATATATCCTTCAGGCCTGGCGTTGAGGACGCCGCAGAGGATCCGTGCGGCAGCGGGTTGGTTGAGGTGGGGCGCGTCGATGCCGTGGTGCTGCCGCAGCTCGCGGACCGCGTGCATCTGCCTGCTGAGCTGCAGCGTGGCAGGGGTGTCCAGCGAGGCGGTGTGGAGGGGTGTATCGGTCGGGGCCTCCTCCCCGTCCGCAAGGTGCAGCGAGCAGACAGAGGGGTCGAGGTTCCACTCGGTGCAGGCGGCGTGCAGCACGTCGCCCCAGGTGCCCCCAGCGTCGACACTTACGACGCAGGAGTCGCCGCAGAGGGTCACCGTGACGGAGACCGACATGTTGTCGGGAAAGGGCGTAAGGAGGCACGGCACAACCCCCCGAGGCAAGCAGACCTGTGTTTAGTGGGAGGGGTCTCGCGGAGTTGGTCGGGAAGCTTGCCTCTTTTTCGAGAGAGATACCGTGTGGGATGTGGTGTGGCAATTGGTGGTGCAAGCACATTGCGTGTGCCATTCCCTTCGACAGTTGCTGTCGGTGGGCCATCAGGAGGGCGTGCGAGGGGCTTGGGCACTTCTCCATAAAAACGGAAACACACACATGCAGGAGTCCCGAGGATGTGGATGAAGTGGGCTGTAAAGGCTGGAGCAGGGTGTGATCCGAAGAAGGCGTGACTCAGAGGAACTGCTGCAAGCAAGAGCAACATATACGACGGGACGCAAACAGAGTGACGGAGTGATAAAGGGGTGTGTGGGAGTGACAGTCAACGGAAGAAGACGTCACCACCCGAGGAGCAGCAGGGTTGGTGGCTCTGGGGCCCGACACTTGGAAAAGTGGCAGATCAGAAGCGCTGAGGGTTGAAGTGTTCCCGCATGTGGAGGCGCTGCTACACATGCACAGCAAGGGGTGTGGTGTGCCCCAGCAGGCTGATGGTGCTGTGTGCCTGCTTGTGGTGCTCGCCTGCCATCTCGCCCGCCTTCTGTGCACCACTGCCTGACAGAAACGCACGCATCGCAGCGTTGTAGGGGTCCCACTCTGCAGCAGCCTTCCCGATGTGGTACATCCACTCCCCATCCATATCCTCGTCCTGCTGTGCGTTGCCCTCGCCGTCCTGCACCAGCAGTGTGTACACACAGAAGCACGTCTCCTCGTTGTTGTTGCTGTTGTTGTTGTCGACTTGCACAGCTGTGTGTGCTTCCTCACACCCACGTGCATTCTGCTTCACCAGCCGCACCCGCCTCGGCACAAGCAGCAGCACGTATTCGTGTTCTGCCTCCTTGCGCAGCGTTGTGTTGCACACCACGTCCAGCCCGAAGGCACGCGCAGCACGCTCCAACCCACACGCCAGGACAGGCAGCACCCCAAGCAGGCTGAACCGCCGCATCTCTGCACATCCCATGTCCCCGCACAGGACACGCCCTGACGCCGCCCCGATGTTGACACGCAGAATGCCGTCTATCCCGGTGTCGTGTGTGGGCAGCTGGGTGTTGCAGCTGCCCACCGCCTGCACGATCTCCTCTGCTGCACCTGCAGCTGCAGTGGCGTGCACGAGGCACGGGCGCGACGTGTTGAAGGAGGCCAGGATGCGGTCCCCGACAAACGCGTCCACCAGACCATGGCGTGACTCCACTGCCGCCATCGTCTTGGCCAGCAGCATCTCGAAGTAGGACGTGAAGGTGCGTGTATCCTGCTCCAGACAAGCAAGTGCGTTGCATGTGTTCACCACAAGCAGTGTCGATCGCATGCTCTTCAAGACACCAAGCGGCTTCGTCGCCACAACACGCTGCACGTCTGTGCATACGCTTCCTGATCTGCTGCGTGTGCTTGATGCCGAAGTTGAACCCAGCGAAGACAGAGACTCGCAGAAGTTGTTCCCCTCTGCACCGCCGTCTTGCTGTGCAGGCAGGCACGACTTCGGGAGGTACGGCCGGTACGCACGCAGGTTCTGCTCCAACCTGTGAAGTGCCTGGTGCATCGCTGCAGGCAGCCGCCCATCCGCCTCTGCCTCCTGCAGCATCTCCGCCACGGTGTCGACGTCGTAGCCCGCCAGAAGCTGTGCAAGCGCCCCCACAGTCTCGATGGTACGTGCCATAGACGCCTTCTCCTTCTCGGCTGATTCTGCGAACCCGCGTGTGGCGGCGAAGTCTATCAGCAGCACACAAAGCAATATTTCCAGCTCAAACGCACCCGTGACTGCAGCGACTGGACACGGTGGGTCTGTGCACTCGGCGGCCTTTTGAATGCGTTCCCACCTGAAAGAGGCAGGTGACGAGCCAGGCAGGTCAAACAGTCCGAAGCGCAGGACAGTCTCTGACACGCTGATAATGACCCACAGGGCCGCAACTGCTGTCAGTCCTGTGGCGAAGCGACTGCCGAGACCAACAACCAGCGACAAGTCTGCGAGCAGCACAAAGATTGGCCAGGAGGGCTGGGCCCCGACACTACGGGTGTTCAGGTCCGCCACAATGAGGCCGAGAGCAATACCCATGATGTAGACACGCACGATGTTGTGTGTCAGGTGCACGCCGCACACACACAGGATGACCATCCCGACTTGGCACACGGTAATCAGGATCCCCGATGTACGGCCCAGCGGGTAGGCTGTTGTCACAAACATCAGCATAATCTGTACCAACCCGACGACAAAGCCCGTGAGGAAAAGAAGCTGCCTGTTGCTGCGTGCCTTGCCCTGCAGCCTCCCGTCCATCGAGATGATGCGTTCATACCAACCCATCCCCATTGTACGCCTGTGTGACACCTGCTCACCTGGTGATGGGTACTTGGGTCTTGGGACCAAGCTTCAATGACGAAACATGGGTCTGGTCCAGGTACTGTCATGGGAGCAGCGGGAGGCACACCATGCCACCCCACCACCACCCAGCGGGACCCTCCCGATCCCCTCCTCGGGTTTTCAAAAACCCGCTCTTTTGAATACTTGGAGTTTGCGCGGATCGCAGTGGGGGCATTTTTGACATGCGGTGCCTATTAACACCCCTTACTGGTGGTCCCCATTCAGGCCACATTCCTTAGGAAACAGTCAGGCGACCCCCTCCGACCCCCGACCCCCTCTTATCGGAAGCTATGCTTCGGGGTGTGAAGTGAAGACACCATGCAAAGAGAGGGGTGGATGTAAAGGCTGGAGCAGCAGGGTGTGATCCGAAGAAGGCGTGACTCAGAGGAACTGCTGCAAGCAAGAGCAACATATACGACGGGACGCAAACAGAGTGACGGAGTGATAAAGGGGTGTGTGGGAGTGACAGTCAACGGAAGAAGACGTCACCACCCGAGGAGCAGCAGGGTTGGTGGCTCTGGGGCCCGACACTTGGAAAAGTGGCAGATCAGAAGCACTGAGGGTTGAAGTGTTCCCGCATGTGGAGGCGCTGCTACACATGCACAGCAAGGGGTGTGGTGTGCCCCAGCAGGCTGATGGTGCTGTGTGCCTGCTTGTGGTGCTCGCCTGCCATCTCGCCCGCCTTCTGCGCACCACTGCCTGACAGAAACGCACGCATCGCAGCGTTGTAGGGGTCCCACTCTGCAGCAGCCTTCCCGATGTGGTACATCCACTCCCCACCCTTATCCTCGTCCTGCTGTGCGTTGCCCTCGCCGTCCTGCACCAGCAGTGTGTACACACAGAAGCACGTCTCCTCGTTGTTGTTGCTGTTGCTGTAGTCGACTTGCACAGCTGTGTGTGCTTCCTCACACCCACGTGCATTCTGCTTCACCAGACGCACCCGCCTCGGCACAAGCAGCAGCACGTATTCGTGTTCTGTCTCCTTGCGCAGCATTGTGTTGCACACCACGTCCAGCCCGAAGGCACGCGCAGCACGCTCCAACCCACACGCCAGGACAGGCAACACACCAAGCAGGCTGAACCGCCGCATCTCTGCACATCCCGTGTCCCCGCACAGGACACGCCCTGACGCCGCCCCGATGTTGACACGCAGAATGCCGTCTATCCCGGTGTCGTGTGTGGGCAGCTGGGTGTTGCAGCTGCCCACCGCCTGCACGATCTCCTCTGCTGCACCTGCAGCTGCAGTGGCGTGCACGAGGCACGAGCGTGACGTGTTGAAGGAGGCCAGGATGCGGTCCCCGACAAACACGTCCACCAGACCATGGCGTGACTCCACTGCCGACATCGTCTTGGCCAGCAGCATCTCGAAGTAGGACGTGAAGGTGCACGTGTCCTGCTCCAGACAAGCAAGCGCGTTGCATGTGTTCACCACAAGCAGTGTCGATCGCATGATCTTCAAGACACCAAGCGGCTTCGTCGCCACAACACGCTGCACGTCTGTGCATACGCTTCCTGATCTGCTGCGTGTGCTTGATGCCGAAGTTGAACCCAGCGAAGACAGAGACTCGCAGAAGTTGTTCCCCTCTGCACCGCCGTCTTGCTGTGCAGGCAGGCATGACTTCGGGAGGTACGGCCGGTACGCACGCAGGTTCTGCTCCAACCTGTGAAGTGCCTGGTGCATCGCTGCAGGCAGCCGTCCATCCGCCTCTGCCTCCTGCAGCATCTCCGCCACGGTGTCGACGTCGTAGCCCGCCAGAAGCTGTGCAATCGCCCCCACAGTCTCGATGGTACGTGCCATAGACGCCTTCTCCTTCTCGGCTGATTCTGCGAACCCGCGTGTGGCGGCGAAGTCTATAACCAGCACAGAAAGCGATAGTAGCAGCTCAAACGCACCCGTGACTGCAGAGACTGGACACGGTGGGTCTGTGCACTCGGCGGCCTTTTGAATGCGTCCCCACCTCATCGAGTCGGGTGATGAGCCAGGCAGGTCAAACAGTCCGAAGCGCAGGACAGTCTCTGACACGCTGATAATGACCCACAGGGCCGCAACTGCTGTCAGTCCTGTGGCGAAGCGACTGCCGAGACCAATAACCAGCGACAAGTCTGCGAGCAGCACAAAGGCTGGCCAGGAGGGCTGGGACCCGAGACCCCGGGTGTTCAGGTCTCCCACAATGATGCTGAGAGCAATACCCATGATGTAGACACGCACGATGTTGTGTGTCAGGTGCACGCCGCACACACACAGGATGACCATCCCGACATGGGACGTGGCATGCAGGATCCCCGATGTACGGCCCAGCGGGTAGGCTGTTGTCACAAACATCAGCATAGTCTGTACCAACCCGACGACAAAGCTTATGAGGAAAAGAAGCTGCCTGTTGCTGCGTGCCTTGCCCTGCAGCCTCCCGTCCATCGAGATGATGCGTTCATACCAACCCATCCCCATTGTACGCCTGTGTGACACCTGCTCACCTGGTGATGGCTGGCTGCATCAGATCGTGGACAGGCATGCAGCTCGGTGATTTGGGAAAAGAAGATAGAAGCCACTTCGCCAGTCAGCAACAACCGCTCTTAGCCTGTATTCTGGTTGTTGATGCGTCGACGCTTCTACACACGCAAGTTTCTCTCTGTCTCTCTCTCCCAAGTGCTTGACAACGTGTCGCTGGCGTGCTGCCCCCCTGAAGCCCCAGCCCACGCAAGCGCGGACCAAAGCAAGCGCCACGTGAGAGGGACCGATTTCTCGTTGTAGTTTCGGCCTTCCAATACGACATCCTCCCCTGGCAGGCCTCAGCAGGTCTTACCAGGATCAAGGGTACCTGAGGAAGCGATCCTCCGGCCAACGGATGCGCCTCCCTTCTTTCGCTTTCTTTCTCAGCGCTCGGCCGGTGCCCGGTCGAATGGATCTTTTCTCTAATTATTTTGTGACAAACGCACCGTGCTCCCGGAAAGCGTTCAGATCGAAAAAGGTTGCAGTGGGAGCACTGTTTCGTGTTCACCTACACTCCACGCCCCAATGTACAGGTGACCAGAAGGTTGCACAAACTAAACGGAAGAAAACCGGCAATCCTTTCTTCTCGTGTGAGCGGAAAGCGACCCACCACAGCTGCAACCAAACGTGCTCTATACACTAACCACTTCTACAGGCTCAGGGTGTGATCAGTTCAGGGTTTGGCGTGTAGAAGCGTCAACGCAACAAACAAAAGGAAAATCATCAGAGCGGTTGCAGCTGTGAAGTGATAGGGCGCTTTTTGGGGGTGAATTTGCTGGCTTGACGCGCTTCGCACGCCAAGCCCTCCCGCCATCTCGTCGTCGAAAACCGATGACTGGGCCTGTGTTGCTGGGGCGCTGACGAGGGCCATAGGGGTTGACGCTTTGACTCAGTCCATGCATTTTTGGATGAGGGCGTGGTTGTTGACGTAGCGCCAACTCAAGAGTGTAGTTTAGCTGCACCTGCCCTTCCCTCCGCATTACGGGGGGCCTGGTGGGGGGCCTTGAGTGCTTGTCTCGTGGTGCACCCTCACCCATAGAGGTGGTCCAGAGTATGCAGAGAGAGTCCACAGGGGTGTCTGGGGGGCGGTGCCCCCCAGCCGCCGGAGTCCACGGTAGTGAACGTCTGTTCCTTGTGGGGACAGTTTCCGGACTGTGTCCATCTTCCTGAGGTTGAGTACGGGCCCACCTCAAAATTCTGGTGCCCCCCCAGACTTTTTTGTCGAATGGGGTCGGTCGAATAGTCGAATGGTGTCCCCCAAAACTTTTTCCGGTCGAGTCGACCACCCCGCGCCAGCACTACTCTCTCTCTCGTATGCTCTAAGTGTGAATATCCGCGGAACGAAGATACCAGCACCCCAATCGCACTCCCTCTTGCTGCAAACCATCACCACCGCCCGGGGCGAGCGGGCAGTTGGAGGGCCACACCCACCCCCAGACGAGACTGAGTCCTTCCCCTCAGCAATACAAACGAAGTGGTTTTCTACCCCCTCTGTCTGTCTCTATCCCCCAAGGCACCAGCAGGCCACCCCCAGCAACATGCAGACTGCAAAACGAGAAAGGGCTAAAAACCCCTCCCTCTCTCTCAACTCGTTGACAGCCCTGCCGCTGGCCCGACATTGGCTGGAGGTCCCCTGGAGCCTACAGCCAATGCAACCAGGACCTGGGAGGGGGGGCACGCTCTACACAGGAAGCAGCAGCACACCCCCCCTTCAATGCGGTGATGATTTCGGGCAGCCTCTCGCGGGGAAGCCACGCCGCCTGCATCAGGGGTGTCACACCCCCCTCGTCCTGCGCCCAGGCATGTGTGGCAATTGGTACAATCACATTACGTGTGCCATCCCCGACGGCAACAGTTGCAGTCGGTGGGCCATCAGGAGGGCGTGTGAGGGGCTTGGGCACTTATCCATAAAAAAGAGAAACACACACATGCAGGAGTCCCGAGGATGTGGATGAAGTGAAGACACCATGCAAAGAGAGGGGTGGCTGTAAAGGCTGGAGCAGCAGGGTGTGATCCGAAGAAGGCGTGACTAGCAAGAGCAACATATACGACGGGACGCAAACAGAGTGACGGAGTGATAAAGGGGTGTGTGGGAGTGACAGTCAACGGAAGAAGACGTCACCACCCGAGGAGCAGCAGGGTTGGTGGCTCTGGGGCCCGACACTTGGAAAAGTGGCAGATCAGAAGCGCTGAGGGTTGAAGTGTTCCCGCATGTGGAGGCGCTGCTACACATGCACAGCAAGGGGTGTGGTGTGCCCCAGCAGGCTGATGGTGCTGTGTGCCTGCTTGTGGTGCTCGCCTGCCATCTCGCCCGCCTTCTGTGCACCACTGCCTGACAGAAACGCACGCATCGCAGCGTTGTAGGGGTCCCACTCTGCAGCAGCCTTCCCGATGTGGTACATCCACTCCCCATCCATATCCTCGTCCTGCTGTGCGTTGCCCTCGCTGTCCTGCACCAGCAGTGTGTACACACAGAAGCACGTCTCCTCGTTGTTGTTGCTGTTGTTGTTGTCGACTTGCACAGCTGTGTGTGCTTCCTCACACCCACGTGCATTCTGCTTCACCAGCCGCACCCGCCTCGGCACAAGCAGCAGCACGTATTCGTGTTCTGCCTCCTTGCGCAGCGTTGTGTTGCACACCACGTCCAGCCCGAAGGCACGCGCAGCACGCTCCAACCCACACGCCAGGACAGGCAGCACCCCAAGCAGGCTGAACCGCCGCATCTCTGTACATCCCATGTCCCCGCACAGGACACGTCCCGACGCCGCCCCGATGTTGACACGCAGAATGCCGTCTATCCCGGTGTCGTGTGTGGGCAGCTGGGTGTTGCAGCTGCCCACCGCCTGCACGATCTCCTCTGCTGCACCTGCAGCTGCAGTGGCGTGCACGAGGCACGAGCGCGACGTGTTGAAGGAGGCCAGGATGCGGTCCCCGACAAACGCGTCCACCAGACCATGGCGTGACTCCACTGCCGCCATCGTCTTGGCCAGCAGCATCTCGAAGTAGGACGTGAAGGTGCGTGTATCCTGCTCCAGACAAGCAAGTACGTTGCATGTGTTCACCACAAGCAGTGTCGATCGCATGATCTTCAAGACACCAAGCGGCTTCGTCGCCACAACACGCTGCACGTCTGTGCATACGCTTCCTGATCTGCTGCGCGTGCTTGATGCCAAAGTTGAACCCATCGAAGACGGGGTGCACAGAGACTCGCAAAAGTTGCTCCCCTCTGCACCGCCGTCTTGCTGTGCAGGCAGGCACGACTTCGGGAGGTACGGCCGGTACGCACGCAGGTTCTGCTCCAACCTGTGAAGTGCCTGGTGCATCGCTGCAGGCAGCCGTCCATCCGCCTCTGCCTCCTGCAGCATCTCCGCCACGGTGTCGACGTCGTAGCCCGCCAGAAGCTGTGCAAGCGCCCCCACAGTCTCGATGGTACGTGCCATAGACGCCTTCTCCTTCTCGGCTGATTCTGCGAACCCGCGTGTGGCGGCGAAGTCTATCAGCAGCACGCAAAGCGATGTTTGCAGCTCAAACGCACCCGTGACTGCAGAGACTGGACACGGTGGGTCTGTGCACTCGGCGGCCTTTTGAATGTATTCCCACCTCATCGAGTCGGGTGATGAGCCAGGCAGGTCAAACAGTCCGAAGCGCAGGACAGTCTCTGACACGCTGATAATGACCCACAGGGCCGCAACTGCTGTCAGTCCTGTGGCGAAGCGACTGCCGAGACCAACAACCAGCGACAAGTCTGCGAGCAGCACAAAGGCTGGCCAGTTGGGCTGGGACCCGACACTACGGAAATTCAGGTCCGCCACAATGATGCCGAGAGCAATACCCATGATGTAGACACGCACGATGTTGTGTGTCAGGTGCACGCCGCACACACACAGGATGACCATCCCGACTTGGCACACGTTAAACAGGACCATCGTTGCACGGGACAGCGGGAAGTCTGTTGACACAAAGTTCAGCATAGTCTGTACCAACCCGACTATGAAGCTTATGAGGAAAAGAAGCTGCCTGTTGCTGCGTGCCTTGCCCTGCAGCCTCCCGTCCATCGAGATGATGCGTTCATACCAACCCATCCCCATTGTACGCCTGTGTGACACCTGCTCACCTGGTGATGCCTGGCTGCATCAGATCATGGTGTACAACGCCCCGCATTTATAAGAACGACGGGCCGTAAAATATGCTTGAAAGTCGGCACTGAGTCGGTTTTCCCTGAGGCGCGCGCATTGTATGTCATGTTGTTGGCGGGGTGGGGTGGGGTGGGGTGGGGTGGGGTGGGGTGGGAGTCTTCGGTCGGACATAAGACACAAAACATCAATATCAAAAACGCGTCTCGTGGGAGATGGGGGTAACTCAGCCACCGCTTTTCCGTTGCATTAGGCACCGTTCAGTGCAAAAGCTGACGTACGGAGGGGCGAAGGCAGGGAGCAAAACACCACTCGTTGGCCTGATGAAGGGTGGTGTTTGTTCCGTTCGCCCCCCTTCCAACCTTGCAAGAAAACTGTTGTTGCAAGTGGTAGAAAAACAAATACCGTATACGTAAATATTATGGAACGTAAATATTATGGAACGGGCCCATTTTTGGCCGGTCCGTTCCATAATATTTACGTTCCAAAATATTTACAGGGCCAGTTGGGCCACTCGGTGGTGAGGACGGCTTGCGTCAGGAATCGCGCGAAAAGTGCACGAGTAGGTCTCGTCAGGGACTCTGTACGCCGTCCGATCACCTGGTCCAAGTCCCCGAGTCGCAGAAAGCCCTGTAAATATTATGGAACGAAAAAAATCTGGAACGCCAACCCACCAGCGTTCCATAATATTTACGTTCCATAATATTTACGTTCCAAAATATTTACGTATACGGTACGCACAGGGAAGTCGTCTTCTCTAGTCCTCCCTTGACTCCCTAGTCGCACCGAAGGTGCTTAAACAAGTTTACTGAATGGGGTGGGGTGGGGGGGAGTCTTGCTCGGTCAGAGGATACAAAGGAGATAGGGGGAGGGGGAGGTCAGTTCATCCAGTTCTGCTGTAGTATCAGTTCGCGTGCGGAGGGGCTGGAGCGGGGAACAAAGAGACACAAATCCTGCTGTGAGTTGTGCGGTGTTTCCCCTCAGCCCCCCTTCCAACCTTGCGTTTTGCAAGTGGTAGTAAAAAGAAAAACACGACAGGTCAGATCGCCCGTCCTTCCTCGACCTCACGACTCCCCCCTACGCACCTACGGTGCTCAAACAAGTTTGTGGTGGGGTGGGGTGGGGTGGGGTGGGAGGGGGGCGCAGTGGCACACTATCTCAAATCCGATCCTGACACACAGAGAGGCACGAGAGAGGGGTGGTGCGTGGTGGGGTGGGCGAGGAGGCGTGTGCTGCGCAAACTCCTGGTTTCAGCGCGAGGCACAGATACAGACACGGACAGGGCGGGTTTTTTTCCAGGTCCAGCGCAACACCTGCCCGGAAAGTCACTTCACCATTCAGCAGCAACCGCTCTGAGCCTGTATTTTGTTTGTTGATGCGTTGACGCTTCTACGCACAAACCCTGAAATGATAATCACACCCTGAGCCTGATGAAGGGTGGGGTCAGCGTATAGAGCACGTTTGGATGCTGCTGTGGTGGGTGACTTTCTGCTCACACGAGTGTGCGGGAAAAAAGGGGGAAGCTAGCGTTGTTTTTTTTGTTTGGTGTCCATTTTTTGTCGGGGCACCGGACAGACGACCCCCCCCCCCCCCCCTCCCCACACCCCTCCGGAGAAACCCACGTCAACCAACATGGCCGTGGTGCCGTTCTACGAGCGCGACACCCCTTTCCCCACCACACTCCGTCTCATCGCCTTCGCTGCTCCTTCGATTCCGGCAATATCCGTCACTTTCCAGCTTTGCTCTCCCTAGCTGGGACATGCACCAAAATGCAGAATTGTCCCCTGCTGGCCCCCTTCAGTTCGTTCGGATGGATCCCCACATGCACCCCTTTGGACGAGGTCACAGCGGGTTCGATTCCCTGTCGCCTCCAGCGAGGTCCAGTGACAACACGCTAACCCAACATTCATGCGTGCATCCGTTGAGCGAGCTGGGCTCCCACACAACTGCCAGCAGGTCCGACAGGGAAGTGCTCCGGATTCACATCCGGGGCAAACGTGCCCCTCCCCCAGAATGGACGCGCGCACGACCGCGATGTCACCATATTTTCTACCTCCTACTCGCCCTCCAAACACCCACTCCAGCGCCACACGCCATATTCCACCCCCTTCCACCGCTCCAGGTCAGCACGATTTCTAGCGGGAGAGGAGGGTGCACTGCAGCAAACCTATGCAGGGTGGTGCACGCTGTTGTCACACAGGCTGTTTGAGGCTCACGACTGCAAGTTCTCGCTTGATGCAGAGCTGGCGTGACACAAAGAGGGTTGTGACGCCGCACACGCTGAGGAATATGAAGCAGGTGGGGTCGCGAGGGGGGCGCCGCACGGCGCATGCGATGATGACGTGTATCAGATACAGCGTTGCCGTGTTGTCGGGGCATCGTCTGCTCCGCTCCACCACCAGGTGTATCAGATACCCAGCCGCAGCCGCAGCGAGCAGGTGGGGCCCGATCAGATCGGTGCGTTGGAGCAGGGCGTTGCGGTTCGCCACAAAAACCAGATCCAGGTCAGGCGCCCTCCCGGAAATGAATCCGGTTGTCTGCAGCAGCCCTGTGAGCACCAGGTAGTATCCGGCCTGGATGCACGCTATCTGCGACAGGGAGTGTAACGGGTCAAACCCCAGCGTGCCAAGGGGGATCCATGACATCGCTGGCCTGTGAGACAGCAGTGGTGGTGCCGGTGGTGGGGCGGTGATACGACGATGCAGAGAAGGAGGGGCAGCAAAGGCAAAGCAGGTCGGGGAGGGGTCAGGGGTGGGGGTGGGGGCGGTCTGTCCACTACTGGGCAAGCCGGGTTCGCTCCGTCTTTCAGAGGGTGAACTGGTTTTCCTGCTCCGGGGGGGGGGGGGGTTTTTGTTGTTTTGTATTTTTTGAACATTTTTTTAATCACGGCCCGTCTTTTTTTTCTGCGTGTGTCGTGGGAGTGGGCCGCGAAGAGAGAGAGAGAGAGAGAGAGAGAGAGAGAGAGAGGTGGAGGCAGACGCCCCCACCCCGCCGCCCCATGTGCCGCCAACCCCGCCCTTCCCAGAGGCGACTGCGCCTACCGTGGGGGATCTTCCCTCCACCACGCCACCCCGTGTGCCTGCGCCTCAGCCCTCCCCTGAAAAAACAATAACGGGAATGCGCCTAAACGAAAAGAAGACCATTGCCATGGGCGTGCATCGCGTGGACCCCTCCTCTGGCGCACGCCCTCGATATGTCGGCACCATCGCTGTAAATGGGGCCACCTTCCCCACCAAAACCGCCTCACCTGCACTAGGCGTGCGCGTCTGTGTGTCACCAGCGTTCATAGACCGCGGCGACGACGGACGGGCGAGTAAAGCGCATGCCCCCTTACGCCGCCTGGGCAGCTCGCCTGCGACCTTTGAGCAGCGACACGGCCTGATTGCTGGCGCAGTCATGCCCCGAGCGATCTTCGGTGGCTGGTATGCGCCCATTGACCACCGGGTCCTCCGCGACCTAGAGACCCGAGCCTCAAACTGCCTATACGGTGACCGCCATCCCTCCCGCAGCACCGCAGCGGCCCTCTCCATTGCCTCGAAGGGACACCTCCTTCACCCAGGAATCATAGTGCCGTATCGCATGCTGCTCCTACTTCTAGACTCCTGCCGCCGCCTACCAGAATTGATCCCGCGATTCAACCGCATTCGGGCCATGTATGCGCAAAAAACACGCATCGACGTCCCCCTCGGGCCTATCGGGCTTGCGCTCAAAAAAGGACTGCCGCCGGCCTCCCTCACCTGCGGCGATGATGTTTCCCTCATATCTGCTCCAGGAGGTTCCGAACCACTGCTTTCACTCGAAGTGGCGGCACGGAACCATGTGCTACGCGAGGCGCTGCGTCACAACATCTGGCGAAGGCTTGCTATCTCCAGACCCTCCTTCGGCGGTGTGGAGGACGGCGTTGACACCGTGCTGACAAACGACTTCTGGCAATCATGTGGGGATCCTGTGCTCGCCGCTGCGATGCGCTGCATTATTGTTGGGGGCGTGTTCCTGGCAGACCGCTGGGGACGCAATAAGCTTGGGGCTGCGACGGACTCCGCGCCTGACGGGCCGGAGGCCGAGCGCTCGACCGCTCCTACTCCACCTCCTGTGACCGCTGCCGACCACGCCACAGCACCCGCGGACGGCGACGCTGCCGGTGACACCGATGATGACGACGACTCGTCGAGCTCAGCCCCGTCCGAGTTCGATGTCCTCGACGACTCGGGTGAGGTGCCCCTACCCCTCACAGCAACACAGCCGGAGCCGGGTAGCGACCGCCTCTGCCGGAATTGCGATACGGGCTCCCCCGAAACCGTCACGCATCTCTTCTGGGAATGCCCTGCCCACAACGACGTCCGTGCCCGGGAGCGGTACGCGGGTCTCTGTGAGGAGCGCCTCTCATGGCCGCCCTGCCTAGCCAACTGGGGCATCATACCGAAACCCCTATCCGGTACGGTGCGGGCGAAGGACCTGCACCACCTAATGAGCACGATAGTCGCCCGCAGAGATGTGCTGGAACGTGAGCGCCTCGGGGTATCCCCAACTGTTTGCGCGTGGGACGCAGCGCTAGCGCGACCCGCTGCGCCCCATCAGTCCGACCTGGCCTCACTGCCGGACAACCCACCCCGCTGGACTCACGGAGAGTGCATCATGCGTGCCCTGCGGGCCTGGCTCGGTCGTCTCACCTGGACGAGGGAGGGGTCCGTCTCCTTCTGCGAGCTCGCCATCGACTTCGAGGTCTTCTCCGGGCTCGACGTCTGCCCGATCGCTACTGGCGCCCCGGCAGGAACCCAGCCCGCCCCACTCAACATGCGTGGACGCATGATGGGGCAGATGTTGAAATACCTTGTCTCCCAGTGTGAAGCAGTTAACCTCCGCGCGCCCCTGCCTGGCGCGTTTGTCTCGCGTGTCTACTGCCTCCGCGCGGTGGGGGTGAAGGAAGTCTGGGGCGGTCTTGAGCCGCGCCCCCGCTTTGCCTGCCACGGGCTCACCACCCGTATCCTGATCGAGCAGATTCCCCGCGCGATCCACTGGGCCTCGAGCAAGTCGTGGGGCCTGGACCTTACCCCGTCGTATACCGAGGTGCCCGACCGGGACACGCGAAGCGAACAGTGGGACCCTACTCCCGTAGCCCCCACCCGTGACCCCCTCGACACGGTCAGCCCGAGGTCGGCGCCGTGCGGCGCTGAGCGCTATGCCCCCCGTTCGGAGGTGCTGGCTCGCAACGTCTGCAGGGCCCACTCCAAGCCCAAGTGCCATGACTGCGACGCGGCGGGGCACAACCGAACCCTGCGAATGGAAGACTGCTGCCGGGCCCACCACCGCCAGGATGACGGACTGCCCGTGCAGTTCTGCAGCACGCACCGGCTGCTCCGCTGCGGCACCTGCAGCTCCTCCAACATGTGCTGCAAGCGTGGCCACCACGGCTGCCGCGACCATGACCTGCCCCCCTGCGGGGTCTGCGCCTCTCTGCCTGAGATGGATGACAGACGCCCCACCGCTTGCTGCAAGAAGGGCCACCACGCCCCTCCCGCCCCTGCGACGCCTGTGGAGGCAGACGCCCCCACCCCGCCGCCCCATGTGCCGCCAACCCCGCCCTTCCCAGAGGCGACTGCGCCTACCGTGGGGGATCTTCCCTCCACCACGCCACCCCGTGTGCCTGCGCCTCAGCCCTCCCCTGAAGCGACCCCGTGTCCCGCTACTCCCGAGCCCGCCACCCCTCCAGTTATCCTGAAGAGGCTGGCCCATACCGTGTGCTCCCCGGGCTCACCCCACCGCCACCTGATGCAGCCTCGTAGGAGGCTCTCACCCGACGGCGTCAGGCCATCCATCCCCGCCGTGGCGCAGCTGAAGCGCACCGCCTTAGAGGCGCATACCGGTTCCACCCCGGCACTGCCTGCCCAAAGGCCTAGGGTCGACCACGTGATCCCCACCGCTGACGCTGACGCTGACGTGGGCGCCGCTGATCCGGACCCACCTTCTCCTACTACCTCCCCTCCCGACGGCGTGTCCGTTGACGCAGCCCTTCCCCAAAGGCCCCGTTCTGGTGCCTCTTCCTCCTCCGCCCGTGCGCGGTCACCGCACGCGCCTACAGGCTTCCGGGCCTACCTTAATCCTCCTTCCTCACGTAGCGCGTCACCGGGCGCTACAGACCGTGTGGCGCCTGCGCCTCCTCCTCCTCCTGTGTCACTTCCCTCACCCCACCAGAGCAGCTCCTCTCTCAAACAAGGGGAGTCTACCGGGCCGCGGGCCCGCGTAGTTAAGTAGACGACACCCTTGGGGTGCGAGTATTTTCGTTTCGGGGATATTCACACTATAAGCATACGAGAGAGAGAGAGAGAGAGAGAGAGAGAGAGAGAGAGAGAGAGAGAGAGAGAGAGAGAGAGAGAGAGAGAGAGAGAGAGAGAGAGAGAGAGAGAGAGAGAGAGAGAGAGGGGGGGGGGTGGGGGACAAAGAACACGGATTCATGTTTGTGTGGGTGAGGTGGGAGGGTTTGGGGGGGGGGGGGGGGGGGGGGGCAGTTTGGATTGCGCTTATGCTTCTGCACGGTTCGGGACCATCCCGAACACATATGCAACCCCCTCCCCGCAATAGAAGCAGATGCTGGATGCACGACGGGGGGGTGGGGTGTGGGGCGGGAGGGAACTGGGCAAGGTTTTGGCTTTCTTCTCACTGCCTTCACTTGCCGGCACGCCGCACTTCCCTCCTCACACGCCAACCGGAACAAACGGCTGGCCACCCATACACCGGTCTTCACTATCGGCAATATCTTTCGGCAAAGTTGTCCGGTAATTTTTTTCCCTCCTCTAAAAAGGAGGAAAACAAAACACGAAAGACAACGCCACCGTTTTTTCGCCACACCCCCTTCACCTCCCTTTAGGCTTCACGCCTCTGACCTCTCTATCGCCGCCTGGCTATTTCTTTGGGACACAATTCTGAGGGAACTACTAAAAGCAACTGGAATGGGAAGGGACACGGTGGGATCTTGTAAATTTTACATGTATAACTACAAGTACCGTAAACGGAAAAAGGGTGGACCGTAAAAATGTTCCAAGTTCCCAAAAAAAGGCCAAACGTTCCATCTTTTTTACGGTCCACCATTTATTGGGACTGAATATGGAAAAGACAATGCGTTTTTCGCCCGCGGGCTGGTGGGTTGCGGGGCGCGGACTGCGGCCTCCACGCCGCAGACACCCACACGTAGGCCTCCCGACCTCCCAGCTTTGGACCCTCCCTCCACCACCGCAACCAACACCAGCAAGAGAAGCAAGTCCTCCCTGCGTGTGGAAAAGGCACGATCTCACCTCGAGACTCACCCACCACCACACCTCGAGAAGTGTAGTACCATGCAAGGAGCATTCCGGTAGAAGTAAAAGTAGAACCTGCTGCACGAGCCCACAAAAGCAGCCACAGTACGGCAGGGCGCGCAGACAGAAGCTGAGACCACCGGGCTCCCTCCAGATGTAAATTCGTGAATCAGTGCCCGAAAAATTCAGGGAAATCGTACTCCTTTAGTGTAGTACACCCTGCAGTAACTGTGGGAGAACAGTTCCCGGACGATGGTGAGTGCACACTCTGTGCTGAGGCCCTGTGGTGTTAATCCTGCAGCTTCAGCCGTACGATTTCCTTGGTTCCTTCGCGACTTCGTCGCGAAGGAACTCGTAAAAAAAACCGCCAAGTCCACGATCCCAACCGTAAAATAGGTGGACCGTAAAAATGTTCCAAGTTCCGGAAAAATCCCATTTGTTCCATCTTTTTTACGGTCCACCTATAGTACGGTTCACCTTTATTACGGTCCACAATATTTCCGTTTACGGTATATACATGTATTATACATGTATACATACATCGGGCGTTATTGCGTTACCAGTAACGGTAATACCGTTATTTTTTCGGTAAAATAACTTACCGTTAATAACGTTCCAGAACGGCCGAATAACGTTATCCGAAAATCGGTAACGTTATTTTTCCGCGTTATACCGTTATCGATAACGGTAATACCGTTATTACCGTTATCAGGAACGGTAATAACGTTATCGGTAACGTTATTACCGTTATTACCGTTATCGGTAACGGTAATACCGTTATCAGTAACGGTAATAACGTTATTACCGTTATTACCGGTAATACCGCGTTATTTTCGGTATTTTTGGGCAACTTCTATAGGGGGACCCTTTTCGAATTTTTTTTTCGGGGTGGCCAGAATGGGCTGTTTTAGGCTATTTGAGGCCATTTTCGAGCAAATTTTTGGGTTTAGAGCCACGCAAAGGGTCTAAAATGGGCATGCCAATCTCAAAAAATGCTCAAAATTCCGAGAGATTTCAGATTTTTCGAATTTTTTGACCGAGAAAATTCCGACCCCAAAATGTGGTCCTTGTGGTCTGGAACTGTCCGTTGTCGAAGGAATTGGTGAAAAAATCGTGATTTTTGGCCTCTGGATCACCCATGCCGTCCCAAAAATCAAGCAAAAGAGGTTTGGTAGGTGCATTTTTGGGTGAACATGAGCCATTGTGCCAACCTGCTTGATTTCACCCGAAAATTGGAATCCGTTGAATATGGTTTCTGATGAAAATGTGAAAATTTTCGACCTTCTTCGCAGTTTTTGCCACTTCCTTGCCCCATCTTTCCCACCCAAAATCGAAGTACCGTGAATGGTGTTGTTGAAAGGTCCAAATTGCGTTGGTTGTGCGTAGTTCTGCCGAAATCGTGCACACGTTGTGCATAGTGCATGTCCATTTGCGACCAAAATGTAAATTTCCTGCACCCGAGCGTTGACGCTTCCACACACCCTTACAAACCCACTTGCCTGATGAAGGGGGTGGTGTGTAGAGCACGTTTGGCAGGGCTGAATGACACTTTCCGCGCGAAGGTCGTGTGCGTAATTAAAAAACGGTCCGAGGGCCGGAGGCCCGAGGCCTTTTTTTACCTGCACGAGGGTGCAATTGAGGCCGATACGGGGTGCAGATGATGGTTTCTTGCACAACCCAGTCATGTTTTGCACATCACGACGAACTCGGAAATTCCTCATATTTGCACTCCAGGTCTCATATTTGCACTGGTGCAAATATGGGACCTGGAGTGCGTGCAAATAATGACTGGGGGGTGCAAGAAAGTTCAAATTGCGTAGTTCCTGCGTACTTCGTGCGTAGCCCGAGCGTACTTTGGGTAGTTCGTGCGTATATTGTGCGAAGCGTCTTTGACAGCACCAGTAACGGACTTTTGGAACGTAACTATTTTAGAACGGACCGGGAAAAAATGGGCACGTCGCTACTTCGCGCTACTTCGTCGCTCGTAACGAGTAAAAATATCAGGTGGTTTATACACCGCCAATGTGAGGTGTGCGGGTGTATTCCTGAAGGATTCACTTCTGCGTCCACACTGAGTGATTTTGGAGTGATTTTCACTCCAAATTTCACTCCAGGAACATTGGATGCTGCAAGGTTGCAGGGGTTTCTGCAGTATTTGCCTTGAAAAAGCCAAAAAACATGATTTTTTCACGAAACTCGACATGTCCGTGCGTTATTATCCAAAAAATGGTCCCAGGGGGGTATTCTGGAGCCATCTCCACCAAAAACTACACCATCCGCCCGCAAAATTGTCCGAATAACGCAAGTTTTCATGAAAATAACGGAAAAATAACGCGTTCTTTTAGGAGAAAACGTTTTCCAATTTTTTGACATCACGGAGTGGCCCCCTGGAGTGATATTTTACCCAAGAAAATTCTTTTAGGGGGGGTAGGGACCCGAGTTTCGGGTCAGATTCACCGGGAAATGCTGCCTTTTTTGGGGTCAAAAAATAACGCAAAAATAACGTTATTACCGTTACTGGTAACGGAATAACGCCCAATGTATGTGTATAATACTTGCATGTCAACTATTATACATGTATAATACATGTATATACTTGTAGTTATACATGTAAAATTTACAAGATCCCACCGTGGAGGGATATGGGGGGGGGGGGGGGGTGGCGGGATGCTTGGGTTGGTGGGGTTGAATATGCAGAGAAGGGTAAATACGTAATGAGGGGTCTGCCGGGTGGGTCCATCCTTTATATAGGGAGAGGCCCAATAGTTTGTTCTGCTCCATTTGAACCGGGGGGGGGGGGGGGGCGGGGGGGAGAAGACGCTTCCCGTGGCGTGGCCACAGGGGGGTTTTCTGTGACAGTTCCAGGAGGGGTGGGTGTTACCAATGATCACGCCATTCCATGTATTCCTGCAAAAAATGACGGAAGTGCCACCCATCATACTACACGCCAGGGTGAGATTAGGGCCAGCAGTCCTGAGCTCATCAGCTCAGAACTGTGCAACCTTTTTTTTTCCGCATCGCATCATATCGTACTGTGGCTGCTTGGTGCAGATCGCACAGCGAGTCCCTACCCACAAAACCCCTCGGCCCTTCCCGTCTGAGATGGTTGATGGTCACTCCGTTCCGCTTGATACGGCGTGTGTCTGAAAGGTTTCATTTTTTTTGGTTTATTTTGTTTGTTCGAAGTTTTCCGATGCCAGAAACAACGAAGAGAACAAAAAAGTGGTTGGGTGGTGGTGTGTGGGATGGGGATGGGGGGGTGCGCACACACAGACACACGCGTTAACATTTTTTTTTGCTGTTGAATGCCACAGACATGGCTGTCAACAGCAAGCACACACAGACACAGACACACATGTGGCAGCCATAGATAAGGCCTTTCATGCTGGAGGGGGGAGCGCCACCTTGTGTAACCCTGTGACAGGCTTCGGCGGAAGGAGGCATCGCCCCCCTCCAGTGTGCGTTCTTTGAGTTTTGAGTTCTCGGCAGAAAAAAAACGCGCCACATCGCACAGGGAGGTGGATGGATGGGGTGGGGATGTTGACGTATTAGCTTGCTTGGCTAGCACCACGCAAAAGAATCCAAATACATCTCGCTTACCGAGCACTGGGGTGGGGACGCGCGCACACATCCAATAACTGCTGTGTGCAAGATGCAGGTGCTGCGGGGGCTGAGGGGTGGGGAGATCGATCGGGGGTGCCAGATGCCACATGGCTGCTCCTTCCGTTCGGGTCGGGGAGCGGGGGGGGGTGGGGGGGCGAGGGGGCGAGGGGCAAAGTTTTCCCCCCGGTTGGCCACGCCGAAGAATTTGTTTGTGCGCCAAATCCGGGCAAAACAAAAGCAACTCCGCAGCCTGATGAGGAGGTTGTATTTGTTGCCCAAAGCGCCGGACACCCTATATTGTCCGGAACTCATCCGGGCAATATAGAACGTGTGTCGCTCCTTCCTCCTTTTCCTTCATTTGCTTAGTCGGTCTGGCATAGAGGGCAGAACCGTGCTGACACACAGCTTTGACACACAGTGTGACACAGAGCGAGGTAGATCACCCACAACCAGCACCAACACCAAACACCGGTAAAAAATTACGGGCTTCAATACCCATCAAGTGCAGGTTGGGGGGGGGGGGGGAGGGGGGGGGGGTTTAGAATCAAGCAAGAATCTACACTTTACTGAAAAAGAATTTTGCATCTAGGAAAAGGACTGAAACGGGATGGGAACGGGAGGGGGGAGGCCGGAGCGGAGGGTGGATTGGGAGAAGGCGGGGGCGGGGGGATGCGGGTCGCACGTGGAGGGGGGGGGGGGCGGGGAGAGAGAGACCGCGGGCTGGGGTGGGATCGTGGCGGCAGGTGGGGGGGAGGGGGGGGGGGAGCGAGAGAGAGAGAGAGAGCTACAGACCGTGTGGCGCCTGCGCCTCCTCCTCCTCCTGTGTCACTTCCCTCACCCCACCAGAGCAGCTCCTCTCTCAAACAAGGGGAGTCTACCGGGCCGCGGGCCCGCGTAGTTAAGTAGACGACACCCTTGGGGTGCGAGTATTTTCGTTTCGGGGATATTCACACTATAAGCATACGAGAGAGAGAGAGAGAGAGAGAGAGAGAGAGAGAGAGAGAGAGAGAGAGAGAGCGGTCACCGCACGCGCCTACAGGCTTCCGGGCCTACCTTAATCCTCCTTCCTCACGTAGCGCGTCACCGGGCGCTACAGACCGTGTGGCGCCTGCGCCTCCTCCTCCTCCTGTGTCACTTCCCTCACCCCACCAGAGCAGCTCCTCTCTCAAACAAGGGGAGTCTACCGGGCCGCGGGCCCGCGTAGTTAAGTAGACGACACCCTTGGGGTGCGAGTATTTTCGTTTCGGGGATATTCACACTATAAGCATACGAGAGAGAGAGAGAGAGAGAGAGAGAGAGAGAAAAGTCATGCAATTTCTATTCTCGCTGATTATCAGCTGCCAACACGAACCGAACGTAGAGAGGTGGGTGCGGGGTGCGGGGGTGGGTCGGTGGCGCGTGCGAGCCCGGGGAGAACACCATGATCACAGGATTACAGGTTCCCCCTCACACCCCCTCAGAAAGCACTCCCACACACCCACCCACAAAGCGTGCATCGAAAGCGATTGCCGGCTGCGGCATTTTAACCCTTTAAGCACCAACCACCCCGTACGGGGTGGGATAATATTCCTTGGGCACCTATGGGGTCGGATCGTGGAATTTTTCACCGATTTTTTTATGGTGAAATCTTTCAGAGCAGCGGAATCAAATGCGACCAGTTTCGGCGAGAAAGATGGAGCAGAACTAGTTTTAGGTTTGAAGGAGAATTTGGTCAAAAATCGGTTTTTGGTCACTTTTTCCACTATATTTTCCTGTTTTTGGCACCACCATCAGTTCGCCAGTATTCATCGAACAGAGGTACAACCGGCCTCGACCGCTTCCTCGCTTGAATACAAATGCCAGTGGCACGTGTTCGACTGCCGTTTGTAATGCGTGTCTCCCTCGGCCTTGCCAAGAACGATGCACCCTGAGAAGGACCGTTCCAAGACAGGCAATACCACCTCCACAGGAGAGTGTCGACGGCGCCCAGCCAGCACCCAGAAACAGTAGTGTGCAACTGAGCCCTGCACAAATTATGGGTACTTGAGACTGATGTGGAGGAATTCGAGGGCTGGACACAAGACCGCTCAATTCCCACCCCTCACACCCCGGCCCTTCTTGCATTTCCGCAGGTCGGTGCTCATGTGACCTGCAATTGGGAACGGGCACCCCGGGGCTCCACTTCACCATTTTGATCGATTTTTTTGCTGTCTCGGAATCTTCCGTGCTGATTCTGTCACATATTGCCTGCGGTTGCGCCAAGCTCGATACCATCCAGCATTTTTCAGGGAATATCAGACGGCTCCCCGATTTCCAGGGGGATTTGGGCATTTTTGAGGACGCGCGCAAAGGAGCCCCATTTCAGGAATTTTCTGTTCAATATTTTTCAGAATCTCTTGCGATCGTGGATTCCGCTGTTCAAAATTCCCCCAGGGTACTGAGGCTGATCTGGAAAAAACGGATGACCGGTCCTCAACCCGCTCCACACGTCAGATACCCCCCTGAGGGTGGTTGAGCAGGTCGGCACAACGGGACCTGCCATTGCGGGCTGGCACCCAGGGGTGTTCTACTCCATCAAATTGAGATTTTTTTGTATCTCGGATTCCGCTGGGCTGATTCTGTCCCAGATTGCCCCTGGTTCCGCCATTTCATGCCACCGCCTCGGATTTTTTCAGGAGAAACTCATCAACCCCCAATTTTGGGGTGAAAATAGGCCTTTTTGGGGGTGCGTAAAGGAGTCCCATTTCAGGGTTTTTCTTCGCATTATTTTTCAAAATTTCTTGCGATGGTGGATTCCGCGAGTCAAAGTACACCCGATTACCTACTTTTCGGATGAAAAAATGCGGGGTTGCGGCTTCGGGCTCAATGAGAAAAGGTCGCAAAAACGGAAAATAAAGTCGACCCCCCCTGGTGTTTAAAGGGTTAACATCTTTTTTGCTTGATTTTTGAACGAGTTTTGAACAATTTTTCGACGGATTTTTTTGACAGTGGTCTTCGCAGGCACCTCCATTCATGGAGGGCATGCCGCCTGTTTTGTGGCACTTCTGGCCTGCGCACTGGGAATGGTGGCATCGCGTTGCCTGGTTACCATTTTTTGACCGTGCACATGGCCGTCCTCCCTCTCGGAACGCCGAAGATTGCCATTTGTTTGAATGGTGGTGAGTACACTCCATCCCTACATAACCGTTGCAGCACTCTACCACACTCTATATTAATGCACGGGCAGAGCGACATGCTGTTGTGGGACTTACACACACCGCGAATAGTTGTTTGGTAGATGTTCTTTAGTGCAGGAACACACCGATTCCCCCTGATCTTTAGGGTACATCACCCCTGCCCCACTGTCCGAAACACAAAATCTAGAATAGTGAACTCAGGGGTGCTGGGCCCCACAGAAGAACAGCAGGGGCGTGCACGGTGAAGTCTGGGGGGGGCCCAGACGTTAAAATAAGGGAGCCTGAAGCCACGGGCTCTGCCCAGTAGCAAATCTAGAGACTTCCAGTCAGCCCAACAGGGGCTTGATTCGCTATGCAGCGGTGTGTCAATGTAACAGGGTGGGGTCGGGTGATGTTTGAGCCGTTGGGAGTGCGATACTGGAGAGGTTTGCAAGCCACCCTCTCTCTCTGTGTGCTCAAATCAAACCACCTGCATCCGGACCCAAAGTCTGATGTAAGGTAAGTATCACGCCCAGCAGGATTGCAAACCATCAGCACCGAACCCCCGTTTCGCTGAGGAGGGCCCGTTCTGTCTCAAGGCTGTGAGAAGGCGGTACCATCCTCAAGCTTTTCTATGTCGGAAGATTTTCCCTCGATACTTTCGCGGCTTTCGCAGCGCTTGGTTGCCGGGAACTAGGAAAAGGTATCTAAGGGAGAGAGGGGGGAGAGAGAGAGAGAGAGAGATGGAGGGGTTGCAATGAGCGAGAAAGAAAATTGAGGAAATATCAAGGGGGGGGGGGGGGGATGGGGTGGGGTTAATCCATCGCACAAGAGAGAGAAAGAGAGAGAGAGTTTATGCCTGAAGTTGTTTTCGAAGGCACGCATCGACGCTTGCTTTGGTCTGTCCTACATTCTGGGGTTTTCTCTGCGCTATTTTCCTTGCCCCCCCCTTTTTTTGCCTTTGCTGGGCGCTGCCAGAGAAAGAACCCGCCCCACCCCCACCCCCCCCTCTGCCATGTCAACACATGGACTGCTCGTTGTTCGAAAAAAAATGCAGTGCCGCCAGGCCCTGATCATACACCATCCCTCCCCTCTTTAACTGCCGACCCTTGAAGAAATGATTTATTCATCGATTGCGCAGACAAGCACAAAAAGAAAGCAGCGGGCTGTGCCCACTGCCGGGAACGGCATTATTTGGCTGTTATTTTCTTTTTCCTCTTCGTTCTCTAGATCAGGATGGGGGTGGAAAGGGAAGGGGCGGGTGGGGTGGGGGACGGGGTGTCTGATTCTTTTGAGGTTCTTTCTTTGGTTTGGGGAGAGGGGGGGTTTTGATCGTCGAGAGGGAATGGAAAAGTAAATCTCCCAGCACCTTCTCGCAATGTTAGTCCTTTTTGTAGTCACTACACCAGATATGTTGTACAAGGCAGATCAATGCACAACGGGAGGGTGTGTAGCAGTTGTCTGTCAGTGGCTTGGTGGTTGGACCGCAATACAGTATCACTAAAACACAACTAGGTGTCTGTCCGTAATACGTAGTCTCTCCTTGACACCATATACTTTGTGCCCCTGTATCGTTGTTTTTTTTGTACGAATAAATGACGGAAGGGAAGGAGGGGAAGGGAAAGCAGGTGTGTTTCGTAGCGGGGTATATCTACTACGCAGTTTCGGCTGCCAACCCACGACTGTGCAGTAGTGCGTGTTTGGGGAGAGGGGGGGGGGTGTTCTGCATATTTTTTACTGCATATCCCCCCCCCCCCCTAGGGCAGTGGTGGCAGCGTACGGCCGTACGGTACGCGTACGCGTACGCCGTACGCACTTTCTGAAAATCGCGCTGCGTACGCGTACGCAGATTTTGCGTACGGCTGGTATTCCAGGTCTCTCAGCACACAGTAGGCCACCCAGCGGGTGGCTGGGCCCTGGCCTTTGCTCTTGCCTTTCACAGATGGTTCCTTGCCGCGCACGTGGCGAATAACTCGCAACACCTGCAAGTACACCCGCAAGCATGCTGCAAAAGGTACCACTTCCGACTGGAAGGCTCGAAGGCTGCCCCTGGTACACCTGAGTTCGACTGTCGGATTTGGTGTGCGGCCATGGCCGTCTCCTGTGCTCATAGACTGCCGTACGCAGCGCCGTACGCGTACGCGTACGCCGTACGCACTTTTTGAAAATCACGCTGCGTACGCGTACGCAGCCACCACTGCCCTAGGGGGGGTCATAAGCCCCCCTAAAAACGTACGAAAACCAAAATTTTCAACATACCATCAGAACCGCCCTAATACCTGATCTGACCCGAAAATCCGACCCATACCCCCCCGGAAACTGTCTGGGGCCCACTTGTGACACCTGATACGCACTTTTGTGATGATTTTTTGGGGTCCTAAAAAATGTACCTCAGTTTCGTACCTTGCCTTTGTACCTGAACCACTCCCGACCGCACTATTTCGTTCTTTGCCTTTTCTGCGGTGGTTCTGGCTCAGGTGGCACGCATGTTGCCTTCCCCAGTGCCTCGGCAAGGTCTTTCTTGACCTGATTAGTGGGAATGTTGTGTTGTTGCGTCAGCAGAATGAGTTCAGCCACCTTCTGGGTGTAGTACTTCGATCGCATATGGGTCATTGTGAGTACTTCGTACGCCTGGGAGGCTGCATCGGCATTAGTAGGCAGCGTTGTAGATGCTTTTGCTTCGTCGATCTTAGCCTGTGAAGGCACGATTGGGATATTGTACGCCCTGAGAGCCGGAGTGGTTATGATTGTGCTGTGTAATTTGCGCCCCGCAGGATATGCACACCACGCAGTCTCGACAACACGTATGAGAGTGTACCATGTGGGGACTCAACAAGGTCATTGGATCGGCATCTGCCTGCCGACTCAGCCCCCACACAGTGCGACCGCAAGGTCGCCAGGGATGTCTCAACGCCAGGGGAATACCCTCCCCTGGCGTTGTACAACCCTACTCTCAACCCTCGGGTCCTCTCCTGGAGGCGGTGGTGGCGGGCCCGCAACGCTTCGTACTTCCGGTACAGACTGAGGTAGTCTGCCCGGCTGACCCGCTCATTGCTTCCTAGATCATCTGCTGCTCTGGAGCTGCCATCACTCTCACTGCCCACATCAGTTGGTGTGGGGGTAGGAGCAGGACGAGTGGGAGGAGTAGGAGTGCAGGTGACATCTTTCTTGGCTAGCAAGGAACGCCGCTTTTCCCGCACGTGCGTGCAGTTGATGCACCACTGCATATATCTGTCGTCACCACGTCCCACTCGCTCTCCTATGTACCCAGCCCGACGGAGCGCCCGAAATAATGTCGCCTCACCGATGTCGTGTGCCGTTTTCTTTTTACGCAGGTCTGCCACAACGCTCTCTGCCGAGACCCCGCACATCTCCCGTTTGGCGAGCGTCTTTCGAGCAAGGTACTCCTCTGCAGCAGCATCTGACACCTCTGCGAGGCCCTGGGCACGCGGCATGTGTTGCTCGGCGTGCTGAGTGAGCGTAGTGACACCCTTCCCTTGCAAAGAACGAAATAATGCGGTCGGGAGTGGTTCAGGTACAAAGGCAAGGTACGAAACTGAGGTACATTTTTTAGGACCCCAAAAAATCATCACAAAAGTTGGTGCCCCTGATTTACCCCTTTTTCACTACGCACAAACTACGCAATCTGGGGGGGGGGTCTCGCTTTTTGGTCCCCCCCCAGTTTTTTTTGGTCCCCCTTTCTGTGTGGCTACTGAGACAGGACTGGAGGCACTGCGCTGACCGAGCAAAAAATTATTGCCAGAACTCACTATACACCGTACGAAAGAACGCACGACATGTGGGGCGGGACTCCAGAAACACCTGGGCAAGGTTGCCCCATGCCCAGAAACACCTGAGAAGGAAGTGAGTTCCAGGAGCCGCGTAGAACACCCTCGAGATTGTGAATGATGATACGATCACAGCCTTCAGGGCGCTGCGAGGTGCCACCCTGAAGGTGGCCCTTGACATCAAGGAGAGCGTCGGCCGAGGGGTCGACGAAAAGCTGAAGAAGGCGCTACTGGCACTGGATCCCGCGGGGTATACGGAGGTCACCGCCACACAGGCAACCTCCGCTGACAACGTCCAGGAGACGTTATCCGAGGGGATCACAACGGCACTAGAGATCTGTGTCACGGGATCCAGGCGCCCACTCTCCCTCGACGGTCTGGGGATTGTTGTTGGGTATGGTGTCGTTTCCTGCAGCTGCAAAAAAGCGTAGCAACTGTGCTTCCTTCTTCCTTAATGATGCGTTGACGCTTCCACCCGGAGGAGCTGAAGCAGGCACCGCTTAATGATGCGTTGATGCTTCCACCCGACGAGCTGAAGCAGGCACCGCGCCAAAGGGCACCCCCAAAGAGACCTGCAAAGACTGCGTCGAAACCCGCACCGAAGGCTGCCAGCGCTGCAGCACCTGAAGAACCTGCAGCACCTGAAGCGCCTGCACCCTCACTGACCCCGGAACAGCAAGAACTCCTTGAGTTTGGGGTCCCGGCATAGAGACAGAGAATGGCTGAGTAAATCAAAAAATGAGACCCCCCCCCCTTTTCACTACGCACAAACTACGCAATATGGGGTCGTCAGGGGCACCAAAAGTGCGTATCAGGTGTCACAAGTGGGCCCCAGACAGTTTCCGGGGGGGTATGGGTCGGATTTTCGGGTCAGATCAGGTATTAGGGCGGCTCTGATGGTATGTCGAAAATTTTGGTTTTGTACGGGCTTATGACCCCCCCTACCCCCCCCCCCCCTCCGGCGTGTGCACATTCTCCAAAGAAACACAGAACACGCCGAAGTGGAATGGGACATGGTGCTGTGTGCGTGCGTGTTGTGTATGCGATTTACATGCCTGTGCTCCGCGGCATACGAACGAAAGAGGCATCATGGGTGCGGTGCAACCACACACCCCCTTCGGGCCCACCTCCACCCCCCTCTCTATCCACCACCCCCCCTCCTTCCGGTGTATCATACCGAGGATTGTTCTTCCCCAGCCCCCGTCTCCCCCCATATCTCCACCAAGCTCCTCCTCCCCAGCAGTGGGGAGTCTGGGGAGGGGGAGTAAGGATGCAAGGGGATTTTCTTTTAACTGCATACGCATCATGCGTGTCGCACACCTCCTGTGCCTGCGCCGTGTGGGGGCACATCCGTTACCCCACCACGGGGGGTGCGTGGGAGGGGGGGGTGAGGGGAAAGGAGGCGGTGCTGGGTGGGTAAGGGGGAGGGGGGGGGGGGGGGAATGGGAGCGCTTTGTTTCGTTGTATCATGGCAAGGGGTGTGGGGAGGAAAAAGGGGTTCTGCACGACGCGCTGTCGGGGTCTTCGACTGTCGACCCGTCGACAGTCGACGGTCGATTTTGCTGTCGATCGACAGTCGATTCGACCTGTCGACTGCTTACTGTCGACAGGTCGACAGTCGATTTCGACAGCTATACCTGTCGACAGCTTCGACAGGTCGGATACTGGTTCACTGACCGGTAGACAGCCTGAGTGACCTGACCCGGTCACTCAGACACTGAGTCATCTCAGACCCGTGGGTTTCGTTACCAGTTTCAGATTCAGATCTGCTGATCCAGAACCGCACCCTCTCCTTCCACACCAATTGTATCAGCTGCTCATGGGTCCGAGTGACGACGATAGCAATGACGATGGCTCCATAGCAAAGATGGCTACCACTGTCAAAGCTCATCTGGAACAGAAACTGTCCCAGATGGAAGTCTCCTGTATAAATACAGGGTTCGGGTTTCCCACGAGTGTAACGCAGATACGTGCAGGTGTGTCAAGAGAGTGTGCAGCTCACAGCAGTTCCTCATCCTTGGTTCTGAACCCCACAGTTCTTCGAATCACAGAGACAAGATCCAAACGATCAGGCTTTCCCGGACGCGCGGGGTTCAACTGGTGAAGACCGTTGTTGAGAGACCGTAGCGGAGGTCGACGTAGGCTTATCGCATGCTACGGCAGGGATGAGGACTCAGCCGCCACCCCGGTGGTTTGCAGGTTGAACAGGTTGTGTGGTTCCACTGTTCAACGTAGGTCGGCCTGTCTGATAAGACTCAGCCACCCTGCGGGTCAATTTATTCCAAAAAAAGACGCCTTTGTGACCAAAAGGCAAAATTTCCTCCCGTCAGGCTCCCGTACCACAGAGGCCCGTTGCGGGTTGCCTCTGTGTATGTGTACGTTTTGCGATGACGGGGTGTGGAACCTGGCGTAGACCGAGCTACAACCAGGCGCCGTGGGTCATTTTTTTTAGAAAAGGCCTTGACCAAAGGCATCCCCCTAACACTTAATTGCTCTGCTTCAACCTGAACCGACCCTCTAGGCAGCATGAGGTGGCTACGTCGAGCCACTTCGTGGACAGCTGCAGTTCCCTTCCCTTGTGTTCCTCTGTCAGGGGAACAACACAATAGCAGCACTTACGTATTGTTTCATTTCAGTCAGCCAAGGAAAGTCGAGGAGTTCGAGCCGTTGAACAGTAACCAGAGGATGACAAGCAGGTTGAATATGAAGCAGTGATCTCCTGTGTACCCTTGGACCCACATTGAACTCGAACTGAAGCCCTCAGTCGTCCTTGACCAGATTCAGACCCGCTTTTCCAGAACCGCACCCCCTCCCTCCACTCCAAGTGTATCCGCTGCTCATGGGCCCACGTGACCACAAAGACTTAATCGTGACTCCATAGCAAAGATGGCTACCACGCTCAAGACCATCTGTGAACAGACGGCGGTCTCCTGTTTCCAGGGGTATGGAATTACCACGAGTGTAATGCAGATACGGTAGGTGTGTCAAGAAGGTTTGCAGCTCACAGCAGGTCGTCATCTTCGTTCTGAACCTTGGTTCTGAAGTCGACAGCTCCTCAAGTCGGAGGCACACAAAGGATGGGTTCCGCAACTGTCCAACTATCTACAGACTCACAGCCCAGAAGGTGCAGTCCAGGTTCCACAGAGCAAATTAAATGTTAGCATTTCTGCACAACTACCGTATCGCAAATCGCAGCGGCGGTAGAAGTGACTGACTCTAAAACGGCGAGGTATCAGTCTTGACGCTGGAAAATTCCATTCGGAAATACCAAACACATCCACAGAAAGTGGAAGGAATGGGCGCCAAGATGATGCGAACGATTTTTGGGGGGAGGAGGGGGGGGACTGCCCTGTATCGTGATACCCGTGAGGGCAAAAAAAATACAGGGCAGGGAGGCACAGGCGCAGACACAACAGGGGCAACACATAGGCAGGCAACACTGGATGCAGGGCCAGAAGAAAAATGTTCTCTCGGCTGGGGAGGGAGGGGGGGAGAATTGCTGACGAAATCGGAACGGCTCCAGAGTCACGACCCGACGATTCCAAGAGAGTGACGAGTCAAAAAAGTTGACGACAGTCTATTTCGACAGGAATACCTGTCGAAAATCGACAGAAATACCTGTCGAAATCGACAGAAATACCTGTCGAAACCGACAGTCGAAATCGACTGTCGAAATCGACTGTCGAATTCGCAGGTATATCGGAAGAATGGGGGGGGGGGGAAGAGAGAAACCGTGGGTTTTTTTTTTGGGGGGGGGGGGGGGGGGCAGGGTATAAGATAGACTTTTTTTCTGGCGCCGTTTTCCGGTTTTTCTGGTTTTGAAAATTTTTCGCGCGCGCCTTCGGCGCGCGCGACCCGCGCAAACCCTCCCAGAATCTGAGAGGGCCCAGTGCCTGCGCGCGTCCTGTCGTACTGAGGCTGCTTGGTGGGGCAGGCGCAGCAGCTGCTTTGAAAGTTTGGACTCTCGGCCAAAAAACCGGTCTGGTGCAATGTTTTTACGCAGGGGGGTCTGGGGGGCGGAGCCCCCCAGCCGCCGGAGGCCACGGTAGTGAACATCTGTTCCCTACAGTCTGGATTCGCTTGTAAGTAGGAAGGCTTCACTGTATCGCAGCCCGGCCAGCAGGAGATCACTGGTCCTTGAGGGTTCAACCTTCAGGGTGGAGGAGGACGTGGGAGCGACCACTCGTGACAGGTGTGCGTTGTGGGTGGAGTGGATGCACGGCAGACCTTGTCATGGCCAAAGGGTCCACGAGATCTCCGCCACGTAGAGCCTAGACGAGAGTTTTCGAGGAGATGGGCACCTAGCTGTGACGACAGGCAACAAACAAATCTCATCTGTTAGTTGCCCCCAATAGGCTTGGCGACCTTCAAGACTGCTTGAAAGTCGTTCGTGTTCTCGTCTCAGCCCTCCAGACAAGCAGATCTGTCTCGAGTTGGTGGGCTGTCGCCATGTATTCGATGGCACCGAGTGACGCTGCACAGAGGCAGACGACACGGTGAACTCCAGCGGAGGTTACCCTACCTCCGCTGGAGTACACCGTGTCTCCCATGAGTCTCAACTAGCGGGAGTCTGAGCGTAAACTAGCTGGAAAATAGACTCCCGTCTCCAGTACAGACTGCAGTCTTAGACTCCCTCTTAGACATGGTGGCTGGAGTCCACCATGTGTGCACCTTCAAAACAGAAGAGACCTGCATGACGAGGGCATCACCACCCACCGGGCCACCCGCTAGGTCCATTTTTTCTTCTCCGCTTCTCTGCCTTCTTTGGACTATTTGGGCTCTGTGCGGATCACGATGGGGTCACTTTCTATTTTTTGAACGATTTTGAACGATTTTTGGCCGTGCTCGTAGCATTCCCCGTAGAGGGGGTCGCTATTTCGTGTTCTCCTGGCCGCACGGAGGCATTGCCTTACGTCGCCTCTTCCTCTTTTCCTTTGGTGGTGTGTTGGTCTGGCACAGAGGGCGGGACCGTGCTGATATGCACAGTGACGACTCTCCCTTTTGTTTTGTGCCCGCCTCCACCGAGATTCGGCTGATGCCTCTCAGACTGGGGGCGGGCGGTCGCCGACGCTGACGCGCCTGGCGGCCTGTGGTAAGTGACGTGGGGCTGGGATGGGGGGGGGGGGGGGGTGCTGGGAGGTCGGGCCGAAGCCCTTGTTCTCTGATGATGTTATTTGGTTCACGCGTTCAGGTAGTCCTTCTCGCCGTGCTCCGTTACCCCTGCCTCGGCCAGGTAGCGCAGCGCCTCCTTGCAGTTGTGCAACAGCAGGTTGTGCACGTTTGTGGCTGTGAGGTGGTGTCGGGCCGACGCTGTCGCGGGGCAGCCGAAGAAGAGGTGCTTCAGTGAGACCCCAGGCGGGGGGTGGCCCGGCGCATGCTTCAGGCAGGGTTGGCAAGGTGGTTGTGCCGTGCCCGGGATGTCATGGTCGTAGACCAGGCGGTGGTGGTCGGCCCGGAGTCGGCGGATGGTGGTTTCCCCTAAGCGGGTGAGTCCCTCCATGCGGAGGTCGGGGCGTTGCAGTCGCGTCTCCCCGATTCCCGAACGGTACGCGTACACGCTGTCCGTGCGGGGCACCGTTGCGTCGTTGTAGATGTGTCGGCGGAGGACGACACGAGCCGACGCGAGGCTAACCGGTTCCATCTGCGGCCGGAATGGTAGCAGAGGTAGGTTCACGATGGGGTCACTTTCTATTTTTTTATGGCGTTTTTTCTGACTGTTTTACTGTCCCAAAGTCACAAAAAAAACCGCCAAAAATGAGACCGACCTTTTTTTTTCCAGAAAACCGGGAACCGGGAAACCCTGGTTTTGAAAACCGGAAAACCAGACCTATCTTATCCCCTGGGGGGGGGGGAGGGGGTGCTCTGCTGCGCGAGGGGGTGGTCTCCGGCGTGCAGCAGCTTTCCACCATTGTGAATATTGTGTATACTATTTGTGGCAGTCGTGGAGTGGGAGCGCCGAGACTGCATCTTATAGAGCACGGGACACCACAGCACTTGCATGATATGCCTGTCAAAATATGCCATCTATACTGTCCCCACACACGCATGTGAATCTTTTTATACTAGTGTAGACACACACCGAGCAGGTGTGAGCAAAACGAGGCAGCCGACCAAATTCTGCCCAAGGGTTTTTTTTTGGAATGCAGACCCTCACTCTTTGTGTACACCACTCCGCAGTCTGACGAGGTGCAAGACCCAGCTAAAGGCGCAGAAAGCTTGAAGAATGTGTTTGTGCGCCAAACCCGGGCAAAACAAACGCAACTCCTTGCAGCCTGATGATGAGGTTGCATTTGTTGCCCAAAAGCGCTTGCCTGCCATCTTTTTGACACTGACAGGAGCCCTGTTGCAGTAAAAATACACAAAGTTCTCTCCACACCGCTCCGATATTCCTCCCAAAGAGTGCAAGAGATCGAGAGAGGGCGAGGGCGGGGAGGTGAATGGTAAGGACGGGTGTGGGGCTGGAAGGCCGGAGAGAGAGAGAGGGGGGGGGGGGGGAGGAGGAGGGGAAATCACGCACAGATTCTACTAGCGACCCCTAAGGGGTCGGGGGAGTGTGTGGGGAATGTGTGGGGGGTCAGGGGGGAGGGGGGAAGAGAGTGTGGTAGAGATAGCCAGGGCACCGGCGGAACCCTGCAATGCATGTGTGAGGGGGGGGTGGGGTGGAGGGAGGAGGGGCGCTGTGGGAACATTGCTCCTGAATGGAATGTGCGCTCTTTTGGTTGCCAACACAGCGAGCCCGGCTTTGGGAAAAAATTACACCGTGCGGAATCCTTGCGGACACTTCACACCCCCCCCCCCCGATCTCGGCAGGCCGTGCGAAGGGAGGAGTTCTGCATTCGATACGACCAACCGCCTGGCTGTGTTTTGAAGACAACCAGGCAGTGACGGAGAGTGACGGACACAAGCCCAATATCCCCCCGCCCCCTGCCAACCACCAGCTGACCACTGGCCCAACGTCGAGACCCTCCTCTGATTTCCCCCACCAACCTACCCTCATTTTTTAACCCCTTCACGCCAAGCTTCTTTGACGACGTGGGATCGGGCACCAGGGTGAATCTCCGATGCTACGACCGCCTTCTCACACCTGCAAGCACAGCTGGGCCCGGTGCAGAGCCCTCCTCCATCTCACTGCATGCGGTGTGCTTGGTAACGCATCTCCTCGGTGTACCCCACCTGCGCCTGCGGCACCAGGCTCTGCAGCTGCTGCAAATGGGAGGGGGTGGATTTGGTTCGCAACGAAGGCCCAAAGGTGGGCTGTGGGGTTGCCACCCAAAAGCGCTGATAACGTATCGTGTTTCACTGTGGCAGATATTCTTGCTGTTCTTGCAAAGACACCTGTCAGGGCATACTGGCATGTTCTGATAGTCGGCGAGACGCTGCTGCTGTTGGTGCTGCTGCTGATGCTGTTGCTGGTGCTGTTGCTGCTGCTGCTGCGGGGCCTGCTGCGGGGCAAGCTGCTGCACACCGTAGTGGTGCCCGACAAACGGCTGCGGGTGGCTTGTGCTGGCCAAGCTCATGCCCGCCTTCTCCAGGCGCGAAATGATGTGCTTGCCGTAGTTGAACTTCCGCAGATGTGCCACGTGCGGGCGGATGTGATCAGTAACCAGGCACTGGTGCTCCTCCTTGCAGCAGTCGAGCATCTTCTGCACAACGTAGTTTGCGAACGGATCCTGCACCATCGCCAGAAGCCCAGACATCCCATCAGAAGCGCTATGGTGCAGCAGCTGTATCGTGAGAATGGCGTGTGTGGTGCAAAACACTGCAGAAGCGACACACCCTGCGGTGCCACAGGAGCCCCCTTGCCAAGCATGCCCTTCAGACATACCTCCGCAAGCATGTCCGACCGCTCCTCATAGCTGCCGTATTCAAACATCTTCTCCACGACGTTGGAGGAGAACTTCCCGCGCGCCAGAGCAAGGCTGCTCCCTTTCAGCTTGTTGAAGATGTAAGCCCTGCAGGTTGGTAATTGGTAAGGGGCTTATACTATTGCTTGATGCCACAGCACGGCATGCCAGATCCCACCACCCCGCCACCCCCACCCACGCAAACAGCCCTCCGGCCCCACGAGGCAAACACCACCCAACCTCGCCATACCTGTGCTCAGGGTCGCCGTTGATGATCACATGCTGCACGACGTAGTTTCCGTACCGGTCGCCCACCAGCTGGTCCACCGACCCGAGGACCTCCTGGATAATGGGCTCGACCTCCTTGGATGTCTTGCAGAACTCAAGGAGGCGCTGGATCACGCGGCACCCGTAGGTGTGCATCGCAAGGGTCTGCACGTTGTTGCGGAATGCCGCCACGATGAACCCGACCTTCGAAGGCATCATCTCGATGCACTTCTGGATGACGTGGTTGCCGTTCTGATCCTGCACGCAGCGGGGGACCTGCCCGGTCAGCTCCTCCACCACCATGTTCTTATAAGCGCTGTTGACAGACTCCAGCGCCTTCTGAATCACACGGCACCCATACGGCGAGAGCGTGAGGGTGAGGACATTCCCACGCAGCCTCTCGCTGAGGGTCTGCACGTGGTGGGGGAGGCCGTGCTCAAACAGCTTCTGCACGACATAGTTCCCGAACATGTGCACCATGAGCTCTGCGCACTTCGGCTCCACCTCGTCGAAGATGGCGCGCTTCTCCTCGTCGGTGCAGCCCCTGTCGAGCCTTTTCTGCAGGGCACGGCTGCCAGCGTGGTCCCGCGCAATCTCGATGAGCTTGCCCCGGAGGGAAAGGATGTCGAGGCCAGCGGCGTCACCCACCCACTCCTCCGTGCCCTGTTGCTGCTGCTGCTGCTGCTGCTGTTGCTGCTGCTGCATGGAGTGCAGAGGCTCCTTCCCGCTGCGCCTGTGGTGCGTCTGGTTGACGCTGATGTCCGACAGCGCGTGCAGCCCGTCCAGCATCCCCGGGCCCCCGAACTGCGGCACGGGCGGCGCGTAGCTGCTCCCGGGCATCTGCTGCTGCGCCCCGGCGTGCAGCCCACCTGCTGCAGCCTCCTGCTGTGCCGTCGGCACCGCCATATACCCCACAAGCCGGCCATCCTCATACACAGGGTACAGCATGCCGGGGGAGCTCTGCACCGGGGGGGCCGGTGCACGCCCCGCCTGCTGGTTGGGTGTCGCGCACTGGAACTGCTGCTGCTGCTGCTGGTGTTGGTGCTGGTGTTGCTGCTGCTGCTGCTGCTGCGGCTGAGGAGGGGGAACGGCAGGCTTCGCCTGCGGGAGCAGAGGGGGTGCCTGCTGCTGCTGCTGCGGCTGCGGTTGCGCAGGAGCTTCCCTGTGCATCGGAGGCTGCTGCTGCTGCTGCTGCAACTGCGGCGGCGGCGGCACCTGCTGCTGCTGCTTCTGCTGCGCCACCTGGGGCTTCACAGGGTGCGGGTTCGACTCCGTCTTGCAAAGGGATGTGAACATCGACTGCAGCACATTGTCATCCGCGAGCGACTCCCCGATGAGGTCGTTCCGCAGGTTGGGCTGCGGGGTGTGCGCGCCGGAGACGTAGTCAAATTCCTTCTTCTTCGTCGGGACAGGGGTGAACGCCTTGAACTTCAGGTCGGCCGGGATGGCACGCGGGGGCGTGCTGCTGCTGTCCTCCAGCGGCACCAGCTCCGGCGGCTCGCCAGGAAGCTGCGGCGGCGTCTGCTGGTGCGGCACCATCTCCTCCCGAGACACGGCGGTGGCTGTCTCCACAGACATTGCTGCTGAACCCTCTGACCTGCCCCTCTCCCGACGACACAAGGGGGAAGAGAAAACCGGGGTCGAAAAGATGTGCCTTTTAGGTTGCAGCGCCGACAGCACTCGCTGCTCTCGCCCTGCCTCTCTCGTCAAAGCGAAGAGAAGGGAAAAACGCGCAGGGCGGGTGTGTGTGTGTGTGTGTTTGGGGAGAGAAAATGTATCTAAACGTGTGTGTGTGGCCACGCAACACACAGGGATCTACAGAACTGGGAGGGGGGGGGGGGATGGGTTACAGGAAAAAAATATGCCGCAGTGTGGTGCGGTGTGTGTGTGTGTGTGACCTTTGCGTGTCAGGCGCAGTGTAGTCAAATCTCTGAGGTGTGGTGTGTGGGTGGGCGTGCTGGCAGCCATGAAGCAGAGAGGAAAGTACGGCGCAGTATACATACCCCCCTTTCAAGCCCTTGCGGAAAGAGGGGTTGGGAGTCTATAGGGGAGAGGTTGAGCGGAGCAAGAGGGTCTGGCCTGGCACACAACTGAACCAGTGAGGGCACAGTACACAGAGAGGTCAGCACCCACCCACCTTCAAGCAACGAGGATATCCCAGGGCAGAGACACTCAGGGGTGGTTGCTCACTCAGTTTTGTTCTCTTCTGACTGCGTCACATGATGCCGCATCCCCATGGAAATGGAGTTGTGGGTGTGTGAGCCGCTGCCAATTCGTGCCCAAAACAAAAGATGGGGCGGTTTGTTTTTTCCGCCAAACCCGGAAAAAAATTCTTGAGTCGGCTCTGCGCCAGGGCCTCACAACACCAGATTGCCAAAAAAAAACCGCCAGAGCTGGTTCGTTGTGTTGACAAGAAAGCGAGCAATCCCACCGCAACCCCAATCATTGGGCTGCCTTTTGTTCCACAAGGCGGCCCAACGGCGCAGGAGTTGCCCCCAAAAGCTTGCCCCCTTCAAGAGGGGCCTTCCCTTCACCACCACCGAGATCAAAAACATGGGACACGTCACAGACCCTCTTCAATCACCCCCCCGCCCCCCTTCAAGGGGGGGGCGTGCTCAACCGCATGCACATCGCTTCCTGCTGCAGCTTTGTCAGCTTTTGCGCCGCATGGTCTGGCATGTGCTCCCTCCGCAGCCTGTCGATAACCTCCCCGTGCCGCTGCACAGACTTTGAGTAAAGCCTCTCGTTGCTGCTGGCCAGCTGGTCCCCCGTCAGCACGCTGCGCGACTTGGCAGGTGTGGTGTACTTCTGAATCAGCGCCTTGCGAGACGCTTTCCTGCTCTGCACCTCGTTCGTCGACAGGCGGTTTGCAATATCGACAAGCTCCTGCGGGCCATACGCAGGCGACTTTGGATCCTCCGGAAGACACTCTGCCCGGATGCGGGAAATCGTCTCCGCCTTCCTGTTGAGAGCCTCTGTATACACACGGTGCACTGTGTTCTCCAGCTGACCAGCGGAGAGCACAGCCCGCTCCGGCTCCTGCGTGTGCTGCCTGACAATCCTCTCACGGTTCTCCTGCCTCCGGGACAGCTCTGTGTAGAACACCCTGTCGACCAGCGCCTTCTCCCCCTCGGAGTCCAGCAGCTTCACCCGGGCCCGCTTCTTCCGCAGCTCCACCCGGTCCGCCTTCGCGATGATGGTGTTGAACTTCCGGATCTCCGACAGCAGCGCCTCGATCTTCCGGTCCTTCTGCTGCAGCACCGGGTCCCCGGCAAGCAGGCCTTTGAGCCCACCCCCATTCTTCAGATTCGGCAGCCTCCGGCCTGCACCGGGCTGCAGAGGTGGGGCCCTGATGTGGCTGTCGGCCATACTGCAGGCAGCATCCACCCCAGAGAGGGCGGTTCAGGTGTGAGGGGAATGAGGTCGCTGTTCGGAGGAATGGTGTGTCCGTGAGTTTTGAAGCCAGAGTTTGAGCCGCGCCCCCGGGATCTAGCAGCCACGACTTGGCAACCTGTGTTGTGGCAAACATCGCATTGGGGTCCTGAGGAGATACGCCGCGCTTCCCACTGAGTAGCGCTACATCATACAGGGGTCGACAAATATAGCGCGGGGTGGGTGTGGGATGTAGGGGGTGGGAGCCTCGTTGCACACCCATTGCATTGCGCTGCACCGTCTGGAGCGGAATCGGTATCGTGGGTAAGGGAGATGGGGAGGGGAGGGGGGGGAAGGCGTGGGTGCTGCAAGATGAGTCCTTTCGAAAAACTGCTTTGTCCTGGGCAAGACGTTAAACTACCTGGGAGGGCTTCCCCAGACCATGACGGGTGCTTGCACCAGGAGTTTGAAACAGCCACTCATGCCTTGCGATGCTCAAGTGCCTGCTGGACCCCTATGTCCTTCAGGCCCAAAGCAGGCAACGATATGGGAGCAACCGAACAGGGGAGGTGAAGAGGGCACGGGTCTTAGCCTGATGACACACTGCAACCTCAAGGTGACTGGCGACACCTCTCCCACAGTCTGCGGCGACTCTGCCGTGGCGACAAGGCTTCCTGTCATGGGAGATCGCTGCGTGGATCAACGTGGCACCACCCGTGTGCTCGGCAGGTTGTTTCGGCACCTGTTTTCTCCGTGTCATGCTTTTCGTGAGCGTGTCAGGGATGTTGGCACACGCTGGGGAGGGTTCACATGATGACATAACATATATCAGAAGCACACACCCACGTGGCGCTGTCCTTGGCAGGACTTTGAAAGTGCCGCCTTGATATCCTTGTTGGATAGAACCCTCATATCACACCCTCAATCAGCTGACGCAAAAACTGCTGAAAAACAGTTTTTTCAACCGGAAGCGAGATCTCAAGAGAGAGAACGGAGAGAGTGGATCAACGAAAGCCGGTGTTCTTCGTTCTTTCTTGCTGTGGGTAGGGATGGGGAGGGCTGCCACCAAAGGGGTTGCCGCTGCCCACCCCCCCCCCCCGGGGGGGTGGGCAGCGGCAACCCCTTTGGTGGATTGTCCCCCCCAGTGACCCCCCCCCTACCCCCCCCCCCCCAATGCTACCCTTCATGACACTACGGCAGGTGGGAGTCCTGCTGCGGTAAAACAAGGAACTCCCACCACAACACAGGGTGCATCGATTCTGACAGAATCAATGCCATGCCAGCAACACCGTTGTTATACCTCTCCACTCCCACAATGCACACGGAAGTGATTCATTGATAGGCCGGTGTGCCGGTGTGACCTGATGACACTTTGCACACCACGAGGAGGAGGGGGTAACAATCACGAGTTGATCCACGTAGATTCAGCCGATCGATATGCTCGGTGAGGGGGGGGGGGGGGGGGGCAGGCTTGCCGTATACGTAGGATTTCTCGGCTGGAACGTATATATACGTACAGGCAGTATACGCCGTAACGTATATATACGCTCCTATACTTTGGTAAGGCAACCTCTCAGTGTTCACCCCCACCAGTGGTGCCGGGAACAGGGTTCCGAGGATTCCAAGATTCGCCCCAGGCAGTTCCCAAGGAACGGTGACGAGGATTCACGGGTTTTGTTTAGAGCTCTGTGTGAAGTCAGTTGTTGAGGGCTTTTCATACCCTCACCCACATCCTTGCAGCGAAGCTGCACGTTCTCCAGTCCGGAATGTCTGGCGCGTTCGCAGGTTGTGCATCAGTACCACAAAGGGAGGGGGGTCTGGGGGGCGGTGCCCCCCAGCCGCCGGAGGCCACGGCAGTAAACATCTGCTGTTCCTTGCGGGCGAGAGATGTGATTCTGTACGGCTGCAACCCCCTTCCTGAGGCTGGGTCGTCTGGTTCCATTGCCCGATGTGAATCCTAATTGTTGCGCGAGGATATGGCCCGCGACAGGCACAAGGCATGTCACAAGAGACGTCCTTCGCATCAGTGCCTGGTAGCACGGCGAAGGTTACCTAGCCCACCTAGCGTGGGTCGATGGAAATGAATCAGGGGACCAAAAAAGGTGTTGATGGTTCGATAGTTAGTAACAGGCCTGACTGTACCGGCACCCCTGGGGGTTGGGGGTCTCATCTGAACGTATATATACGTATATATACATATACGTCTTATACGTATATCGCAAGCCTGGGGGGGGGGGGGGGGGTGGGGGGGCAGGGGTGTAAATAAGGCCGACTCCCGACTCCCGACTCGCGCCGGATTTTTTGGGATTGGGAGGGTTGCCTTGCTTCCCTTAGGGAATGTGCGGTATTAGGCACCCCATGGCCAAAATGACCCCACTGCGATCCGCACAGACTCCAAATATTCAAAAGAAAGGGTTTTTGGAACACCCGAGGAGGGGGGGTCCCGATGGGTGGGTGGGGGTGTGGGGGTCCCGCTGGGTGGGACATGGTGTGTGCCTCCCAGTCATCTTCTTCATTACCGGTCTCTGAACTGGGGTGAGTTCATTGCCAAACCACTGCTGTGAATACGGCGCCCCTTTCCCGCCCCTTTTGCCAGATCCTGGCAGCTCCCAAGAAGAGTTGTGTTCCGCCCCCATCAGGTGGTTGAGCATACCGCAGCGCACACGTGCACAACCACACACACTCCACACAGATGCGTCACACATGTGACGCAACTGTTGCGACACAAAACATGCCTCAGGTAGAGGCATTAGTGTTTGACTCACAGCCAACATAGCTCTCAGTGGGGCCGTGGATGGTGTGGATGCATCCATGCATGCATCCACGGCATCCAGGGATGCCCGAAAATGTCAAAAAATGGATTTTCGATTTGGCATACAGGCATTCATCCACTGCAGGCAGGCCTGCATGCAGGGCTTCGGAGCTCCAGGCTGTGTGTGGATGCATCCACAAAATTTGTGGATGCATGCGCTGCATGCACGGGAAATACTGAGAGCTATGCAGCCAAATACTGCTGCCGTGAGTGAGGTGCTCGCAGCGTGTGGGGCGCTGCGGGCGAAGTGGGGGGTTGGCTGGGACAGCCAACATGGCGCTGTGCGTCGCGTGCTTCTTCGCGGACCACCTCGCACGCGGGAAGACCCCGCAAGCGCCGAGTCAGTCCGCCCTGACCGAATGGTGGGCGACTGCTGGAGGGTCCATGGGACTCTCCACGGCAGAGGTGGCCGTACTACAGGATGCGTGCAGGATTGAGTAGGGTTTGAGACCGCCCGTCCCCCCCAGCCCCCCACCCCAGGTACCTTAGGTGACTGTAAATAACCGACTCCCGACTCCCGACTCCTGACCCCCAAACCTTATTTACAGCCCTGTGGGGGGGTGGGGGTGGTCAGATGCAGTCGCTGATATATGCAGTGTGCCCCACCTCAACCGGAAGGCTGAGCGTGATGGACGCCGGGCAGGGCAGGAGCAGGAGAATGAGGGGGGTGCAGGGGCGAAGTGTACACCAGGAGAGAGGGCGGTTTGTGATACAGGGAGGCGGAGTAAGGGGGGACTGTAAAGAAGCTGTAAAGTGAGCGGGCACCGCGTCCCGCCTTTCTCTTGAAATGCAGGCATGTGGTGTGTCGGAGATCAGGAGATGGGGGGGGGGTGGTGAAATCGAATTTGAAGGGAGCACAAGAATGATCGCCCTTAGGAGATGGGGGGGGGGGGGGGATGTGTGGGTGTTTTGGATGCAAAGGCCAAGATAAACTCACTGGGGGAAACTCTCACTCTCTGTTGCACAAACATTGGCAGTGCCGACACCCCGACGATGACAGGACAGCTCACTATTACTTGCACCGGAGAGCGAGAGAGACACCCCATACGAACAGTTGGTGGGACAGAGACAAGACAGGGTGCCATAGCAGAACGGCGGGAACGATAGTGGTTCGAATGTGCGGTGTTGAAGCGGTCCTGTTACCTCCATCTCCAAAGCCACCGTGCGACCAAAGAGCACGTCCACAAAGCGTTGAAAAATCGATAGTAAATCCGAACAGCACATGCCGCCGTGTGCTACAGAGAGAAGACAGGGTGCCATGGCAGAACGGCGGTAACGAAGGCAATCAATCACATGCCCTGCATGGACATCTTCATCTGCGTGAGGTGGTTGCAGAACTCTTCGAACAGAACGTACCCTCCCTGCGTGTGGTGTGGGTGCTGGACTGGAGAGGGGAGGGGTGAGGGTGCGAAACTGATGCAGAGCAACACCCCAAAGTGAAACTGAGACACCCCACCCACCAGGTAATGTGCATACACCGTTGACGTCCATCTTCTTGAAGGCCTGCACCGCGTCGATCGTCGGCATCCCCTTCATCTTCGGCAGGGCTGCCTCCTGCAGAACAAAGCAAGGCAAACAGTGAGGGAGTGGGGGGCAGATCAGTGGCATGCAGCACGCTGTGGGGCTTCTTCAATCGAAGGTGCCGAAAGGCACCCCCCTGCCTCCCTTGCGAAATAGGAGTCGGAACTGAGACACGTGAATCTTCAGATATTGGTGCAGACACACACCGAGCTGCTCTTGATGTGACACATGACGCGCCCCAAAACCCCGCCCCTGCTGGGGGCTGCCCATTTGCTCCGTCGTGGCATACCAGTTCAGACAGGGAGATGCGCCTGTCGTTTGACCTGTCGATCTGCTGGAATGTGCGCCACAGCTCGTTGTACTGGACGAGGAACTTAAGGAAGAGGCCAAACTCCTTCCGCCCGATCCACCCGTTGCGCGACGTGTCGGCGGCCTTGTACGCACGCATGATGGCAGGCTTGTGGTTGAACTCCGGCCAGATGTAAACACACGCCTTGTCCAGCTCTGCGAGGGACAGCAAGCCGTTCCCATTGTTGTCCAGGTCTTTGAAAACCTTTGTGATATCCTCCATCGGTGGAAGCGCAAGAGGAGGCATCTTGCGAGAATACGCCCCACTGCTGCTGCTGGCACGGCTCCCTGCAGAGCTGCCACTGGAGCTCAGTGTCCCGGAGTGCGCATCGTACGACACAGCATTCCCCGCAGCGCGCCGAATCAGCGCACGGTCACCCCCCAGGCCACCCCCAAACCGCGTCTTGGCGAGGTGCATCGCAAACTCATCGAACAGGACGTACCCCCCCTGGTTGGAGTCCATCGCGCTGAACACGCCCTCGACATCCGCCTCCGTGAGGCCCAGGCTTGCGGCACCCCCCTTCAGCTCCTGCAGGGAGACGCGCCGGTCGCCCGAGATGTCCACCTTTGAGAACCTCCTCCACAGCTCGTTGTAGTAGTGCAGGAATTTGAGGAACGCCTTGAACTCATTCCGCGCCAAAAGCCCTGTCCCGTTGGTATCTGCTGCCTTGTAGGCACGCATGATGGCAGGCTTGTGGTTGAAATGGGGCCACAGCATCACCACGCCCCTGTCGAGCTCTGCGAGGGACAGCTTGCCGTTCCCATTCGGGTCCAGCGTGTTAAACAGCTTCTTCCGCTCCTCCGCGTTGGGCATGCGCATCTCGCCACGCGGCCCCTGCGTTGCCGCCACGGTGTGCGTCCCGCGGGGCCCCTGCTGCGGCGTACCGAGAGATGGGAACCGCGCGCACTTCTGAGACCTCTTCGAGTGCAGCGTGTGCCCACGCGCATCCACCAGGAAGTGCCCCCGCGATGACTCACCCAAAGACGGGCCTCCTGGCGACCCCCCACGTACCTTCCGGTCGGCAGGCGAGTAGTAGTTGGAGTAGGCGAGGGTTGATGGCTGGTCGGGGTTCCCCCTGCTGAAGGTCAACTCGCTTGCGTCCTTGAAACGGATTTTGTACTTCAGCACGCGGTTCTCCGTCGCGTTGCTCTTCGCGATGCGGTTCAGCGCCTCTGCGAGCGTGCAGCGGTGCGGGAGGGATGTGACCTCCCACTTTGCGAAGCTCGCATCCTTCAGCACAGGCTTCTGCGGGTTCATGCGCTGCGGGACAGGGCCATTGGTTGACAGTGTACCCCAATGCCCCCTCCGCGCCTCGTCGAAGCTGGTTGTCGGCTCTGCAGCCCCACCGCCCGACCCGGACCTCGGGAGGTGCAGCGCGCAGTAGTTCAGCGGCTCCTTCTCTGTGATGCCGCCCAGCTTGTTGTAGGGGAGGTCCAGATAGGTCGCCATGGTTTTGCCCAGACCCCAACCCAGGCAGGGCCCCTTTGTCGGAACGCTTTCCCCTCCCCCTCCTGCGATGTGATGTGCATGATTTGGCAAGTCGCCCAAACCCCACCCCAACTCCGCCAAATTCGGGTCAAATCAGGTGGCAAACAAAAAGCGTAGCGACCGTGCTTCCTTCTTCCTTAATGATGCGTTGACGCTTCCACCACCCTAGCCTGCTGCTTTGATGTGGGTGTGGAGCACATGTGAACACGAAATAGCAAGACACACTGAAAAGAAGCAGGTCGTCGGAAGCACTCCTACACTTTAACGCATCATGCATGTGCTTAAAAATATCGCCGCGCCTTTCGACACCAGATCTTGCAACCCTCGCAAAACCCCCCCACCTGCCAGATGCCGTGGTGTGCAATCCAACGATATGGGGGGAAGTGAGCGGGGGGGTGGGGAGGGGGTCATATCCCGACCACACCAGCGGGCAGCTTCTCACCCATCTGCTACATGTTCAGCGCGTCGGGGTGGAGGGGCCGGGGCGCGGTGCCTGGAGGGGGCGGCCTCCCTTCGGGTGGGCTAGGTGAAGCGCTAGGTTCAGGTGAGGTAGGCTCAGAAGAAGGGAGGCAGAACCACTGGGCGGGGGGGGGGGGGGGGGGGCACAACCACACGGTGGACTCCCGCCCGGTCAGACACCCACTTTGCAGTTTGGAAAATTAGCGGGTGTCCTGGCACCCGCTAGTGGGTGTCTCGGCACCCACTAGTGGGTGTCTAAGCGGGTGTCAGACACCCACTAGTGGGTGCCAGACACCCGCTAGTGGGTGTCTGACACCCACTAGCGGGTGTCTGGCACCCACTAGTGGGTGTCTGACACCCGCTAGTGGGTGTCTGGCACCCACTAGTGGGTGTCTGGCACCCGCTAGTGGGTGTCAGACACCCGCTACGCTACTATACTATATTCTCGAGGTGAAAATCTGGCTGGATCAGGGGCATATCCTGGGATCCTGGCCGGGGTATCCCGGTATTAGAGAGAAGAGGGGGGGGGATGATGAGGAGGCCCCAGACCCCAGCCCCTGCCACTTGTCATTTGCGTGTTGCCTTTGCGTGTGCGCCTGTGCCTCCCTGTTCTGTATTTTTTTACCCTCACGGGTATCACGATACAGGGCAGTCCCCCCCCTCCTCCCCCCAAAAATCGTTCGCATCATCTTGGCGCCCATTCCTTCCACTTTCTGTGGATGTGTTTGGTATTTCCGAACGGAATTTTCCAGCGTCAAGACTGATACCTCGCCGTTTTCGAGTCAGTCACTTCCACCGCCGCTGCGATTTGCGTACCGGTAGTTGTGCAGAAATGCTAACATTTAATTTGCTCTGTGGAACCTGGACTGCACCTTCTGGGATGTGAGTCTGTAGATAGTTGGACAGTTGCGGTACCCATCTGTTAGAAAGCTGAAAGGAACCTTGTCGGGCGATCAAGGACGACTGAGGGTTCAGTTTGAGTTTAATGTGGTCCAAGGGTACAACAGACATCACTGCTTTGCAGATCCCTCTTGCTTGTCCCTCTGGTAACTTCCAACGGCTCAAACTCCTCGACTTCCTTGGGTGGGCATTTGCCATACCTGACGTAAAACAGTGATGCTTCGTGCTAGTGGTGAACCTGACGTTAGTAAAGGAAGGGTGCTGCGGCTGTCCACGAGGGGCTCTGATGCCTCCTCACGGTGCCTGGTTGGTCGGTTCAGGATGAAACAGAGCAAATTTAGTGTTAGGGGGATGCCTCTGGTCAAGGCCTTTTCACAAAAATTGACCCACGGCGCCGAGTTGGGCCGTTGGTTCCTGGTTGTAGCTCGGTCTACGCCAGGTTCCACACCCCGTCATCGCAAAACGTACACATACACAGAGGCAAACACAACAGCCTCTGTGGTACGGGAGCATGGCGGGAGTAAATTTTGCCTTTTGGTCAAATAGGCACCCTTTTGGAAACAATTGACCCGCAGGGTGGCTGAGTCTTATCAGACAGGCCGACCTATATGTTGATCAGTGGAGCCACACAACCTGTTCAACCTGCCCCCGGGGTGGCTGAGTCCACCCCTGCCGTAGCGTAAGATAAGCCTACGTCGACCCTCGTCGTCCTCTTCGTCGTCCTAGGACTGTGGAGTTCAGCAATCAAGGATGCGGAACTGCTGTGAGCTGCACACTCTCTTGACACACCTGCACGTATCTGCGTTACACTCGTGGTAACCCCGAACCCTGTATTTATACAGGAGACTTCCATCTGGGACAGTTTCTGTTTCAGATGAGTTTTGGCAGTGGTAGCCATCTTTGCTATGGAGCCATCGTCATTGCTATCGTCGTCACTCGGACCCATGAGCAGTGGATACAATTGGTGTGGAAGGAGAGGGTGCAGTTCTGGATCAGCAGGTCTGAATCTGAAATTGACTGAACCCCACAGGTCTGAGATGACTCCAGTCGAAATCAGCAGGTCCCAGGTTGACCTGACATGATTTCCACCCAGAATTACAGGGAATCCCCAGTAATTTGGTGGTGAAAAGAGGGTGCCAGACACCCGCTTTGGTGGTAAAAAGAGGGTGCTAGGCACCCACTCGTGGGTGCCAGACACCCGCTAATTCCGCCAAACTATTCACCCTCTTTCAGACACCCACTTTGGCCTGTGGGAGTCCACCGTGCAGGTTGGGTGAGGGAGCAGGTGGGGGAGTGTAAGCGGAACACACAGTGGGCTCTTTCATCGCGTGTGTGTGTGGCGTTGCACTCACACAACCACAGGCTCGCGCACACCCATTTGATTGTTGCATGAATCGCCGTCCGCTCAAAGCTAAGCGGCGTCGAGCTGCGATGAGACAGCTAGAAGCAGGCGGCAGCACCTTCCGATGCAAAAATAAACTGTCACACCAGACAACACTCACATCACCTCACAGCACTCGTTTAAAGTGCGGCCTTGATTCGTGTCTCCAAGCTACCTCGAAAAAAAATTGGTCTGAAACACACAGAACACAACGTATGGCACCCCCTTCACGGAAAAGGGGGAGGGGGGGGGGGTGCTGCAGACAAAAACCCATGATGCCACATTATTTTGATTGCTGATATTATCTTCCCCGCAACAACACCACAACACAACCAACGCAGAGGGGATAAACCCCCCCCCCCCAAGGTGAGAAAAAAAGGTGAGAAAATGTGAGAAATGCGGGGGGGACGCCCCCTTCATCCCCCCCCCTCACCGGCTGACGATCCGTGGGTCGCAACGAAAGCCTCGCCCTCCCCCCCCCCCCCCCACCCCCAGGCACACCCCAGGTGTCTTGTAACACGGGGGGGAACAACGAGAGGGCGGGCACATTCACACACACACACACACATGACTATTTAGTGTCTTCGTCGCAGCAAGGGGGCGATATATACCACCCTTTTTATTGATTTCACGTGTCAGTGTTTGACTTTTTCGCAACTTCATTTCTTCCTTTTCTCCCTCTCCAACCCCACCCGTGACACCACCAGGGTTTAGCTAGCCCTGGTCCGATTATCCCCGGTTCTTCGCTGAAGAGACGCGGCCGGGGGGAGGGGTACGAAGAGCACGCGTCGAAACCGGTGTCACGCCGTGTTGGGGAATCCTTCGGGAGTGCGATACTGAAGGGGAGGTGCTACTGCCCGTGCAGGGCGACACCGCCTTAAAACTTTGTAACCACACACAAACCCTCTATTCCCCCAGGCCTGATGAGCAATCCCCCCTTCCCCATGTTGTGATTTCCTTTCTACCTTGCACAAAACATCCCATTTGCCCCTTTACTTCCTTCGAAAGTGTTGTGACTTCCCCCCTACCCCACCCCTCGGGAGTGCCACTCCTCTGGTGGTTAAAAGTGACCCGCCGTTGTGCCTTCGGCATCTGTTGCGTGTGCCGTCGTATTCTTCCTATGCACTAGTTATAGCTATCCGGGGGCGGTCTGCTGTCGCACCAGCGGGCTGCCCCACCTCTGCACCCTCGGTTTTTAAGATGTTCACCACAGTGGAGAATGATCCCCTTCTCTGTGGCGATCGAGCCAAGCTGGACGAGGTTCGCCTTCGGGCGAAGGTCATGTGGGCGGACAAAAGGTGCCTGCTCCTGAGACTCATCAGCAACCTGCTTCTTCCTTCAAGCCCTCAAGACTCTTGAAGCGGCCTGACTCTTTAGTGTCTACGTCGCAGCAAGGGGGCGATATATACCACCCTTTTTATTGATTTCACGTGTCAGTGTTTGACTTTTTCGCAACTTCATTTCTTCCTTTTTCTCCCTCTCCGACCCCACCCGTGACACCACCAGGGTTTATAGCTAGCCCTGGTCCGATTATCCCCGGTTCTTCGCTGAAGAGACGCGGCCGGGGGGAGGGGTACGAAGAGTACGCGTCGAAACCGGTGTCACGTCGTGTTGGGGAATCCTTCGGGAGTGCGATACTGAAGGGGAGGTGCTACTGCCCGTGCAGGGCGACACCGCCTTAAAACTTTATAACCACACACACACACACCCATCAAGAATACCTATTCTTGCATCATAGCAACAAGGGGACGGGGAGGTGGGTAGGGCCAGCCAGGGGGGGCTTTCTTGTGAACATCATTGGTATTCTTTTTTTGCGTTTGCCGGACCACCTTTTTTTTTGATGAGAAAAATTGTCATCGATCGCGAGAAAACACCCCACGCGCCTGTCATGAAGCGTGGCGATGTTCTGCAAGGATCTGCACCGGCACAGTTTCCTGCGCTGTTGCACAACTCTCAAAAAAACAATCTACTTCACCGTGGTCCAGCCGTCGTCCCCCAGCTCCACGTTGTTCTTCCCAACCTTCTTCTTCTTCTTCTTCGGCTGCGGCGGGACCGGCGGGGCACCCGCCTCCACAAGGAGCCGCGCAGCAGCAGCGTGCACCGCCTCCAGCAGTGCCACACGCGTCGCCCCCACACCACCCTCCGCACCGACACTCCGCGCCACCTCATGCAGGACAGAGTCCAGGGTAGCTGCGGGGGCGTTGTTGCCGCCATCCATGTCGACATCCATCGGCCCCATCAGCGGTGAGGTTTTGGCCTTTTCAAGCTGCGGCGCGCCCTCATCCGCGGACACCTCGTTGTCGGAGGCGAAGTCGTCCTGCTTCTGGACGGCCTGCATCTTCTTGCCCTGCTGCGCCTGCTGCGCCATCCCGAGGGCAGCCTCCACCTTCTCATAGTTCGACACGACGCATTCGCGGAACATGGTGTTGAGGTACTTGCTCACCTCCTCGACTGTGCCGTCCTCAATAGACGCCTCCATCGCCTCGTCAATCTCCCCATAGAGGTAGTGCTCCAGCTCATCCGGGAAGATCTCCGCCTCCTTCGCGAACCAGTCACGGATGTCCTCCACCATGTTCTCGACAGCGCGGTCCGCCTTTTCGCGCGACTGCATGTGCTGCTTGCAGAGCTGCAGGCTCCCCCAACCCGCGAAGGCGGCGCCAACACCCTGGCAGAACCGCTCCAGCTGCTCTCCCTTGCACTTCATCTTGCTGCCTGTGGCAAAAAGCATAAACATGGGATGCGAATGTGCGTGGGAGGGAGGAAGGAGTGGGCTGGGGGTCTGTGATTTGCAAGCCGATTTCTTGGTTGGTGGTATCTCCCAGCACGGCGCCCTAGTTTCTAGTTTGACGAGTGAGGTAACTAGTTATTTTCTAACTAGATAACTAGTTATCTAACGAGTGATCGATCGAAATTAAAGAGCAATCTCTCGTGATCACTCGTTAGGTCTATTACTCGTTAGTCCACTCGTTAGATAACTAGTTATCTCGTCGACTAGTGCGCCGTGAGACATGCACCCCCCCACCCCCCTCCGCCCCAGCAAGAAGCAACCGATACATCCGACGATCTGAATGATGCCGTATCTACCACTCCCACCTCCCCCCGTCACCCCCAGCAAGGGCGGAAAGAGATGGCCACAGCATACCTGACGGGGCAGCAGTGGCGCCGCTCATTGTGTGTGTGTAGAGCCTCCGTGCAGAGGGTGTCCTGCAGTGACCGACATGAGTTGTGCTATGGTGCAGCGTGTGAGTGGGGTGTCGGGGCCGGGGTTGCAGGGCATGCGCTGCTGCTGGGCTCACTTTTGGGAAGAGGTCGAAGGGAGGAAGGGAGCTCACATCGGATCACATTGGCCTTCGAAGGGGGCGGGGGGGGGGGGGGTTGCTGGGTGTTGAGTGTGGGGAGGACGCATTCGGGAGAGAGAGAGAGAGGGGGGGTGGGGGTGGTGCACAGGGCGCCTGGCGGACTGCACTGACGAACGAAAGCGTTTGCCCCAAGAGCATATAACATAACCCAGGCAAGGCCTGGTGGGGGGGAGTTCGTTGGGGCAAACAAGGGTGGTGTGCGAGGATGAATGCAGGCGGGAAGAGGAAGGGTAGTGAAGAAGCAGAAGAAAAAGGGGAAGTCACAGAGTTGACCCCCCCTTTTCGTAGTGCGGGTGCGGGGGGGGACGGGGGGGGGGGGAGAAGGGGAGAGTGGACTGCTGCAGCTGCAGAACAGTTGAGTCGCAGAACCCCGACACACACACACACACCACCACCCCACACTCTGCCACTTTACTCACGCTCTTCGTCGGAGGGGGGGGGGGGAGGAGGAGGTGAGGTGAAGGGGGAAAATTCGTTGGTACAAACAAGGGGGTGGGGGTTGCACGGGTTGAGCCATGTTCCACACCAATGGTGTGGAACATGGCTGGTACACCAAGATGGTTGAACGGCACCTAAAAAAAAGGCCCTCAAAGGACACTGCACTGCTTCTCTTCCTTTATACCTTTATAGGCGCCCCGCCTCAACCATGGTGACGGTGACAGTTTTTACCTCAACCCAGATTTAATCGCCTTCGCCCCCTCCCCCCCCCCCCCCCCTCCCCCCCTTTCCACAACCAACACAGCAGGCCGACAAGGAGGGATTGAATGGAGTGGGGGCGGGGGTGGGGTTCGAAGAGGGAAGGGCAACGCGATACATCCCCCAACAACCAGGCTCGGGGCAATACAGTATACCAGCACACAAATTTCTAAAGACAAAAAAAAAGACACCTCTAAGGCTGAGGGGCGAAGTGGCGGGGGTGGGTGGTGGGCAGGGGGGGGCTCAAGGGAGGCAGGCAATAAACCCTGCTGCCTCAACGATCGTGACGCATGTCGGATACACGGCGTGCGGGGGAAAAGGTGGGAGGTGGGTCGAAGAAGGAGAGTCATCACAGAGAGAGAAACAGAGGTCGAGCGGCGTGTCAGGCTTCTCTGCAGCGGTCTTTTCGTGGACTTCTGTGTTCGATTCCGATCTCCGCGAATCCGACATTTCGTTTGCCTGCGATGCGTCAGGAAGACGAGAAGGGTTCATTTCATTTTGGCTGTGTTTTTCATCGTGGTGGTTCGTGCTGATCACTGAAGGAGCTCTTTTCTCCATTGGTATTTCCCGAAAGTCCAAATTGCGGAGTTCACGCAGGAGTTGTGAATAGTTCGTGCATCACAATATTTGCACTCCGTGCGTAGTTCATGCGCTTATTGTGCGAAGCGTTTTCGGCAACACCACGGCCCGTTTACCTTGCGTATTTTTCCACAGATGAGACCCTGCACAATACACAGCTGTACTTTATATGCTTGCAGACCCGATAAACCGGCCCCCTGCAGGGCCACGCCTTTTGAACGAGTTTGAACGATTCTTTGGCCATACTCTTCACAGCCCCCCCGACAGAGAGGGAGCCCCTGTTTCGAGCCGGCATTTCCTCTAACACCGCCTCTTCTCCTTCTCCCCTTCCCCCCCCTTCTCCACAAGGGGGAGATGCACTGATATTCACCCCGCATTTGGGAGAGTGCCACCACCACCTCCCCCAAACCAGGGGGCGGGTGGGTGGTGAGGGGTATACTGCCACGCTGAAGACACACCGGGCTTGCACAGCAACAGACAAAAAGAACGCAAAGCCCAATTTTTTTGGATTTTTTTTGCTCCAGAAGGCGGAGGAACAACACCAACCACCCCTACGCTGTTTGCATCATGATGCAAACCCTCCACTAGATCCACACTACACACGATGCGAGCAGGACAGGCCCGGCAGGGGCAGGGGCATGGGGGGATGGGGGGAGGGCCCCGGTAAGGGGGATATAACGATCTATCGGCGGTACAGGGGAGGGGGGAAGGTGTGGGGGGCGGTGCGATATTGGAGGAAGCGGCACCCTGACAGCACCCATCTGGGGGGAGGGGAGGGGGGGGGGGGGAGAGTTATGGGCGGGAGTACCTCCAATTCACAGCCGGCCGACGCTACAGGGGGGGGGGGGTTTGGCGGTGATCCCGGATCAAAGAAAACAAAAGGAATTCATCAAACTCACCGCTGAAAAGCCTTTTCTTACTCTGCGAGGGGAGGGAGGGCTGCTCCCCTTTTTTCCTTTCAGGCAATACCCCCCCCCCTCGAATTTTCCCTCGCATCCCCACCCCCCCCCCTCTCCCCAGCCCACCCCTCCCTTCAATACCGCGCACCACGGGCACCCGCAGAGGTGTAGGCGGCAATTGCCGACTCTGTTTGTCGGGTGGTTGAAGAGAAGGAGGCGGCATGCGCGTGTGACGCTGCCCATGAAGTAGTTTCGACATGATAGGGATGTGCCGTGGGTGCTGCGGTGTAGTGTCCTGCCGGGAGGGGAGCCAGCGCAACATCGGGGCGGTCGTGGTAGGCATGCAGCGGCTCGGGCACCGCACGCGGCGATGGCGGCAGCGGGGCAGCCTCTTTGAGGTCCGGCGACACCAGCCGCGACGGGCGCTGCCCCACGTCCACCGACGACGCCGCCTCAACGAAGAGGGTGTGGTTGCCCCGCAGCAGCATCTCCTCCTCCTCCAGGAAGTGGCGCTGGTGGCGCAGCCGGATCTCCTGGTGGATCAGCGGCACCTCCTGCTGCTCCACCTCCACGCGCTTGTGCTGGAATGCTTCGTTCTCACTCTCGAGGTGCCGCAGGCGCTGCGCCACCTCGTCTGCCGATGCCTGTGCCGCGCTGAGCTCGATAGCAGACCCGCTCTCTGCATCCTTGAGTGCGCGGAAGGCCATATGCTCTTCGTCCTTCAGGGCGGCTGCGGTGGTGGTTGCATCCATGGCGCGGTTGAGTGCATCCCTCAGGTCGTGTTCCCGTGCCTGGAGGGCGGCAACTTCCAAGTCGATGGCGTTCATCCGCTCGCCTGACACGACGACGTCGCGGAGCGTCTCGGCCAGGCCGTGGCCTGTGGCCTGCTCGCGCTGTTTCAACTCGTGGATGGTGATGCGGAGCTGGGATACCTCAGAGCGGAAGCGTTCGATGTCTGTCTTGATCTGGATAGACATCGCTGCGTTGTGCTGCTCCTGGTCGGCGAATTTTACCAGCTGTGCGTTCGCCGTGCTGTGCAGTTGCGTCACGTGGGCCAGGTGCTGCGCGCAGTCGGCATGGACCCGTGCCGCGTGTGCCTCCTTCTGGCGCTGGCTGTCCAGCTCCGAGGCGTACCGCGTGCACTCCAGCTGCTGCTGGTCGACGTCGCGCCTGCTCTGCATCACGGCACGCTCGAGCTCCCTCTGCTCCTCAATGGCGCGCCGCAGCGCCTCCTCCGCTGCCGCCAGGCGCTCCTCTGCACCCTGGTGTGCACGGCGCCCGTCCTCCACAGCCTGGCGCGCCCTCGCCTCGGCATCCCGCAGCTGCTGCAGCCGCAGCTGCGCCTCATCGATGCCCGCTTGTCGCGAGCTCATCTCGAGGAAGGCACGCACTCGGCAGTAGAACGCATCCACGAGGGTGGGGTACCGCTGGCAGAACTTCTCCCAATCGCTGCGGCTCACAGCGCTGGTGCGTTTGTAGTCTATCTTGGCGACGAGATCCGCGATGGTGGCCGGGGAGAACACGTTGGAAAACAGCCCGAATGCATTCCGCAGCTCGTCCAGATCCAACACATGGTCGGTGTTGCGGTCGAACTCGCGGAACAGCAGATCGACCTTATCGTCAAACGTATGCGCCTCAGGCACAGTCTGCGTGGGCGCCAGACGGGACGACGAGGGCACGCTGTACGACGCAAGCTGCATTGCACCCCCAACGGGACCCCCCACAGCCGCTGCCGGCATCACAGGCATCGTGGGCATCACAGGCATCATGGGGCCCAGCGCCGGCGACAGCGGCGCCGCCGGGGCCACCGGGGCAGGGGGCGCCACCGGCAGCACCGGCAACACTGCAGCACCACTGCTGCCCGCGCTCAGAGGGGGGCTCTGCCGCACACGCTGCGGCTGCAGCAGAGGCACAGTCGCTGCGGTAGGCGACGGCGGCCCACCCACCCCCCGCTGCTTCTGAGTCGGGGTGGGCGGCAGCGGCGGCGGGGCGTGCCTGACAGTCAACCGCGGCGCAGCCGCTGTCAGCGGGCGGGGCACCGCGAAGAGCTGGCAGCGCTGCGTGAGCTGCATCGGGTCTGTCAGATCCACCCACGTCCGAACTGTGCCATCGTACACCTTCAGCGAATCTGTGGAGAAAGCCTCCCCGGCACGGGCCGCTTCGATCGCAAAGATTGCATCCCCCTGCCTCCTGATCTCATCAAGGGACGGCGGGGTCGGGAAGGTGATTTCAAAGTTGTGCGTCGACCCACGCAGCTCCGCCGCCACCAACACAGAGAGCATCGCACGGGAGGGGGGGGGAGGAATAGATAGATAGACGATTTACGTGCGTTGCGGAGATGGGCTTCGTTACCGCTGCCCTACAACACAGCGCCGCCCTCTGCCGCGCGTCGCCTCCCCCTTGCTCCCGCTCACCCGCAACCCCTGGGGCGTGGCGGTGGCGGCGGTGGCGGCGGGGGAGGGAGTTGGGGGTGGTGGGGGTTGGGCTGCGGGCTGCCACCCACCCCACCCCCTCACGCCCCACCCCCGCCCGACTCGCACGGACCTAGGTCCGCACTCGACCTGTCCCCTCCCCCGACGATCCCCACGTCTGCACACCCTCCCTCCTGTGGTGGTGGTGGTGGTGGTGGTGGTGGGTGACTGTGTTGGGGAAAACCAATGCAACCGAGTGAATCACAAGAGAGAAAAGGTAGCAACGACAGTTGGTGTTCTTCGAACGCAGAACACCCCCCCCAGAACTCGGGAGTGAAGGGGTGGAAGAAAGGTGAATAAAGCAGAGAGAGCTAACTGCCCCTCCCCTCCACCCGTTAACACAGGCTGTGTGTGTGTGTGTGCGATGAGGAAGCAAACCGTTCACATAAAGGGGCGTGTGACAGTTGCCTTGGGTGGAGGGGGGGGCGGGGATGAGGAGGGGCGGTGGGAGCAGGGTAGCTAACACCGTTGACATTTGCCTCCTCCCCTCCGTCTGCTGCCCATTCGGCATCACAAACATGTTATCCCCTTCCCATCCCTCCCCTCCTCAACCCGTATCCCCTCCGCTTCTCCGCACAGATTATTGCCTTTTTGCTTGTTAACCGGCAGGCGCGGAAACAACTGTATTCTTTGTTTTGTCTCGCGCGCAGAAGTCAAGATGGGATTGCCTTTGCCATCCCACATCTCTTCTGCAACATTACGCGAGAAATGCGGAAATCCGTAATTTTTTTTGGATGGCATGTGCCTTGCCTGCCAATCTCGTCGGAACTGCCACACAGTTTCCAACCTTCCCTGAGACAGGGCGAGAATCACTGTTTGTGCGCCAAAGCCGGGCAAAACAAAGGCAACTCCCACAGGCCTGATGCGTGTCTCTGCACGGATGAATTGGGAGAATCTGACGCAGAATGTGTCGGATCAGGTGTGAAGAATCTCTCAGCGGGAGGGTGCGGGGGTGCGGGGAGGAGGGGTTATGAGATGGCAACGAATGAATCAAAAAAAAGCATACCGGGCGAACACATGCAGCAATCTCATCGAGAGATGGAGGAGGGGGGGGGGTAGGGGGGGTCAAATGCCACCCTTTTACGTGGACAAACACGATTTTTCAAAAAACCGGCGCAGAGGCCCCAAAGCCCCCGTAAACCCTCCAAACCCCCCCAGATCGGTCCGGAAACCCATCGAACCCCACTTTTCCACCATTCCGGGCACCTCAGGTGCCCGAATTGGGGTACCTAAATTTTGTGCCACCGTTTGGTACCGGACAGTGCCACTGTGTGGGAGGTTGAAAAAGAAAATGCCCCAACACACCACATCTGAGGGTTGCAATGCATGTTGCTTGCCAACCACGTCATCCGGTGGGTGTCAGGCGCTATGTAGGTGGCATTAGCCAGGTCTTCGATGAGTTCTGGCTTGTATATGTACCTCCCTGCCACCATGCACCGGGAGGCTGCCTGTAGGTACGGAACAAGTCCAGATGGTCGTGTGATTCCTGTGCAGCAGTGCTCCACAACCGGGATGTGTTGACAACGACTGTTGCAACACGAGCTGTACATTCCGGGAACACACGAAGTGCGCTGTCGTGGTACCCATTGTGCCAGAATTGGTACTTGCTGCGGTCTACTTTGCCTGGCCCAAGAGCACTGGTACTGAACAGTGCAATATGCGTGGCGAGGTGAATGCAACGGAAGCGCGCAAAGCCAATACAGCTCTCGGATGGCGGGTGGTGGTGTCACTAGTGTGTGACGTTCACTCGAGGATACAACGCATCACAATGAATCAGCAACCGTGGACCGAGTACAATACGCTCTCTGTGGCTGGTGTGGGGGACAAAGGCAGTGCCTGTGCCGCAGGCAGGGAGGTACATATACAAGCCAGAACACATCGAAGACCTGGCTGATGCCACCTACATAGCGCCTGACACCCACCGGATGACGTGGTTGGCAAGCAACATGCATTGCAACCCTCAGATGTGGTGTGTTGGGGCATTTTCTTTTCCAACCTCCCACACAGTGGCACTGTACGGTACCAAACGGTGGCACAAAATTTAGGTACCCCAATTCGGGCACCTGAGGTGCCCGGAATGGTGGAAAAGTGGGGTTCGATGGGTTTCCGGACCGATCTGGGGGGGTTTGGAGGGTTTACGGGGGCTTTGGGGCCTCTGCGCCGGTTTTTTGAAAAATCGTGTTTGTCACCCCCATTTGACCCCCCCTAAGGGGGGGGGGGTGGTGGGGTCACAACAGATAATTCTCACAAAAAACACAAAACACACACACACACACCTTGCCGCTGCAATGCGGCGCGACATTCCTTCAGAATGACACCACATCGCAATCCCGAAAGGAATCGCAGCACAAATGGGGTGGTTTGGAAGGGGTGAGTGTCAGGTGGAAAGGACGGAGCTCATGTGGGGTATGGGGTATTATAAGACTCTATTTAAACGACAAACGGCGGGAGGGTGGTTTTTGTGTGGATGCTCTCAGCTGTCGTAGCCTCAGGGGGGGGGCGGGCGGGGAGGGGGATGGGAGTGATGACGTATGTTTGAGTGTGTGTGTGTGTTTTTTTTTGCAGCAGCAGAGGGTGCACCAAAAGCAGCCAAGCATCAAGAAAAAGCAGGGGTGGGTGGGGCGATTGGTGGCGTTTCTACACCGCTGCAAAAAAGATATCCGAGTGTGCGGTTTGTGCGGGGTGTATTGCCTGGATCAAAAGACATACGTCGTTATCTCATGAGGTCCACTGGGGATCTTCGCTCTGTGCCACTGTGTGCCAAACTGTGTCACTTTTGCAGCCAGGTTTGTAGTTTTGTGAGGTATGAACGAACGGACATATTCCACCTTCAGCCGAGGCAAAAAAGGAGAAAAGGGAGAATGCCAAAACCTCTCACACAACACACAGCACACAAACCGCACATCCGGGTGGGAGGGTGGGGGGTGGGGGTATTTTTTTTAACACGCCTATCGAAAAGAAATTCTAACGCAACAGATGAAAGGAAGGAAGAAAGAGAGAAAGAATGCAACACTGGAAACATACGGTGGGGGCATTTGGATGGGTGGTCTTAGAGGATGCTGGACAAGCCAGTGTGAACAATTGAACGATTTTGAACGATTTTTGGCCGTGCTCGTAGCGTTCCCCGTTGAGGGGGTCGCTATTTCGTGTTCTCCTGGCCGCACGGAGGCATTGCCTTACGTCGCCTCTTCCTCTTTTCCTTTGGTGGTGTGTTGGTCTGGCACAGAGGGCGGGACCGTGCCACCCAATTTTTTTCTGAAACGCTGTTTTGGGGGAGGGCGGGGGAGGGTGCTTTTCACCCCCGTGTCAGAACCACGCTCCATATTTTTTGAGCAAAAAAATGGGCCGCCGTTATCCGCATGGGGGAGAGAAGCCGCTCTCGGCGATATTTTTTGGCAGGTTTCCTTTTCCCCTTTTTCCCTTTTTCAAATTCTTACCGGGAGGACAGGAGGGGGTGCGCCAGCCACAGAGAGCCCCACAGTGCAGCTGGCAGCGAAAAAAACAGAGCTGCCAGCTGCACTGATTCTGCCGTTTTGGCTGCGACCCCCCCCCCCTTGGTGTGGGGTTTGCCACAAAGGGGGGCCACCCGGTGGCGCTGTTGTGCTGCCCCGTTGGATAAGAAAGGCGACCCTATCCCCCCCACCTCCCCGTGTCATCGCTCTGCTCGCAAAATGCCAGATGAAGGAAGCTGTCACTGGCACAGCTTGCACAGAGCGGGGATCAAGAGAACTGTTTGTTCCATGAGAGCGGGAGGGGGGTGGGGTGGGGTGGGGGAGGTGGTGGAGTCGAAGTAGAAGTAGTCGAAGGATAAGAAAACCACCCGATCCCGGAGAGAGAAGCACACGAGTGGGCCAACGCTACAACGGCGTAGTGCACGACGGGATCGGGTACGAAGTTAAACCAGAGACGGCCTCCATTCACTCGATACAGAGCAGAGTCCCATCCCGCCACTCCCTGCGTTGCCACGGTTCAGACACCCGTCGGGCTCGCGGTTAATGCCCCCCCTCCCCCTCCCCCCGTAAGAAAGCAGGATGATGAGCGCGGCGTAAAAAAAAGATAAGGCTGTTGTTTGTGCGCCAAATCCGGGCAAAACAAAAGCAACTCCGCAGCCCGATGAGGAGATTGAATTTGTTGCCCAAAAGCGCTTGCCGACGATCTCTTTGACACTGACAGGTTCCCTGTTGCGGTAAAAAAATGGCTTTTGAAACCGAATTTGCAAATTTGCAAATTTGCACAAAAAAGAAAGAAGAAGCGGTCCAGTTACCTTGCCAAAACCAAACCCGAGGAGGGGACAACACCAGGCGCCCCTGGCCACCCCACCCACCGCCCCCACCCCGCCCAGCCCAACCTTGTTTCTATTCTACACACACCCCCCTCCCCCAAAGGGAACTCACGCCACACACAACGCCAAGCTACGACACCCCCCCCCCCATGCAGGGTTGGAGCCGCTTGGAAGACATGGCCACTACAGCAGCCCACACCATCCCCCCCCCTCGCCCATACAGAATTTTACACAGCGGGGGGTTTGGGGGTGGAGGGAGGGCGGGGCGGGGGGAATAACACGAGACCAAGGCGCAGTTCATGTTTTGTCACTGCGAGGTTCTTTTGTTGCTGTGTTGTGTTGTGCTGTGCTGTGCTGTGTGTGTGGCGCCAAGAAACAAAGGAATAAGCTAGTCATAACGAAGGGGCAACCCCCCCTGCAGCCTATTGCATGAGTCACGCGGGCCCCTCCACCCGCGCCAGTCATGGGTGCTCCGAATAGGTCGGGGAGAGCGCTGCAGAAGGGTCGGCTGTTTGCTGCTGCCAGTCCCGAAGGAGCACCTCGACAAACTCGAGGACCCCGAGGTCACCTTGCCGTGCGCGCGTGAGAAGCCCGGTGCAAGGTGGAGCCAGGACGAAGGCGCGCATGGCAAATGCAACGCTGTCCTGCTCGCATGCCTTCTGCAGCGCCTGGGAGTCGCCCCACTCCGTGTCGGCGAGGGATTCTGCCGCTTCCATGATGTGGTCGCTCAGGACGTGCACCTGGCTCAGCACCCCGAACAGCTGCCGCCCGTCGTCGTCGCTGCAGACCTTCTCTGCGGCAATGCCCTTCAGGATGCCAGACATCTGCCTGCGGAGCGACGCATTGTCTGCGCTTTCCGGCGGCGGCTCGAACACAACGCCTTCGCGGATCCCTTCGAAGTGCCACGCCAGCGGGGATACGCCCTTGTCGATGGCTGCAGCGGAGGACGTGGCCCCAGCAGGGTCGTCGTGCGACGTTGGGCTCGGGGCAGGCACGTCGGCACACTCCTCCCGCAGGCTGTCGACCTCCGCACTCCGCTCCGTGTTCAGCTGCTTCGACTCGATGAGGTTGAGCGCCTGTTGGTAGGGTGCGGGTGGTGGCAGCAACCAAAGGTGGCGCGGCAGGCCTGGTTGGGGGGTGGGCAGAGGGTGATCTGGAAATCCAAAAAAAATTGGGCGGGTTGCCTGTTTTGGCATTTTTGCCTCACAAATGGCTTGTGTGGGCATACCTTCTTGCCCCATTCCAAGCTGATCTTCGCAAATGACTCAAACCGCTGCAGCAGCGCTGACTCTTCGTCGGCATTCTGTGCGGGATGGGGTGTGGTTTGAAAGCACAGACGAATGGCCACCACTGCGAAGTCCGCATCGCTGCACTGTGGCAACCATAGGTGCCCCTCCGTCCTCATCGAAACACAATGTGTGACACACACCAACACAACTCTCTGTTAGCGCAGAGCAGAGCAGGGCAGAGCCCTGCCCTGCCCTGCAACAACAATTGATGGACATACCTCCCGCACACGGGCCGCCTCACGCATGGGTGCAGCAAAGGAGTTGATCTCTTGCTGAATCTTCTCGATGCTTTTCTGCAGGGGGTGGTGGGGGGGGGGTGGTGCATGTGTGATGTTGCACAAAACAAAGCGCAGCCAAATGAAAGAATGAGACCACAGCAGCCACGTTAGGGATTAGGCAATGCGGCCAGAACGAAAGGGTGTGCTGCAAGAGACACAAGATCTTTCAAAACGCCCTCCCTCGCCCCGCCCCTTTTGAAGGGAAGCATCATACCTGAAGCTTTGCCTCCGTCTTGTCCGCGACATCCAGCTTCTGCAGGGCAGCTTCATACCGCGCCACCGCATCGAGGTACGACTTGTGCGGGGTACCCGACGCACACTCCGCGTCATGCAGCTGCTCCTCCAGCGACGCCAGCTGCTTCGACAGCACGTCGCAATCCAGACGCTGCCTCTCCAGGCGGTCCTCCAGCTCGTCAATCCTCTGCTTGTCAGTCGAGAGCCCGGGACGCTCCTGCTCCATCCCCGCCACCAGGGCCGTCACAAGCCGCTTGAACTCTGAGTTGCTCGCCAACCGCCCCTCCTCCTCACGCTTCGCATGCAGCGCTTTATACCGCCTCACGGTGTACGACGCGCTCTGCGGCATCGCGCTCCGCAGGCTGCTGCACGACGCACCGCAGGCACCCCCACCGCCCTTCTTCGACTCGAGATGCTCGGCAAACGCGGGGAAGAGAGTCGCCGCCACAGAAAGCTCCGAGCAGAGCTCCTGCTGGGCCCGCAGGTTGCGGAGATACTCCGCGTCCTTATCGGTGCCGCAGCTGCGCAGGCTGAGGCTGGTCGGCGCCTTAAGCTCCTGCAGACGGTCCGCAAAGTGCAGCGACGAAGAGGTTTCCCCAAAAGATGACTCCGTCGGCGCCAGGTTGGTGATGAGTAGAATCTTCGACAGCCCGCTAACGAGCGACCTGCGCAGCAGCCGCGTCAGCTTCGACTCCCGGAAGGGGACGTGCTTCGAGTTGCTGTTCAGGCTGTTCACCACCTTCCCCAGCGAGGTCAGGCTCTTGTTCACGGCGACAGCCTCCTGCAGCACGGCACCCTGAGCACCGCTCTTCTTCGCCCTCTCACTCCCTGCAAGATCCACCATCGTCAGCGTGCTCTGCGTGATGGGGAACTCGCTGCTGTTCGACGGCGCCGCAGCCTCCTCCTTCACCTGGGCACCCCTGCTGCCAGCAGTGGGGGAGGCCAAGCCGCGCCCTTTCAGGGAGCTCCGCTTCTGCGAGGGGCGGGGCTGGCTGAAGGGGATGATGCCCGACCCCTTCTGCGGTGCTGTGAGCTGGAGGATTCTCTCTCGCATGAAAGCCTCTGGGTCCGGCGGGTTGGGGTTTGCGGCGGACTTGCGCTGCTGCAGGACGTCCACCGTGAACATCGCGTGGGATCGCGAGGAGCGGTCGTTCATCAGGGTGGGTGCGACGGTGCGGTTGTCCAGCGCGATCTGGAATGCCTCGCTCATGTCCTCCCGGGTTGCGATCACCTTCAGCGTGGAGTTTGTCACGACGATGTCATCACCCTGCTCCCGGATATTCAGCTGGTTCTTTGCGTTCAGCAGATCCCTCAGCCCGTCGTTGTAAATCTCGACGATGCCCAGCACGATCACCAGATGGTGGGAGTCGCGGCACAGCTCTTTGTGGGAAAGCAGGTCATCGAGAACGCGGAGGAAGATTCCGCTGTCTTCGTCTAGCTCGCCGTTTTCGTGGAGGCCGTTCCCCAGGAGTGTGTAGGTTTTTCCACTCCCCGTCTGGCCGTACGTCACGATGACATTGTCGACACCTTCGAGGGTGGAGGCAGAGATGTCGGCAGCGACAAGCTTGTAGACGTCGTCCTGCGTGTCGTCCTCATCGAGAATGTGGTCGAAGCAGAAGGCCTGCTGGTCCCTCATCCTGGAGGGGTTGACGCAGACGCACACATTCTGCTCCACCTTCTTCACCGTCACAATCTCATACTTCTCCCCGCGCTTCTCTAGTGTCGGCCGGATTCGGACTGCGACCGTCACCTTCTTCCCCTCGCCATCGCTCTTCATCCCCCCCGTCAGCACCAGGCGGAGCGGCAGAGGGGGGGGGGCTGGCGGGGCTGGTGGGGCTGGCGGGTCGGCGAAGGGAGGGTGTGTGTGGGTGTAAGAGGACAAAGGTGGTCCTCTGGGTCACACACCCCTTTTTTCCTTCGGCCCCCTTCCACCCTTGCCTTTTGGTGGGAGGTGCGCGTGTGTGTGTGGCTTGTCGTGCGTGAAAAGGGAAGGCTTTTTGATGTCGCTGGTTTTGCTCCATTTCTTAGCTCGGAGGTTCAGTATGACCCCCCACAGGACCACTCTGAATGAACGCCGTCGTTTTGCGGGGCAGCTGAGATGTGCAGGTGGATCGAAACGCTTGGCGCGACAGCAAACCAAAGAAAGGGACGCGGGTGGGTGGGTGGGTGGGTGGGGGCGGTGGGGGCGGGGAGGAGCAAAACCACCTCGACACTGAGCTCTGAGATGCCTCTTGCGCAGCGTTGGAGAGCCGAACCCACCCCCGACCACCTCTCTGGGGCTCGCACACCTCTACGCGCGCTCTTTGCCTTTCACCTTCCACAACTGCGGCGGGTAGGGCCCGAAGGCAATAACGGGCCATGCGCCGGTATAACTGTGTTTCTGTTCTTTATGTTTGATGTTTGCATTTCCTTCATTGGGTTTCTGTTTTCGTTCCAATGCAGGGGGGAGATGGGGAGACCCTAATCGTTTGGTAACTAATCGACGGGGGAGGGGGCAGGTGTGTGGGTTTCTTTTGTCTGCGTGTGTTGGGCGCGGATAGAGTCGGGAAAGAGTAAACGCGACAAATTACTTTATGGGGGCCTTCGCCTGCCTCATGAGACAACACAGCTGTCATCACAGACACACAACATGCAGGTAGGGTCGCCTGATTCATGAGTGAGTCTGGCAATGTTGAGAGACCCCCCGAGGCGAGTGACGGCACATCCACTCACGTCACATGCAAGGCATCTTGAAAAGACTTGGTCTGAACACACAAAACAGACCGACCGCCGTTGCCCCTCAGCAGCACAGAGAGAAAGCTGCGATGGCGCAAACAACATAAACCCCGGCACACGCACGCAAGAAAAGCAAAAAAAGGGGGGCCAAAACATGAAACAGGGCGGCGAGAAATACAAAATGACAAGCAAGGCAATTAGGGCATCGCATTATAACGTGCTCCTTTCGGGGTGCTGGTTTCTTTTTTAAAAAAGGGCGAGAGACAGGGAGAACCGGGTGAGCTGATTGTGTGGGCAGGTGGGTGGGGCAATCCACCACCACCACCCCTCTGCCACCCCCTCAATCCAGCTCGAGCGTCATGGAGTTTGTGAAAGGCAGCTCCGCCTGTTTCCGGCGGGACTGCTGCAGCATCCCCTCCGCCAGCTTGAGCGCCTCCATCTCCTTCTTGATCTTGCGCATCGTCTTCGCATGCTCCTTCTCCGCCTCCTCCCGGAGCGCAGACTCCTGCTCATGCATGGACGCCTTGGTGGAGTTGAGCTGCTCCATCTTCCTCTGCAGATCCGCTTCATACTTCTTCTGCATCTCGGCCTCCCTCTTCTGGCGCTCCGCCTCCTTCTTCTCCCGCTCCTCCTCCGCAAGCCGCTGCAGCCTCTCCTCCACCTCCCGCCGCGCCTTGTCCTTCGCCTCCTGCCGGCGCCTCTGCTCCGCCACCTCCTTCTCCCTCTCCGCACGCCTCACCGCCTCCTCCTCTGCCCTCTCCCGCTGCTCGGCATCTGCCAGGACCTTCGCCTCCTCACGGAACTCCCGCCGCTTCTCCTCCTGCACCTTGCGGTATTTCACCTCAAAATCGCTCTTCTTCTGCACAACGGGTAGGGTCACTGTGAGGACACGCTTCGTCTTGTCAAACTTCGCCGCAACCCCTTCGGTGTCAACCTCGTGGGGCAGCGGGATGGTGCCGTCAAAGCCGTGCTTCTCGCTTGCGAGGGTGAGGTGCATCTTCTCGGCACCCATGTCCAGCTCTGTGGCTTTGGAGACGCTTGGGAGGGCGATAACCACCTTCAGCGACTTAGGGAGCTTCCGCTGGGGGCGCTCCGTCTCGTTGAAGCAGTCCTGGTACCCAACCTCACCCTGCTCCACCACGGTGTAGTCGGGGAAATTTTTGTTGGCCTTACCACCCGCAAGCCCTGCGGCGAGGTTGCGCTGGAAATCCTTCGCCCGCTTCCGCTCCGCCTCCTGCTTCGCACGCTGCGCCTCCCGCGCCTCGCGCTCCGCAGCCTCCTTGGCCCTCTGCTCCGCCATCTTCTGCTGCCGGATCTTCTCCTTCGCGGCCCGATCCCCCATCGACGCGGCGAGCCGGTTTGCAAACGCGTCGTTCCCCTTGAATGCCTCGCTGGGTTTCGACTCCTCCTGCTTCTTCTTCTGATCGATCACCAGCTCGCCCTCCTTGCCCTTCACAGCCTTGATCCGGATGGTCTGCGCGCTGGGGTTCCCTACGGACTTCTCCTCCGCAATCCGCTCAAACTCCATCGGCAGTGCGTAGGGAATCTCCTTCTTCTCATCATGATATGTAAAGTTGATGTTCTCCACAGCGATCTCCACCAGAAACACCATGAACTTATCACTCTGGCGGCCGAGGTAGGTGCTCTTGGGGTGGTAGCAGGCGTCCACCACCTTGCAGGGCTTGTCGTGGAAGACGTCGTCGCGGATCTTCCCGAGGCTGACAGGCACCTGCCACTGGCTTGCCTGCAGGTTGCCCGTCGTCTCCTCCTGAGGCTCCCCGATCTTCTCGTCGTCGCAGATGTTGATGAAGAACCGCTCCTTCGCTGTGTTGATGCGGACGCAGAAGCACGGCTTGGGGAAGACAAAGGTGAAGGAGTGGTCGCCTGCCTGCTTCGCCTCGTTCTCCACCTGCTGGAGGTATTCCTCCTGCTCCTTCAGGTGCTTGGGGTCGGAGATCTCCTGTGCGTAGTCAGCCCACAGGTCCATGAACTTCGGGTCCTTCATGCATTCCTGAAACCTGTGGGAGGTAGGGAGGCATGAAACATTGAAAGAGTGGAAGAACGGAAGAAAACAAACTGCAAAGAGAGAAGCGGATCCCCTGTGTGTTCCCGCTGTTTTTTCTTGGGCCAGGTTGGGGGTGGCGAGGGGCTGTGACTGGGCCTGGAAACTGGGAAAGGCTTGGCGTTTGCTTGTGCGGCACCCCCCCGAGGTGGATACCTTTTCATCTCGTCTGGCGTCATGTCCAGCTTCTCGCCATCCTTCTTGGTCATGTCGATGGTCGTCATGTTCGAGAGGTCGGGAGTCTGTTGGCGGGGGTGCAGGTTGCAGCGCAGCCCAGACACAAAAAATGCTGGCAGAGAACTGCATTAGAAAGGCATGGCATACCGCCATTGTTGCTGCTGCCACTGCAAAACTCTGCCGCTACGCGCGGAGGTTGTTGTGTGGACTTTGTGTATAAGACGAAGCAGCCTGCCAGTGTGTGTGTCATGAGGGAGTTGAGATAGCGGAACGCCCAGGATATGCATTCTGGCTGTCCATCAGCAAAGGGTCAAAAGGCCACCTGACAAACCGGGGCCAATTCAGGGAAAGCTACCTCTCTCTCTCTCTCGCTGTGAACACATCCAAAATAGTTGCCATTCAAGGCTTACGCCTGCATTGGGCATGCTGGGGTTTGCTCACAGTAGTGTTCACAACATCGGCAGCCGACCCGTATGCGCATGGTATACGCGTAAGCGCTTTCAACTCCCGTGAAGGAGCCTACTCACAGGAGGCAGTGCGGAGGCAGTGCACTGTGCTGCGTTTGCCCCATGATGATGACCTCTCAAGGGGGATAAATGATCTGCCTCCGCCGAGCACTGCCCACACGGGCCTCCGTTTGAATCAGTAGAGAGGTTCTGCGATGATGAAGGCGTAAAAAGGGTGGGTAAAGAGTAGAACGTAGAGGCGGCCGTTCCACGGTACCGTATACGTAAATATTTTGGAACGTAAATACTATGGAACGTAAATATTATGGAACGCTGGTGGGTTGGCGTTCCAGATTTTTTTCGTTCCATAATATTTACAGCGCTTTCTGCGACTCGGGGACTTGGACCAGGTGATCGGACGGCGTACAGAGTCCCTGACGGGACCTACTCGTGCACTTTTCGCGCGATTCCTGAGGCAAGCCATCCTCACCGCCGAGTCCCCAACTGGCCCTGTAAATATTTTGGAACGTAAATATTATGGAACGGACCGGGCAAAAATGGGCCCGTTCCATAATATTTACGTTCCATAATATTTACGTATACGGTATTAGAAATTCACACGTAGGGGGGAAAGGGAAATACGATCACGGGTTTCAACCACACTGTGCGTAGAAGTTACTTACGGCAACAATGTGGGCGAAGCGAACATTTCCAGCAAAACTGACACAAGAATACAGCCCTGGATGATGCTTCGGTTGAGACGGCGTGCTATGACAAAACAGGATAGGGTTTTTGGAAAGGGAGAAGAAAAGAGCCAGAATTTGAGAAAACTCTGCCGTCGATCAGTAGCTCCGAGAGACGTGAAGAGAACTGGATATCGACTCGGCAGGGGCCTTCGCTCAGAAAAGTGCAGAAAAGAGGGCGAATTCGGTTTCCCTCGCCTCACGAGGCGCGGTGCCGGCACGCTAACCCAATATTCAGTCCGCAGAAAAGATAAGAGAGAAAAGGTGAACCGCCTCATAAAAACGGGTTGCAAAGTGACACAGAGCGAAGGCCCCAGATAGATGAATCTCATTGGACTCACCCCCTCGCAGATACGACCAGCGATTCGCCTCTGCAAGCAGGAAAGGGTAGACGCGCCAGCAGGATAATGAGGGCCTGAATGGAATCCTTCTGAGTCACTTCACCGCAAGGCCATGCGGCACAGCAGTGTTCTTCTCAGCTGGGGGTGCATCGGTCCCACTTCGGGGCAACACATTTGAAAGCGCCCGGACACTCCTCCTCCCCACCTGGGATGTGCCTCAGAGTCTAAACTAGACCCCCTCATAGAATCCACGGCGTGGATCATACTGACTGGTTGATATGTTTCATTCGGCTGGCCTCTCTGGGCTTCAGCCTATGGGTCACCGCAAGGGTCATTCGCTGCAATGCAGCTCAGGGAAGGCAGCGGCAAGGATGTCGCTGTCGCGCCGCAGCGGGGGAGCTGCGTGTATGAAGGCATCAGGGTCGTTGAGCACAGCCGCCAGCACGACCTCCTTGTCGCCGCGTATCGCTGCTGAGGTAGACCCGAGGGTACATCCCTCCTGGCGCACAGCCGCCAGCACCACCTCACGCTTGTCCCACATCGTGCTGTGTGTGATGTACAGCGAGCTGCCAGAGGACATCACGGCTGCGAGCACCGCCTCTTCGTCGCACCGGAACACAGGGTCGGCGAATTTGAGGGCACCACCGTTCGCACGGGCAGCTGGAAGGACAACTGCCCTGTCGTTCCGGAGGGAAGGGTCGGCGTACTGCAGGGCCCGTCCGTCCTGCAGGACAGCTGCCTTCTGCAGCTCCTCGTCGCGGCATAGAGAAGCGCAGGCGTATCGAATGGCACACCCAGCCTTTTTGACAGCTGCAAGCATGAAGGGTCTGTTGTGGAAGAATGAAGGGTCGGCGTGCTGAAGGGCGAACTCTCCAGTGTGCAGTGCTGCGAGGACCACCTCCTCGTCTTTGCGGAGAGACGCGTCGGCAAAGCCGAGAGCGAAGCCCAGCGACATGACAGCTGCAGTCACAACCTCCCTGTCGCTGCGGAGGTTGTCGGAAGCATGGCGCAGCGCTTCGCCGTCCTTCCGCACGGCGGTGAGGACGACATCTCTGTTGCTGCAGATCGAATCGTCGCAGAACTCCAGCGCAACAGGGTCCTGAGACACCGCAGCAAGCTGCAGGTCTGTGTCGCTGCGCACGGAGGGCGGGGCATATCCCAACGCAGCACCCCGCACCTTGACGCATTGCAGCATGAAGCTGCTGTTGCTGCGCAGCGACACGTCTGCCACCCCGAGCACCTGCAGGTCGCGCCGCACACCCGCCAGAACCACCCCCTCGTCCTTCTTCAGGTGGGCCGCAGCGCAGCGCAAGGCATCGGGCTGTCCCCACCCTCTGCTGCGCATCGCAGCGAGCACCACCTCCCTGTCGCTCTTGAGGGAAGGGTTGGCGTGCTTGAGGGCGCAAGGGCGGGTCTCGAGTGCCTCGAGCACGAGGCAGCGCTCGCCCCGCAGCGGCGGGTCGACAAACCGAAGCACGTCGCCATTCAGCCGGACAGCCTCGCGTTGAAACTCCGCATCGCGGCGCAGCGCAGGGGACGCATGCAGGAAGTCGGAATCACACACCCTCACTGCCGCGAGGGCGACCTCCCTGTCACCGCGCAACGCCCTTGGAGCACACAGAAGCCCTGAAGACCAGCGTATGATGTCATGCAACGCAGCCTCCTTCTCATCCCCCGCTGCGTCGCTAGTGTGCCGCCTGCCGGCCGGCCCCGCCAGCGCCTGCATATCACGGCGCAGTTCTGCAGCGGCATGCTGGAGGTAGCTGCCGCGGTGCTGCACAGCTGCCGACACGACATCCCTGTCGGCCTGCAGGGTGGCGTCGACATACTCGAGCGCCCCGCCGCAGCGCTGCACGAGGGTGAGGGCGAATTGCTTGTCGCTGCGCAGCGCAGGCCACCGGAACAGGGCAGAGGGTTTGTGCAGCAGATACACCAGCGCGACATCCTGGTCAGCACGGAGCTCTTCAGATGCGTGCCATATTGCGTCTGGCGATGTGCGGACAGCAGAGAGGACGATGTCTTTGTCGCAGCGGAACCCCTCGTCGAGACACTTCAGGAGCTGTCCGTCGCGCCGCACCATTGCATTAGCCACCTCTCGGAGGGAGCGTCCCCAGAGAGGCACGTCTGCCGGTTGCACGTCGCCGAAGTCCAGAGCGGTGACGAAGCGTGCGCCCGAAAGCGATACGTCGATTCTGCAACCCTGCGAGACAGCGGGGGTGGCGCAGAGTGGAGCTGTGCCCTCGATAACCAGCCCGGCAACGGCCATCTCGACATCATCCGGAATCACATCGACAGGCGGCGACCCGAGGACCAGTTCGAGTGCCTTGGCCCTGAGTAGTGCCGGAGTGTCCGCCTCGCCAATGGTGACCGCGTGCTGCGACCCGCAGCGTGTGTCGGCCAAGAAGACCTCCATCAGTGAGGCTGCCTCGCCTGTGGTGTGGGCAGGGGGGTGGAGCGGTACGCGGGGAGAGGGCAGAGGGTGGCATGGGCAGCAGGCAAAGGGGTGGGGTGTGGGGACGGGGGAGGTCAGTCCGTCGAGGAGACTATTAGACTATTCGTACTGCTAAGGTGGCGATATTGGAGGGGGTGTGGGGGAGAGGGTGTTTAGCCGAACAGGCAGGCAATGCTAGCAAGGGACGCCCGCTGGACCCTCTGCTGGAAACAGGCCCCAGCAGGGCAAGGGTGCAGCGGCATGAAAGTGTGTCTGGAGGTAGCAGGTCCCGGCACGCACGGCACCACGCACAATGGCACACCAGCCCACGTTGCAGAACTGCGGTGTGGGTGGGTGGGAAGGAGAAGTTTGAGACAGCGAAACTGAGAGTGCATCGAACACACGCAATGCATGAATCTCACGGGGAGGGGGGTTTGTGGGGAGAGGGAACAACACAGACACGTAACAACACGTCACACGCAATCGTGTGCTGCAGCAGAGCAGCACATACGAGCACCTGCCCCGACACATGAATGCAGTGTGCAGGTGCAGGCACCTGCACCACTGCACGGGGCCTGCCCACAGCAGAAGCCACACACGGTGCCGCAACACAGGGCAGCGGGCATTGGATCAGGAGGAGGGCCTGTCTGCCTGCTGCCCTGTGCGGTACAGGACACGCACCAGAATATGGAAGAGGTGTAGAGTCATAAGTAAGTTGAGATAATATGAGTTGTGTTGTGTTGTTGGCTTGTGTGTGTGGAGCCGTTGAGGCGGTCTTCTGAACACACAACAACCAAGCATAAACAGGCTGATCACGCCACAGTGATCACGGCTGTGGCGGCATGATCGTAGTCGACAGCAAGGGTCCAGTCACCACGCACCACCTGGTGCTGACCAGCAGGGTTGACCAGCGAGAAGGCTGTGTAGTACAGCGGCAGCACCACAGTTGTCGCCGCTCCAGGCTGCAGGTAGACACGCTCGAAGGCGACGAGGGACTTGCGCGGGGCCCCCTCCATCGCCCCTGCAGGCGGCTGTGCGAAGACCAGCACCGAGTGTGCGCTGGCCACAGTCCCCGTGTTGCGCACAACCACCTCCACCGTCGCCAGCACCTGGTTGTCGCGTGTCACGCTGAAGGCCTTCTCGCGGTTGGCGGCATCCACCTCCTGCTGCACAGACCACGCAGGCACAGAGGCACGTGCCGACATGCTGCTCTCGAAGGTGGTGTACGAGCCCCCCTCCCCGAAGGCATACACAGGCTCGCCCGTGTAGAAGCGGTAGGTGCGCCCCGTGTTGTTGCTGGAGGCGTTCGGCCGCATCCCCATGTCAAACATGCTCAGCCCGTCCAGGTAGCTTGCAGGGTACTGCGTGTGCGGCAGGCGCCCGCTCGGGCTGTACGCCCCGAACACTGCCTCGGCCACAGCCTGGCCGCCGCTCTGACCGGGGTACCCGCACCACAGCACGGCAGACACCTTCGGGTTCACCTTCAGCGGCGACATGTCCACCGACCCGCCCGCCATCACAACGGCGATGACCGGACCCTTTGCGGCGTTCGCCACCTGGTGCACCAGCTGCGCCTGCTTCCCCGGCAGCGCGATGGAGGTGCGGTCGAGGTCCTCCGCCTCGATGTTCATCGCCAGCCCCAGCACGATGACCGTCACGTCCGCCGTCTTTGCAGCCTCCACAGCGGCCCCGAACCCGCTGTCGTCAACGCACTGCTGGTCGGCACACCCAGGTGCCAGGATCGTCTTCGCGTACTTCTGCATCCCCGCGTTCGGCGACACAAGGTACGGTGCCACCCCCTGGTAGTTCGCCTGCAGCAGCGCCGTCACGTTCGCACTCGGCCCCACCATCGCCACCGTCTTCACGGATTCGGCGGACAACGGCAGCGTCCGCTCCAAGTTCTTCAGCAGCACCATACCCTGGCGTGCTGCGTCCAGCGCCAGCTCCTGGTGTGCAGGCGTGTTGACGTGGTCCGCAAACGTGTACTTCAGGTACGGCTGCTCCTCTGCGCTGTCGAACTGGCCAAGGCGCACACGCACCGCAAACAGACGCTCAAGCGCCCGGTCAAGCAGTGCAACCGTGGTGATGTTGTTGGCCAGCGAGCTCATCAGGTGCTTGTCCATGTAGTCCCCACAGTCCGTGTCCATCCCCGCAGCAAGTGTGTCGCGGATCGCCTCGTCAGGTGTGTCGTAGTGGTGCGCCTCCGCCACGTCCTGCACAGCCCAGCAGTCCGACGTGATGTAGCCCTCGAAACCCCACGCATCGCGTGCGTACTCCTGCATGATGCGCCCGTTGGCGCACGACGGCACCCCGTTCACCGCGTTGTAAGAGCACATCAGCCCAGATGCGCGTGCATTCCGCACACACGAGTGGAACGCAGGGAAGTACGTGTCAGCCTCGTCCTGTGCGTTCACAGCGGCGTCAAAGTGGTGGCGGTCCACCCCACCCCACCCCTCCATGTCGTACGCGTAGTAGTGCTTGCAGCAGGCCGACGCCTTGATGTGCTTCGTGTCCTCCCCCTCCTGCAGACCCGGCACAAACGCCTCTGCGTACTGCGACGTGAGGTACGGGTCCTCACCGGGCGTCTCCTGCCCACGCCCCCAACGCGGGTCCCGCATCAGGTTGATGTTGGGCGTCCAGAAGGTCAGCCCCGCGTGCCCGGCGTTGGCGAAAGCACGTGCCTCCGAGCTGATGGCGGACCCCACCGCACGGTACAGCGTGCGGTTGAACGACGCCGCCGTCAGGATCACCTGTGGGAACGATGTTGCGAACGGCGTCTGCTGGTCGAAGCTGACACCCGGCGAGGACGCCACACCGTGCAGCCCCTCCGACCACCATTGGTAGGCAGGGACGCCCAGACGCGGCACCCCTGCAGCCGTGTTCTGCATCATGCTCGCCTTCTCGTCCAGCGACAGCTGCTGCACCACCCAGTACGCCCGCTGCTGCGTCGACAGCCCCTCATCGCACAGCGGTGTGCCCTGCAGGGGCGCCACGCTGCAGGCAGGCACTCCCGCCACAGCAGCACACGCAACAGCAGCCGCGAGCATCCTGTTTCCTCCCTTGTCAAGAGCTATCCAAGTCCACCTGCAGGGGTGTGTGTGCGCCAGCCGCATCCGTGTGAGATACGTGCCGTGTCCGTGCAGGGACGGTCCATCCCGAGCAAACCACAAGCAACGAGATTAACATGAATCGAAAATGTAACACTCGACTAACTCTACCAAACTCCTCACCCGACACTTTGATTTCCGTACGTGTCCTCCTTCGTTCTCGAGCACGCCGCACAGGCTCTACCACACCCATGCCCCCCTCGTCGAACACAACGAGGCGCTCCTCCTCCACCACATGGTGCATTCACCCCCCTCCCTCCCCCCCCCACATACACCACCAACACATGAGAATCTGTTCCCGTGACGGCACACCGAAAACAGCCTGCTGCCGCTGCTTGCTGCGACCCCTGCAAGTACACGCCTCAGAGTGCCAGAGGCACCTTCTGGAACACATGCCTGAGAAGGTTTGTCACAGAAACGCCGTTGGGGATGTTTAGTGTCATGTCGACGTGCACGAAGCCGGATGGGATGGGCCGCGTTCTGTCCGAACCCATGATCTCCGCCGTGTGCGTCGCGCCGCTGTACATCCAGATGTGATCCTCCACCATGCGGCAGGGGTCGCGGGTGACGGAAATCGCAGGCGTGACCGACCTTGCCCACACATGCCTGTAGCCGTCGGCATGGATCGCCCCGTCCTTCCCCAGCAGGGCCTTCGCAACAGCGGCATACGCCGACAGCCCTGTCTGGTGCGTGGGGAACACACCGCTCCCTCCGGCCTCCCCTCCGACAGCACCGAACCTGGGCACCGGGAGCACCACGTCGCAGAACCTGTGCCGGATGGCGTCAGCATGCGTCTTCAGCAGCACAACAGACTCGGGGTCAAACGGCAGTGCTGCGAGGTGATGCTCTGATACCCCAGTGCCCTGATCCGGCACGCCAGAGTTGGGTATGACCAGGTCGCCGATGCAGACACGCTGCCCGCCGGAGTGGAGTCGTGCGGAGAGGAGGATGTTGAAGAGGATCTTCGACAGCCCACCCGCTGAGACACAGCAGGACGCGTCGAAATAATTTGGAGCGCCGTGTTGAACCGCATCTTTGATGCGGCTCACAAGCCTCTGCCGGTTCACCACATCCCTCTTCGACCCCGACCCGATCGGAACAGCTGCGGTGCGCAGCCGCACCTCGTCCCCCCACTTCAGCTCGGGCACCTCGCGCATCTGCCCCATCACGAATCTTGTCAGGTTGGAAACCTGCTCCGACCTCCGCTGCTCCGCAACCACCTGCTTCTCCAGCTTCTTCGAGAGGCGGTCCCTCTTGAGATACTCAGAAATCGACTCACCCCCCATCCCATGCCGCCGGTAGTTGATGAATAGACGATTCGCCTCTGCAATCCTCTCCTTCTCCAGAGGAGCACTGCACGTCGCAATGACAGACGCACACGCCTTCGCCGGAGGAGACCCTTCACAGCTCAGCGCGTTGGGAGAGAGTCCGAGGCACTGCGAATACATCTGCATCGCATCCACCATGCTGAGGCCGGAGCTTTTGTACAGCATGATGTGGTTTGACGCCCCACGCGCACCCCCCCTGTGCCTGATCAGCCCCTCCGGCAGGCTGTTGGCATGCCCACGGACCTCCTTGAAGGCGATGGTTTCAACAGGGTTCTGGCAGGGGAGCAACGCCTCCGCTTCCGGGAAGGGGATCAGCATCCCGGCGTTCTCTGGGGACAACCCCCGGGTCACGTTGAGGCCCAGCTTGGAGGGGACGTACTTCAGCAGCTCCTGCTGGCGGGGAGAACTTCCCCGGCGCCCGGTGGGGGAGGTGGTGCCGGCGGCAGCCGCGGCGCTGAGTCGTGCGGTCATCCCCTTTCTGCGCTTGGTTGGCGCGGTGGCGGCGGCGCCGTCGGGTGTGGGTGTGGCGGATGCGGCGCCCCCGTGGCAACCCCGTGACGTCACGCCATAAAAACCAGCGCCAAGCAGGCGTGGGAGTGGCAGCGCGGCACGCATGTGTGGGAGGGGAGGGGGGAGGGAGGGGGGGGGTTGTCCCGCACCCTTTACCCACCTTTGTTGAGGGGTGGGTGGGTGGGTGGGTGGGTGGGTGGGTGATGGGGGGTGTGCCGGCCGGGATTTCAAAAACCCGGCCCCGGGCCCGGAATTTCCGGATCCCGCCGGGGGGGGGGGGGGGGGCAAACCGTGTGTGTGTGAGAGCAGCAGGGGGGCCGTGCAGAGGGTCGGCAAAGCGAAGGCAGATGCAACCCACAACAAGAGTCGGATCGGCTGGGGGCTGGTGGTGGGAGGGGGGGGGGGGGGGCGGGGGGGGCGTGCTGTGTATCTTGCTCTCTGGAGGCGATCCGATAAGACATTTACACTCTCCGGCAGCTGCCTTCCCAGCCGAGGTGGCTGGGCGGGGCACTGGATCCGACTCGGGAGGGTGGGTGTGGGGCACGCGCCCCACCCCCCACCCCTGTTGGGTGCTGGGGCGCACACAGCGCGCCACCGACGGTTTTTGCCCCTATATGAGTTGCCCCTCGGGAGATCGCTCTGGCAGGGCCGCACAGGCGCAACCCTGGGTGCAGGGAACAGCTGTTGTTCCAGTGGGGGGGGGGGGGTGAGGGGGTGGCAGACACACACACGCACAATACACAAGAAACATAAAAAAATACACAACACAGCGCACCACCGGGTTGCCGTGGCAACAACTCACAGCCCAGTGCGATTTTCAGTCTCCGCTCGCAGGTGTATCAGATATAGCCATGGCTCCTGCAGGGCCGGGTGTGAGGGGGTGATGGGGTGCGAGCAGTGTCTGCGTGTGGCGCGCCAGGCCTCCCGGTGCATCTGCACGTGAGAGCGGCGGCAGCGGCCCTGGACTTGAGAAAAGGTCTTTTGGAGCGAAGGAAGGGGGGCGTCTATATGTAGGGAACATTCAGGAATTGAACTACCAGGAGGGGGGCCAAAGCAACCCTCCCAGTGGAGAGGAGCGGCAATCAAGCAAGGGGCTGTCGCGCTGTAAACTCTGTTGATATTCCGTCGTGAAAAACCCGCAATGTTTAGACACCCTTCCCGGAAGGTTTTTGGGTGTTCGCCGGCTGGTGTTCTTGCAGCGCCGGTTCTTTGCGCACACCCCCTGGTACCTTAGGTGGAAGTGGGGGCTGCCATGCCGGGAAACAGCGGCATGCAAACAGCAACAGCGACGCCCAGATCAACAACACACGTGAGATTGTCGTTTTTGTATTGTGCTTTGTTCGGGACAGAGACTGCCTGAGAGCACCTTCGGATCGGTTTGCACACACACTCCCACACACACGTTAACAACTTTTCGTGTAAGTTGCACTGAGCGTTGATGGTACCTCTGATACACCTACACACGTTACGCGGTTTGTATTGTGTGCAGCACAGAGCAAAACTCCATTGCTGCCCCACACACGTGAACCGCCTTAAGTTTTTTTTTTGGGGGGGGGGGATTCGAAAGAATCTGCGACCGCCTTGGGCAGGGGCAGGCCAGAGACCCCTAGCCCTTCAGCCTCCATCCAACGCTTGCGGGGAGTCCATCATTGCCCAGCTGCGCTGTGTAGAGCTCCGGACTCTGAAAAGCCACCCTCAGGCATGTCCTCACATGCGTGAGGGGGGCAACATGCACGAGAAGAAATTTGGGGCAGTGAAGACACACCGAGCGCGCCCTGCTCCTGACTCGATCGATCCCACCACTGCAACACACACCACACCGCCCCTTTACGGAGCAGGATGGCTAAGGGCAAATGCACCGGGGGCTGGGGGGGTGGGGGCGGTTGATGTTCTGCAGTGGATGTGGATAACACACCCAAAACTTCGAATGAAACAAAAAAAAGATAAGGCTGTTGTTTGTGCGCCAAATCCGGGCAAAACAAAAGCAACTCCGCAGCCTGATGAGGAGGTTGTATTTGTTGCCCAAGCGCTTGCCTACTATCTTTTTCACACTGACAGGTTCCCTGTTGTGGTAAAAAATAGAGGCGTGCCGCATTGGCACACTCATACACACAGATTGGCACAGAGTCCAAAGGCCTCGGTCTCCCACACCCCACCACCCCCACCGCCCCCTGTTCAGCATTTTGCAATGAATGCTCGCCACCGCCACCACCGCCACCAGCTGCACCCGCTCAAAGCTTCGAACGCTGCTGCAGCTCCTTTGCATGCCCCTCTGCGAGCTCAAGGATCCGCGGGAGCGTCTCGAGGTCCAGGTTCCCCCCACACAGCACCACGCCGACATTCCGCAGCTCCTGGTCGCGGGGGAACGAGTCAGAAAGCAGGGTGGCGAGGGGCACCGCTGCGCTCGGCTCGATAACCTGCTTCATCCGCTCCATCACTGTGCGCATTGCCGACGCAATCTCACCCTCCGACACGGTGATGACGCCATCTGCAAGGGCGGAGATTCCTGCAAAGGTGGAAGGCGCCAGGAGCGTGAGCAGCCCATCCGCGATGGTGTTGGGGTGTCCCGGAAGGTGCTGCGTGGCTCTCTTCTTCTCGGCAAGCCCCCTGGCGCAGTCATTCGCATTTGCCGGCTCCGCCGCAAACACCTTGATGCCCGGGTTGTAGGCCTTGATGGCAGAGGCCATCCCGGTGAACATCCCGCCACCACCCACAGCCAGCACCACGGCATCCAGCGGGCACCCCATCTCGTCCGCCTGGCGGACGAACTCGTACCCGGCAGTGCCTTGGCCTGCCTGCACATCGCGGTTGTCATAAGGGTGGATGAAGACCCCGCCAGTCTTGCGGATCACCTTGTCCGCCTCCACCTGGCGGGAGGCGATGTCGGGCGAGCAGGGGTAGACCGTTGCGCCGTATGTCTGCTCCACTGCGTTGCGTTTGACAGCAGGGGCGTTGTTTGGCATCACGATGTGCGCAGGGACTCCGGTGAGCTGCCCAGCCAGCGCCAGGGCCTGTGCGTGGTTGCCGCTGCTGTGGGTGACGACGGCGGGTGCCGTGCCGTCCAGCTTTGTTACGGCGTTCATCGCACCGCGAATTTTAAACGCGCCGACACGCTGGAGGTGTTCGCATTTGAACAAGATGCGCTTCCCCTCCCCCAGCTGGCGGTCGATGCTCTGGCAGGTCATCACGGGTGTCTCGTGCACATACTTCCGGATGCGCTTCAGCGCAGCCTCGATCTCCTCAATGGGCACCGCCATCCCTCGTGTAAGGTCGTGTCGCTGCAAAGGCATGGGTGTGGTGTTGCGGTATTGCTTTATTTTCTACCTACTATCATCGACCACAAGGTTGAGACGTTCCGTGGGAAGGGAGGGGAGGGGTTATCGCAGACATCGGGGAAGTGGGTAGGGGGGCGTCTCTGCGTTCCAAATGTGCTGCGTGTGGCAGTGGTTTGGGCACAGCGGCACTGCTTTGAGGCGACGGGACGAAGGGTGGGGGTGGGGGTGGGGTCTGGGGACAGGCCTCGCTGCACTCCCATGCATTGGGAATATGTTTCTTTTGACGTCCCCGGGCAGGGTCTAATTTTGGACACTACACTCCCGGATCACCGGAGCTTGCACGTTCCCAGCACATCCAGGGTGGCATTGTACACTGTGCAGCCAGGCTGGCAGTCCCTATTCCGAGAGCGGAAGTCACATACACCCACACACCCACACCCACCAAAAAGAAACAAAAAGCGATCGAAAAATCGCCGCAATGCCTTTTTCCTGTCAACACAACGCTGCGTAATATTCTCAGAGAGCAGATCCGGTATGACCTGCAAAGTGTATTTTTTTAGAACAGAGGGGGGGGGGGGCGGGGGCGGGGGCGGGAGGGGATCTTCAAAGGCCGAACACACCCCCACACACACGCCCTGCCAGGCATGCTGGAGTGTTTGTTTTTTCGCAAAGGATCCCACACGCTGAAACGACACCGAACTGTCGACAATGTAATCACCACCACGAGAACGAGGCAATATTTACGGCGTGTCTTCACCACCTCGCTGTGTGGGAATAAGTCAGCATGCAGGGGCGGGGGGGGAAGGGGATAGGTGAGGTCGCGCATCTAGATCGCGCTAGGATAAAAAAAAACGACATGAGAACCAGCAATGCAAAACATGCCGAAGAGGCACGCCAAAAAAACAAAACCACCCCCCCCTCCCCAACCCACCCGCCGGAACACAGCGTAATACGGAAGAATCTACTTTGCAAAAAATTTGACCAGCTGGGGCGACAGCAGCTTCCTCGAGATCTCCACATTCCCCTGCTTAAACACCGGGATCGACTTGGGATTCGGCGGGCTCCCCAGAGGCTGCAACTTCAGCAACGCTCCAAGGGACCCCTCCTCGGGGCTCTGCAGCGCCTCCAGCAGGGGCTCATCCCTGGGCAGCAGGGCGAGTGAACGCTCCACAGAACCCTCCGGGGTTCGCGTCAGGGCCATGAGGATCAGCAGGTGGAGCCCGTTGCTGCTGACGAACCGCAGCATCTCAGCCTCCAGGTCGCCTTTCGCCGCAAGGCTGTCTATGCCCTCCACAATGGAGGCCATCCCGACCTGCTTTTCGCCCATCTCGAAGCTTTTGTAGTCCTTCCGCAGGCTTTGGGGTATGGTGAGAAGCGACGTGTCATACTTCTTCTCAACAAGCTCGTCATACAGCCGCGTCCCCTCCGCCACATTCGCCGCTGCATCGGTGCTGCCGAATGCGAGCTCTGCCATCCGCTCTGCCGCTGTGACGTCGAGGGGTGTGCTCTTCTTCATCTCAGGGTTGTTGTTCATCGTGTCGATCAGCGTGGTGCCGAGCAGCAGGGTTGCCACTTCCTTCGACACGGCGGAGACGATGGGCTGCAGCGCAGGGGGGGCGTCCTGCTGCAGGTCGGCATGCGTCGCGCCGCAGAGCAGCAGTGCCACGAGGGAGCAGGTCGACCCGACAACGCGGATGAGCCTCCCCCGCTGCTGGCACTGTTCGACGTAGAGTCCAGCGTCGGCGTGGTGGTCCACAACCTCGGAGACGCGGGGGGAAAGGAAGTCCTGTGCCTTGATCAGGGCGCAGTGGTCCACCAGGATGACGGCACCGGAGCCGGCGCGCAGCGTGTCGGCGACTTCGGGGTAGAAGGTGAGGCTGTCGGTGGCGATGCCCAGCTTCCCCAGCAGGTAGAACGTCTCGGTGCGGAGGGGGAGGTCTTCCCGTGCAACGTTCAGGACAGGCACAGCGGGCTCGCCTTTCACCTCGTTGAGGTAGAGTGCGTAGACCAGGCTGTGGGGTGGGGTGGTGGTGGTTATAATAGAGTGATGCCTGCTTCGTGCTATCACTTTTTTTGACACTGGGGGGGGAATCACAGAGAGAGAGAGAGAGGGGTGCGGGTATCTTCGTTACGGAGATATTCACACACTTGAAGCATACGAGAGGGAGAGGGAGGGGGAGAGAGAGAGAGCGTGTGTGGGTAATGCCGTGGGGTGCAAATCTAGAGAAAGGGGGGGGGGGGGAGAAAAAGAGCCGCAGAGATGGCCGCACTTGTAGCCGCACAGCGCCGTCCCTACATACCTGCTGATCACAGAGTCCATGTCGCAGCTTTCGTTGCCCATCACGATGGGTTGCTGTGCGGGGGGGAGGGGGGGGGCGGGCATGGTGTGGGCATCCCCGCCCGCCCTGGAAACAACCCCCTCACCCACCCCCCAGTGCCGTCACGGTGAGCACTCTGGGTGCAGGGCACCACCGAGGGCAGCACAGCCACACGCCGCACCCCACACGGGATGAAAGATCACTGCAAACTGCTGCATACAGATCCATCGTACCGGCGCTCAAGGCACGTATTCAGCGAGTCGATGCTCAGAGAACCCGCCATAGTTGCCTCACGTGCCCTACTCTTGGGAAGGGTGGGTGGGTGAGTCGACAGTTGACAAAGGTGGGCCGCCTCACAATACTGACTGGAAGGTGACACGGTCTGACACACAGCCAAGGCCCCCAGTGCTGGAAGCCGATGGCATCTCACCCGCGCAGCACCATCCGTGGGGGGAAGAGATGATACCAAGCGGAAGCGGCAGGAGGCGGGGGAGCCAATCATCTTCGCGATGCCCCACAAGCAAGGGGGGTGGGGGAATGGGGGGAGGGGGGGGGAGCGACATCTCCACGAATTGAGAGTGGGGAACAACATCCCACCGCCACCGCCACCGCCACCACTACCACCCCCTCGTGAGCCCAGTGCCAAACCCCGCCGGCCTCTCGAGCCTCCCTGGCCTTCCCACCACCCCCCACTGGCCCGCGGTGCCACCTGCACACTGTCCCCCCTCCCGCTTCCATCGCTCCGCACAGCACATTGTGCTAGCATGCAAGGTGGTGCCAAAAACGGCAGGTGTTAGTTCGTCGTCGGGCCTTGAGGGGAGTAGGGGGGGGGAGAGGAGAGGGGGGGGGGTGGTATAATTCGTACGCCCTGCATTCAGGTGAAATCAGAAAGGGGGTTTTTTGGCATCGCTCGCTCTGCTGCTGCTGGCGTGGCTTCGCACGGAGGGGTAGAGGGGGGGGCAGACGGATGCAAGACAAGGCACCTATACACACACCCACATCACCCCGGGACACAACACGTTGACACAAGACCCGATGCCGCACCTCACAGGAAGGATGACTAAGAGACTTCTTTACCCACTCCAGGTGCGGGGAGGCGGAGGTTGGGGGGGGGGGGGGTGGGGGGGTGGGTGAAGGCAACGAGCTCACAAGGACACACACGGGCCGGACGGCGCTTTTATTCCTTCTTATGAAACACACGGTATGCACAGATTTTTTTTGCCGGTTCACACGACACACGCGTGGAGAACAAGAGATAAACCTCAGATATGCGAGATCCCAATCCCGCCCCCAACCCCCCCCCCCCTCTCCCCCCGCCCCCCCCCCCCCCACACCACCGAGCGCGGCGGTTTGCCCCCGCGGACACGCTGCAACAAAAAGAAAATCCGCAACTGATGATACATCAGCGATTTCATTTTTGCTTTGTTGGATTACAACGCCGAACACACATACACATATCCGCACACACGCCTTCCGCCTTCCGCCCCCTTCCCACCACCACCACCTCCTCCTGCCGAACTGGCAAACCCACCCACAGACTCAGCACCCACACCCCACACCCCCTCACTGCTTGGGTGGCTGGGGGTGAGTGCTTGGTGTTTCACCAGGGCGGAGGAGGTGGAACTGGCGGAGGCTCGCCTTCAGCTGGGCTTCAAAATCCGCGGGCGGCAGGCCGCCAATCGTGAGGATGTCGTGGGCCCCCCCGTGCGGGGTCTTCTTGCCGATCCCGGAGAAGATCCGCTTCGCCATCGAAACCAGCGCGCTGGAGGGTGCCGAGGAGTGGGAGCTGACTGCCGCCTCAAGCTGATCGAGAAATTTCACCGTGTCCGCGACATAGCTCTCGATCACATCGATCTGCTGGAACATCACCTGCAGCTGATCCACCGCGTCCATCACATCCGGGAGCACTTCATCGCGCAGGTGGCTGTGCGCTGTGATGGCCTGGATCAGGTCCCCTTCTGACTTCCTGAAAACCATATCCGTCTCTTCCCGCATCGCAGCCATCCTCAGCTCCCGCGTCCCCCCTGTGGTGACGGAGCTCCCGAGCAGCGCAGTGTACTCCGCACACATCCTGGCCAACGTGCTGCCGCTCTCGGTCTCCACCGCCACTGGAACTACCCTCCCGCACACTTTGAAGACGTTCTGCAGGATGCCCAGCTGCTGCGCAGGCGTCAGGGATCGTTTGAGAGGAATTTTCCACCCGCGGGGCCCAGCCGCCATGCCCTGCTCCACAGGCACCTCCTCGCCGTCGGCAGGTGGGGTGGGGGCAGGGGGGGGTGTGGGGCTGGGCGGTGCGTCCTGCTGCTTCTCGCACCGGAGGTTGACGTGGAGGCAGGACGTGTCGGAGTAGAACACGATGCGGTCCGCAACACCGAGGGTGTCGGTCTTCCCCGAGGGGCGCGTCACGGTGCACTCGATGTGCTGCGTGGCGTCGGCGTCGCTCCCCTTCAAACCCTTCCGCTTGAAGGTTGTCCCGTCCCCATCCTCATCGATCACAAGGGTCTGCACGGAGCTGTCGTTCCCCCCTTCGAATTCGCCGCGGAACACCGCCTCTGCCGCCTCTTGGCTCAGCATCGTCACCATCCCTGCCGAAGGGCACACAGCCTCGGGCGGTGTGGAGGTGTGGTGTCGTGTGTGTTGTGGTGGCCGTCAGCAGCCACCACGCGCGCCCCAGGGTCCCCTGCCCCCGGTCCTGTTGTGAGTGAGGTGGTGTCGTGTGGTGGGAGGTTCGTGGTCTAGCGGGGGTGCGGGGGGTCGTCTGGGGGGCCGTTACCTTTTTCGGGGAGGCAGCAGGGAAATAGCATATCCCGACAGGCGAAGGCAGGGCAGGATTAGACCTTGCGTGACCTTCCGTGCGCTTTTGAGAGGCGACTTCTGGCTCTGCCAACAAGCGAGACGAGGAGTGGATGGGGGGGGTGGGGGGAGTGCGGCCGTCACCCCGCTCGCTCGCACGCGCTTCCGAATAAGCCAAAACAAAAGAGCCCAGGCTTCATATTGCACGCACGAGCGGCGGAGGGGATGTTGCGGCCAGAGGGGAGGGGGGCGGGGGGGTGGGGGGGGTGGGGCAGTTTTTTCTCACACTTTGCCACAGCTCTGCGTTTGCTATGTTGGATTAGCGGATCCGCATCGTACAGAACATCTACGAAAGACGACGCACGAGAACTGATACGCTATCCAGCTTCTCACACTTTGCCACAGCTCTGCGCAAACACACTGCGCAAGAAAACCCCACCCTACACATCCACCGACTCTTCTCCAGACGCGGGGGAAACAATGCAACACGGCGGGAACGCCGGTCCGCACCCTCTCCTCGCTACACTCAGATGGAACGGATGGCTTCTGGGCCACGCTGATGGCGCCTTGATTTTTCAGGCGCAGCATGCTGCTTCCCTTCGAAGATGCGATGCGCCGCCACGGGTCGGAGCGGCTGGGGCACGGAAGTGCCCGACCCCGACCCACCCGCTGGGTCCACCCCACCCGGCGCCGACCCCAGGGCACCCTTGCCTGAGTTCAGCAGCGACGGAAGCGGTATCGACGTTCGCGACTTCCCAGACAGCAGCAGCGCGAGCCCCTCTGGTATGTTGTTCTCCAGCATGTCCTGGCTTGCCGCGTCTGCAGCAGCCTGCTCTGCCTCCTCCTTGTCGTGCAGGGCTTGCCAGTCCTGCTCGTCGGCAACCCAGTTCTTCTCGTGGTGGTTGGCGATGACACGCCGCAGCGAGCATATCAGCACATGCTGGTCGACGCACTTATGGCGCACGCTGTTGCACCGCTGCTCCGCCTCCTCCAGCTTCTCAGAGGTCTGCAAATAGATGTCGTTGAGGCAGCCCAGCTTGTGCTTCAGGTCGCTCACCTCCTCACACTTCAGCTCCAAGCTGCGGAGCAGATCCACGTTTGTGGCAGACAGGCGTTTGACCTCGGAGAAGGCGAGGTACACATCGCCGCTGAGCTCTGTCGTGGTGTGCTGCAGCTGCTCCTTGAGGCTGTCCTTCTCGCGCCGCAGCATGCGCAGCTCCACCACATTCTGCGCGTGCTCCTGCGCGGCGATGGTCACACCGCGCTCCAGACAGTCGCGCAGCATCGCCACCTCATCCTCGAGGAGGCGGACGCGCTTGGCATCGGCACTCATCCTCCAGCGGCGAGGCAGCACCCCACAAGGGGTGCTGGTGTGGCCCCCTGGGGGTGGTGGTGCAGGGGGGTTGGTATAAGCGTGCACTCTACTACAGATCCCACATCACCCCCATCACAGTGGCAGTGCCCTGCCACGAGAGGCGGGGTGGGAACAACTGGGGGGGATGGGTATGGGTATGGGTGCTGTTCTAACGGGTCTACGTTCTATTGCCGGGAGGCGCGGGGGGGGGGCAAGGATGGCCTGTGTTTGTGTGTGGTTTCTGGTTCGTTCAGCATACACGCCACCCCGCCACCCCAGAGGGGAGAGGGAGGGGGTATCAGCGATCACCCCTCTCCCCTCTCCCCCCGCCTGGGGTAGGCTGCACCATTTTTTGTGTTCTATTTTTTTTTGGACAGAATCAGCCACATGTTTTGCAAAATTCAGCAAGGCGTAACCGTGCTCTCTGCACGCATCGGATGTGATTCGAGGCAAGTCTAATCTAACACAAACGCCCGCTGTGTGAGGCACAATGGCACAAGCGGGGCGGAAATAGGTGAGTGCAACCGCAGCCTGTGTAGAGTTGTTAAACCCTTCACGGGACGCACACGCATCGTGTGTGTGGAGGTCACAGCGGAGCCCACTCAGTGCCCACCCGTGAATATTTTTAGAGAACATCGCGATACCTGGGAGAGAGGGGGGGGTGGCAGCTAAGCACGCCGCTCTGCAACACGCCGATATTCTTGGAGTGGTGTAGAAAGAAGCAAATCGGGGACACATAATTCCCTCCGCCGATTGACAAAAGCGGTTACATCCCGGGTTCTCCAGCGCCTCACCGAGGTGACAGCATTCACTCGCTGCTGCAAGCCACCAGGGTCACATCCACCGGCTGCCCCAGGTTAAAATATCCTGTGGAGGTGGGTGTGCGGTAGATGTGGCTCCTCCAGAGGGGGTGTGGGGTGGGGGTTGCAAAGCTGGTGGGCCAGCTTGGAGGCGTGTCTAGCTACGAGGACTGGTGGAAGTGCATCCCTATCAAATAAGGGGTCTCCCGTGGCAACCTGAGCTGTGTGTAAAAAGTGAACACCACTGCACCCGATCCGAGCAATTCAACGGCGTGCTTTCTGGCAAAAAAAATAGGGGATGAAGGTTATGCAGTGATGGCGAAGGCAGCGCCGATGCCGTTATCTCGCTACGAGGACTGGTGGAAGTGTGTCCCTATCAAACGAGGGGTCTCCCGTGGCAACCTGAGCTGGCTCTGGGCCCCACCGAAACAGAACAGGGTTCAGGACAGAACACAGGGTCAGCTCACCGAGCTGTGCTCTGCTGGCCTGATTCCTCCTCACACACCCCCCCCCCCCCTGAAGAACAACAGCAAATGCATACGTGAGCTCCGTTTCTTCCACCTCCCAGTTGCTGCCGTGGAAGGGCTCTGCAGGGATGGAGTGAGGCATGGTTGATATGGCACAAATACAGGGATAGAGTGAGACATGGTTGATATGGCACAAATATTCGCGAATAAAAGACCCCGTGTTTGTTTGCACTCACCTCAGCGGATCGGAAGTGCAAATGAATCGTACCCCTTTCGGGATAACAAGGGAAACACCCTGCCTGCCCAGCAACTGCAAAAAAGGCAGATCCCGGGCTACTTTTCTTCTTGAGGGCACACTCCTGTGCCAAAAGGCTGAAGAACCCCTGTGGAGTGGAATGAAAATGTGATCCTTCCCACACACACACAGAGCTTCAGTCAGCCGATCCCCCCCCCCCCCCCCTGCACATACCTGGATAGCACCTCGAATCCACATAACCGCTGCCATATCTTGCATACCCTGCATCGTCCTCCGAAACGTCACCCAGATCATCGAAACCTTCCACATCCACCATCCCACCCCCCATCAACGGGGACGGCATACTCAACGGCGGCGGCGGCGGCGGCGGGGGTGGCGGGGGAATGCCACCACCACCACCACCACCACCACCACCACCCCCTCCAAACAGACCCGCCTGCGAATACCGCTGCACCCCTTGGCTCCCGCAGGACGGCAGGTCGATATCCTCCTCATAATACGCGGGCTGGGCATAACCCCCCTCCCCTGAACGGTACGACACCATCGGCGGTGGCGGCGGCGGCGGCACCACCATCCCACCCCCACCCCCAGCATATTCCAGATACGGCGAGCGCTGCGACAGCGGCGGCGGCGGCGGCGGTGGAGGCGGATACACTCCCTCACCACCACCACCACCCCTCCCGTGTATCGCAGCATAGCCCTGGTGGGACGGGTGGCTGCGGGACGCGGAGGCATGCCCACTTCGATCCATCCGATAGCCTGATGGATAGCCCTGCCGTGGCAGCCGCTGGGCATCGCTGGTGTGGGGGTCGTGGTGGGGGCGGCGCTGCTGGTGGCGATCCAACTCCTCATGATGGCTGTGGTGGCGGTGGCGCTGCTGCTGCTGCTGCTGGCGTTGGTGTTGGTGGTGTTGCCGTTGGTGGCCATCTCTCTGCAGAGTGTGCGGCTCCACCACAGCCCTCCTGCTGCTGCGCGAGGAGGAGCATGCGCTGTCGGTATCGCGCGGGGCGGAGTGCTGCCGCAGGCGCCCCTGATGCTGCTGCTGCTGCTGCTGCTGCTGCTGCTGGGCCCGCCGCCTCAGCGACCCCCCCGTCACCTCGCTGCAGAAGCTCGGCGTGCTTCCCCCCTCCACCGCACTGTCAAACGCCTGCTTCCGCTCCTCGATGGACCGGGCCATCTGGCGGTGGTGGCTGGGCGCGCCATGCTGCCTGCTTCCGCCACCCGCAGGCCCAGGCCCAGGCCCCCGCCGCTGCGGCGGCGACCCCAGGGGGAGCGGTGGCGGCGGCGGCGGCTGCGCCGCCACCCTTGTGATCGATCCGGCCGATGCAAGGCCATGCCCGCTCCTCCCTGACGCAGCAGCGCCTGATAAGATCGTCCTCTCGATGCTGTCGAGCAGAGGCAGCAGCTCGCTCTGCTGCTCCTTGGTGAGCCCAGCGGGCGGTGCATCGGCGGTGTGGGTTGGGGATGTGCTTCTGCCGCCCTCCGGGCGGCGTATAGTGTCGCCGTAGATCAGGGAGTCCTCGAGATCCTCCAGCTTCCGCTTCTCCCTGTCGACTCTGTCAAATGCCTTGCGGTATTCATCGTCACGCCCGCCGCGCTCATCCCGCGCGATCTCCTGCATTTTGACGACAAGCTCCTTCGAGAGGTCATCCTTTAAACTCGACATAAACTTCTGCAGCTGCTCGCCCAGCGGCTCCGGGATCTCATTTGCAAGCCCCTGATGGAAGGCTGTGGTATATCTGAACTGCCGCCGTGCTGTGCCTCCCGCAGGGTTTGGGCTGGCAGGTGAGCCCGGTGTGGGCTGCGGCGTGTCGGGCTCCAGCTCGGCGCATTTCGCCGCGATGCGCTGCTGCAGGTCTGCCATCGTGCCGCCGAGGGTGCCCGGGGCGTTGACGGCGGAGCCCTTTGTGGGGGACATCCAGCGGGACATCTGCTTCACCCACTCGTCGTGTGTCGTGTCGCGCGACATCTCACACCAGCCGCAGGTGGCAGACGAGGTGGGGTGGGGTCAGGAAAGCAGGACCACCCCCACCCCGTGCCCCGCGCGGGCGTGTAGGGGTGTGTCAGCCCCTGTTGGGTGGAGGTTGTGATGGTTGCTTGGAATCGATGGCATCCCAGGCAGGTCATATGATACGATACCAAGTCTGTGGTGTACAGGCCCGCCACACACCATTCCCACACACTTTCAAGACAACACGTGTGGGCAGTGATTTTCCCCCGTGGGGGGCCCTCGCTACGAGTCACTGTGAGTCACGAGTCGTCAGTTGTCAGCCAAACATGGCTGACTTCTCACTTTTTCTCACTCAGTCACACTTGGTAGCGAGGGCCCCCGTGGCGAAAAAATAAAATTTCGCAAAAAAAAAATCTCTGGAAAAATCGTCCGGCGAAAAAAGTTTTTTCGCCACGGGGGTTTTTGGTGGGAATTTTTCAGGGGGTCTGGGGAGAGGTCCTGGAGGAAAAAAAATCAGGCCCAGGAAAAAAATGGGAGGGCCTGCTCTGTGAGCCCCACCAAGCAGTCACAGATTGGCAGGACAAGACCTGCAGAGGGTGGCTGCAAAGAACAGATGTTCACTACCGTGGCCTCCGGCGGCTGGGGGGCTCCGCCCCCCAGACCCCCCCTGTCGCGTGTGCCTGTCTCGCAAGTCCTTGGGCGTATGCGACTGGCCATCTCCGCGTAGTCTCGGGCGCGCGAAGCGCGCCCGAGAAAAATTTTTCCGGGTGAGAAAATTTTTTTTCGCCGGCATTTTTGAGATTTTCAGCGGAGAGGAAAATCACTGCGTGTGGGTGGAAAAAAACAATGCACGCTGCAACTTATTATTCGCCCTCACCCCACGACACCACCATTTCGCAGGAAACGCGTACCCAGGTACCAAACGCGTCAACACAAAAAAAATGGATTCACTCAGCACACTGCGCAAAAAGGCAACTGGGAAGCAGGGGAGGAATGGGCGGGGGAGTGAGCCAGGACACCACGGGTTCAACGTCTACACATGCTATCTAGTGGCTCGGCGCAGGCAGGGCCCGCACGGAGGCTCTGCCGAGGAAGGCAGGCGGGTGTGTGTGTGTGGGGAGCGCCGAACATCACCAACCCAACCGGGGGGGGGCGGCCAGCCGGTGTGGCGACACCGGACAAAAAGACTTTAGATTTGGCAGATGTTCGGCCCTCCTGACGACAGCGCCCCCTTTGCTTATACAGCCCCAAGGGGGGAAGGGCGCAACACAGACGTCCTCTGTGGGGCGCTTATACGAGAGAGACCCGCCGGGTTCCCCCAACTGCAACTCGCATCGTGGGGCCGCGGCGGGCCCTGCTTAAAATGCCAAAGGGAGGTTCATGCGGAGAAGGTGTCGGAAAGACGATGGCGGCTTGCTCTTGTCGGTTCTAATTGGGGGGGGGGGGGGCGATAGGGTGACATTAAAGGAGAGAACAAGGCTCAGGAAACCCCCTAGAAGAGTTGATCTATTCATCTCCCTCTTCCCCCCCCCACCCCACCCCCCCGTGCTCTAGATGCAGGCTGCGGTGTGTCCTTCATCTGGGAGAGAGTGTATTTTGGTTTGAATCGGGTCACCGCCCACCCGCTTGCCCCTTCTACACACATTTTTACTGTTTGCCACAACAATTTTTCACAAAAATCGGGGGGGAAGGGCGGGGGGGGGGGGGGTGCAAATTTGGGACGCAATTGGCACACATTTCTTTTCTTGACAACGTGCTGAGCCGTGATAGGGTTTCCCCATGGCTCTTACTTCTTCCCCTCCCACCCTCCCTTTTCTCTTTTTCGCTAATGCACATCACAACGTCATGCCTTTCGTGCGTCTCAGACTGATTCATGGGGGAGGGGGGGGTCACGTAACGGCTGAGTGTGTGGGGTGTGAGGAGTTCGTGCGCACGGCGCATCTAACACAGGAAGGGGGGGAGACAACAAAGTGACATCTAACGCACAATACGGATGGGTGTGCTGTTTTTTTCTTTTTTTTTTTGGCGGAGGCAGAAGGTCTGCACTTTTGAAGGGCAAGTTAGCCGCGATGGAGTGGGTGTTGGGGGTGGGGGTGGGGGACATTGCCAAACGAGCCCCGCCCCCGGTGGCAACAGCTGCAATTTTGCTTGTGGCAGTGGAGGCTCCCTTCCCGGCACCGCAAGGTTTTCGGGAACAGAGCAAGAGAGAGAGAGAGGGGGGGGGGGGGTAGAGACAGACACAGACACAGAGTGAATGACACCACCACACCCCCTCCCCCTCCACCCGCCGCCACCACCACCACCCTCTCTCGCTCTGGCTCTGGCTATGGTTTATTTTCATCTACAGAACGGACACGCCGAACACACCCACCACACCGCCACCCTACCTTTACACTGTTGGCATCTAATAAACTGCCTCACACTCACATCGCCCGAAGAAGCCCGAAGAAAACGACACCACCAGTTGACACAAAGGGTGAGGGGGTGGGGTGGGGTGGGGTGGGGGTGGGGGGAGGCAGAACTACCGAATGACAGCCTTGTCAGCATGCCCCCCCAGCACCACCATCGGGTAGAGTGCTGCTGTCACTGCAGGTGGGATGACGAAGGCGACCCGGGGCGGGTCGGGGTGCAGCGAGAAGGACACGGTCCGGGCAGACATGTCGATGTCACAGGTCACCTGCGACGTGCCCGCGGGGAGCGGCCTGCCGTAGCGGGACCCCTTCTGCACCCCATCCCCGTCATCCCCGATCTTACACCCGTCGCCTCGGTAGAAATAGGTCGCGCCTGTCCCGGAACCCTTTGCGGTCAACCCAATCAGGACATCCCGATTCGCAGCACGCGACACCGAAACCATCACCGTCCAGCTGCTCCTCACGCTCGCCATGGGATGCGTCACGGCAGACGCGCCGATCAGGATATGCCCGCCGGGGTTACCCTGCACCACCACCGCCTCACGGTCATCGGATGCAATCCGAACACCGCGGCTCAGCTTCCTATCCCACACCAGGCCCTGCAGGGGGTTGGGCAGCGCCGCCGCCACAGGGCTCGGGGTGCGCGGGGTGCCGACCGCGGCGCTCAGCAGCCCCATCTTCTGCTGCAGCAGCCCGGTCTCCGCGGTGAGCTGCGCCATCCTCCGCAGGGCAGACTCATTCTCCTCCCGCTTCTGCGACCACCACTGCCCCCACTGGTCCGCCACATCCCCGGGGAGCACCGCAGCAGGCACGGCGGGCACAGCGGGCACGGCGGGCACCACCACCGCCGGCGACATCCCCACACCCACCGCTGGGCCCAACGCAGGGGTAACCTCTACAGCCCCCTCCGCCGCCGCCACCACCGCGTCCTCTAGGAGGGCAGCGTGGCATGCCGCTGTTGCATCAGCCTGCTCCTGGGCGATAACCTGGCCAACCAGGCGGGCGGAATGCAAGGCATGAATCTGGTGGTGGATGGCAGCCTGCTCGTGATGTGCTCTGGCCTGCCTCTGGAGGATTTCGTATTCTGTCTCCAGCGGAGGGGAGCCCGACGCAGCAGCGGGGGGAGGCACGGCGAGGCCGTGGTAGGGCAGCAGCGGCACCGCCTCCGCGCAGGCCAGGCGGCGCGGGGAGCCCAGCGGGGGAGACATCGCGACGACAGCCACATTCGGATCCCGCATCCGCAGGGGGGATCGGAGGCCACCACCACCCCCCTGCGCCCCGTCCTTCCTGTCGGGCGACACCAGCCCGCGGGGTTGGTTTGAGGACCCGACATCACCCCCGCCACGCTCCCGCCACGGCGACTGCAGCGGGGGTGCCGGGCTGCGGGAGCGAGCCGGTGACTCCAGGAAGCACACCTCCTCCACAGGCTCAAACTGCACCACGCGCACCACGGGCCCCCCCGCGGGCAGCGGCGGGGGCACCTCACAGCCCATGCGGGATGGGGACTCCAGGGGGGCACGCGGCACGACTGGGCACACCTCTGCTGCGGGGGGTGGGACCACCGCCACCATCAGGGGGTTGCCCAACGCAGAGGCGTGGCGTGGCTGCTGCGGCTGCGGCGGGGGCGCCTCGGAGGTCAGCGGGAGGGGCGCAGCGGAGGTGGGGGCGGGTGCGGGCGCGCTCACCCCTGCCCCTGCCGTTGGGGAGACGCGCGCGACATACCCCATGCGGTGTGCGACAGTCCCGCACGCCTCCGCCAGCTGCGGCGTCGCAGGGGCGGCCGGCACAGCCTCGGGACCCACAGACACAGTGCTGGCAGTGGCTGCAGCCCCGCCCCCAATGTGGTGGTAGTGCCCCGCCGGCTCCACCCACTCCCCCACAGCTGACGGCGGCGGGGGAGGCCCCGACTCCACAGCGCGCGACTGCGGCTGCGACGGGGGCCGGGGGAGAGCGGCTGCCGCAGTGGCGGCGGGGGGGCGTGGGTTGGACACGGCGCCCCCGTCGAAGCCCTCGCCGTATTGCGCTGATGGTGGCTCGGAGGAGGGGGGAGGGTTGGAGGACCCGCAGGCGATGGAGTGGGCTGCGATGGAGGAGCGCGGGTCGCATGCTGCGGACTGCACGTCGGGGGTCTGTGGCATGCAGCCTGCGGAGCGGAGGTCGGGGATGCTGGAGTCGAAGGATGGGGCAACCCCCACGGATCGGGCGTCGACAGGCATCGCGCTGCATGCTGCGGAGCGGGCGTCGAGGGACTGCGGCATGCATCCGACGGAGCGGAGGTCCGCCGTGGTGGAGTCGAAGGAGGGTGCTGTCACACCTGCGGAGCGGAGATCGATCGGCGTCTGCGGGTCGCAACCTGCAGAACGCAGCTCGAAAGATTCTGGCGCACACCCTGCAGAGCGCATCTCGGCAGGGGTCTGCGGCATGCATCCGACGGAGCGGAGCTCTGCAGGCGTGAGGGGTGTGCAGCCCGCAGAGGCGATGTCGACTGTCCTCTCGCACCCCACAGAGCGCGTGTCTGCGCGGGCCTCGGTGCTGGCGTGGGCGAATTCACGCGCGTCGGGGGCGCGCTCCACCTCCACAACCTTTTCGACGGCGTAGGGAACCTGCACCTCGACAACGCGTTCGACGATCTTCTCCACAACCTCCTTCGGGACGGGGACGGTCTGCACAGCGACAGGTCGACCCATCGGCACCACCGGCTCCGCCGGTGGGTCGCACTGCGCCCCACGGGATGCCATCTCGCTGATGGCGAGGCAGGCGCGGTCGTCTGTCTGCGGCGGGGCTGTCTGCGCCCCGGAGTCCTCCACAGCTGCGGTGTGGGTCTGCACGCCCACTGCCCCGACGTCGGGCCCTGCGGTCTGCGAGTCGGCTGCGGCGGTGTCGGGGGTGAACTGGCAGGGGACGTGTGACACCACAGGCTCCGCCTGTGAGCCGGAGTCCCGGAGAAGAGGAGCGGCCCTTGCGAGTGTGCTCTTCATGACGATGAGCTGCGGGGCGTCCTGTGGAGTCAGGGGTGTGGGTGTGGGTGATATGTGCGAGACAGAGTGAGAGAGAGAAAGGTGTGCGGGCATTACCGCCGAGTTGTGGATTGATAGCCGCCTCAGATTTGGCGGGCATAGCACGCCGGTCAGCATACCGTCTGTGTGCCCCACTCCTCCACCTCGTCTGGCACCGTCTGCTGCCCGAGGGACACCATGTCTGGCGGCGGTGCCGTCTGCACGCAGCCCTCGGCTGTGTCCAGCAGGGTCTGGCCCGAGGCATCTGCCACGTCGACTTCTGTCTGGCCTGCAGCGTCAGCCACCTCCACGCCAAATGCAGAGAGGCATGCGTCTTCGACGGGTGTGAGTTCCTGCAAGGGGTTGGGGGTGGAGGTAGCGGAGGGCGGAGAGGATGTGCCCGTGTGTGCGGTTCACCCCCCCCCCCCCTTGTTTAGTTCCGTTTAGCAACAGGGTTTTGATGTGAAGAATCCAGCAGGGAGGAACTGTTGTCACAAACACAGGGGGTACACCCCCACCCCCACGCACCCCCCTGACGCCACGCAACGCATACCGTCTGATGTGCAGCATCACGCGTGTCGACAAGCCACTCCTGCACGGGAGGGTGGGTGGTGTGATGAATGGGAACATGACGCACATCTCCTCCAATATTGGAGGAGATGTGGTATTGGCGGGCCCATCAACCCAACAGACACACCCACGCGTGGACCCTTTTATTTTTGAAAAGCGCCGGCATCACCCGGTGGGGCAGACACCAGCAACCCCGGCAACCCACACTTCAAGCCCACAACGCACCCCGCAAGCCAGGCAACGCCACCCCACACACCGCACCATACCTCCTCTGCCTCCTCCTCATCCGTCACGGTGACACGCTCCACCACCAGTGTGGCCGGCAGGCCTATGAGCGTCACCCCACTCGCAGACGCCACCAGGGGGCGGGCCAGCTCACGCGGGGTGGACTTCGGCCCCTGCTGGGAGCTCGAAGCACGCGACAGGGTGTGTGGGGAGGAGGCGGGCGTGCCCTGCTCCGCAGGGCGCGCCTCCGGCACCAGGGCAAGCTGCCAGCCGTCGTGGGACGGCTGCGACTTGCGCGGGGTGCTCACCGTCGCCACATCCGCTGTCGGGGTCGATGCGCGCGACTCCGGCGCAGCAACGCGCACCACGTCGTAGGCAGACGAGGATGGCGGCATGGAGGGCACAGGACAGTGCCCCGACTCTTGGAACGTCACCACCGACGGCGTGAGGGTGCGCTCGCTGGGGGTCTCCTCCTCCACCTGCAGCGCTGCCTGAGCAGGCCGCTCGGGCGACACAAGCACCAACCGCTGCTGCAGAGGCTGCTGAGTCGGCGGTGGCGGCGGCGGTGGCGACTGCGCCACGGGCCTCTCGGGCGACAGCCTCGCCACGGCAGGCACCTCCGCCTCCACCGGGACAGCCTCCTCGCTCACATGGGGGATCAGCTGCGCCTTGGGGCTCGCCGCCCGCAGGGGCGACAGGCGCGCCTTCGCGCCGCCGCCCCCGACACCACCGCGCCCTCTTCGGGTCCGCTGAGGCGACAGGGGGCGCACCCGCTCCAGCACCGCCGCCACAACCTCCTGCTGTTCCGCAGGGGGCTGCGGCTGCGGCTGGGCCTCGCCACGCTCGGGGGACACCATGGGGTACTTCTTGCGGACAGGCGACACCAGCGCTGCGCGCTGCTGGTGCTGAGGGGACCCAGGGGGCGACATGATGGAGGACGGCATCGCCACCACCGCCTCCTCCTCCGCCGCGGCAGCGGCGGCGACGGGGGGCCCCGCCACGAAGGGGCGGGACACCGGCAGCAGCGACAGGCGCGTGGGGCTGAGGTCGTCGGCGCACCCCTGGTGGCGGCGCGGGGAGAGGCGCCGGCTGCAGGGCTCGCTGCACTTCGCAACGCTGATGCTGTCGCCGAGGTCAACCTCCGACACGCGCGACATCGCCGTGGCGCGGGGGAAGTGCAGCGGGAACCCCGCCGCCGCCGGAGGCGGCGGCGGCGGGGGGCGCGGCTGCGGCAAGAGGAGGGGCTGCACACACTGCTGCTGCTGCAGCGCCGACCCCCCGACAGCCGCACGCAGCGCTGCGGACGCCTCGGCAACCGCAACCTGCGCCGCGCTCGCCGCAGCCTCCGCAGCGAGCTTCGACACCACATCCGGCATGGGCACACCACCCCACACGGGCTGCCCAATATCCGTCGTCGGCGTCGGTCCCCTCGACGGCTGCGACTGCGCCGACGACGCCACAGCCACCGGCAGGTGAAACCGCTGCGGCGGCAACGGCGGATCCTCCACCGGCATCACAGGCGTGGTGTAGGCTGACGCTTTCGGCGGCTGCGGCGGCACCACGGGCTGCCGCACCGCGGCGGCGGCCGCTGCCGCCGCCGCCACCGCCTCCCCCTTCACGGAGCTGATCCCGCGCGCCAACTCCTCCGCAAGCTCGGATCGCAGGCGCACCATCATGCCGTCATACATCTCCTCCTTTGTCATCTCTGACCGGACCGACGCGCAGTCCCCACCACCCTGCTGCAGCGGCGTGCTGGGCAGCACCACCATCGGCACCATGCAGGGGAACTGCGGCTGCGGCTGCGGCTGCGGCGGCTGCCGAACCCTCTGGGGCGAAACGCACTCCGCACGCTGCACATCACCCTGCCGCATCCGGAGCGGGGACTCCCCCCGCACAACCCCGCCCCCCTGCGCGGGGTGGTGTGCCACCAGGGCAACACCAGCCGCCCGATCCGCGGCTTTTCTGATCTTCTCTATAGGGCTCTGCGGTCGGCCTCCGCCATAGTGTGGCGACTCCGCCTCGGCGATGCGGGAAATCCTCTCGGGGGGTGGGGAGATGCATCCCGCCGCAGCACGCCCCGGTGAGGGCTGGCATGTCGCAGTTGTTGTGTCGCTGACGCACGAAGGCTCCCGCGCCCTGCAGACCGAGGCGTACCCCTCCGGGAGGGAGACATGGTGGTGCCCGACGTACATCTTGCTGGATGCCCGCAGCTGCCTCACCCTCCGCATGACCTCCTCTTCAGACGCCGCGGTGCTGCTCCCCTGCTGGCTCTGTTGCAACGCCTCTTCGCTTCCGCCGTGCCCCCCAACCTCAACAGGCCCATCCCGGGTGTACGCAGCAACATATGCTCTCCCGCTTGTCGCCTGGTCGTAAGAAAGAGGAGTCCACCCGACGTGCGGCTTCAAACCCCTCTGAGATTGCCGTTCCTTCTCCCTCTCTGCAAGATCAGGGTGGACTGGCGAGGTCCGCCGGCACTGCCTTGACAGCGGGAGAGGCATATCGCGGTGGTGCAGAGGGTGGGGGGGTGGGGGGAGAGCGACGGCTTTATGTAAGGCACCCCTCCACCCCTCACCCCCCCCACTCGGAGAGGGTGGCAGCGGCCGTGTGTGTGTGGGGGGGGGGGGGGGGGGGTGGGGGGTTTGGGTGTGTGTGTGGGTGTGTGTCAGAGGGGGTGTCCCCCCAAAAACCCGACCCCCGCACCACTGCCTCTACTGGGGAGGGGGGGGGGAGGGGGGCTGTGGGTGGTGGTGTGGTGGGAGAGGGGGAGGGTCAGTTGCTCAACGCGCACAAGCATAGCGCATGCCCCGTTTGGATTGAAAAAGTCGGGCGTGTGCATGTCAGTTTTGGTAACAGATTTGCGTAGGTCTTTCCACTGTTGAATCCACAGATGTGAGGGCGAGTCTATAACCACTTGGCAGAGGGCATCGAATCTCCTTCCACAGCCGCGGCTCGATGTGTGGCTCTTACATGTTCTAGAGGATTTGCGCAACCGTCACAACGGCTACACCGTCAACGACGCTGCCAAGTTCAACGGACTCGAAGTTTCCAACAATCGCAAACGCCGGCAAGCGCCGAGAGGCTGTGGCTGGACGCAATGCCACATCAAAGTTGAGGGGAAGACTGCTCGCCGTTGGTTCCCGCCTGCAGCCGAAGCTGTGAACGAATCAGTTGCAGATGCGATGGGCCTGAATCACTTTGCCGAGATGGCGGCTGGGCTCCATGATGCGCCAAGCGCCGAGTGGGCATGATTTTGCTCCACCAATTGATGCTGCTCCGGCGGCCGGGCAGGTGCAGAACCCCGTGACGCACGGCACGGCCACCCTCAGTAGTCTGTGCGTCGCTGTAAGGCTATTTGTCCCCGATGCGCTGTTCTCCTTGTCTGTGCAATCCATGGCCCAAATCATGTGGGCTGTGCCCGTGATGAGATCTGTCGTCTAGAGGGTTGACGGCGGCCGCTCTCCGGAGTACTCGCCGCAGACCAAATCACATCAGGGCACGGAGCGCGGGAAGCTTCGACACACCCGTGAGCGGCAGAGGTGCAAAGCGCTCTCTGGAGAGCGTCTGGAGGCGGAGAATCGCCGCCTGAAGAATCTGCTGCTTCTCGTCCGGAAGGGAGGCTGCTGACATACACTGCCTCTCTCCGCAGCAAAGGCAAAGGGTGTGCACCACGGGGGGCGTGGTGGGGGAGCGGAGGGGGGAGCAGCTGTTACACAACATCATCTAACCCGTTTTTTTGCCGTTTAGTGTATACTGGCATTGGGCCAACGTTCTGCGCTTCCGAGCGATGCAACCTACCCCCCCCCCCCTCCCCAACCCACTCCTTTGGACATATCGACACCGATCGCCTTGATATTGCGACACAACCAGGGCAGTGGTGCGCACAGTCAACGCCAGAAGGCGGTGCTGATCCAAAGGCGGTGGCAGACACACCAGATAAGAGGGGGCAGTTCCCTCTCCGTCGGGGGGCATGCGGTAACCCTCCAAACCCAAGCCGTGTTGCGTCAGCAGGGAATCAGGAAACCGTGCACAACTGTAGCTCGCACAGTGTTGTTGGCTCAACTCTTCTCCATCACATGATTCAGCCCTTCACCTCCGATATTCAACGCATCCTGTGGGGGCCTCGCTGCCAGTCATAGCTCGTCAGTCAGTGAGGGGAAGTGGGCCGTAGCTCCCTTTTCCTCACATCAGTCACACCTGGTAGCGAGGGCCCCCATGAGAGAAAGTGTATGGTGAGAGGGGGAACTTCGTGTGATTTACCGAGCAACACACACGTCAGCACACCGCCCCGAGGATCGCAGCGGAGAGCTCCCGGTAGACGAAAGGTTGGAAGTGCCCGATCTGATCGACATAAGCACGGCTGCACTTCTCCCGCGTCGCAGACATCGCCTCCCCCCACAGCGGCTGCGCCGGGACACCCCCGCTCTGCACCCCGGCCGGCACCCCCAGCGCCTGCCCCAGCTGCCGCGTCACCCCTAGCGCATCGAGATGCATCCACGGCACCTCCCGCCGCGACAGAAACTCCTGCATCCGCTGCTCCGCATGGTGCGTGCCGCCGGTGCAGGGGTGAGTCGCACCCACCCACAGCAGTCGGGGCGACACCCCTTCCCCTCCGCCTTTGCCACTGCTGGTGAGTGCCTCCAGGCTGGAGAGAATTTTTGCAACCGTCTCGGGATCCTGCATGAAGGAGGGATACCACAGCCCGGTGTTGAAGACAATCGCATCGTAGGCAATGCCCTGCTCCTTGAGGTGGGCTGCAAGCTCGGGGACCAATCCCCTCCACCCCCCGCTGGTGTGGCCCTGCCGCCCCCCTGCAGCGGAGGAGGTGATATCGCATCCTTTATGGGGATAGCCTGCGCCGTGCCCTCCAAACTTTCCGTGCATGAAGAAGAAGTCTGCGGAGATCTCGCCACCCCCGCCACCACTGCGGTAGAACCGGTTCTCCTTCTGCCCCCGCCAGAACCTGCGTGTCTCCTTCTTCCCCCGCTGCGGGCGCTGCGGGTCGCGGTGGCAGTCGCAGCACATCTTGCCTCCAAACCCCGCCGTTGTCCCGTTGAGAAAGCCTTGCCACGACGGCCACTCCTTTTGCCACAACATGCTGAGGCCGCCCCCGCCATCCAACGGCATCCCCGACTCCGGCTCGCCGGAGCGGTGTTGGGTGAGCCAGCTGTTCGCAGATGCCCTCACCGCTGCACGCTCCTCCCACCCGTGGAGCCCTCTCAGCATTGCCAGATAGGTGTAGCGGAGGATACTGTCCCCGACAAACAGCAGCCGCCTCCCCGACATGCAGCTGCGAATCTCGCTCTCCGATCGGACCAGCCACCTCCGTGGTGTCCCCCCGTCGGACCCAGGTGACGAGAAACCCAGCTCTCTCAGCACATAAGGCGGAGATCCAGCATTGCCCCTCTCAGCGGGTTCCGGTTGTGCCCACGCAAGGTGCTGCTCGGAGATGACGGTCACGCCGGAGGGGCTGCGCAGCCCAGGGGTTGTGCGGGGGCGGGGCGGCTCTGGAGGGGCGGCGGCGGCGTGGGTGTGGTGGCGCTGGGTTAGCTGCGGGAGGAGAGAGGCTCCGAGGGAGACGGCGGCGGCGCAGCAGAGGAGCAGGCGCATGGTGGAGCCCAGACGCCTCGGTGGGTCATCGCTCATGCACCGGCGGGGGAGGGGGGGGGGGGTGTGTGGTGAAGTAGAAGTGAGAGAGGAAATCAGGGCTGGCCTCCCTTTCACTCGTTATGCAGGTTGTGTCCGAGATCCTGTGTTATACTCACGGCGGGGCGGGGTGAGGGTGGGGTGCGCACCTGTCTGTGTATGTGTGTGCCCTGCATGTGATGACAACAGTCCTTTTTTTTACCGTGACCTGAGGAAGGTGACAGCACAATATTTTTTTGTGCCTGCTTTTGGCTACGCCGAACGTACAAAGAACCCGTACTCATTTCGCGTTAACGCAGACACCCTGTCCAGCAACTGTGGGAGAACACTTCCGGCGGGGTAGAGGAGGGGGTAGAGGCAGGGGGGTGGGGGTGGGGGGGGTGGAGGCAGGTCCCCCCTTCCCCTGTCGGCCTGGAGATTCTTTACTGCACACACGGCATTTCCCGCTGGATTAAGCGTCGCACTGAACACAGTGTGCCACACGCAGAGGTGGGGAAAAGCGCCCATTTTTTTTGGGAATCGCCAAACGACCCACCAGCAGTGACGTGTGCGACAAGACAGGGGCAGTGCCATTCAAGGCTCTCTCGATGTAGCCTGAGGCACTGTGGTTTGCTGTGATGACCATTCCGTGTTTTTTTAAAAATCTGAAAACTATGGGGGCCCTCGCTACCAGTCACTACTCGTCACTGCTCGTCAGCCAGTGAGGGGAAGTGCGCCGTGGCTCACTTTTTCTCACTCAGTCACACTTGGTAGCGAAGGCCCCCTATACCAGGGTATAAGATAGACTTTTTTTCTGGCGCCGTTTTCCGGTTTTTCTGGTTTTGAAAATTTTTCGCGCGCGCCTTCGGCGCGCGCGACCCGCGCAAACCCTCCCAGAATCTGAGAGGGCCCGGTGCCTGCGCGCGTCCTGTCGTACTGAGGCTGCTTGGTGGGGCAGGCGCAGCAGCTGCTTTGAAAGTTTGGACTCTCGGCCAAAAAACCGGTCTGGTGCAATTTTTTTACGCAGGGGGGTCTGGGGGGCGGAGCCCCCCAGCCGCCGGAGGCCACGGTAGTGATCATCTGTTCCCTACAGTCTGGATTCGCTTGTAAGTAGGAAGGCTTCGCTGTATCGCAGCCCGGCCAGCAGGAGATCACTGGTCCTTGAGGGTTCAACCTTCAGGGTGGAGGAGGACGGGGGAGCGACCACTCGTGACAGGTGTGCGTTGTGGGTGGAGTGGGTGCACGACAGAATGGCCAAAGGGTCCACGAGATCTCTGCACACATTCCGTTATCGAGGAAATGGGCACCTAGCTGTGACGACAGGCAACAAACAAATCTCATCTGTTAGTTGCCCCCAATAGGCTTGGCGACCTTCAAGATTGCTTGAAAGTCGTTCGTGTTCTCGTCTCAGCCCTCCAGACAAGCAGATCTGTCTCGAGTTGGTGGGCTGTCGCCATGTATTCGATGGCACCGAGTGACGCTGCACAGAGGCAGACGACACGGTGAACTCCAGCGGAGGTTACCCTACCTCCGCTGGAGTACACCGTGTGTCTCCCATGAGTCTCAACTAGCGGGAGTCGTAAATTAGCTGGAAAATAGACTCCCGTCTCCAGTACAGACTGCAGTCTTAGACTCCCTCTTAGACACTCGCTAGGGTGGCTGGAGTCCACCATGTGTGCACCTTCAAAACAGAAGAGGCCTGCATGACGAGGGCATCACCACCCACCGGGCCCCACCGGGCCACCCGCTAGGTCCATTTTTTCTTCTCCGCTTCTCTGCCTTCTTTGGACTATTTGAGCTCTGTGCGGATCACGATGGGGTCACTTTCTATTTTTTTATGGCGTTTTTTCTGACTGTTTTACTGTCCCAAAGTCACAAAAAAACCGCCAAAAATGAGATCGACCTTTTTTTTTCTCCAGAAAACCGGGAACCGGGAAACCCTGGTTTTGAAAACCGGAAAACCAGACCTATCTTATCCCCTGACTATACGTGCCCCTCCCCCCCCCCCCCCCAACCCCACCCAGATCGTGAAGTGGCATCAATACGTGACAACAAACCAATACCGCCGAGAAATTGTTTTGCTGGAACGCAGACACTTCCCGCCCCACTCTTTGGTACACCACTCCCCTCTGACCCGATGGGGGTGGTGCGAGTGGGGTATCGCAAGATATGTCTCAAGGCACAGATGGTTTTTTTAAAGCTGCGAACTATTAAAAAATAAATAAAGGGGGCCCTCGCTACCGAGTGAGAAAAAGTGAGAAAAAATGAGCGGAAAAACGCCCAAAAAAAGAGTGTGGGGAGTTGGGGGGTCCCTAGCCTGGGGAGCGTATTTGGACCCCGATTCTCGAAAAAGACGATCTCGGTGTGGCTCAGATCGAAGGGTTGACTCACAACATGGCGATTTGGTGCAAATTTCAGAGAAAATCCCACGTGCTACTGCGAACGACGAGACTCGGACGTCCCTGGGGAGGGAACCCCCTGGTCCCACGCATGCAGGTGTGTGGTCCGAAGAGCCAGTGGTACGGCTGGCCGACACCACAAGTGCAGCTCGTGGCGGTCGGACACAGGAGGCCAGCAGGGGCGCAGTACCGGAGGCACGTGCAGGGGCCCCTTGGTGGGTGGGTCAAGGCAATCAGTCACGGCGCAACGTGTTCCAGGCGGGCGAGGCTGTCATGGCGTTCGGCACTAACCTTCACCAGGTTTTTGGTTCCCCACACGGCCGCGACACCCTCTTCGTCTAGAGTGGGTCCGCGACTCGGAGTACAGAGCCGATCCACCCGCACCGATGTCCAACACCGCCGACTCCGGGCCACCCTCCAAATCCGCCCGTAGAGGGGCGCTGGAGGACGGCCCGGAGGTCATCGACGCGCTACCTTCACCCCCCTCGCGGTCGGCTTCATGGAGAAGCTGGTGAAGGCGATGGCGGGGGTGCGGACACCAAGGCCAATGTGGGACATCGGTGCAGGAGACGGTTCCCGCTGCACGGGGAGGCGAAGTGTATTAAGGGACAACGTCGGAGGGGCTGATCCCCGAGGCGATGGTGCGCCTGGTCAGAAGCGAGCTGAGCGGCGTGGTAGGCCCACCCCGCGCTCACGGAGGCACGGAGCAGGAAGGAGGCACGGGGGACGGCTACGACGCGAGTACAGCAGGCCGCGAAGCAGGATGGTATCCGTCGTCTACGGGTGAAGCTGCGCCGCCTCAACAGGGAGGCCCACAACGGGGGCCCTCGCCGAGTGATAAAAAGTGAGAAGTCAGCCATGTTTGGCTGAAAACTGACGACTCGTGACTCACAGTGACTCGGCGCGAGGACCCCCAACGTCCCACGACGCACTGTGGTTCCGGGTTGCTATGGCCCACGCTTACCAGGACAACCGACCGGCAGGGGATGTCCTGTCAATCCCCCCCGGGACATTGGTGTACTTGGTGGATTCCCCCCACGAACGCCTTTAGTCGAGTGGCTTCGCCACGGTCAGGGAGACTTGGAATAGGGAGGAGCGCGCGCGAGGTTTTTGTTGCTGCTTGGTTGCTGTTGTTTGCTGTGTTGTTTCTCATCACTGTTGCTGCATAGTGCAGTTTCCGCCACGTGCGTTGCACGGTTGGACGGGGGCGCGACCACCACCACCCTTCATCAGGAAATCGGGTTGTGTGTGCGTTGGTGATCGGCCCCTCTCGCAGATCTTGACTAGTCAGGCTGGCCCCCCTCCCCTCTCCGGCCCTCTGGGCAAACTATTGCTTTGTTGTGCTTCTCGCGTCGCGCGAAGATACTTGCTCCACACTATTCACTAAATCTCCGATTCCCCCCGATTCCCCCCAGCACATTTCCGGTCCCCCAGCACATTTCCGGACATTTCCCCCCAGTACATAGTCATACTTGGCGGATTTCCCCCGATTGCCCCCAGCGCATAGTCATGCTTGGCGGATTCCCCCCGATTCCCCCCAGAACATAGTCAGGCTTGGCGGATTTCCCCCGATTCCCCCCAGTACATTCGTGTACTTGGCGGATTCCCCCCGATTCCCCCCAGTACATTGTCGTACTTGGACGATTCCCCCCGATTTCCCCCAGTACATTGTCATACTTGGACGATTCCCCCCGATTCCCCCCAGTACATTGTCGTACTTGGACGATTCCCCCTACGAACGACTTTAGTCGAGTGGCTTCGCCACGGTAAGGGAGATTTAGAATAGGGAGGAGCGGCGCGCGCGAGGTTTCTGTTGCTGTTTGCTTGCTGTTTTTGCTGTGTTGTTTCTCATCACTGTTGCTGCATAGTGCAGTTTCCGCCACGTGCGTTGCACGGTTGGACGGGGGCGCGACCACCACCACCCTTCATCAGGACATCGGGTTGTGTGTGCGTTGGTGCTCGGCCCCTCTCGCCTTTTAAACACCCGCACACACACACAACAATGACAGAGTGCAAGACTCTGGCCGAGCTGGAGGCGCACCTGGAGGGGGGGAAAGGGCAGTCGTACGACTGGTCCCCCCCGACCGCGCAGCTCGCGGCGGTGAACGTCGACGTGGTGCAGGCGGGCCTCGTCCGGCAGAAGGTGCCGTACCCCGCCCTCCTCGGCACCCTGAGGAGCTTGCTCGCGGAGGCTGCGACGAAGAACATCGCGCAGGACCGCATCCTCCCGTCGGCCCTGGACGCGCTCGTCCAGGGGGTCGGCGACTGGTCGGGGATCGCGCTGGTGAGGCTGCTGGCGACGGTGCAGCTGTGCACGGGGCGGCTGGGGCAGGTGGAGTCGGTGGCGCGCCTCCGCGGGGAGTCCACGGCCCCGGTGGCCTCCTCCTCGGTGGCCCCCCAGCAGCCGGCGGCGGGTGGGGGCATGGGCGAGGTGATCGCCCTGATGCACCAGCAGCGGCCCCTCTCGCAGATCTTGACTAGGCAGGCTGTCCCCCCTCCCCTCTCCGGCCCTCTGGGCAAATTATTGCTTTGTTGTGCTTCTCGCGTCGCGCGAAGATACTTGCTCCGCACTATTCACTAAATCTCCCGATTCCCCCCAGTACACAGTCATACTTGGCGGATTTCCCCCAATTCCCCCCAGCACGGGGGAATCCGCTAAGTACGACTATGTACTGGGGGGAATCGGGGGGAATCGTCCAAGTATGACAATGTACTGGGGGGAATCGGGGGGAATCGTCCAAGTACGACAATGTACTGGGGGGAATCGGGGGGAATCGTCCAAGTATGACAATGTACTGGGGGGAATCGGGGGGAATCGTCCAAGTATGACAATGTACTGGGGGGAATCGGGGGGAATCGTCCAAGTACGACAATGTACTGGGGGGAATCGGGGGGAATCGTCCAAGTATGACAATGTACTGGGGGGAATCGGGGGGAATCGTCCAAGTATGACAATGTACTGGGGGGAATCGGGGGGAATCGTCCAAGTACGACACTGTACTGGGGGGAATCGGGGGGAATCGTCCAAGTACGACAATGTACTGGGGGGAATCGGGGGGAATCGTCCAAGTATGACAATGTACTGGGGGAAATCGGGGGGAATCGTCCAAGTACGACAATGTACTGGGGGGAATCGGGGGGAATCGTCCAAGTATAACAATGTACTGGGGGGAATCGGGGGGAATCGTCCAAGTATGACAATGTACTGGGGGGAATCGGGGGGAATCGTCCAAGTATGACAATGTACTGGGGGGAATCGGGGGGAATCGTCCAAGTACGACAATGTACTGGGGGGAATCGGGGGGAATCGTCCAAGTACGACAATGTACTGGGGGGAATCGGGGGGAATCGTCCAAGTACGACACTGTACTGGGGGGAATCGGGGGGAATCGTCCAAGTACGACAATGTACTGGGGGGAATCGGGGGGAATCGTCCAAGTATGACAATGTACTGGGGGAAATCGGGGGGAATCGTCCAAGTACGACAATGTACTGGGGGGAATCGGGGGGAATCGTCCAAGTATAACAATGTACTGGGGGGAATCGGGGGGAATCGTCCAAGTATGACAATGTACTGGGGGGAATCGGGGGGAATCGTCCAAGTACGACAATGTACTGGGGGGAATCGGGGGGAATCGTCCAAGTACGACAATGTACTGGGGGGAATCGGGGGGAATCGTCCAAGTACGACAATGTACTGGGGGAAATCGGGGGGAATCGTCCAAGTACGACAATGTACTGGGGGGAATCGGGGGGAATCGTCCAAGTACGACAATGTACTGGGGGGAATCGGGGGGAATCGTCCAAGTATGACAATGTACTGGGGGAAATCGGGGGGAATCGTCCAAGTACGACACTGTACTGGGGGGAATCGGGGGGAATCGTCCAAGTACGACAATGTACTGGGGGAAATCGGGGGGAATCGTCCAAGTATGACAATGTACTGGGGGGAATCGGGGGGAATCGTCCAAGTACGACAATGTACTGGGGGGAATCGGGGGGAATCGTCCAAGTACGACAGTGTACTGGGGGGAATCGGGGGGAATCAACCAAGTACACTAATTTGCTGGGGGGAATCGGGGAGTGCCCCTACAGGAGGTGGGGACCACTGTGAGTCACTACGAGTCACTACGAGTCACGTGACTGGTAGCGAGGCCGGTCTGGACCTCTGGGTGGAATTTTCTCATATTGTGCCAAGTCCCCACCCGGAGTTCCAGACCGGCCTCGCTACCAGTCAAGTGACTCGTAGTGACTCGTAGTCAGCCAAAAACCTGAAAATTCACCCTTCTCCCCAGGCCAGCCAAAAAAGCCCCCTGACTCACTGACGAGCCGTGACGACCCGTGACTGGTAGCGAGGGCCCCCAAAAAGGGGATTAGGGAACACATGGCACGTGCAAGGTACCTGGGCAGCGCCTGTGGAGGTGAGGAGCTTGGTGCGTTACTGTTAGTTCCTATTAAACGGCATCACGGTAGTCGAGACACAAGGATATGTTTTCAGCGGAACATGCCCTGTATCAGTTCTAACCATGACCATTGTTGGTTTGACCATGTTGAGACGTGGTCGTTTGTGTGTTGCTTGCTTTGTTGGTATTTTTGTGTGGTGTCGACGACGCAAGCCAGACCAAGATCTGTCCCAATGGCGACCTCCGCTTCCTGCAAGTTGAATTGAGGGGAAAACCTACTTTCAGAATTTTGACAAAGGGGGTCTTTGCTGGTCGACAAACTTCGACAAACTTCGTCAGTTTTCAGCCAATTCAACTGGAAATGCACTCAAATGCACTGACGACCACCCCGTAGCGAAGACCCCCTTTGGGGGTCTTCGCTACGGGGTGGTCGTCAGTGCATTTGAGTGCATTTCCAGTTGAATTGGCTGAAAACTGACGAAGATTGGCGAAGGATAACGACCAGCGAAGACCCCCCAAAGAATCGCCCTTTTGACACCCCTTGAACCCAGCAAACGGTATCGCACCACAGTACACTACTTCTGAAGAAAGTATGGCCCATGCCATGGGGTAAACATGTGGCCTCCCAATTTCACATGGTGTTTTTCGCGAGCAGAGTTTGTCACGGGAGGGGGGAGGGGGGAGGGAAGCCCCTTGGGCTGCTCTCTGCTGATGTGAAAAGATGCCGCCCCATGTGGTAGCAAATCACACAGATTTTCTTCAAACCTTTTTAAAGAGGCCTTCACTCCAAAGAGAAGAACCGGCGCGCTTTCAATTTGGTGCAATATTCCTCTTGAAGTTGTGCTAACAACGCAGGATTTGCTGTGCAGATCATGCAGGACTACACCACACCCGCAGCAGGTGTGTGGAGCGTTGTCGCGACGAGAATACCCGCTGGTTCTTCTCTCCCCTTTCTGATTTGCAGAGGTACAGTTTCCGAGTATTAGGAAGAATCGCCGCAACTTGTTCATATCCCCCCGAAAACTTGCGAAGGCCTCTAAAAAAAGTTCTTTTGTTTTCCATTTGTCTTTATTTCTGCATTCGTGGAGCTGGCGAGGGCGGGGTGCCGCCCCACACCCGCCCCCCAAGGACTCCTGTCTCGTCTCCTTTTCTGAGGGGAAGCGGGCCGCGGGGATGGGGGTTCTCGGTGAGGCTGTCTGCATCACTGCTGACACAGTTTGGCATGATTCAAGCCACACACCCCACCCCCTCCTCCCCATGAAAGTAATCCTTCGAGATGCGCCGAGCAAGCTCGAAAGCCATGCGTAAGTATAAATCTGCAACCCCACCTGCCGAATGGATTGCCGATTCGCGAAGTACACCCTGAGGGGGAGAGGGGGGGGGGGGGTGGATGGGTGATTACCCCAGAGGGAGGGGGGGTTGCCCGTTTTTTTGTACAAACGGGGCAAAAGTATACAAGCATGTTCCTTGAACTTCCTTTGGGGAGGGGGAGAGGGGGGGGGGGTGTTTCGGACGGGCCGAATTTGTTTTTGCGCACCTGCGTAGGGGTGTACGTGCGCTGGCAACAGTCTTTTTTTCTTTTTACCGTGACCTGAGACAGGTCACGAAAATCGTACTCCTTTCGCTTTATTATAGACACCCTGTCCAGCAACTGTGGGAGAACAGTTCCGGACTACTTTTTGTTGAGCGCACACTTGCTGTCTCAAGGCTGTGTTGAGGCCCTGTGAAGTGGCATGAGGTGCTAATCCAAAGCTTCAGTCGTACGATTTCCTTCGTTACTTCGCGACTTCGCTACGCTTCGTCGCTCGTAACTAGTAACAAAAAAAATATTCTTGTCCGAAGCGACCGACGCAACGTAGAAGTCGCGACTACTTCCAAACAAGGGCATCTCAAGGGTATCGATATTGCTGCAAAAGATGCAGCTCAGGATATACGCACTTGACAGAAACCGAGAGAGGTGGGAGCGGGAGTGGGTAAAGATGCAAAACAGGGCGGACGTTGGCACTGTTAAGAATCCCGCAACGCCCAACAACAGCCATCCGGTTAAGTAGTAGTGCCCATTTTCGGGTTCCGGGACAAATTTACTGGGGTAATCAGGCTGGGGAAAAAAACAACAAATCACAACAAATCACACCCGATCGTCAGCTGATTGAGGGTGTGATATGAGGGTTCTATCCAACAAGGATATCAAGGCGGCACTTTCAAAGTCCTGCCAAGGACAGCGCCACGTGGGTGTGTGCTTCTGATATATGGTATGTCATCATGTGAACCCTCCCCAGCGTGTGCCAACATCCCTGACACGCTCACGAAAAGCATGACACGGAGAAAACAGGTGCCGAAACAACCTGCCGAGCACACGGGTGGTGCCACGTTGATCCACGCAGCGATCTCCCATGACAGGAAGCCTTGTCGCCACGGCAGAGTCGCCGCAGACTGTGGGAGAGGTGTCGCCAGTCACCTTGAGGTTGCAGTGTGTCATCAGGCTAAGACCCGTGCCCTCTTCACCTCCCCTGTTAGGTTGCTCCCATATCGTTGCCTGCTTTGGGGCCTGAAGGACATAGGGGTCCAGCAGGCACTTGAGCATCGCAAGGCATGAGTGGCTGTTTCAAACTCCTGGTGCAAGCACCCGTCATGGTCTGGGGAAGCCCTCCCAGGTAGTTTAACGTCTTGCCCAGGACACCCGATCACAACAGATCACAACAAATCACAAGGCAAATGTTGTGATTTGTTGTGATTTTTTTCGATTTGTTGCGGCCAGTTGTGTGGAGCTCGAGGCGAAGATGCGGCGCTCTGGACCCCTCGTGCACCCCTGGACGGCTGCTCTCTCCTGGCCAGCAGAGACTTTTGACTTCGACGTATCCAGTATCCCAGAGAAGCCAGCAGCGCGGCTGTGGCCGTATAGCGCTGCGTCTCTCAGGGCGATACTTGCGTGGCTCGCAGCGCTCCAATGGACGAAGCAAGGCACGGTGTCGAACATCGAGCTCGCCCTTGACTTCGAGGTCTTCACAGGGAAGGCGTTACAGCCCTCGGAGCGCTCGGCACGAACCTCCAACCCCGCGATGGCCGAGCGTGGCAACCTCCTCTGGACGATGATGGGCTGCCTGAAGAGGCTATGCGACCAGCTAAGCCTTCCTACCCCGTGGCCTGCGCGACGCGAGGACCGGGTCGGCTCCCTCTGCTCGGTAGGCGCTGGAGAGGTCTGGGGCGGGATGACACCTCGGCCCGTGTTCGCAGGTGGGGCAGAGACGATCACGGCGTTAGAGGCGAGTGCAGAACAGGCATGTGCGGCCGCAGGCGTCGATGCAGACGGCAATATCGTGAGGTGGGGAACAAACGTGTTCCCAGACTACACTGGGATCCCCCGGACCACGCGAGCCTCACAATGGGATGGGCCACGCCCGCCCCCGCCGCGCAGCGCTATACCTGTACCAGTGCCGCGGTCGCTCGCGAGCACGTCTCTGGGCCCCCGGAAAGTGTGCAACGCGCATTCGAAACCGAAATGCGACGAGTGCGATACCGCCAAGCGGAATTACGCACTGACGATAGCTGCGTGTTGCCGCGTCCACCACCACCACGCGGACGGCCTGAAGGTGATGTGCTGTGAGACACACCACATGACGCGGTGCGGCACCTGCGCCAATGTGAAGACATGCTGCGCGGCCGGCCACCATGGGCGCGCCCCCAGGGTCGACCAAGTTGCGAGCACGGATGACGACAGCAGCAGCTGCGATGACGATTCTGACAGCGAGGGAGAGGAGGGCAGCTCTGGTGCCACTGAGCATGATGGAGACGACGCTGATGATGCGGGCTCCACCAGCGAGGAAGTCCCTCCCTCGTCTGTGATGGATAGCGACACGACGGCTGCGGCTGCGGTAAAACGCACCGCCATCGTTCTGGACGCCTCCGACGAGGACTCGATGGGGCAGGATGCCGTGAAACGCACCGCCATTTGTTTAGATCACTCTGACGAGGGCCCGTCCCTCTGGGGGGCTGGGATAGTGTGTGTGCGACAGCCAGAGTGGGACATGTGTGCGTCTCTTCTTCTTCTTTGGCCGGGCGTGATTGAGCATTTGGCTCTTCACTGCCCCGACGATCAGCCCAGTGAGGGCGAGTTGGGTTCTTCTGCGGAGTCATCTGCGCTGACCCCACGCGAATTTCCTGGTTTTCTTTTCTCGCCTTCCCCTCGAATGAATACCCCTGCTTCCCCTACCCCGCGTAAGATGTGTGCAGAGCACGTTACGCTTGATGCGGATGAATCGTCGGGCTCCCAGCCTGATGATGCTCGTCTCGCTCCACCAGCAGATACAGCACCGCTTCCGGCGCCCTCTCCGGCTCCGGAGCTCGTGCTGCACACAGACCTGCTGGACGGGCTACAGACCCCGCAGACGGGCTCGCCGCCCCTCCCAGAGAGCGCCACGCAACGGAGATCTCCGAGCCCTTACGTGGGGCGCCGCCTTCCTTTCTCTCCCTCTCTCCCCTCTGAGTCCTCGGTACCCCGCGCGCAGAAGCGGGTAGCACCCATACAGGAGACAGGCGCATCTGCCCTGGGGCAACGCTCCTTTAACAACAGAAGAGTAGAACCTCAACCCCCCGTGTCCCCTGGTTCACCGATTTCAGCGTCAAGCCTTCGGCCTGACGAGGATAGTATCATGCCCCCATCAGAACTTGCTTCCCCCCTTCCTCTCTCGCCTGCACCTTCCCTTGTTGTGGATGACTCGCCGGGCTTTCAGCCCGTCGACACTCGGCTTAGTCCCCCATCAGACACTGTGTCACCCTCACCACCCTCTCCATGTCAGGAGCCCCTAGTGCCTTTAGACCCTGCAACCCCCTCTCTTCCCGACTGGCAGGCAGAAACGCCGTCTCACCAGGGGAGCGACACGCTCTCCCACGAGTGCACGTCGCCGAGCCCTTGCGTGGGGCGTCGACTTCCTTTCTCCCCTTCCTCCCCTTCTGAGTCCTCGGTTCCCCGCGCGCAGAAACGTGTAGCGCACATGCGGGAGGCAGACGAATCTGCCCTAGAGCGATGCTCGTTTCATAACAACAGAGCAGGTTTTCCTTCCTCCCGCACGATCATCAGCACAGCTAGATCAGGCGTGCCTTCCCCTTTCCCACGGGCCTCACAAGCCTTGCGCTTCTTGGAGCGCAAGACACGTGCTGTCCGTCCTTCTCGTTCACGTTTCCTCCAGAAGCGGGTGTTGCGTGCGGTTCCGAAGCGCACCCGCTGCATCCCCTCTCCCACCATCTTTCGTTCGGCGGCTATTCCGCGCTCTTTTCAACGCGTCGTCGCGAAGATTGCGCCTCAGTATCAGCAGGCGCAATCTCCGGCTTCCAGTGTGTGTGTGTCCCCCCTCCTTTACAGCGCAACGAGGAGGAGAGCGAAACCGTGTGGTGTCACGTAGAGCAAGAGTAGGATAGCGGGCCCGGTTCCTCACGGTATGGTCCTTCGGGGCCAGGCTGCGATGCCAGCACGCTGGGGGCCCTCGCTACCAGTCACTGCTCGTCACAGCTCGTCAGTCAGTGAGGGGAAGTGGGCTGGAGCTCACTTTTTCTCACTCAGTCACACTTGGTAGCGAAGGCCCCCGCTAACCCAAATTGCAATACGGCCAGTTGTGATTTGTTGTGACTAGGTGTGACGTGGTGTGATTTGTTGTGACCAGTTGTGACGACTTGTGACCCTTTTGTGATGAGTTGTGATGAGGTGTGATCTGTTGTGATCTGTTGTGATCGCGATCCAAAATTTTAAATTTTTGAAATTTTGGATCGCGATCACAACAGATCACAACAGATCACAACAGATCACACCTCATCACAACTCATCACAAAAGGGTCACAAGTCGTCACAACTGGTCGCAACAAATCACAACTGGCCACAACAAATCGCAACAAATCGCAACAAATCACAACAAATCACAACATTTGGCGTTGTGATTTGTTGTGATCGGGTGTGATTCGTTGTGATTTGTTGTGTTTTCCCCCAGCCTGATTACCCCATTTACCCACTTTTTTCGGCTTGAAGAATCCCACGTTTCCCGCCGCAGCACAGCACTACCCCCCGTTTTCTGGGCGTTTTGAGCATGGGTGCATGGGGTTCGAGAGTTTTCCGGTCAAAAATTGATGATTGATGCGGTTTGGCTGGGTTTTCTATGCCCAGTGCGTTGACACATGCAACCATACAAGGACGTCGCTCCTGGTCATATGCCACAGGGGGGTCTGGGGGGCGGAGCCCACGGTAGTGAACATTCTTGTGTGTAGAGTTCCTGGCGAGTTGGCTGCGTCCATCTTCCTGAGGTGAGGGGTCTGGATTCCACCATCCAATGTGAATCCAACCGGGAAGTCTTACCGAAATTCCTCCTCCCAAGTGAATTCTCCCAAGGAAATTCTGGCATTTTGGGACCCCTTTTTTTTTTTTAACTTCGTTCCCGTCCCCCCACGTTGTGCGCTACGTCGTTGTAGCGTTGGCTCACTCGTGTGCTTCTTTCCGGGGTCGGGTCAGGGATAGTGCCCTGTGTGGTGCCGTTTTTTCCCGCAGAGCGGGTGGGTTGCCGTGCGTCGACACGGAGACACCTCCCCATTAAAAGCCAAAGTTTTTGTGTTGAGACGTCTTCACCTGATATGGCAAAGGTCCTGTTCGTTGGTTTCCCCCTGGTCTGTCGCGCCCATCAGGGTGCGTGGACAGGGCCCGTACTTTGTTCCCTTATTCCTCGGGGTTTCGTGCCCTCGCCCCTCTCCCTTTCCCCTGGAAACCCTGTTTTTTGATTCTTTGGAATACGCGAGGTCAGCGCATGCCGCCATATTTTTTCTCGGGCCCCGGAGAGGCAATCCACGATGGAGAAAAGTGGGTAAATTATCTTTCCCCACCTGATAACTTTTGAGTAAACTTTTTCGGCATCCTGGACCCCTCAATAGTCAATGGGGGTCTTCGCTGGTCGACAAACTTCGACAAACTTCGTCAGTTTTCAGCCAATTCAACAGGAAATGCACCAAAATGCACTGACGATCACCCCGTAGCGAAGACCCCCAATAGTATTTAGCCGGATGGCTGGCCCAACAATCGTTTTTTTTCCTTTTGCAACTGAGAGGAGGGTCACTGCTCCGGTGAACCTGCGCAAAAAAAGTGAGCCCACAAAGTGTCACAATCACTCTTTGCCTTCGGGTTGAGAGCTGATGTAGCCTCGACACCACCAGAGCTGCGAGCAGCGGACGACACCTGCACGGCACACCATCGCTGCGAGTAGCAGGCAAAGATCTGTTGGCCTGGCAAGTCGAGCGCACAATGCAATCGGCATTGTGGTAGCCTCGCTTATGGCACGATGCATTACTCTTCTTGGCGCAACTTCAGAGCACAACCTCTTCTGCGATGCCTCCATATTCGCTTGTTGTATTGGTATTTCTTATTCACATATGAATCTGTGGGCACCTTCGCCCAGAAGTGTGAAGAGAAGAACAGCGGGCCACCCTAACGGCAGGTTTACAGACAAGGCGACACACTGTCAGCAACACACCTTGGCACAGAGCGAAGGCCCCTCGGTGTGATTCATATACAAAAGGGAGTATTTGGAATTGAAAAGGTGAGATCAGCCCAACAAAACATTCACTGTCGTCAGAAGAAAAAGGCTCAAAAAAAAATGGGGCAAATGAGCCGTAAACAAGCCGTGTCAGTTCTCCAACTGCATTGTATCTGCAACGCTCCAGGCACATAAACTGGGCACTCTGCCAGCCACAAACCCCAGCCGTCTGAACCCATCGCCCTGCAGAGGCATTGCTGTGCAGGGCAATGAACCAAAGAGCCGTGTCAGCGTGTGTCAGCATCCTGCCACAGTGTGACACAGAGCGAAGGCCAGCACACGCGTTGGTCCTGATCAGGCCTCCTCGATTATCTAACAAAAATCACAGCGAAAGTTCGGGATTCGGCAGACAGGACGGGCTGTACGTCCTACGGAAGAAAAACCGAAGAAAGTCTCGGCTGGTGGTAGTGGTGGGGGGGGTTGCACAGAAAAGGATAGTCATCACTGCATCAGCACGGTCCCGCCCTCCGGGCGGGATCAACTAAACAAATATGGGGAAGGAGTAAGAGGGTGTTGGGTAACACATTTACGATTACATTGACCCACTCCCACAGACACGCGTGAACCTTTCTTGCAGTCGTGTGAAACACACCGAGCACTTGCTCTTGGTATGGCCTTCACACACGTTCATCCTTTTGCTCAGGTTAGGTCGCAGTGCAGTGTGCATGGGCTGCTCGCCTCGAGCACGAACGTACTGCAAGCCATTGCGACCCGTCAGTAGTCGACCTGCCGCCTGTGTATTGCGTTTCCATCCAACGCAGTATCAGCAAAAAATACTATCCTTTCCGTTTGCTTCACTCACTTGCTACAGGGAAACATGAAGGGAAAAGAACCTTGTTGTTTTGTTGACCGCTTCCACCGACGTATGGCAAACGGTAGGAAGCATTTCCCTCAACACCTGCCACAGAGTAAAAACATAGGTGGCCACCGGGGTCATAACTAGCGGTGTATTTCAGTCTTCGGTGATGTGGGTTATTCCTCCAATGTTAATTGGGAGACTGGATACTGACAAGGCAGAAGCAAACAATACAGAGGAACACGCACATTGCTGATACAGCCCCTGCTCCTTATTTTTTTGTCCTTACGCACATCACACCCGAGTGGGTGATTTGCGTAGCTTACCAAGAAAAAGATGGGGGGCGTTGTTTGTATGCCAAAGCCAGACAAACATAAAGCAATCCCTACAGCCTTATGTAGAGGACGCCTTTGCTGCCCAAAGCGTTTCCTGTTATCTTTGACAGGTATCCTCTTCCGGATGGAACGCCCGTCACCGAAAGAAAAAAAATGGCCTGAAAGTGTCACTCAGCGCCGGAAATCGTACTCAATTCGCTTTCTGGTGGAAGCAGCGTAACCAGTCACATGGGATTCACAAGGCCTTTTCCAAGAACCATGGAACTTCAGATATACCGTCGCAGGGCCTTCGCTACGATTCATTTCCTCCTGTTTAGAGGTGACAATCGCCGGACTTGGCTGATTTTTTTTCTCCAGAGCGAAGACCATCACAGTCTGGCCAAAAATCCAATTGGAATGGGGTTGAGGCATCCGTGTCGCGACTAGCAAGCCCGTGAAAGAAGCACTGATAAAAGAGTCCGGGTTCTGTTTGTGCGCATGAGCGGGAAAAAACAACATGAACACAAGGGGTGTGTGTGTGTGTGTGGGATTAAAAAAACACCGTGAAAGAAATCAGGAAAGAAATCAGGAAAGGCGTTCGGCTTTCTGGCTTGTATGCATCACTTCGCGTTGATAGTTTACGCTACCACACCACTGGCACCTTCTTTTCAAAATATACCCATACCGTCGCGACGAGCGTTCCGTATGGGCCCGTAAGTAAGAAAAGGTACCGCCCCCCCATCTTCTGCCCCGAAGTGACAGAAACCGTGTAGTGGTGCAAAATCTGAAGAGAAGAGCCTAAGGGGTGGGGGGTGGGGGTGTTCGTCAAATCGCGAGAAAAATCCCCCCCAAAAAAGTTACAGGGGGGGGTCAAATAAACGTACTTAGTACTACTATTCGGCGAACGCGCGGGCCTAAATCGACCTCGCCAGAAAATTAATAAATAGTTTGCGAGCGAATAGACGTACTAAGTACGTCTATTCAACTTTTCCTAAAAACGCTGTTTGCAGGGGCTCTGCGGGGCTGTTTGGTCCACCAGGGGCGCGCTGGTCACTGCTGTCGTCCGTCTCTCACTTCTTCTGCCTTCCGGTCGAGTATCCGCTCTGTTCTCGTCCTACCACTCGCCCCTCATTTGGTTTCGTACCGTTTTGATTTGTATTGCCCCCCCCCCCCCTGGTTGACATTCTTGTTGAGTTAGTGAAAGCATACACAGTTCATCAGAGCTGTCAGCTTCACTGTCGGTGGTTGGTTGGTGCGTTGATGCTTAAAAAAAAGATGTGAAAAAGACAAGCCACAACCAGCACGCCCCAACTTACTTCTTCTTCAAGTTCTTGGGCTTGCTGGGGCAAGTCTGCATGTTGTGCCCAGGCTTCCTACACCCTTTGCAGAGCCTGCGGTGTTTGTTGGGAGTCTGGGTGGTCGGGGACGCTGCGCGCTTCTTTTCGGAGGACTGGGAGGACTGGGAAGGCTGTGTCTGTGTGAGAGAGTTCACACGAACCGGCTTCGCCCATGCCAAGATGCTTGACTGTTGGGTTGGCTGAGACACAACTTTCTTTTGGGTGGACTGCTTCTCTGTGCTCTCTTTTGCCTTCCCGTCCAACCCAGGTTCAAGGTCCGCACCACCAGCCTCAGGGGATGTTTCTGTGCTTGGTGCGAAGGTGAGGTCCGGACAAAGGGAGCTCTTCACGAACCCGTCCTCCTCACCCGACACCTTCAGCACGTACCCCATATCCCGCAAGCGCTCGGCTACCAGCGTGCCCTGGCCCGGGCCAGTTGGTTGAAGGAAGGCCGGGGAGCGCATGGCGGTGGCCCATCCTCGAATATCTTGAACAGGAGGCATTCCATCAGCAGGAGGCACATGAAAGCATCGGACGTCATCATTATGTCGGACACCAGCCGAAGCTATTGGCTCTGTTGGTGGATGGTGAAATCTGGGCAGTTGGATTGCGGGTTTGCGGGCGTGTGTTGATCAGTGCTGCACAACAGGAGAGAATGTCAAACAACGTCAGGGAAGGGGGCTGCGGGGGGTGGGGGGTGGGCTCAGCTGGTCCTCGAAGGCTACATCTATGGTGAGGTGTGTCTGGGGCCATCCGTCCACATCTTCTCGTTGGTGGTAGGGACTGCGGACGCCGTAGATGAGGAGTCGTTTAATGCGCGCCGCTCTTCAGCAGTGATTTTGACGCCTCTGGACCCCAGGAGTTTGCGGGTTTCCGGGTTTGCGGTCTTCAGCAGTGGTTCTGATGCCTCTGGACCGCAGGAGTTTGCGGGTTCGCTGGTTTCCCGTCCGTATGTGTCTGAGGGGGGATGCCCCGATTCCCTTCGTCACGACATATCTTTGAGCGTAGGTCACTTCCCCCCTCTACGGACCCCGTGCACCCTGGTTCCCCTAAGTGGCACCAATAGACCCCGTTGTCCCCATTCCTTGCCCCAAAGTTTGCAGATTTGTGTGTCTCCAAAAAGAAAATCTCAAAAAAAACGGAAAATTTTCCCAAAAAAAAAGGGTGAAAAGTAAGTACTACTATTCAACGGCCCAACGTGCCCCAGAGCCCCAAAAAAATAAGTACTACTATTCGGCTAAGTACTACTATTCAACTAAGTACGTTTATTTGACCCCCCCCTGTAACAAAACAATCACCGCCGAGAATTATTTTGTTGGAAAGCAGACAAATACAAGCATCCCCCCCGACCCCCCCCCCCCCTAGGGACCGTCTTAAGGTACCGAAATCCGTCAAAATTACGACATTTTTCGACATAGGCAATTTTCCACCATAAACCCTCCAAAAATGCTGAAAAAGTGGCCAGACCACCCCAGAAACCGCCCCTGGGTGTGGGACACCCACTTTGGTGCCCCGGAACGCGGCTGAAACGCTGTGTTGAAAAAAATGTCATGGTTTGGTACCGAACCCCTCCCCGGCTGAGTCTCCCGAGCACCCTGTCACCTGCGCCATCAACATCCCCCGTCATGTACCACGTTCTGCCGCCTCTGATGAGGCATCTGGGCACTACCGGGCCAAAAAAATGGCATTTCAGCGAGTGTTCTGCCAGGTTTCTGCCGATATCCTCAACAAGACCGGGGTGTGTCTGCGAATGCAAGGGCGTCGCTCGGGAGGCGTTATTATGTGCCCTCCCCGAGGTGTCGGATGCATCGGGAACTTCATCAGGGGAAACGGCAACAGCGAAGTGGGTGTGGTGTATCAACTGTGTCACCCCGGCTCTACGGCACTGCAGTGGCACTTCTCAGTGGCGATGATCCTCGTCATCTGCACCATCACCCCCCACTTACGCGCTTCATTGCAGCACTGAAAGAGCTAAAAGAGATGCCGGACGACGGCCAGAATGCTGGGGAACTCAGCCGCAGATGGAAAGGAGAGGCCGGAGACGGTGCGCGAGTGGAGTTTGGGACTGGCGTCTTTGGAAAATATGCCGGTGTGGGTTCCAAAGCCTTATTCGGTGTACAAACCGCCAGGGGCAGTGGTCGGTGGACGCTGCAGCAAGTGTTATCAGGAAATGCTGGCGAGAAGACGCTCCTTCCCAAGCTTGTCACACTCATTTGCTCCCAAATTGAACCGGAGGCATCAGTGCTCACCCAAGACAAGAAAAGGCGGCATGTTGCGGGAAAGTTGGGCGGGACGGGCTCGGAAGGGTGGTTCGGATGAGGGGGCCGGAACCAAACCATGACACTTTTTTGAGCATGGTCACGGATTGGCTCAAAAGTGGCCAAATACCCCCAACAACCACCCAGACCGCCCCCAAATACTCCCAGGGGCCGGGGTTTCAAGTTTACAGCCATTTTGTGCGTGTTCCTCGCCTATGTGAAAAATCCCGTAATTTTCCCCCCTTAAGGTTTTCCCTACCCCCCCCCCACCCCCCTGTTGTTGGGGGCGAACAGTATGGAAAGACGGTGGAAATATCAAAGCAACAAATGGCAAAGAGTGTGGCATCGAGCCAAGCGGATCCCGCGAGCCGAGCAGAGTCGAGTCTGGCCCATCCAGGCAGGGTACACATGGCAGTGCTGCAGGGATCTCTCCCTCGGCCGGATTCCTCTCTCAAAGGCGCCGCTAACACCCAGCCACGGCACTACCTACCCGCTCTTCGTGAACACTACTCCCTCTGATGGGGAGGCATCGCCGTCTGAGCTCGTATGGTCCCGTCTGGTTCCCCGCAGTAGTCTATCGCAGGCTGCTGTTTGATGTCATGTCGCTCACCCAACGATGATTGTTTTAATGTACAGTTGACCTCCCCTACGGGGGTCTTCGCTACGGGGTGATCGTCAGTGCATTTTGGTGCATTTCATAAGGAAACTAGGTGAAAACTGACAAAGAATAACGAGGCATAACGACCCGCGAAGACCCCCTATAACGAGGGAATGGAAAGAGATCACGCCCGTGCGGTGTGCCGTCGACAAATGGAGTGGACAGCGTGTCGGGTTTCTCGTGCAGCGGTCTTTCGTGGACTTCTGTTTGACGCCGACCTGGCAAACCCACAGGTTGCCAACGCTCCCATGTGACCAGATGTGAACCGACTGGAGCTCAGCCCTTGAGGGCTTGAATAGTCGAGGGCATCGGTAGCACACCACACGGGCGGTATTTTGAAGAGAGGTTGTGGTGACACGTCCACACCTCGTCCTCTGCAGAGGTGAGATGTGGATCTTCCTTGCAGCAGGCACTGTAGGATTGCACTGCCTGCTGCTGGGTGGTGCTCTTTTTGTACACTATTCACACACACACCCTCCATCTTCATTGCATGTGGTGACAGAGAGAAGTAAATACGAACTATCACCAGCCATTCAGGGGAAAATATTTTGTTGGAAATGTTTTTGTTTTATTGCGGCCTGTGTGGCTTATCTTTCTGACCTTTGTTTTGCTTGCGATTTTTTTAAATTTCGTGCCCTCGTCCCCCCCTCGACCCAGGCTCGTAGCGTTATTTTTTTGGTTTGCCTGCTCCAAGAGCCCAACACAGGCGAGGTTCAGTCCTCTGGAGGTTGGCAGATTGCCCATCGACCCCCATGAACTTCGGGCTACGTTAGGCGCTTCGATGCCCCAGCGGAGTTGGTACAGGTGGGCCACCCATCCAGGCGCGCTTCGCACGCCTGGGGGACAACGGATAACTGGGCAACACACGAACACCTCACTTACACTGTTGAGGCAAACGTTATTTGTGGCTTTCTGTGTGCGCAATTTGCGGTCCGTACGGCGCGGCCGTGGTGAGTGTGATTTTTTTTTTGTGCGGCCTGTGTGGTTGTCTTCGTCGTTTGTCTTCTTCGACCGGACATCCCCTTCTTCTGGAGACACCGATCTACTCCATGAACCTCGAGCTGATGCTGGAGCTTTCGGGAGCCTCTGCGAGTGGGTGGCCACGTTTTCTTTGGTGATTCTGAGTCACGTTTTCCGTTGATCTGTTGCATAGTTTCCCTGGTTCAACACCCAAAGGAACGGAAGGGAGTGGGGATGGGGGTGGGGAAGAAATCAGTAGTGATGGGTAAACATAATTGTCCAGAGAAACCTTAAGGGGTGGGGAGATGTGGGGGCAGGGGAGGTGACAAAATTTCTGTGTTTTTTTTCAGGTAAACATCACAGCACAGTTTATAAGGCGGTTGGTGTGGCTTACTGTTGGCATGGACCCTGACGTCTCAGGCAGTGGCGTGCACAATGGTGTCATCGCGAACAAGGCGTCATCCCTCCAGTCCATAGAAGCAGCTCTCAGACCTCCAGAAGGAAGCTTTCCAGGAGCTCATAACCGGCGCAACGCACGACTGACGATATCCACAACTGGCAGCCGCGTGTTTGACCTCGCAACATTCCCCTTGCTGCTGAACGACTTTGTTGGACATGCTTCTGTGGTCACCGGGAGAGAACAAAAGTGGCGATTGGCAGTCGACACATCCACCAAGTTATGGTCGCAGCAGCCGACCGCTCTTATGTTTGCATATATACCCAGGGTGTTTCGGCGTTGCCCAGTCGCGCCACCGGTTGGCTGCTTTGTCTGCGGTTGCGTTGGGGTTTGTCCCAATGACAGGCGCACAGCACGCCTCCACCACTCAGCTTGGTGGCACGTGAGGTGGGGCGTGCCCTCCACATGCCACCTGGGCCTCAGAACGGCTCATCCACACCGTGTGTCTCCAAGGTTCGAGGCCCCACGATCTTTGAACGAATTGAACGAATTTTGCCGTTGAGAGAGGCCACGGAGGAGTCCTGTTGAGTCGCAATCAGAGCGCAGCCAGACAATTAGTGCCAACCAACTTGAATTGTGTGCTAGCCCAAATCGGGAAAGAGGCGTGCTTCTTGTTCGTTGAACGCAGCAAATCCTGACCTGATAATTTGGTGAGGGCAAAGAAGGAAAAAAAGATAGGGCGGTTGTTTGTGCGCAAAAAATCCGGGTGAACAAGCCTCACGTATTTTGCCTGATGATGAAGGTTGGTGATTGTGCGCACAGTCATAGCAATAAGGCAAATGCAGATTGTCTTTGTCACCAACAGCGCTGCCAACTATCTTTTTTTCACTGTGACAGGGTTACCGGTATTGGTATCGTGAAAAAAATGCGAGCACGAAACTCGTTTGACATGCCTATTGACTTTGTCTTGTTTCTTTTCTGTTTTGCCCAGTCTCCGAAAACACTTACACACTGCAACGTATAAGCTAAACATAACGGGTCCAAAAATAAATCATGGCTTCCAGCGAGGCACTGTGCGTTTCATCATCAGAGGGGGGGGGGGTTCGCGAAAATACAATTCCATTTCTTTCGTTTGATCCACGCATGACACGCACAAAACCCAGTTGCATTGACACCAACCTTCACGCAGAAAGTGGCATTCAATTCTGGAACCCTACTCTACACCGCCCTCTTCTCCGGCAAGGGGTCGTCTGGGTGTGCTGTGTAAGGGTCACACGCATTGCACGAAATTGCAGTTAGTCGATAAGAGGGAAGAACTGAACAAGGCCTCCCGGGCAAGGGGCACAGCCTTCAGACCACCTCTGTGAAATACCACTCGCAGTTTGATGTTGTCGATTCAAAACGCGCTATTTTCGTTGGGCGGTTGTCACAGCCGTAGGTTCGGTTGATGCACTGGGGCAGGGTGGGGGGCTTCGCTCAGGTGCAGAACTAGCAAGCCTCCTCGAAAAGCGGCGTAAAAAAAAGATAAGGCTGTTGTTTGTGCGCCAAACCCGGGCAAAACAAAAGCAACTCCGCAGCCTGATGAGGAGGTTGAATTTGTTGCCCAAAAGCGCTGCCTACGATCTTTTTGACACTGACAGGTTCCCTGTTGTGGTAAAAAATAGGTGGCAGACTGGCACAGTGTTTTGACACGGAGCGAAGCAGTATCTCTCGCTGTGCCGAGTGCCATCCCCATGCAAGCCATTTTTCAGAGATCATCAAAAGAAATGAGACAATACACACAAAGTGGGCCATGATCCGCGCAGGGGCAATCCACTGAAAACGCAAAGATCACACACGGTAACATTTTTTTTCTTTAGCGTAGGTCGCGCCGAGCACCCTGGTGCAGCCTCCACACGGTGAAGACACTTTTTGTAGTGTAAAACCACACCGAGCGCCCCTGGCACTCGAGGCGACCCACTCACGTAAAACATTCAACAATTTTTGAGCAAGAGGTGGGGAGGGGGGGGGGGGGCGGGGGCAACTTCTGGCGGCATGCCAAAAAAAGTGGCAAAGAGTCCGGGTTTTGTTTGTGCGCACGAGCGGCAGTGTGTTGTGGCCCCTGTGAAGGGCGTTGCTGTGATAAAGTGGTTTTGTGTTGCTCTCTCAAAACACACTGCGCGCGGGCACGCTCCCACTGACTCTTTCGCTGTGACAAGCAAGCTTGTTTGGGCAGCACACGTCAGACACGCAAAAAAAAAGATAAGGCTGTTGATTGTGCGCCAAACCCGGGAAAAACAAAAGCAACTCCGCAGCCTGAGGGGGTCCTCGCTACCAGTCACAGCTCGTCATAGCTCGTCAGTCAGTGAGGGGAAGTGGGCTGGAGCTCACTTTTTCTCACTCAGTCACATCTGGTAGCGAGGGCCCCCTGATGAGGAGATTGAATTTGTTGCCCAAGCGCTTGCCTACCATATTTTTGCCACTGACAGGAGCCCTGTTGTGGTAAAAAAACACACCATCACACCCCTCGCTCTTGCTCCTGTAGCCCCCCCCTCCCCGATGGAGCACCCAAGCTCTCCCCCGAGCCCCATGGCACACCCCATTGCGTGACAGACACGCGCACAAAGGAGCTCGGAAAAGAGCTAACTATTTGTTTTGGTGCGGTACGACCACCAGCCTGACGTGCGGGACGACCAGGGCAGTGGCGTTCACAACGTCGCCAGACGGCAGGATTTTCTTCGCGACCCCTCCTGTGCTGGCTGCTTCTTTTGGATTTGCTTGCACAAACCGGCATGTGGTTTGTTTCGAGTCAACGCAGGCGAGGATCAGCAGCCCTCTGTGAGACGCTTTGCAGCGAAGGCCAGTAGACTGCCCCGCCAACCCTCTGCATTTCGGGTCGACCGTCGGGCGCTTTTGTGCATCAGGGGCAAGGACGCCGACCTCCTTGAGGGCAACCGAGGTGCCCCGCATACCCAACACATGATTTTGCTTGAGTGCAGGTCAGCACAGGGATCGAATCCTTGATGCTGCCTCCACTGCCACACACATAGGACGCACGAGCGAGCTCTGGTGCTGGCTCCACTCGACAACCACACACACACAACGTACGGGAAGGGGGTGGGCCAGGATCCGTGTAGGACCGACCCACCCTAAAAGTGGGCAACACACAACAAGGAATTTGGATCCTGACAGGGTCTGCACACTCAACGGTGCCGGCCACTGCACCTGTGATTCCTGGAGAACGCACCCAGACACCTTGGTGCGATCCCCGCTCGGCACAGTGCACGCGGCAGACAAGCCATGGCTCGGACCCGTCATTCTCGCACAACCCCCGCTCTTCGAATTCACTTGACACCCTTCCCTCCAAGAAAATAGTAAGAATCTGGGTGCATGGCTAGCATAAGATCTCGATACGATACGCCGTTTAACTTGCTTGCAGTAACGAGTTAAACTTGGGAAAGCGCTGGAACCCTCCTGAAATGAACGGGATCAAGGTGATATAACAGAAGATCAGAAAGCTGTAAGAACCACCTCCTGGAGCTATTTCCGACCTGCGCGTGCTGCTGATCAGTGATGTCTGGCATTGCCGATTTCCTGTCATGCAAGAGTTCGTGATACAATACCACGAGCAGCAACGCAGAGCTTCCCCGTTATCAGCTTACAGAAAGATCTTACGATCGCCATGGCTGGGACTGGGTGGGTGCCTCAAGGTCAGAACTCTGCGGGATATCGCAGAGCACGGCGCTTGAGACAACCCACCCAGTGAGAATATTGGTATTTGGAACTACACACACAAGCCTCGGTGATATGCAATCACCTTTTCATCACTGCTAACGGGGAGGCATCGACAATCACAACCGTGGCTCTCCGCAGGTAGTGCACACCCGCACCTCCCCCTCGGCCATTAAGATACGATTGCGAAGGAGGCAGGTGTCAAGATTAGGTTTACATAAAATGTCAGAATTGCGTGGCAGGAAAAAACAGCTGAAATTCAAATTTGCAAGGTTTATTACTGAAAAATGTCAGAATTAGGAGTATTACTGTTTTTGTAATACACACTATTGGGGGCCCTCGCTACGAGTCACTGTGAGTCACGAGTCGTCAGTTGTCAGCCAAACATGGCTGACTTCTCACTTTTTCTCACTCAGTCACACTTGGTAGCGAGGGCCCCCATTCTGACAATTTTCAATTTAGAGATGTTAGTGTAACGTGTATGACGAAAATGTGCTGCCACACTGTGAGCACATTTTCGGAGTCAGAATATGTTGGCAGAAGGTGTCATTCCACAGAAGTTGGCTTCAGTCACGTTCCTTGTTCCTTGTGAGGAAAACTTCGAAAAATGTGGTACGGTGGGCCTGAACGATAAACCTACAGTGTCCTATGCGGCAGTGTCGGCATTAGAACATTGAACATTAAATAAAGAAGTACGCAAGAAGTCAAGGAAATGTCTGAAGCAAAGTTCTGCGCAGAAGTTTGCTTCAGACATTTCCTTGACTTCTTGCGTACTTCTTTATTTAATGTTCAATGTTCTAATGCCGACACTGCCGCATAGGACACTGTAGGTTTATCGTTCAGGCCCACCGTACCACATTTTTCGAAGTTTCCCCAGGGTATGTGCAACCTTTCAAAATATGTCAGAATATGGTGTATAGGCAAATAGTAATACACCTTAAACTGACATATTTGTCAAGTCGTATGTGCTTGTAAGGTGTATTACTGCCCTGTACTGCCACGTTGTCCCAACATTGATGTGCCAGCAATCTGGTAAGAATAAGGTGGCATGCCAAAATCGCATGCCACCTTATTCTAACAAAAGATGTAAACCTAATCTTGACACCTGCCTGATTTCGCATGGTGCATCACAATCCGGCGGTGTCGATCTTTGCAAGCCATCCTCTCGAGAGTTTGCGAGCCATCCCCTCAGGGCCCCTGGTTGTTTGTCCACACAAAGGCTGCGACAGAGCTCACCTTCCTTGGGGTGGCATTCAGCAAAGCCCAAAATCAGAAACCGTGATGTCTCATGAACAACAGTTTGCTTCTCGGGTTTGTCTGAAACGACTGGCGCGACGCGGGAGTCCCTTCACCAAACGATATGCTGGCCCATGCATGAACAGGGGTGCTGGCGAGGAATATTGAACCAAAAGGGGATCGGTATTGCTGCAAAAGATGCAGCTCAGGAGATACACGATTGGCAGAAACCGAGAGAGGTGAAGGCGGGAGTGGGTAAAGACGCAAAACAGGGCGGACGTTGGCACTGTTAAGAATCCAGCAACGCCCAACAAACATTTATTTTTTTTACAAATATCCAGGCTGAAAAAAGTGACACACACACACACACAATCACGATTTGCTTTTGGGTTGAGAGCTGATGTAGCCTCGACACCACCAGAGCTGCGAGCAGCACGTCCCGCAGGCAAAGATCGGTTGGTCCTGACAAGTCGGATGCAGCTTCAGAGCACAACCCTCTTCTGTGTTGCCTCCATATTCGCTGTTGTATTTGTACTTCGTATTTGTGGAATTGTATTCATATTCGTATTCGTATTTGTGGGAGTCTCCGCTATCGGCAGCTATCGGCAAAGCTCAGCGATTCTCACCCCTAATTCGGAGGAAATAAACTGAACACGCCGTTTTCGGCACCGTAACGAAGACCTCCCGGTATTGTATTTGTATTGGTACCTGGGACCCCCCGTGTTTAAGTCCCCCCCCTGGAGGCGATTTTCGGCCGGGGGGGACTTAAACACGGGGGGGCGGACCTAAACACAGGGGGGGCTTAAACACGGGGGTGGCACAGTGGAGACCAAGAAGACCTCTTCCTCTGCTGTCGTAGGGGGGTAATTCCGGTCCGGATGGACTTTTGGCACCCCACTTTTCGACTCAGACAGCACCTGGAGGGCCTAGGGGCCACCTGATGACCCTCCAGACCAGCCCACCCCCGTGTTTAGGTCCCCCTGTGTTTAAGTCCCCCCCCTGCCAGACCCCCAGAGGGGGACTTAAACACGGGGGTAAGGGGGGGGGGACTTATACACGGGGGGTCCCAGGTATTGGTATTAGTATTTGTATTTGTATTCGCATTTGAATCTGCGGATGCCTTCGCTCAGAAATGCTGAAAGGTGTTAGGTGGCAGCAGGTTTACAGACAAGGCGACACACTGTCAGCAACACACCTTGGCACAGAGCGAAGGCCCCTCGGTGTGATTCATATACAAAAGGGAGTATTTGGAATTGAAAAGGTGAGATCAGCCCAACAAAACATTCACTGTCGTCAGAAGAAAAAGGCTCAAAAAAAAATGGGGCAAATGAGCCGTAAACAAGCCGTGTCAGTTCTCCAACTGCATTGTATCTGCAACGCTCCAGGCACATAAACTGGGCACTCTGCCAGCCACAAACCCCAGCCGTCTGAACCCATCGCCCTGCAGAGGCATTGCTGTGCAGGGCAATGAACCAAAGAGCCGTGTCAGCGTGTGTCAGCATCCTGCCACAGTGTGACACAGAGCGAAGGCCAGCACACGCGTTGGTCCTGGTCAGGCCTCCTCGATTCTCTAACAAAAAGCACAGTGAAAGTTCGGGTATTCGGCAGACAGGATGGGCTATGTGTCCTCCGGAAGAAAAGGAAAAACAAGCGTATTCATTCCGCTCTCATGCGGAATCACCCTGTCCAGCAACGGCAAAGAACAGCCCCGAACTACTTTTCGTTGAGCGTCGGGAAAAAACTGCTCAAGAAAAGGTGACTTTTCGGGTGCTTGTTGGAAGCGTCTTGCCGTCTTGGACAGTGAGGTTTTCCACCACAAGATGTGGTTGTGGAGCACATGTGAGCACGAGATCGCTGGAAAACACACATAGGAAAGGGGCCAGGCCGGAGGAAGTACTGTTACACTTCCGGATCATGCAAGTGCTGAAGACTTGGCCCTATCGACGAACGGTGGATTCGAACCCCCGGCAGATTCACTGCTTTCGCCGTTGGTGATGCTTGCCGACCACATCAGCGAACCGTGCGGTGAGAGAGACCGTCTCCCCCGTCTCGGAGACAAACTCCTTCCGGTGCAGGGCCACGCAGCACTTTTCCGCGTCATCGACATCCCGGAAGCGGGCAAAACACACCCCGTCGGTGTGGGCCCGCTTCGACAGCACTGATAGGCTTTCCAGCTCGCCGAACTCCTTGCATAACTTGCGAAGGTCCGGGACAGTCATGGCACGGCCGAACCCACTGATATACACCTTGTGATGCTTCCTGCGACTTGGGCCTTGCTCATGGGCATGCTGGACGCACAGCGCACGGTGGGTCCCCTCCGGCAGGGCACCGTTCATCGCACGCACGGCACGTTGGGCCGCCTCCACCGTGCGGTACTTCACAGAGGCACAGCCATGCCCGTCCAGCTCGCTGCTGTGCATCTCCCCAAATTTCGAGAAAGTCGCCGCAATCCACTTTTCATTCATCCACGGCGCGAGGTGCGACACCATGACATGCGATGTTGCCTCTGTGTGCGTGTCGCCATCGCCGGGACTCGTCTCAGCGTGGCCGCTGCTTGTGGTGGAGGAAGCGAGCGTCGGCTGCAGCGGCGTTGAAGAGGCTGAAAGACTGGCAGGCGAACGCGTGTCTGCCTGAGGCAATATGGCGTACTGCATGCCTGGCAGAACAGCAGGCTGAAGTGAAGGCATTTCAAACGGCTGGATTGCGTAAGGCACTGAGCCGCCCAAAGCCCACCTTGGATCAGGCCACACCTGCGCCAGTTGTGGGTTGCTCACATGCACCTGCGGCATGACTTGAAAACCCGGGACCTGCATGAGGCCGGTGGCTGGCACAAACATCACTGCTTGGGGGTGCTGCGACTGCATATTCACCACCCCTCCTCCCCGCCTATCAGCAATATACTGAAGGCTAGTCTGCCGGATCTGATGGGTGGGTGGGGGGGTGAAGTCGAACCCAAGGGGACCTTCACTCACAAGTGCCGGAGGCGAGTACAAAGGCGGGAAAAGGGCGATCCGCGACAAACCTGGTTGTTAGAAGTGGCGCTAGCTTTGGCACACAATGCAGTGTGGTACAGAGTGGAAGGGGGCTCGCAGGGCAGCCTTCCCTGCAGCCATAACCTGATGGGGTGGGGCACGGCGACAGGAAACTGTGTTTCGCACTGCAACACCTGAAAGCGAAAGGGTGAACACAGGATCCGGGGTGGGGTGGGGTAGGGTGGGGGGAGGTGTCGTGCACAGAAACCCGGCCGGCCCGCGCTTTCCGGCGCGGGAGTTTCTCAGTGTGGATGCGCCCCATCAGTTGCATCGGCAAGGTTCCTTTTGATTGCTTCGCTGCGTGTTGTATTTTCGTATTGCTCGATTTGTCTGGTCATCCGAATTTTGAATTTGAAACGGCCTCAGCATTCACGTTGCCAGAAACTGCAGTAGGCTGTTCGAAAGCATTCAAAAGATCTTCTACCTCACCCCCCCACCCCCCATCCCCTGCTTGTTTGTATGACGACGTTGTCGGGCAGATTTTACCGTGAACGGACAGAGCAGTTTGGAGCAAAAAATTGGGGCGCTTTGGAGGATACCTTGAATAGTACAGATCAAAAGACACGTGGTCAAGCTCAGCAAGGAAGGCATTCAGCCTTGACTGCCCTGCGTTGCGTGGCGAGGTGCGGGACGTGGTTGTGGGGGGATCCACCATACAGAACAAACCGAGTCTGCCACCCCCCGCTGGATCAAAATAGTGACAGCAAAGCGTGGGAACTGCCTGTTTCTATTGTTTGTTTGGAGTATTGCAACGTGGTGCAGCGAGGCAAGCCACGAACACCGCGGTGCATAACCCAGCAAAAAAAAAGGGGGGGGCACAGTTGGCTGCACCGAGCTGGGAAGCTAGGTCTCCGGGGGCCTTCGTGTTCGACAGTATTTCGACAAAAATCTCGACAATTTTCTCCTAAAAAGTCGGAAGAATGCACCAGTTTCGACACCATCGCGAAGACCACCATAAAAGAACCAGGCGTCTGCAAATCAGAAAGGGAAGAGAAGAGGGTATTCGTCGATCGCGACAGCACTCCAAACAAAAGAACAGCCGGGGGTTCAGCACATGTTTTTGATACCGGCGACCACCCGTGGCGTGCATGCGACGACAAGGGCATCGGCATTTCTTTTAAAAAAAACAGAATCGGGTTTTTTTAGACACAACTTTCACTGAACTGGACATAAGACTCTACTCAGGGAGGATATGGGTTGGCACTATACAGGGCAACAGGGTGGGGGTGTGGGGAGAAATGTAGATATAAAAAGGAACAGAACCCGACAGCCGATTCACTCCATACACATAGACACACCCTCCCGGGCACCCCACCCCCCCCTTCGTGTCAGGAGCGCAGGGACGCCTCTGGCTGCCCACCCCGCGTGCGGCCACGCTCTCTACTGATACACCCCACACCACCACCCCTGCCCCACCACCACCCACTGCTGGGACTAAGGCCCTCAAGTGTCTCAAGTCCCGCAAACGGACCCGCAATCATTATCCTTAGTATAACCCTCCCCCCCCAGCTCCCCACCCAGCCCCACTCCCCTAAAAACACATGTACATGACGCGGTAGTCAGGGAAAAGTGTCCCCCTGCATTCAGTTCTGCCGCTCTTCCTCTACGACTTGCACTTCTCGTTTGATGCGTTTGACGTCTCTACACACACACACACGACCAGTCAAAATGAAGCTTTTGGCCTACACCAATGCAACCCCGGGGTGCATCACAAGGGGATCAACGGCTGGTGATGTTCTTCGAACACTGCACACCTCATGTCAAGCGTTTTTCGCAAGAAATCCGGGGGGGGAAAGCTTCAGGAGTTGCGCCGCAACTGGCAAAAACACAGTCGAATATCCTGGCAAAGCAACGCGCATCACCGGGAGTGGCGCCTGAGGGACGTGCCCTGCTCATCACGCACCCACGCGGACTCGGTGTCGAGTGGGTTCACCCTCGGCGAAGCGTGCCGCTGCGACTCGGCATCGACAGTGCGCGAGAAGAGCTGTGCGAGGCAGATGACGCTGTGCCGCCAGTAGTCCTCCGGCACCTCGACCCCGCTGTTCTCCACGGCATGCAGAAGCTCTTCGAGGGGGACGTGCGGCTCGAGCACCAGGAAAGGGCAGACGCTGAGGGCCTGCGGCACACCCACCGCACACACCAGCCAGTCCGCCGGGGAGTGGGTGAACGACCCGCCGTAGGTCGCGATGCGCTTCACGGTGTCGACGCTCACCACAACCTCGCTGTTGGGCCAGTGGTACGCGTCGTTGATCACACCGGGGAACTCCAGCACCACCTGGTGATCCTGAGCCATCCCCAGATCCACCGCACCCTTCGTGCGCAGCACACCGCTGTCCACAATGAAGTCAAGCTCCTGCGCCCCCACGAGGGGCTCAGTTGTCAGACGCAGCGCCTGCCCCGGTCGCACCTTCGCGAAAGCCCCCTTATGGTTCCTGCTGATGCCAGGCATGAAGGCTCCCGAGGGGAGGACAACCGCAAAGCCACGCGCGCCAACCAGCTTCCTCTGGAACCAGCTCTGCACGCCGAGGTACACACGGAGAGTCCCTCCTCCAACCTCGGCGACGACGACGCGTGCTGCTTTATAGTCGTGCATGATGGGGACTATCCAGCGCTTCCCCCCATCTCCCAACGTCTCCAGCAGCGTCTTCGGGAAAGGGTCCAGAATGCCAGCCCCGGGGACCCACCCACGCCAGTTGGTGCGGGGTGCCATAGTGTGCCACTTCGTCACTGCTTCCCGGATGCGGTCCCTCTCTGCCTCGCCGGATCTGGCGCGGGCGTAGCTCACCACTGCGATGGCGACCACGATGCCTAGCACCACCACGCTGAGGGCGAAGAACATCGCCCAGTAGTAGATAGGAGGGAACACCCCGTTTGTCACATCCGTCTCAGGCCCTGTGAGCGACTGGTAGCTCACATCCCCCGTGAGGAAGGAGATGACGGTCTGCAGGGAGCGCCCGAAGGTGTGCATCTTCGGGTCGCTCGCCCCGAAGGCATATAGCCCGGCGACGCTGAAGCCGATGCAGAGGATGAGCGTGAGCACCACGAAGGTCAGCAGGGGCAGCACGATGCGTTTGAAGGACTCGAATATGACAGAGAACCCGGGGAGCGACCCCATGAAGCGCACCAGCTTGACCCCAGAGAGGAAGATGAGGATGCAGTTCATCGACTTCGATGCGGCGTAGACGTCGGAGAAGGTGTCAAACCTGCCGTCGATCAGCTGAACCGGGTCGGGGAGGGCCGGGAGGGCGATGTAAAGCCTGAGGTGCAGCGCGAAGACAACAAGCGCCACCACGACGTAGATCACCTCGAAGCAGTTCCACGCCCAGGACCTGCTGGTGAAATAGGCAAGAACGCTCGCCCCGCGCCGCCTTGCCCGGCGGATACTGGCGTAGGTAAACAGCGCATCGAGGAAGGTCATCACCATGAAGAAGAGCTCCAAGATAAACCGAGCGGTGTCCCTCCCCGTCCCGCGGTACCGCAGCCGGATGACCTGCAGGACAGACCCGGGGGCGAAGGGCGTGATCGCCCCTGCGTCGGAGATGTCAAAGACTATCCGCAGTGACCCAACCAGGTCCAGGTATGGGTTGTACACCACGATCTCTGTCTCGAGCGTCGAGGATTCTCTGAAGAAGCCGTCAAGGGAAAGTTCAGTGATGCCCGCTCTAGCAGAAGAGAGGTTGGTGACGGTGCGCATGGCAGACAGACCGCCAGACGATCCGTAGGACTGCGCGTTGATGCGGAACACCGTGAAGAAGTCTTTCCCGCTTTGGATGTTCCCTTCGGGGTAGTCCAGGGTTTCCACCGCAACGTATGTCCTGTCGTTTATGGAGAAACTTCCTTCGACAAGCCCGTCGTGGCAGTAGAGCGGGATATCAGCGACATATCTCGAAGGAGGGAGCTGCAGAAAGGAACCATAGCATTCAGTCGCAGGGGCTCTGCGCCGTGTCTTAATAAAAGGGGTCTGTATCACCTTATTGTAGTCCGTCAGCATCACCCGCGTGTCGTCAGCGAGCTGATCCACAGAGAAGTT